>OY755183.1:2612628-3317621 GCA_963576735.1 Bedellia somnulentella
TACCAAACATATAGTAACACTTCGACACAATACTACGTTATAGCAGTAGGATATGAGCGAGTCGCATGTTTCTTATATGAACTCCTTAGTATCTTTTTCATACTAATGAATTGCCTTAGAATATTATACAATAATGTTAAATGTACAGACCTTAGTATACCAAATAAATATAGAAAGCCCATATACTATTATTTTTATATATTTACAATACATATAAAATATTTATTATCATTTACAACTCATTCATTAATACAAATACATTTAATTTATTTAATTTATTTTAAAACACTTACAAAAAGTGAATTAATTTATTGTTATCCTTTTTCAATTTTGCACAAACCTTCATGTATGATTACGTCAACCTGTTTTTGTTATGCTAATAAGGTATTTACAAATTTCCAAAACTTTTTAAACCGAAATTATTTCAACCTTTCAACGAGTATACATATACATCTTGTAATATTATATTACCGTTTAAATTTACTCCTTTTTATATTTAGTGAGGTCAACTCAATCTTACTATTACACTATATTTTATTGCTACTTATACAAATTAATTATTTTTATAATACGACGCCGGTATTTTATAACATTACACAAATTGAAACAGGGGTTGGTTTTAGTCAATTATTACTTTTAAGTATATTGTTTAGAAACTTTACCTCATATTTAATCTACGGCATAATACTGTCGCTTATATCGATTTTTTTTTTATTTTAACTATAATGGCAGTACCTGAGAGTGCACTTAGCAATAATAAAACTAAACGCCTTACGCTAGGGTTATTGAATATACAGTCAATCAATACAGGTTGGAATGAACTATTAGAATTGTTTAGCATTCATGAATTTGACATAGTCTGTCTTAATGAGACATGGCTAAGACTGGACTCCGACTTGACACGCTACACGATCCAGGGTTACCAGTTCATACATGTTCCACGACAACACAGTCGTGGCGGCGGTGTAGGCATGTATATTCGCTCGGATATACATACTCGCCGCCTGGATCACCTTGGCACTGACTTGGAACAGTTATGGATAGAGGTACGTCTACGTGGGATGAGGATTGCCTTAGGAACATTTTACCGACCACACTCGCTTAACACTGGAAAAGCTGTTGATAGTTTAAACGATTCCTTATCAGTGTTTGGTCCCAAATACGATCACATTTTCTTACTGGGTGATTTCAATGTTGATTCTCTAAAACATGACTCTACCAATTTCATTCCCGAGTGTTTTAAGTCTCTCGTTTCTGCATATAATCTTACACAAATTGTTAACAAACCTACCCGTATAACGCCAACTAGCTGTACACTTTTAGATCTAATTTTTACCAAGGGGCGATGTAGGCTGAGCTCCTTAAATGTAGTTCACAACGATGATTTAAGCGATCATGGTATAGTAATAGCACAATTTTCTACTAAACTGAAACGCTTACCTCCTAGAAGAATTTCATATCGTCCTATATCGGAGAACATTGATTGTATTTCTCACGCTGCTCAGTTTACCCCTTGGGAGATGATACAGGATTGCAAAGATCTCAACGATATGGTTCATTTATTTAACATGTTAATTATAGACCTGTTCGATCACTTCGCCCCCATCCGTAATAAAACTTTTTCCCGACCCCCTGCACCTTGGTTAACTCACAACCTGAGGCAAATGAGGAAACTCCGTGCTGAAGCTTGTGAGGCAGCTAAGATGAAAAGATCTGAAGGAGCATATCGATACTATAGAGATATGCGAAATCAAGTTAACTCTACTATAAAGATAGAAAAGCGTAAATATTTCGACAAATTTGTAAATAATAACCGTTCAAATCCAACAAAAATGTGGCACCATATTAACAGAATTTTGAAACCATCCAGTACTTCCCTAATACCCTTCCATCTCGCAGAACCTCATGCTCTTAATCGTTTTTTTGTCAATGCAGTTCCACCAATCGATGTTTTTACCTCTAATGGCACAGCTGATACCTTCCCTTACTCCAGTGGTCCTGAATTTAACTTCACTGATATTTCTGAAGCTCAAGTAGCTCGCATCGTAGAAACTTGTTCATCAAGATCAGAGGGGTCTGATCATATCTCGATGCTTATGATTAAACTAACGTTACCTTACTCTCTTCATGCTATCACCACTATATTGAATAGATCTCTGCGTGACGGTAATTTTCCCGAGGCTTGGAAATGCTCTACGGTAACTCCTATCCCTAAGAAAAAACCTGTCGAAGTACTCAATGATATAAGACCTATAGGCATACTACCTGCGTTTTCAAAAATACTAGAAAAACTTGTTTTGAAACAAATTTTGCCTCATTTAGAAATGTCTGGTATAATACCATCATTTCAATCTGGTTTCAGATCCGGCCATAGCTCTACCACTGCCCTGCTTAGTATCATTGATGACATATTGTTATCCTCAGACAAAGGGGACGCTTCTATCTTATTACTCCTGGACAATACACGCGCCTTTGATTGTGTCTTCCCCCCACTTTTAATTTCTAAACTTCGGTCCGCAGGTTTTTCGTCGTCAGCGTGCAAGTGGTTTTCCTCCTACTTTTCGGGCAGAATGCAAACTGTGAAAACAACTGACGCCAATGGCAATCTTATAGTTTCGGAACCTCTTCCAATTACACGTGGTGTGGTCCAAGGTTCGATTCTTGGTCCGACATTGTTTACTGTCTATACTGCTAATATATCTAAGGTCATAAAAAATTCAAAATACCACTTATATGCTGACGATACACAAATTTATACACATCTTCCCTCGGACAGTGATGGGTTCTCTGCGGGTTTACAGAGCTTCCACAAAGATCTGGAGTGTATAGTGGAATGGTCTAAAAACCATCACCTTATGATCAACCCACACAAGACTATAGCTTTAATCTGCGGCACACCTAGTCAGGTCTCTAGGATAGCCGAACTTCAACCGTCGGTTTTGGTTGATGGAGTAGCGGTGCCTTTTCAGGTGTGCATTCGGAACCTTGGTCTTCACATGGACCAGTCGCTCACATTTCAAAATCATGTTGATCTAAAGACTGCCAAGTGCTTTGCTGGCCTTAGTACTTTATACAAGATAAGGTCATTTATAAGTGAGGATGTTCGACTCAGGTTATGCGAGGGTTTAGTTCTGTCCCAGTTAGGCTATTGCGACATCGCCTATGGCCCTTGTCTGCTAAAAAAGACCGAACACCAAATACAACGTGTACAAAATGCCTGTATGCGGTACTGTTTTAATATTCCACGACGGCAACACATTACTCCATATTTGATTGAGAAGAACTTGCTTAACATGAGACATAAAAGGAGACTGAAACTTTCATGTTTTGTCTATAAAGTAATTAAATATAAAACACCAAAATACCTTTATGACAAACTCAACTTTTCGAAACGCGAACGCCTCAATGTACTTTTGTTACCGAAGCACAAGCTTACAAGGACCAAGGGCTGCTTTACAATAGCAGCTTCTAAATGCTGGAACGTTATACCGCCGCCTATCAAAGATGCACAGTCTATTTCCTCATTTAGAAACAAATTACTTAAATATTTGATAGTATTGCAGCGCAACGAGTTTGCTATTCCCTATGGCTGTGCTTCTAATGTCGAATAATAACCAGTAATAAGGTATTTATATATACAGTAACATGTATCTATGTATATATATATATATATATATATATATTTATCTATTTATGCATTATATTGTTATGAAAGTATGTACGTGGCTTTCATTATTGGTATTTATATTGATTGTTATTTATATTTTATTCTTCTATAATATGTGAAGAGATCTAAATAATGTATATATATTAGCTCTAGGCTAAGACTATGCGCGTGGTGTCTGTGTGTGGATGTGTGTGTGTGTGTGTGTGTGTGTGTGTGTATGCGAGTGCATGTGTATTGAAATTAGTTCTAAGTTAGTTTTAAGTGTAAGTAGTCTTAAGGTTTGGTCAGAGCTGAAAATCGGAGCTATCTGCTTGTAGTGGATAGACCGAGCTCTGTACCATTTTGTCTTTTATTTTGCTGTTATATGCTATTGTTCGCTTTGTTAATACTTCTTTCTTATTGTTTGTTGTCATGTCACCATTTTTTTTTTGTTGTATGTGTTAAAGACAAATAAAATCTTTTATTATTTATTATTATTATTATTATTATTTATTGTTTTAATTATATCTTTAATCAAGAAAGTAAATAGATACAAAGAAAGGCTTTCGATGATAACGCACAGATAAAACTATTAATTTTATATGCGGTTACTTCAAATTGTGCAATAGTTATTGAGATTTTTGCGGCGTAGATAGTAAAATAAAATATTTTTTAGGGATTAATGTGCAGTGTCGGCTTAGAATAGCAGTACCCCATTTCTTCCCATGGCAACTAAGGGTGTTGGGGCTTCTTAAGTGATTTTTGGGCGATGCGGTTGGACCATCCATCACCAACAACAATCTTCATTTTATTGTCTTTTCCCCACGCACCTTCCAAAAGTGACCGAGAAATGCCTTATACTGAAGCTCTGGCTACCCCTTTTAGGGTTTTATAGCCGTGAGTATATGTATGTATGTTTTATGTTTTAAGGAATATAAAAACTGACAAAAAACCAATTTTCCGAACCAAATAGCAGTGGTAAACAATTCCAATCAATCACAAAAAATACTCAGAATCAATTCAGTTGCTTCAACCAATTAATATTTTCATTTTTTTCCAACTGACCTTTCAATCTTCGCGCTTGTTGTTGAAAATATTTCTATTCAACGAAACGTTTTCCGTGGTTCTACAGTATGATAAATACATACATATACTCACGCTATAAATCCCAAAAAGGGGTAGCCAGAGCTTCAGAATCAGAAAATCTTTAGTCACTCTAGGAAGTTATGTGAGAAAGAGTGAGTGAGTGATTTGGTGATGGGTCTCAAATAGCATCGCCAAAAAATTACTTAAAAAGACCCGATACCCAATATACAGTACGATCTGATTAAAAAATGCTTTAGTAATAATGTTTTGTTTGTAAATGAATAAATTTATATGGACATATTACTATTGAAATTATTATTGAAAACCACCAGAAAATAAGACAAGGTATAAGGGATTGTATTTACTAGTATATTTTTTTTATACTTGATTTTTTTAAATAACGACTTTACGACTAATGTTGTTTAACGATATCAACGAAACGCAAAACTGTTTTCGGATGGTTTTTAGGAACATAACCGCAAGCATCGAATATTTAAAGTTTTAAGACAAAGTTAGGGCCGGCGCTGACTGCCGGCATGGCATGGCAAAGCATTTCGGTACAGATATAGCATTTTTAATCTTGTTACCATGCGTATAGAATTCATTTTGACACAACGATGCCGAGGGAGGCCGCGGTAGGATAGAACGTCGTCATCGTTGTGTCAAAATAAAGTAAAATGAATTCTATACTCATGGTACTAAGATTAAAAATGCTATATCTGTACCGAAATCCTTTGCCATGCCATGCCGGCAGTCAGCGCCGGCCCTTAACTGCCAATGCTATGTCATTTTTAATTAGCTTTTGTTTCTTTGTTTTTTATTATGGAACTAAATCATTATTTATTTATAGATTGCTGTGTATTTTTAGCACACAAGTATAGCACTACTTCCACTTTTGTATAGATGGTGAAAAGTGACTAATTAAAACGCATTTATTGATGATCTTCTAATTAAGCAGAGAAACATAAGTACAGATGAGAGATTACAATATACAACGGAGTAAATCGTTGATGCTTACTTAGGAAGTATGTTATTTGCAATGATAATCACCAACTAACTATGTATACCAACCACTCCACGGGTGATAAAATGGAACATACGTAACTGACGTGGTTGCAATTATCACGCATTCTAGTTATGGCATTAACGTAACTACAACAAAGTTGCTATTCAAGAAAATAAAAACGTAGACAAGGGGTGGAACATTTATTACTCCAAAATTGTAACCCTAGGAGAAATAAATCCCTCTGAATAAAAAAAAAACTAAAAGAAGACATGAAAAAGTAGAGAATTTGCTAAAATAAGCAGATGTGCGAAGTATGAAGAATAAAAGAGCATGTATAAAAAGATTGACAGATTGCCAGGATCTTTAAAATTGGCGATCGATAGTCTCTGCCTTGCCTATCCTAAGGGCAACTAACGGCGTGAGTAAATAAATGTATTTAAAAAAGCGGTCATGATTCCGTTCTCGCTTTTGATTATAAACCCAAACTGATAGTAACATGCAAGCACAACTCTAATTTGACCATTTTTTATCCAACACTTTCTGGATTTCTCCCTGAATTTTTTTATGATTCTTTCATTCAGTCTTCTTCCGTTTATGGCTTATTATAGTCGATATATTTCACAATGTGAGTTCAGCTGTAAAAAAATGATTGACGACTGCTAATAACGCTGAAGATGATTTCAAGGGTCGTAAAAACTGGCGATTGATAGTCTCTGCTTATCCTTATGGAAAATAATGGCGTGAGTATTACTTGGGATACGCGTGAAAAATAAAACCCTTTCCTTTCAACCTGAGTTTGATAGTATGAGATTAATGTCTCCTACATAAGTATCTAAGTAAGTAGTTAAGTAGCTTCATAGCTTAATATTCCATACATACCCTTTTATTTCTAACAGTTTTGACACCTGCTCATGTTCCACTACTAACAATATGATTGTTACCGAGGCTTATAGAGTTTTAGGCTAGACTGTACTTTAAAAAAACTTAGGGAGACTAGAAACCTAAAAGGTTTCTTGAAACTTTAGGCTATTTGGTAGTTTTAAATACATACTTAAAATGGCTTATACTTAAAAAGCTTAATACAGAAGCATTAACTTATTTTTATTTTCCTTAAGAGCCAATGTGGTTATGTTAGTAGAGGACGACTTCGGAGGGCAAAATTTGGACCAAATAGCGAGTGTGCTCAAAAAGGCAGGCGGCCAAAGTATGAAGAATAAAAGAAATGATTTATGAATGTACACGAAGCTAGAAAGGTTTGTCAGGATCGTACAAAGTGGCGATCGATAGTCTCTGCACACCCCTATGGGAGCTAATGGCGTGAATATATGTATGTAAATTATTTTTATGGGCGACTTCATTCACTAAAATCCCATAAATAACAGGTCTTTTTAGGGTATTAAACATATAATATTTTACATACATACATATACTCACGGCTGTAAATCCCTAGAAGGGGTAGCCAGAGCTAAGGAATTAGAAATTCCTCAGCCACTTTTGGAAATGATATTAGAGAAAAGATGGTAAAAATAAAGGTTGTTGGTGATGGGTCTCCATCCGCATCGCCCAAAAAATCCTTAAAAGCCCCAATACCGTTAGTCGCCTCTTACGTACACCCACCGGAAGGAATGAGGTAGTGCTATTCTAAGCCGAAACTACACAGCATTTTTTAAAACAGCATTTTTTGCCAAACGGGCCTTTTAGGGCGAAATGCATACAATTTTCGTGAACACTAAACGTTCCATGTGCCAATACCTAAAACATCGTAAAATTTAGTTAACTACAGCTTCATTTAATCAATCTTCAGAGCTATAAACTCAGCTACATTTGGAAGTCGATGGGGACAAGATGGTAGAAATAAAGTATCGTTGGTGATGGGTCTCGAATCCCCATACCCTTTGTCGCCTCTTAGGCTGGTTTTATAGTGCCGCTTTCGCCAGCGCGGTTGATACGCGTCGCGGGTGACGAGCTTTGAGTGCCTTAGATCGTTACATAGTAAAATAAACCGCGCGGATGGCCCGCGCTGACGGTATTTCGGCCGCGCCTTTCAACCGCGCGCGGGCAAGGAGCTACAGTGTCCAGTGTGCGTTACACAGTCACGCCGATCGGACGCGCGCATGTGTACTGTCGCCGCCAAAATGAATCAGAATTACATCGATACGGGACGGTTGATCGAGGAAGTTCGCTGTCGACCATTGCTATGGGATTCATCGGATGAATTTTATAAAAACAAAGATGCAAAAAATAAAGCTTGGGAAGAAGTTGGGGAAGCACTCTTTGGAGAAAATTATATAAAGAAAGACATAGGTATGTTTGTATTATTTTTATTAATTAATCTTATATTCGTATAAAAGTCGTTACTTAATATTAACGTAGATTCAAATCAATTAAATAGGTACAGTACCCGCCACGAGACTTTGTGTTTGTGAAGTTAGCGACAAGTGGCTACGCAATAAATCAAAACAGGTACGAAAGACGCAAGGTGTGCGAGCCGGCAAGGCGCGAGCGTCTTTGCTCTCGCTTTCGTCTATGCGTGCGTCTCGCTCATTTCGTTCACATGTACAGACTTGATTGCGCAGCTAACTTTACAAACACAAAGTCTCGTGGCGCGTATTGTACATTCCGATTCAAACTTGATGGCGGCTCGGAACATCACGCGAGTCGATGCGCAGTACACAATATTAGGTATCAGCGGGGAGCGATTCAACTACTAACCTGCGCGTACCTGCACTAGTGGCTAATATCCGAGTCGCCATAAAGTTTGAATCGAACTGTATTAGAATATATGTCTGTCTTGCCACGACACGCTACCAGCGGGCGATATAAAATAATCAGCAAATACCTCGCGTAGTGTGTTTCCTGTTCTAGAAACTAGCTGAATATCCATGTCAATTAAACCAGTAATGCTTAGTGAATCATTTTCATTGTAGCCGTCTCGCACTCTGATAAAATTGTGTAATACGCAACAAGCTTGAACTATAGTTTTTGCATTGGAGAAGCTGGCATTCATTGGTGTGTGAAACACTCTAAATTTGTTTGATAATATCCCAAATGTACACTCTATGTACCTCCTGGCACGACTTAGACGGTAGTTGAATATCTTTTGTTTGTAGGTCATATCGTTTCGAAGATAAGGTTTCATGACATAGTTTGATATACCAAATGCTCCATCACCAACTATTACATGAGGTGCTACTATATTAGATCCTTGCAAGTACTTTGGAGCCGGTAATCCTAAATTATTTCTTTCCAACTGTTGAAATAGTTCACTGTTTTGGAATATAGTGGAATCAGAGTTTTTACCGCAAGAACCAATGTTGACATAAGTAAAGCAATAGTTGGCATCACACATTGCCAGAAGGACAATAGAATAAAAATTCTTATAATTGTAAAACATTGACCCTCCACCTGCAGGATTAATTATTCGTACGTGTTTACCGTCTATTGCCCCACAACAGTTAGGAAAGTTTGCATTCATCTCAAACTCTGCACTAATACGTTGCCACATTTGTGTTGTTGGTTGAGGAATGCATTCTTCCCGTAGTTTCTCCCATATCTCAATGCAAACTTCCTTGACGATATTGCTTATAGTAGTAACTCCCATTCTGTACGTGACATGTAGATCGGAATATGTGTTGCCAGTTGCCAAAAATCTGAAAAAAAAAAGCAGTGTATTAAACGGTCGCCTCTAATATAAATTAACAAACTACGAATATTTAATACTAGTTAACTTAAATAAACAAGTTTAGTTTTGTTATGTAACTAGTTAAATACAGTTTACAACTGTATTTAACTCTACAATGTATGTGAATAATTGAGACATTACACGAATATTTTAATAACTAGTTAAATACAGTTGTGAACTGTATTTAACTTCAATATTTCGATTACTAGTTAAATACAGTTATTTCGTGTAATGTCTCAATTATTCACATGTAGAAAGAAGGATAGAATCAATAAAAAGTATAGGTGGTAAGCACGTGTGTCACACGTAAGTACATAATATTATTTTACTTCAAAAAAAAGTGAAGTACATAATAAATTAAAATTTACTTAATTAAAAACTCAGGCAAATATGTGACACGCCTAACCACTTATACTGTTTTTTATTCATACCCTACTTTCTACTAATTCTACAAATATTATAAGTGTGGAAGTTTATTTGTAGCTCAATTACGATATCACCACTGCAGGGTTAGCCAAGTGGCAAGCGTTTTACATTTTGCGAGCGTTTCGAACGCTCGCAAAATGTATGGAAATAATTGTCGAACGATATCCCACGTAGTCGTATCAAATTATCCTATATAATGTACATATACCTATATACTGAGGTTTCGTTCGACTGAAAATGACACTTGGCTACCAATACATAATTTGATACGACTAAGTCACGTGGGATATCGTTCTATTAATTATTTTCATACATTTTTGCGAGCGTTTCGATCACGTTTCGATTCAACGCTTGCCACTTGGCTAACCCTGCTGGACCTGTTTTGCTAATCGATACTGTTGACTGTGTGTTGATTTAAAAAAATTAAGGTATTGGTTAACTTTTTATTGTTTTTTTTTCAGATAAGCTCTTACGTCAACGATGGAAGTCTGCAAGAGACGGATATTTTAAAACTAAAGCGAATATGAAAAATACACCATCCGGCAGCGGTGCAAAAACAGTTAAAAAATATATTTATTTCGAAGAATTGAAGTTTCTTGATCGTACCACTGAAAACGTAGTTTCAGAATCCTTGAACAACATTGATGAATATTCAAGTTCATCAGAAACTCAAGCTCAAGTAACAATGAACGCAGATATTCCTGGCTCTTCTCAAAACAGTTTTACTACGGTGGCTGACCAAGATAAACCGACATGGGCTCGCAAGAGAAAAAATACACGGCGGATACCAGAGAACTCCATGTTTGAGAGGCAGTTAGTAGATTTATTGGACAAAAATATGCCAGACATAAGCTCTGACGATTTAGCATTTTTTAATTCTCTTGGTCCAATTCTAAAGTCGTTTAACAGTTATGAAAAACTTTTATTTCGTTCGAAAGTGTTGCAAATTGCTATGGATCTTTCCGCGCCACATTCAGTGGGTACGACGTCGACATCAAATTTTGTAACGCCAGCTAATGAATCTAATGAATATTCCAACATATTGTCGCCAGAAAATGTCTCAAATTCTACTATTATATCACCAATCTCTAATTCTAATGATACTACTACGCAACCAGGTTATCAAACATCACATCAATATGCCAATATCATGTCACCAGAAAATGATTCTAATTCTTCTAATGTAATGTCTGCAACCGTCTCAATACAGCAGAGCTATCAATCATCATATTTTTCAAACTTAACGTTACCAGCTAACGGATCTGTACCTAGTGAGAGCACGCAGCAAGACTATCAATCTGCAAATCAATATGAGTCTCATTCTACAGTCATCAATTCTGTTCAGCAAAGCTGTGAAGAAATAAACCACTTTCCTACTACTGCATCAGAAAACGACAATTTCTAATTTTGTTCAGCAAAGCTGTGGTGAAATATATTACATTTCAAATATTAACACCAGGAAACGACAATTTCTACTAAATTTCATTTCAACGAGGGTTACGGAGCGAGTACTTTTTCATTGTTTGTTTTTTTTTTATTTGTAAACACAATTTAATTAATAAAGTAATTACTTAAAAATAAAAAGTATTTTTATACAACTTACCTTAAGGTAATCGCCAACTTTTCAACTGGTTCTATAGGGACTCGACGTAAACTTGATCGTTTTAAATTATGTTCTATCTTGCAGAGTAATTCATCAAATGATGTTGTAGACAGACGGAAATGTTTGAAGAATTTGTCACCATGTTCTCTTAAATCCGAAAACGATGTAGAGAATGCGCCTCTCAGAAACCTAGTGGCATTGTAAGGATGTACTTGTAGTCGTCGTTGTCGTTGCTTTTTTTTCCATAGGTAATATAATATAACAAATGCGAGAAGTCTCATTACGACTGTACGAGGCGGCAAACCGCGTAGCACTGAACTCGTTTTATAGTTTCGAGCGGGTCATCCGCGAGCTTGCGAGCCGCGCTTACCACCCGCGCGGACGGTAAGCGTGACTGTAAAACCAGCCTTACGACACTCGTAGGTAGAAAGGGGTAATGACATTCTAAGCCGGCACTACATGGCTCAAAATATATTTTTATTATAAATCTAGTGAAAATAATCCATCAAATGCTTGGTTCGTGGTTTTAGATTAAATTAAAGCCA
This sequence comes from Bedellia somnulentella, assembly GCA_963576735.1. Taxonomy (NCBI): domain Eukaryota; kingdom Metazoa; phylum Arthropoda; class Insecta; order Lepidoptera; family Bedelliidae; genus Bedellia; species Bedellia somnulentella. Next base: position 2,624,623 of record OY755183.1, read on the forward strand.
GAATATACATGATTTTGCTCTCCGCTCCAGATTTTAACCTAATTTCAACTGACAAAACCTGCTAAAGATATAACTCGATCGATAACACAATCAGATTTGACCTGCATTTGGAAATAACTTACTTCGTTGGTACTCTTATTGTTATTTAAATAGTTAAATTTATATTTAAAATAGCAGCCGTGATAGCCCAGTGGGTAGAACACTCGGTTATCGTGCAAACGACTAGTTTTCAAATCCTGGGTCGGGCCTACACCAATTTGTCTTTTCTAAAGACATATGTGTGGTTAATTTATCATGGTTGTTAACGGTGAGGGAAAACATCGTGAGGAAACCCACATGGCTGAGTTGTACTTAGTCATGTGACAGTGTATTCGTAAAATACGGCGATAGGCCTGCCCCCTATCACGTGAGTACACTGTCCATGCAAAACGTGGGTACTCTGAACACCAGGTGACAAAGTCACGTGATGTTCAGAAATATTAGTACCTCTGCCAACCCCTTCGGGGATATTCGGCGTGATCGTTTATGTTATGTTAAATTTAATCCATAAAGAAATAATAACATAAATTTTTAGTCACGGCTATGAATCTCTGGATACGGTAGCCAGAGCGCCGCAACCTAAAAATTATCAGCCACTTTTGGAAGTTGAGTGGGGAAAAGACTGAAAAGTGATGGGCATCCAACGGCATAGCGCAAAAATCACTTAAAAACCCTCATACCCTCAGTCATCTTTTACGATCGCCCATGGGAAGAAATGGGGTTGTGCTATTCTAAGCCGACACTACACAGTTATATAAAGACACATACAAACAAATAAAATAAGTGATTTATTGAGATTCGCGATCTCAACACAAAAATACACGTAGTTATTAACGAATTATCTTCATTAATGAATATGTAATAAATAACAATATATATTGGGATTTGCGTGGTAATCGAGTATTTTTGGTAATAAAACCTCTTATTTTTTTCTTATTTGAATCCAATTCAAAACTTTAGTGTTTGTGGGTTCACATATATTATTTAAAATAAAGATATAAAAAAAATATTCTAATATATAACTGTGTAGTGTCGGCTTAGAATAGCACTACCCCATTTCTTCCCGTGGGTGTACGTAAAAGGCGACTAAGAGCAATGGGGATTTTTGGGTTATACTGTTGGAGATCCGTCACCGAGAACCCTTATTTTACTTCTATCTTTTTCTCACTCAACTTTCAAAAATGGCTGAATAACTCTTATTCCGAAGCTGTGGCTACTCCTTTTAGTGATTTATAGCCGTGAATATATGTATGTATGAATTTCACCTAATTCTATGCAGAGAAATGTAGTTTAATCTATGTTCCATCTGTAGGCTGTTACTTTTTATTAATTAAAAATGTTAACAATGGTTGAGTGGTTTCGATTCCTGATTATCACAAACATACAAACACACAAACGAATCTTTCCGCGTTATAATATTAGTATAGACATACATACATACATACATATACTCACGGCTATAAATCCCTTAACGGGGTAGCCAGAACTTTGGAATGAGGAATTCCTCAGCCACTTTTGCAAGTTGATTGGGGGAAAGATGGTAATAATATTTTTTTTTGGTGACGGGTCTCCAACCACATCGCCCAAAAATCACTTAAAAAGTCCCTATACCCTTAGTCGCCTCTTACGATCACCCACAGTTAGAAATGGGGTAGTGTTATTCTAAGCCGACACTACACGGCAAAGCCGACACTACACGGCAAAAACATCAAGTAAAAACAGTATAGACATCTGAAACCGAAAATCATTCGAACAGAAATATAATTTCAAACTTCGACGAGCTGCCAAAGTAATGTAATGTAGTCTAGATTCTGATGGAAATATCTAGTCTCATATTTAAAGGTTGTAATTCATGTTAACGAAGAATAAATTTATATACATACATACACGGCTATAAATCCCTAGAAAGGTTTGCCAGAACTAAGGAATTAGACAATTCTCAGCCATTTTTGGTAGTTAAGTTGGGAAACGATTGTTTTGTGGGGAAACAGAAATAAAGGTTGGATGGGTCTCCGAACGCTTTGGCCAAAAATGCCTTATAAAGCCCCAATATCTTTGGTCGCTTCTTATGTACACCCACGGGAGGAAATGGGGTAGTAATATTCTTAGCTGATATTCTATATTGACAGGTTAAACAGAATAAACAGCATTAATAAGTATATTTATGACTATGTTCCGACATTATGATAAATTTTTATAGGAACATTTTGTTATGCAAAGTTTGATAAAGGTGACGCTGCGCTGATTGCAAAACTCTTTCGATTTATTACGGTCTTAACATAATTTTCAAAATATAAAGGAAAATAACGCTATGACTAAATTTTTACAAAAATACCTCTAGAATATTTAACCTGCAATAGGTATCTATATCTATATCTATATCTTTTCCCCACGCAACTTCCAAAAGTGGCTGAGGAATTTCTAATTCCCTAGCTCTGGCTACCCCTTCATGGGATTTATAGCCGTGAGTATATGTATGTATATGTATGTATGACAAGGTCCAACTTAGCCTTGTGGGTTTTCTAACAAAATTTACCCTCACTATCAATAACTGTGAAAATTTAATCACTGATTTGACTTGAAAAAAGACACTTTGGTGTATGCCCACCTGGATTTAAAATCAAGTCTCTAAAATGAGCTGCTGAGAATCAAACCTGCTGGACTATTCAATGCTAGCTTAAGATTTATATCTCACATTACTCATACTTATTCAGGGTCATTCTCTTTGACTGATTATGGAGGTGACAGCAGGAATTATAAAGCAAACATTGTTGAAAGATAAAATGAAGCATCTTTATATTGGAACGAAATCAATAACCACCCATCTTCCACTCATTCAGCCTTTAATGCAGGAATCAACAACAGAGTCATCCTACAATTAATTGCAAGTTTAGGAGTATAGCATTATCATACATACATAGAACATTAATAAGTAAAACTCAGCAATGCATATTCACCAATTTTTACCAACCGTGATAAATCTTCTAAACATATGACTTTATAAAAAACAACTTTCTGCACCGTAAGCAATGTCCTAACTATTCAATTTTTAAGGTTATGGTAACCATACCGATTCTGATAACATTATTAGATATTTCATGCAGCCTTTTCTTTGTTCCAGGTGAAAAGATCCATAATGTTAAAGATGGCGGACGCCTGCGCCGACAGCTCCAAGCAGACCCGCTTCCACGAGATGCACGTCCAAAGACACAACAACGTCAGTATTCTGTACGCGGACATCGTCAACTTCACTCCGCTGTCTGAGCGACTCAGCGCGTCCGATCTCGTCAAGACTTTGAACGAACTGTTTGGCAGATTCGATCAGATTGCACAGGTAAAAATGCTTACGAATCTAAGGTCTGAGGCGGACAAAATGTAAATTATGTAGTATGAAATGATGGTTATAAGAGACCCTTTAAACTTCTAATGCATGAGTCTCGGTGGATGAATGAGCTAAACATAGTATACGAGTAAGCCGTCAGTTCTAAGCAGACCCGCTTCCATGACATATACCTCCAAAGACACAACAATGTCAGTATTCTGTACGCGGACATCATCAACTTTACTCACGTCAAGACTTTGAGTTATTCCGGTCATATCCCCCTTGTTCTGATCCACCAGGGGGATCACCATTATTTTATTTTATTTTTTATTCCGGTCTGATCCCCCTTTTTACAACGCTTAAGGGGGATCACATATTTTAAATTATTTTGTATTCCGGTCTGATCCACCTAATGGTTAAACACATAATTTTCGTACAGTTGGCAACAGCGATGATGACATCGATACGATCTGTTTCACATTATTCATGTTCAAAATCTTAGTAATTTTATACATAAACATATCTATTTCTATAAATTGTATGTACATCATGCAAATCTTTTATTTCTCAATAGCCTAGGCTGTAATGAAAAAGAAACCGATACAGGCCCTATACGTATGACGAATTTTTACCTGCGAAATGGTGCAATTGTCCAAAAACCAATCACCGACCGTTTTGCAGCTAATTCCAGGAATTATTTCCTACTTTCAACTAGTTGACCCCAAGAAAAGGGTTATCTTTTTATTTGTTAGTCGTCATTTTGCTTGAAAATTTGCTGTATTGTTGTAATTTCAATGTCAAAAGATTTCTGTGATTTTTAATCTGTGATAATTATTATAAATAAATCAATGTCGATTTTTAACGAAAGCGTTTTTTTCTGACCGTACCTACTAACTTTACAAAAAAATAGGTGGATCCGTTCGGACGAACAAAGCATAAGGGGGATCAGTCCGGAAATTGTTAATAATAATTACAAGAGGGGGATCACAACAAGGGGGATCAGACCGGAATAACTCAAGACTTTGAACTAACTGTTTGGTAGATTTGATCAAATTGCTCAGGTAGGAATTCATATTGGTCTAAGGTTCAGAAAGATGAAATTTAAGGCATATCAAAAATATAAAAAAAATGCTATGGGAAGTATATTACTATTGGTTGTAAATAAGTTGTACTAAAGACCAAAAGCCAAGTCTTTTTTTGTATTTTTACCCCAAAGCAGGAAGAATAAATCTCGTGAAAACTGTCATACAGTGTGTTATGAGTTGCAGTTTAGCGATAAGTCTGACATTAGTCTTTGAAATCTGAAACTTTTAATATAGTGTTTACCCAGAAGCCATTGAAAGGACTCCCATGATTTTGTCATATGGTGTTCAGAGTGGGTACAAATTGGCTCACATAAAATTCTAAATCATATTCGTTGTCTTTCTGACGATTTGTGTTCATAATAATCATTCTTCATAATTTTATTTGTCATACTTTATTTATTCACAAATTTTTAATACTACCAACGGAGTTAATAACAGTTAGTGATCATATTTTTACTACCAAGATTTTCGTTGAAACTATAATTTTTTTCAAGAACTTTTTTCTTTATAACATTCGTTGACCATATTTTTCTAATTTATAATATTGTTACTTGGATAATATTGTCTGTTATGTTGGAAATATTGAATAAGAATAATATTATTTCAAAACAAATTGAGAGTGTGCTCAAAAAGGCTGGCTTCCGAAGTATGAAGAATAAAAGAGCATGTATGAAAAGATTGATGGATGTAAACGAAGCTAGAGAGGTTTGTCAGGATCGTGCGAAGTGGCGATCAATAGTCTCTGCCTACCCCAATGGGAACTAATGGCGTGAGTATATGTATGTATGTATGTATGTATTATTTCGATAAAATCATTTTCCATATATTTAAAATACAGATTCTGCATTTATGGTGCTCGCTCGGCTGCGCTTCGCTCGCTTGTTTTATACATAACCTAACCTTACCTAGCTAAATGTGACCTAACTTTCTTTCGCCTGCAGGGGGCTTTCGCCCCCTGCACCCCCCTTGCATGCATCCATGCGGGCAAGCATCCGAACAAGCAATCAAATATAGATAAAACCTCATAAAATTGGTGTTATTATTTTTATATATTACTATAAAACACATTTATAAATAATATGTTTATTTATTGAAATGATTATTAGTGTAAACAACATACATACATACATACATATACTCACGGCTATAAATCCCTTGAAGGGGTAGCCAGAGCTAGGGAATGAGACATTTCTCAGCCACTTTTGGAAGTTGCGTGGGGAAAAGATGGTAAAATAAAGGTTGTTGGTGATGGGTCTCCAACCGCATCGCCCAAAAATCCCTTAATAGCCCCATACCGTTAGTCGCCTCTTACGTACACCCACCGGAAGAAATGGGGTAGTGCTATTCTAAACCGACACTACACGGCAAAATAATAATATGTTTATTTATTGAAATGATTATTAGTATAAACAAATATTAGTATATACAAACTGTATAATTAATTAGTGATATTATGAAATTCAATAATTCTAATTTGTAATATTTATGACTTAATTTTTTTATGATGACTAATCGTTATGATTTTAAATGGTATGTGAAATATTGTCGGACCTCCGATGATAGGAGTTAAAAAGTTATGCAAGTAAAGCGCACCCGTTTAGAGTAACCCCTCTTTGGACAGATGTTTTTGCCTAATATAATAACCCTCATGAGTCTAACTTTTATACGACTTTAGTAAAGATCTGTGTAGATAATGAAGCCTTGATTTAGAATTTGCCGTCTCCAACCGCATCGCCCAACAACTTAAAAGCTCAAATACCCTATGTCGCCTCTTACGAAAATCAACGAGTATAAATGGTTTGGTGCTAATGTTACCGTCTCAATTTTCCCGCTACAAAATCTCTTTTGATTGAACTGTCCATAGACAAAAGCAAAGAGGTCTGATAGGCGACCATCCTTTGCACGATAACGACGGTGCACTTATGCACTTAAGTCGCCGTCTTTATAAAATTGATGAGAAAAGTATTGGCAGCTCCGTATTAAGTCCATAAAAGTTTCCAATATCGTTAAGTTTTTTCATTAATTAATACTTTCCACTTACTTTCTTCAAAAGACATTTAGTCAAAGACAGACGCGGCATTTTTAATTGAGGTCTTAAAAGATTGAAAAATTTAAAAAGTACTTTCTAGGCAATCATTTAAACATTTTAATTGCTGGGCTAGATGCTGCTTTGTAATAGAACCTTTTAATATTGATTGACTAAATATTTCGTACTTTTGACACCTTAGTAACATTTTTAGTCCCCCTTTAATTGATTTCGGAGGAATAAATGCATTTAAGTGTAAAAAATGGATGCAACTTGATATAATATTGCGTAGGTTCCACTAATCAATAAATTTTTAATTAGACGAAGCGGCGTCATATATGCAATGCAATAAACAATAGACTTCGTATATGACAAAATATGTAAAGATTACCGAAGTAACTAAATATATACCAGGCTACTCAGAAAGTTTTGCGAAACTATATTATTTTACTAGGGATACTGGCCAGTTATATTTTATTTTGCAAACTGGATTCTTGAGAACTAAAAAAAGACAATAGTACTTCCCATTTTAAATTCACCTCCATGAAATTTTGCACTTGAATCATTTCAATGTGTCACTGAATAATTTTTAACAAAAAGAAAATCGACTTTATAGTTGGAAAAACCACCGCAAATAAACAATCTAGTAATAAAAAGTACGAAATAAGTTTTTTAATTGAATATGAGTACTGTGATTAATACCTTAGCAATTTCTTTATTCCAAACGCGTCAGTTCAACCTAACTAAATCTTAAAATTCTCTTAAATTAATTATAAATAAGGAAAAAATAAAGTCAATTCAGACAGGCATTTCTTTCGCTATTTTTGGGTGAACAATCCTAAACCATATTGACTTACATTCTTGAGAGTAGAAACTGTAGTACCTTTCTAACCAAGTTGCGGATTATTGCCTCTATGTATCTTTACGATATAGCGGCTCAGCCTTACATTGCAAATAATGTAGTGAGGAAAATGAAGGAAATAGGGTTGTCCATAATATCATTGTTTATTTGCTGGCATTGCATTTGTATAATATTATTGTTGTTGTCCATAATATCTGTTTTATTTTAATGTAAAGCCTAATTTCTCCACCTAACTCCTCCGTGCTTCAAAGGGCACGTTAAGCCGTCGGTCCCGGCTACTATCACGGTAGTAGTCGTTAGTCTACCAACTCGCACTTGGCCAGCGTGGTGAACTAAGGCCAAATCACCCTATATAGAGTAGGCTCGAGCCCCTTGGTGGGGACATAAATGGGCTGTGAGAAAGCCTAACGTGTAGTGTCGGCTTAAAATATCATTAACCGATTTCTTCCCATGGGTGTCGTACGGCGTGACTTAGGGCCAGTTTTTTGATCCGTGGTTAACTCAACAATTTGTTAAAAATCGTAACTATTAGTTAGATATCAGCAAAATGCATTTTTTGACCCGTGGTTAGAGTAACTAATGGTCAAATATCGAACCAAAATGGATTTACGATTTAACTACTGGTTAGTCATTTAACTATAGTCAATGTAACAAATGGTTATATTTTTAACTCCGGATCAAAAAACTGGCCCTTAAGGTTTTAGGGCTTCTTGAGTGATTTTTAATGTAAAAACTTGAACCACCTATCATCAAACCTATTTATTCACCAAATTAACTTTAAATTCCTCATTCGATGCTTGGCTGTCTGTCAGATAGATGTAATCGTACATACTAGCTCGTTGATCCGTCTCCACTCTTTATCTGTTAGCCGTGATCCTCCGAGAGCTGTTTTTTTTAAGAATATCCTTCTCTAATGCCGCTATTGAAACAAATACAAAATGTAAAAAAATACGGCAATTGTTAGACGTTTACGATATTAAACAGGTCTCCCATACAAGACATGTTTTTTTTTATATTGATTGCGGAACCCTTTCGGGAGCAAGTATATCCCGCATTTGGTCAGTTTTTAAGTTTGACAGGCCTCTTTGGATAGCTTCAGCATGCATAATTATTTAATTTGAGGATGGTCCGTGTGTCACTACAAGTCTGGCGCTGACTGAAAATCAGTGTTGTGAGATAAAACTCACAACGACAATGCTGAGTCAGACGCCATTTTGTTGCTTTCGCATCGGTGTAAGATTACCACTGTTTTTATTGTACACTGTATTACTTTGTTTTATTTTATTTTGTTATATTTTTTGTTATTTTTCAGCAAAATATTTATGTGTTCGTGTGCAACAAATAAACGTTTTTTCTAATTCTTCTTCATATTTTAACTTACAATGAAAATCGATGCGCAACCCGGGCCACCCCTAACCTTTAATTTATTTAACCCTCGCACAACAGATGCTCGGGTGAAGTTTATGTTAGTTTCAGTAGCTCAGCTTGCAAACTCGTTAGTTTCGGTAATGCATAGAATTATGTGCTATTGTCTTCTATATTGTTTAGTGATACTGTGCAGGGCATCGCATATTTCAGGGCCCAGATTTGGCAGTAGGGTTGAGTTCACAGACATGTATTTGAATAGATGCCGCAAGTGCATGTACTTCGCGTGTAAAAACTGAGTAAAATTATCTTAGTTTATCGCCATTTGATTGAGTCCGTGCTCGAACGTTCTCGGTGACAGATGTCAAGCTAAATATAAAAAATGCCTAATTGTGCCGTATTGAGTTGCAAAAACTATCTTAATAAAGCGGGACTAATTAATAGAAAGATTTCCTTTCATCGGTAGGTCACTTTATTATTAGATTATGTGGTTTTTATTGCAAAATCAATTATTTCGTGTTCGTTGTGGTTTTACACTGAAAAACTTTTAAACGAGTGTGTATCGCTTAATTTATAATACATTGCCGCTTTTAGTTACAAAGCTATCTAGTATGGCTTGTCTATTAAAACACGCAATGAATATCAAAATGAACGATATTTTGACCTGTCAATCAGCTACATGGTACGGTAGCTATTGTCATATTTCTGTCATTTTAAGCAAAATTGTATTCGATTCTAATTCTAATCGATTTTGGGAACAGAGAAATGATAATATTCGCGATGGATGTTCCATGTATCTAAAATATTTTTATTACTACAATGTTTCTGTTAAATAATTAATTGGAATACTCTTGTTTTAACTTTGTTTTTATTTAATAAAAGAACAGTTTAATTTTAGTTACAAGTTATTCTCTAAGCTACATTTATTAACGTGTGGTATGTGTCAGTCTTTATTTACTTCCTTCCTTCACTCAGTGTTGCCAATATAAATGTAACACGCCTCCTTACATAAGTTCAAAGCTTCTTAAGTACTACAGTAATTATAATCAATTAGGGAACTATACTCCTTTAAATTTAGCATTTTTAAGTTAGTGAATTTAACATTTCCCACAAGTTTTGTAAATGTATCTGCAATTTTATTTTCTGACTCTATTTTGTATACTTCCCTGCTAAACATTTTAATTTACAAAATGATAGTGAACTTCAATGTGCTTAGAATTCTTTGCAAAGTTTTCATACTTAGAAATAGCTACAGCTGCTGAATTATTTTCATAGATTTTAACTGGTTTACAAACCTTAGTAAAGACATCATTCATTACACAAATGAGAAAATTTAATTCTGTTACTGCTTCTGATAATTCTACATATTCAGCAAATGTTGAAGAGTTTGTTACACTACTTTGTTTTTTTTTATTTCCAATATGGAACAAACGAAGAGTTCCGTACTATCATCTATAATAGAAAATAACGTTTTTGTATGGGAGCCCCTTTGATATTTACTTTACTGTTATTTAATTATTTATTTTGAAAGGTGATATACAAGTAAATATACTGTGAAAATTTTAAGTATCTACTAATTAACGTTTTAATATTGAGCAAGCAAATACGGAAAAAAACACGTTTATTGTAAGGGGCCCCCCTTAAAATCCTTTTTTTACTTGTATTCGTTGTTATAGCGGCAACAGAAATACGTCATTTGTGAAAATTTCAGCTTTCTAGTTATCACTGTTTATGAGATACAGCCTGGAGAAAAACAGACAACGAAAAAAAATACTTGATTATTTTTCCTTCTCTACAAGTTATTTTATTTGTTTTTTTTCAAATCCGAATTAGTTCTGGGTTGTATTATATTTTGTCATAGCGCCTTCTACTGGCTTTCCTTTTTGTAGATAAAATTTCTTCTCGGGGTTTTTTTAAATCATTTTGTAACTTTCCGAAAACAAATTATTAAAACTAGTTAATGAGTAGGTTATCAATAAGGACAAGTTATTATAACAATAAAAGCTACTGAACTACTCACTGACTAACTGACTCATTAACTCACTGATTTAGATCGTTGTTCTCCGAGAAGATGTAGTGGTGGAGGAAAATAATGTAGGAAGAGTTGCTCAGAATAAAAATGAGACCATGAGAAAATAGCGTTATTAAAAAACAGGTATAATTCTAGATTTATCATTCTTCTGTCAATTTATCATTCGTCTGTCGATGCACTCGAGTATAATCGATTGAATCGTTTACGCGCTGACGGGGAGTTCCTATCACTAAATTGCTCATGTGACGTCACAGTAGGTGGAAAAATAATGGCACGCTTGGTTTCTATACAAGAAATGACACTTGCGTTATCTTTTCAAATACAGATCTGTGGTTGAGTTAGTTAAACTTTTAAGGGCAAAACTACGACATGTAATAAATAGTTGTTTTATATTCCAGTGCAATAATATTTTATGTTTTGTTTTTTTCATATTATATTGTTTTATAATGTGGTTTTATTTCCTTTAAAACTCGTAATAGCTCAGAAGGGAAAACAACAGCCTATCATGCAAAGAGTCGGGCCTACAAAAATAATTCATTTCTAAGGTAATACTTGTATATGTGTTTAATTTATTACCGTTATTAACGGTGAGAGAGAACACCTAACTCGGCTACTCCTAACCCCATACTGCCTAACTCGGTTGTTATTTTACTATATATGAATCAACTGGTGAAATTGAAACATTGAAAACTTTTGCTTTCCAAATCAGAATCCTTCAATTTTGCTTTTACAACAAAGTTAATCCCAGTCGCTTGAGACACATATATCGTGGACAAACTTTTGTAGAGAGTAAAATCTAGTTATCTATTAGTCTCAAAAGTCTTAGCATCGAACAGAAATTTATGAAATAAAATATATCAAAAGATTGGTAAAGGCCAAAGAAATTGCAAAGTTTGACTTTTTGATATTTTTAATTAATTGCATATTGCTGGTTCGCTGGTAAATAACTTATGGATAAAATTTTGGAAGATAAAGCTGATTAGCATTAAGCATTGAAGTCACAGTTCCGCCCTTGATATCGTTTCTTATGTACAATACTTTACGACGTAATATTAAAAGGGACTACTTTTATCGGAAAAATGGATTCATGTGATTTTTTTCATCTCAATATAATGTATAAAGCATATAAAACTCATTTACCTTACAAGGCCGAAATGAGCTTTGAAGATCTTTGGGGGAGGGCTATGTCTAGCAGTGCACGTCTATAGGCTGTTGATTGATCAACATTTCAAGTTTATGATTTTCATCATTTCTTAATAGATGTAACTGGTACACACTTTTTAGCAGTTAGGACAGCGCCGATGTACAATGTACATACAGCTACCCCGCTTCAAAATTATCCAACTATGCCTCACCATAAACCCACTTTAAAACTTTCAGGAGAACCAGTGTATGAGGATCAAGATCCTGGGAGACTGTTATTACTGTGTTTCGGGACTACCCGTGTCAAGACCAAACCATGCGTACAACTGCGTCAACATGGGACTACAAATGATTGAAGCTATCAGGTTTCTCATACTTTCTTTTGCATAAAACTTAAACTCATCAAAACGAAATTTCATATCGATGTTTTGGCTAGTTGTATATCCAAAAAGGGCAATGAAGAGGGCTATGTTAGGAGTGTCACTACGCGATCGAATCCGCTACGAGGAGATCCGTAGAAGAACAGGGTCACTAAGGTGGGCCGACGACTCGGCCAAGATCGCGGGAGCCGATGGGTAAGGGCAGCACAGGACCGGTCGGTATAGAGATTGCTGGGGGAGGCCTATGTCCAGCAGTGGACGTGTAAAGGCTGATGATGATGATGATATCCAAAAATAGGTTAAATTGATCATCCAGTCTTACATATGACCAAATGCTAAATGCATTAATTTTTAAAAAGCAGAAAGTTTGAACCCAAATCAAAACGTTCATGCCCTATAGTGTAAAAAGAGGTATGAAGGTATTAATACTTTTCAACATTACGTGACATCAATGTCATCTGGTATTCAGAGTACCAACGTTTTGCTTAGATAGTATATAGTGATAGTAGGCACAAGATTTTTTGTACAAATACAGGTCACAATAGTTTTAATGGATTTACACCACTTTGATCTCAATAGACCCAATGAAATTCCAATTTTCAGATTTGTTCGTGAAGCAACAGGCTTTAACGTGGATATGCGGATAGGGATTCATACTGGCAATGTCCTATGCGGAGTTTTGGGACTCAGAAAATGGCAGTTCGATGTATGGAGTGATGACGTTACTTTGGCAAATCATATGGAATCTGGAGGCATAGCTGGGTATGTTTTAATTTTAAGTATTTACACCGCATATGTGAAAGAGGTACGCATTTATTTTAACCTGTTGTTCAGAGAACTAATTTAGTGTGGGAGCCGACATATCAGGCCAGGCAATTACCGTTTGAGGAAGTTACGTTAAAAATCTTCAGAGTATGAATGAAAATATTGTTGAATGAGCATGGAGCCCAGTAGGTTTGCCTGTATCATACGAAGTGGCTATCAATTTTCTCTCCGTAGGAGGAGATATGGAAATAAAGGGCGTGGTTAACTTCTGATATTACTTAAGTTTTTTTGCCATTTTTCTCAAGCATTTAATTATAGAAAATTGATCCATAGGTTTAATGTTTTTTGACATGAATTCCTCATGTGGGGATTATTACTCCTAAATAAAAGATGTTATTAAAGGAAAGAAAAATTTCGACACTGGCGGGGTTCGAACCCGCGACCTTCGGGTATACGCCCCCGTCACCCGCCAGTGTCGAAATTTTTCTTTCCTTTAATAAAATCTTTTATTTATGAGTAATGATCCATAGGTTTTTAAAAAAGTATAGTTTTTAGTGTTTAGAATTTGTTATTTGTTGTTTTTGTATTTTTAAATATTATTGTTTGACAGAAAACCCAACAGTGAAACATTAATTTGAATACTTTTCATTTCAAATAACTAATTGTAAAGTTGTGATTTTTTTAAAGATTCTTTAAAATTCACTATCAAAAATTTCATTGATCGCAAAAATCTCGCATTAAAATTAAAATACATACATACATACATATTCTCACGCCGTTAGTTCCCATTGGGGTAGGCAGAGACTATCGATCGCCACTTTGTACGATCCTGGCAAACCTCTCTAGCTTCATTCACATCCATCAATCGTTTCATACATGCTCTTTTATTCTTCATACTTCGGACACCTGCCTTTTTGAGCACATTTTCTATTTGATCTAAATGTGTCCTCCGAGGTCGTCTTCTACTAACATTACCTTCCACATTGGCTCTATAGATTTCTTTCACCACTTTACTGTCATCCATCCTCTCTATGTGCCCAAACCATCTCAACATTCCTTTTTCTATCTTCCTTACAATATCATCTTTTACACCACATCTTTCACGAATCACATCATTCTCACACGATCACATAACCTTACATTACCTTACCTTAAAATGAAAACGAAACGAAATATTTTACAATAATGTTGCTGATTGCAATACAATGACCGAATTTGTGATATCAAATGATACTAAAACGATGTTTCATTAAATAAATCTATATTCTCGTTATTTTATCAATTAACTGCAAAAACTAATATCTTTGAAAGAAGATTGAAGGTCAAATACTATTACTTACAGTTTTTTGTTAAAATAAAGATAATCAAAGTTTTGTTTTATTTTTTTAAAAAAAATATGTCGATATGTTTTTGTTATCAGCTGTGTAGTTTCGGCTTAGAATAGATGTTCCTGAGTTTGTTCGTAAGAGGTAACTAAGGGTAAAGGGTAGAGACGCCTCTTAAATGTTCATTGGGTGCGCTTCGAGACCCGACACCAAAACCTTTATTTTACACTTTTCCCACTCTACTTCCCAAAGTGGCTAAGTTTTGTTTTTAATCCGAAGCTCTCATTTAGAGATTTATAGCCATGTTAATACATATGTTTAGTCTGAATCAATTATAGAAAAAGGTAATCATACTACTAAGTCTGTGGTCTGTGGAAAAAGTAACTTTGTAAACAGTGAATCGTCAATGTCAAAAGTGAGTCGTCTTTTATTATTTTAATTTTTAGTGTTGTTACCAATACTATCGACGGCGACGTTAAAACCGAATACGTTACTAATGATAAGATTTTTTTTTTATCCAATGTTATACTTACTTATACATCGCCCCTAAAATAAAGAATACGTGCCATATAATTAGTACTCTACTAAATGATAAAACAAGGGACATAGTAACTTTTGTTTATAATGAATGATTTAAATTCCAAAGTAACTTCAGCCATCAAATTAATAATAGTCGTACTTAATAATAGTATGTTAATTATAAAAGCTTCTGCAAAAGCCGACTTAATCAAAAAGAGTTTACTAAATACACTTATTACAATTTCGAATGAAAACTTAGATGGGTCAAAACGCAGGTCAATACATATTCTCTTTCGGTATATTTTTGTACCTCTATAGAGCAAACCAACAGTTCCATTTGACTCTTAATAAGTGTATTAAATTTTCAGACGAGTCCATATAACGAAGCCTACTTTACTGCAGCTTGGAGATAGATTTGAAGTGGAGCCAGGAGATGGAGCTTCTAGAGAAGGTTATCTGGCTGATCATAAAGTGGAAACGTACCTTATTGTGCCACCTAAGGTAAAAATGTTCAGAAAATACATATAACTCTTATCCGGAAAATTTTATATTGTTAAGGTTATAGCAAAACAACCAGATTTTTATGTAAGTTTCGACTTTGTCACTTGAAAATGTATTATTTCCAAATTGTTTCGTGAATCTCTCTCATTATATAATTATAATTAAATACTTAATATTCTGGCAAATGATTAATTATTCTATTGAATTTTTATTCTCTATAATTAGCAAAATTATGGACTATAAACTATTTAAGTTAAGTGTTAAATTTATTATGTTTGTGTGTATTTTACCTTCTTCTTAGTGTCACGGTTTTGATTTTGTCTAATCTTTACTAAACTAAAGACCTGTTTCAGGATTTGGTCCTATACCGCCAACGATATAAATGAAATAAAAAAGACCTAACCTAACTCATTGTCTTCTCATTTTCAGAGGCCAACTGGTATTTCAGACAACGCCCGTTTATCAGTATGCACAGTAGACCGCAAAGCGAGCATTGTTAGCTCACTATACAACGATGTATCACCGACGAAACACAAAGACAGTATTTCTCCTGCTCCCTCGCAAAACAGTTTCTGTATGAATGAGCAGGAAGGCACAAAAGTTCTAAGAAATGAATCTATCCGGACATCACCAGGAGGTTTGTTTTTTGTGGTGATATAAAAAAAAAATTTTTGTACACGTTATCTACTTGATAATTGCATACCTATTTTACATGGATATGGTGAAACCATGTCCTTTATTGGTTACTTGGACTAGGTAGTATATTAAGATAGGTACAAGATTTTAAAAAAATAGTGCTGTTGGACATTTAGACCCAGTGACCGGGTAATTTCAATTAATAAAACTGAAAAATTATGTAAAATCAACCACATGCATTTAACTGTCTCTGTAATCTTTCGATAAATTTGAGAATTTCTTGAGTCCTAAAGTCGTGATATCAGAATCTCTAAGACCTACATATGAAAGGCGCCAGTATGTATTTACACACCGGGGTTCGGAAGTGAAAGCTTTAACGATTACACTTGATTCAATTGGGATTTTTAAAGAAGCATTAAATACTGAAACATAATACAACCAACATTTTATAATTTTAGATCTCAGCCGCAGAGCGTCAGTCAGAGTGGATGCATGCAAGACCGTGGCGTTTGAAATTGGTGATTCAATGGGTAATGGAACTGTGACCAGTAAACCTAAGAGCAGAAGTGGGTCTATCATTGGAGCCATTAGTCCTAACATGGGCATAGGTAAATATAGAGATGGAAATATTGATGGATTAATTAATTATGACTTCATTGCCGCTCCGCGTTGTGATCACATATGAAAAATACACCAAGTTCTATATTAAGCGACAACAGTGGGTAGAGTTTACCAAATTTTCTGAATATTATGTGACATCACTCGGTGTTCAGAATACCTACTCACATCGGCGTAGCTAGCCCTAGACTCAGGCAGCTGTAATATATATATATATATATAATTTAATTTGTAATTTCTTATATTTGTATTTTTGCATTGATAAAGTACCTTATCAGGTCTGAGCCAGAGCGAGGCAAGTACCCCTCCCGGCACCGTGGCTATGCCCATGCCGGCCCACCTTTTACTTGGCAAGTGCACTCCCGTGACGGGGGGGGCAGGCCTATATCCGTTTTTGTAAAATACACTGTCATTTGTTTAACTACAGTATAGCCGTGTGGGTTTCCTCACGATGTTTTCTCTAACATTTTCTGACGTTTAGGATTAGTGTCCTTTTACGTTACCATTTTGTAATAGTTCGTAAGTTTGGTACAATACAAAAGGTATGGCTAACCATAATCATTATTTTCTCAGCGCTTACTGCTGAGCTGAAAAGGTTCAAAAGATCCCTATCGTCGAAGATATAATTCACGTATAATTTACATTTCAGCTACCCCAGGGCTGCCATCACGTTCCCGACCCTCTAGTAAAATGACTAAGTACGTCGAATGTTGGGGAGCAGATAAACCATTTGCCAATATTACTGATTCCACACTTGCCAAAAATATTGGAATATCTGTGAGTGTTGCAAAGATTTAAAATAATAAAGTGCTAAATGGTTTTGGTTTAGTTTTGTGAGCTAAAAAGTGTTCTAGTATTTAAACTGCTTTGTACGGCATTCAGTAATATTTAACAAATACAGAAAATAAGATCGAATCTTCAAATACCATTTTAAAAATGAAACATATGTGGGAGTATTGTTAGAGCGCACACTACTGCGGACTCAAACGCACATAGCAGCGTCTCACTCATATTCCTACATCGCGGAGTGTAAATGTTTTTCGAGTTTAGCATAGATACAAATTATAAGTTGGTACACAGCAGGGTGTACTGGCCAGTATATCTTTGCTGTTCCCACACATATATAATAAACAGAAAATAAAGATGAGGACTGTTAGATAAATAGTAGAAACCCTCTTTAAATAATACCATAATTATAACTTTATCTTCTTTATTACATTACTTCCATATTCTACATCTTCATAATACAAAGGAAAAACTCTCTCTTTTGTCAAATTAACCTACCATCGACAGCTCGAACATTGACTGTCTGTCCATCGACAAGATCCCTACTATAAATAGGTCTTATAACAATTAAGAGCTTATGCATTGTTCTCAACAAGCACATTAAACACTGAGGGATCAACACCACAGCAAGTGACATTAAAAGCTTAAAATTGAAAAATTCTGATGCCTCCTTGTATTATTTGGCGGTAGTAGTCTGTGAAGTTTTAATTTACAATATAATTTCATGATAGGTACCGATAAGCCTAAGAAGAAGTACAGATTTTAAGTTAAACAGGGCTTTGACTGAAAATCAGTGTATGATGAGTATATACTCTGTCATGCGAGTGCTGAGTCAAGGCCTTTTTGGTAATGTTTTTTTTCTTTTTTGTATATATATATTTGTCATTGTCTTGTGTTAATTACCAAATAAACATTATTTCTTTCTTTCTTTCTTTCAAGATTCCTAATGACGACGATTGCCGTGGTAGTGGTGTGTAAACATCGATAATGCTATCGATATTTACACACCACTATGATTGATTGATCTAGAAATTGCCGATTTGATTGACTTGATTGTCCTGTTTGGTTGTCATTGTCATAGTTTGTTTATCAAACTTTACAAAACAAAACAAACTAGTAGAATAGAATTGCGAGAAGTACTTTGATTGAAAGATTTTCAAATACTGAAAGTTTATCAACGCTTTTGACTCATCCACATAATTTAAAAGTATTAAATAAGCTTTAAAAACAACATGGTTATTACAGAGTTTGGCTATGATCGAGCAAAACTTACTACCGCAAAGGACTACTTGTTGCGATTGCAGGTTAGTAAACTTTTTCCTCTTCTTTATAAACTTAGTGTTGGTTTAGTATTGTTTAGTTAAGGAATTTACAACAAACGAACCCTTGCATAATATAATTTGTTTCGTATTTAAATAATACATACATCATTCATACATATTCTCACGCCGTTAGTTCCCATTGGGGTAGGCAGAGACTATCGATCGCCACTTTGTACGATCCTGGCAAACCTCTCTAGCTTCATTCACATCCATCAATCTTTTCATACATGCTCTTTTATTCTTCGTACTACGGACACCTGCCTTTTTGAGTACATTTTCTATTTGATCCAAATGTGTCCTCCGAGGTTGTCCTCTACTAACATTACCTTCCACATTGGCTCTATTGATCTCTTTTACCAATTTACTGTCATCCATCCTCTCTATATGCCCAAACCATCTCAACATTCCTTTTTCTATCTTTCTTACAATATCATCTTTTACACCACATATTTCACGAATCACGTCATTCCTCACACAATCACATAACCTCACATTACAAACTTTTCTGAGGGACCTCATTTCTACTGCATTCACTCTGCTTTCATGCTTCTTCTGCCACACCCAACATTCACTGCCATACTTAAGTGATATACATTTACACTGCTGTGTCCGCTTTTAGCCAGGCAAAGCTAGCCGTTTATGTTTAAAATTATCTATATTTCGTATTTTGAATTTTTCAGCAACAATTCAGAAGGCATGAACAAAGTCACATTGTGGTTCAAAAACTCCACCCAAGAAAGCCAGTACCGCAGTCAACCTGACTACCACTTCAAGTACAATGTAGCCTGTGCTGCATCACTATTTGGATTAATTGCATTTATACAGCTACTAGTAGTTCCTAAGTGAGTTCTGAAGGTTTTATTTATCATTCTCATGATAAATCATCATGAGTTAGTAGTTTCTAAGTTAGTTTAAAAGTTTGTAATATCCTTATCAATATTTTAAATGGGAAAGTTACTCCACCTGTCTGTGTGTTATACTACTAAATACTAAAGTTATAATACTAGACTACTCATACAATTAGGATGCAATTTGGGTCAAAGAAGGATTTAAACATAGCATTTTTCATTATCACAGAAAACTGTATAGCTTCTGTGCAATTGGTCTGACACTGTATGGAATCTTACATTCACATAGTTAACCCTGCAAAGAACAGTTAGCATCTATCTTTTTTTTGCAGTGTAAATGAATTTGTGTGAACGATAATAGTATAAATTGGTACCATCTCTAGACACTATCACTGTGTCAGCTTAGATAGTACTACTACACTTTTTGAGGTTTTTATGTCATGAAACTTGGAAATGAAATGGGACAAAGAGAAATACATTTAAACAAAGTACAACAATTTTAGTTCACTGTCCTTGTGAGTGGGTATTCTTATTACCAGGTGATAAACATTTTACTGATGATATCAGAAGAAAAAATATCTCTGTGATTTCTTTGGCAATAGAGTATTACAGCTTTGTCTGTATATTTATTAATAGTAGTTATTGGCTTCATTGTAAAAGTTGAGGGAAGGTTTTGGGACATTTAAATAATTCATGGGCGTTTTGGCTGAAGACACATCGCTAACGATTGGATTTTACTATCAATCAATCAAAGGCAATCTCCCCTCCATTCATATAACAAAAGTGGTTGTGAAATTTCTCAACTTTTTGAGATTTACAACCATATTTATTTGTATGTATGTAATAATAATTACAGATTTTTTATTTTACAGAAGCATAGTATTCTACGCCTCCTTTGGCCCTACATTGGTAGCTCTGTTGGTGTTTTTATACCTCTCATGCTATGAT
This sequence comes from Bedellia somnulentella, assembly GCA_963576735.1. NCBI lineage: Eukaryota > Metazoa > Arthropoda > Insecta > Lepidoptera > Bedelliidae > Bedellia > Bedellia somnulentella. Next base: position 2,645,145 of record OY755183.1, read on the forward strand.
GGCCATTTTATGCAGAGAGACATGCATCCATTGTCAAGTGTACCCATACTGTCTGATGGGATGTATGCTGATAATTGTACAAAGCCTGGTCAAGTAAGTACTTATAAAGATATATAATGCATACTATTCAGCTACACTACATGTATAATCATAACAAAGTAATAGAATTTTTTTTTCTTTTTAAATTAATTATATATGTTAGTTTTCCTACATTACTAACGCGACTAACCCTCCATGTAAATATTTTTCTTTTCCTTTAAACTTAAATTTTCATCTGTTTTGTGAAATCAAATTCAATTGTGTATATTTCAAAAAACAGTGTAAATGTAACAATAACTGTCAACTGGTTTCCTAAAATATAGGCTTAGCCTAGTTTGGGAACTCCTGTTTAAGTCTGCACTGTAAGTATGCCTTATCAAATAATCATTTCTTATTTTTATTTTTTTATTTAAGTAGCTTTTATTTTGCTGTGTAGTGTCGGCTTAGAATAGCACTACCCCATTTCTTCCGGTGGGTGTACGTAAGAGGCGACTAACGGTATTGGGGCTTTTTAGGGATTTTTGGGCGATGCGGTTGGAGACCCATCACCAACAACCTTTATTTCACCATCTTTTCCCCACGCAACTTCCAAAGGTGGCTGAGGAATGTCTCATTCCCCAGCTCTGGCTACCCCTTCTAGGGAAATTTAGCCGTGAGTATATGTATGTATGTATGTATGTTATTTAAGTATTATAAGTACAATGTTCCATCTACAATACTTAAGGGACTTCTGCTCTGTGGATAAGCCATCCTGTATATAAATAAAAATGGCACACAGAGTAATAACAATATTAGGTTTTGGTGTTAGATTCCAACTCAATGTAGGTTAACATAAATACAATAACATTTAACATCTATATCAATAATAATACCCATGTTTGCCTACATTGGGAATCAAACTTGTAACCTATGGGTCCAGCAAGCTTCGCCCTGTACCAAACTCTATCATTGCAATGGTCAAACCCTTTCAGTTTTTTTATAGTTTTCATTTCAACATTTTCTCAGGCAGGTATTATTAGAGCCCACATGTCAAGCCGGTTTTCTTTTGCAATAAAAAGTGAAGGGGATAATTAAAGAAAAATAGATTGTAAATAAAATTTTTATTTATCGAAACTGATAGAAAAAGTTTTCTTAAAGCTCACATTACACTGTTTATACATACATATACTCACAGCTATAAATCCCAGGAAGGGGTAGCCAGAGCTAAAGAATTAGAAATTCCCCAGCCACTTTTGGAAATTTGAGTGGGGAAAAGATAGTAAAAATAAAGGTTGTTGGTGATGGGTCTCCAACCGCATCGCCCAAAAATCCCTTAATAGCCCCATACCGTTAGTCGCCTCTTACGTACACCCACCGGAAGAAATGGGGTAGTGCTATTGTTTACCTCAATACAAAAATAGTTTTCTCAAGTTAAAAAGGAAAAATGAAAGTCGAATTGCCACCGAGATTAAAAGCAGTATTTGGTATTGTGAACGGGTATGTTTTCCGCAAGTCGACGTCTGCTAAGCGTCTATTTTGCGTGACAAGGGAATGGCACTACTGTAGCCATCCCAGCTCACTAAGAAAGTTCAGGACCCCCCTTGTGTCCTTGAAAACCTCAGCTCGCTCTCTGGCGTCACCCAGGTGAGTTACCCTGTAATTCGCTTCACCTGTACACTCGAGGAGCACGTGCGCAGCTGTTTCTTCCTTTTCCATGCATGCTCTGCACAGAGGGCTATCTGTAACACCTAAGGTAAACAAGTGTTTGTTTCTGTGATCCAGCTAATTTGTTTTTTGTTAAGTTTATTAGTAAGTTGCTTGTTGACTCTGGGTAAAGCTGTTTTGGCTTGTTTACAGCCGCTCTCTGAGGACCAGCAGCATCCCACTTACCTTGTATAGGCTTGCGGACTATTTTTTTAAACTGATCGTTTGGTAGAGGCCAATTCGTCTGCTGCATCATTGCCGCGTGATCCGCTGTGTCCTTTAATCCATTGAATGGTAGTATCATTGATTTTCCCTATCGCCGTTATGGCTTTGTGACATTCATATATGAGCCCTGATTTGCACTCGTGGCTCATTAGGGCTTGCAGGACTAATTTGCTGTCCGAGAGAATGCGAATTGGAAATTATCTGAACTTCCTCCCTAACACTGCTTGGGCGGCGAGTATGCCTGAAATATCGAATTCCAGGTGCCCATTGGTTTAGCTATTTTTAATACACTCGCTCCTGTACCTTTAGTTTTTGAGCCGTCTGTGAATATGCTCACTTCCCTCTCATTCAGGCCCTCGTTCGGATTTTCCGACAGTTGTATTTTGTATTTCTTGTCGAAGATAAATAGTTTGGGAATCCTGTCGTTCACGGCCGATATTCTTGGTGCCTCATTCACCATCCTGCTAAGAATTTCGGCGTGAGGTACTTTCTTGGTTTTCCATAGCTTGTTTGCATTTAGTCTCACAGCTGAGGCAGCAGCTTCTTGTTTGATAAACAGGTGTAGTGGTGTTAAATTTAGCATTATTTCAAGGGCGGCGGTGGGTGCGGTTCTTATACATCCCGTAGCCGCTCTACACACCAGTCTTTGAAAGCTTTGTAGTTTGCTTTGCACTGTGCTTAGCTCTGTGCGTAGCCACCAGGCAATAGCGCCATAGCAGAATGTTGGTCGTATTACAGCTGTATACAACCATATGATTACTTTTGGGTTTAGACCCCATCGTTTTCCTATCATGCTTCTGCATTGCCAGAATGCTATGCTAGCCTAGATTAAAAGCAGTAATATATAATACATTCTTAAGTTCAGTTATTGAAAGAATATAATTTGTTAAAAGATTAAAATAATGTTGTTAACTGTTAATTGATTTTGTTTAATACACTACATTTACTCACTGTATGTATGTTCATTCTTTATAAATGTTGAAAATCATTTTAACTTTTATATTTAATTTTTCCAGGTAGTGGCAAACAGTCGAGCAATAAGATTGTCAATGTTTATCATATCAGCATTGCTTATAATGTCATGTGCTGTTATTAACTTGGTAAGGACCTCTGTTATTTGTGAAGGCGGGTGTTTCTTTTGAATATAGTACATACAAACATATACTAAAGGCTTTCAATCCCTAGAGGTTGTAGCAACTGCTTCAGGATATGAAATTCCTCAGCCACTTTTGGAACTTGAGTGGGGAAAATATTGTTATTTAAAATATTGAAGATATTTTAATATTAAATAAACCTTTATTAAACTATTATATTTTACTAGACATATTGTACTATATGTAATGAGTTTTTGTACTCGTCACTCTGCAAGAACATTGTTTTGTTGCTCTTACTTCATAGATATAAGCAGCAAAAATTAATAACATGATATCCAGTTTTATCCATCATTAATTTGATGCATTTGAAAGCATATTGCCAAATTATTACTTAAATATCCTTTGAAAAAGATGATTTTATGTCCTGAGTTTCCTACACTGACTCCCAGGAAAACATACATACATACATATACTCACGCCATTAATTCCCATTGGGGTAAGCAGAGACTATCGATCGCCACTTTGTACGATCCTGACAAACCTCTCTAGCTTCGTTTACATCCATCAATCTTTTCATACATGCTCTTTTGTTCTTCATACTTGTGGGGAAGTGATGGGGATCATAAGAATACCCTAAGGAAATTTCAAGTTTTCTTGTTTACTTGTAGCAAACAATGAACCATGTTAAGAATAACAGTTTACTTTAATAAATTTCAGATCCAACCATACTCAAGCATACCAGTGGACGATTTTAATAGGACAATGACTGAAATGTCATATGCAATTGTTAATGAAACGATGCAAGCTCCGCTAGATACATCTTCAGGATTCATACATGCTGATATTGATTCGGCACCAGTAAGTGTGATATTATATATTATTGGAGCGAAGCTCCATTTACCCCCGACTTTTGTCTTAGGCTTGTCACAGAACTTCTCCTAAACGGCTGATCCGATCACAGCCAAATTTTGCACGATGGTTCAAGACATGAAGGACAAGGTTTTAACGAAGACAAAATTTAGATAAAATCGTTTGCAATAGAATCCAACAATCATGTAAACAAATATGGCGGACTGACATTGACAGCGTATTGTTTATGCCCATAGTGATGCATAATGTTCGAATTTAATTTTAATTAAATTTATTTTTCTTATTATTTTAATTTTAAGTCATAGACTATGGCCCATAGTTGTATAGTTACTAAAATAAAACTGACTAAAAAGATTAAATATGTAAGCCATAGACTATAAAATAAAACTGATTATATATAAAAAAAGTTTTTACTAAACAAATTTAAATCTTCGTCTTCGTCATCATCACTTTCAGAAGTGTCGCTGGTGACCGTAATTATAAATGGAACTACTGTGTCATCGCTTGCCGTGTCTAAAATGTCTAGCCAAATCGTAAAGCAAAACAAAAGTCCAAAATGAGAATGCAAAGTCGTAGAAATCGGAAACAGAAAACACTAATGCACAGCAAACCCACAGAACAGTGAATGACTGTGAATGACAATTCTAACAAAATGGCCACCTGTAAATTTTTCAAAACTAACCATTATTTTTATGGCTTAGGATACAATCCGTTTTGGTTAATTATATTAAGCTCTTGAGAAAAATTATATTGTATTCAAATAATATTAAAATAATTTATTAAATTAAAAATAAAAGATGATTTCAGATTACTAACAACACTAACTTTTCAATGACTTATAGAGTTCGATGAGTAAAAAACTAAGATGACAGCTTGTCAAATACTTCGAAATTTTTACGTTGCAAATGTTTTAACAAATTTAACTTATAAATACAAGTTAAATCATGTTGAAGATAATGTGAAAACAATGGTGCGTTCGTTGAAATCAGACTATGTTCATAATTGATCGTCAAATGTATGTGATTACGGAGTAATCGTGACAATTTGGTTTGTTTACATGATTGTTGGATTCTATTGCAAACGACTGTAGATGTTACCATTGCGGAATAATCACCCTTGAAAGTTTCCCATGTAAGTCGACTTGCTCGCCCCAGTGAGTACTCGACAATCACTCGCCACTTCACTCCAATTTGGCATCGCGAAGCATTAATGCCCACCTAGTTTACTTACCCACCTATGTAGACCACCTAGGAATTAAAAACTTACGCTCCCATAAAAACCCATGTCTTTGTAATACAAGTATTATGTTGTAATATTCATACATTTTGCCGTGTAGTGCCGGCTTAGAATGTCGCTACTCCTTCCTACCCACGGGTGTCGTAAGAAGCAACTAAGGGTATTGGGGCTTTTTATTGGATTTTTGGGCGATGCGGTTGGGCCCATCAGAAACCTTTATTTTACTATCTTTTCCCCACTCAACTTTCAAAAGTGGCTGAGGAATTTATAATTCCTTGGCTTTGGCTACCCCTTCTAGGGAATTACAGCCGTGAGTATATGTATGTATGTATGTATTCATACATAACTCCAAACTAAACTGGTAATTTTATCCGAATTTCAATGTGTAGGTTGCTCGCACATGGCCGAAAGGCTGGTATGATAGTCAAGTGTAAACGTTTAAGTAATATGGCTGTAGCACAAATGACGTCAATTCCGCATTAAACACATTGGTGAGCGAAGCGATACTCAGTCTGTTTATGTGCAATCTACGTCATTATAGAAATAGAAAATCACGGTCGTTTTTAGTCATGTGACAGTTGCATCAAAAATACTTATTTTAGAAGACGAATATTTTTACCAGGCAATCATTATTACATATTGCTCCAAAAATGAAATATTAAGACTAATGAAATAAAAGAAATGTATATTTTTATTACAGTCAAATAGCCTATTATAATGAAGTGAGAATAAGTATGTATGTACCAATTAAATGAATACAGTAGTGGTACCGATATGCCAAAACTGTTCATTATCAATAAGGTGTTATTTAATGGTAACAAGATTTTTTCCTCAAACATTTTCATCAAAAGACAATCTTTATAATATTCTAAATTTCCAGGTATTCCTATACAGCTCAGTGCTAGCTCTGGCCTCGATATCAGTATTCCTACGAGTCGGCTTTGTTCTCAAGTTGTTTGTGATGTGCATAGCTCTCGTTCTACATATCACACTTTATAATATTGCTACGCAGGACTATGGGGCGCAGTGAGTATTAATTTATATATTAATAGCTTTTTGCCCCGCGACTTCGTCCGCGTGGACTTCATTTTTTGCATCCAGTTTAAATAATACCAAAATACCGAAACACTATCTAAACTTCTGTTTTTTATGTTTATAATCCCGCGGGCGTTGGTAATGACATAAAGGACATTGAGGCTTTTTAAGTGATTGTAGGGCGATGCAGTTTGTGACCCATCACTAACAACCTTTATTAACCTATCTTTTATCAATATATTTCCAAAATTGGATGAAGAATTAGTATCTCCGAAGCTATGGCTACCCTTTTATGGAATTTATGGTTGTTAGCATATATTCATGAATGATTGATAGATGGATTTCATAAATTAAATCGCACCAAGTTTTATTATAAAATGTAAAAAAACTCTATATTAACTTTCATTTACTATATCAACCCGTTAGGGGTTGAGTTCCAAAAAATCCTTTTTAATTGTTCATAAGAATCATGAAACAAATATACCAAGTTTTTATGTTCAGAAATGAGAATATCTTTAGTAAGTACAGATACGGATAGTAGTTTGGCGCTGCGGCGGCGGCCCGGTGCTGCCCCCTACACTGACCGTTGGTGATAGTGGGAGAGCTTGCAGCGATTGCTCGGCAATATAGGGATGATTAGTGTTGGATCTCCTTCCAAAATAATCGCTAAATTGAAGGGATAGTGCTTGTTATTATTGTATATAGTGTTATTTTAAGCTAACAAAACATTTTTTTACAAAAAGCTTGAATTACCTGAGATACGAACCCGGGACGATTGATTCATAATAGTTCTAATTAAATATTCATAGTAGTTAGTTATACCGCTACGCCACGGAGACGTTACCGGGGCGGTGTCAAATTTTTATTACGCTTTTTTTCATATTAGTCTTACTATTGATAAACAAATTTGTCATTTAAATTGATGAAACCCCTTCATCTTTCCAAAATGAACATTAACAAAGTGTCTGATGTGAATTCCATCGATGATAAAAATAATCGCTGCAATATTTTGAGCCATATATGAGTAAAGGTTTTTTGATGTTCCTATGAGAACTCTTGCGGATTCCTTAGTTTCAAGGAATCGTCGTCGTTTCATTTAGCTTCTAAATTTACATGTTAATATTCGTTTGCAATATAAGTAGATGTAAAAAAAATTGTATACGATGAAAAAATAGTACATCGTCCCTCGGGAGTTCCTTATTTTCGGGGATCCATTACCGTACCATTAAGCTTCTAAATTTTGATTTTTATATTAGTTTACAATATTTTACGTTGTTTTAAACGATACACAGCGCCATCTCCAATGCATTTAGTAAACAAACAATATTTTTGATTTCCCATGGAAACATATTTTTTCCGGGATAAAAAGTACCCTATTATTTAATTTAGACTTCTAACTACACGTCTGAAAAATTTCAAAGCAATCGGTTCAGTATTTACGGCGTGAAAGCGGAACAAACAAACAAACAAACTCACTTTCCCATTTATAATATTAGTATGGACTAGTATATGCCCACAGAGAAATGAACTAAATAGAGAAGTTACAACGAATGTTACTATTCGAGAAATGGACGTTGTTAAGCTGAAAGGACTCAACGTACATACATACATATACATACATATACTCACGCCGTTAATTCCCATTGGGGTAGGCAGAGACTATCGATCGCCACTTCGTACGATCCTGGCAAACCTCTGTTGTTTCGTCTACATCCATCAATCTTTTCATTCATGCTCTTTTATTCTTCATACTTCGGACGCCAGCCTTTTTGAGCACACTTTCAATTTGGTCCAAGTGTGTCTTTCGTGGCCGTCCTCTACTAACATTACCTTCCACATTAGCTCTATAGATACCTTTTATCAATTTCCTATCATCCATCCTCTCGATGTGCCCAAACCATCTCAACATTCCTTTTTCTATCTTACTTACAATATCATCTTTTATACCATACCTTTCACGAATCACATCGTTCCTCACACGATCACATAACCTTACATTACACACTTTTCTGAGGGACCTCATTTCTACTGCATTCACTCTGCTTTCATGCTTCTTCTGCCACACCCAACATTCACTGCCATACATAAGCGTAGGAACAAGAACGGCATCATGCACAGCCATTCGGGCCCTTTCGGACACCGATTGACTAGACATTAGACTATCCAATGCTCCATTAATCGCATTACCCTTTTTCACTCTTCTCTCAATATCTTCATCACATTTTCCATCCCTTGTAAACAAACTTCCCAGATATACAAACTCCTTCACCTGTTCCACATCCTTACTATCAATCGCAATCACGCATTCTGTCACATCTTCCTGTCTCTCAAAAACCATCGTTTTGGTCTTATCCACATTCACCCTCATTCCCTTTCTTACAAAAGACTCACATACAATATTCATCATCTCTTGCAACTCTTCTGTCGATGATGCAAGTAGCACTTGATCGTCAGCATACAAGAGGCATTTAATGATGAATCCACCCATTCTTAGTCCATAATCACTTTCACGCAACTCTGTCAAACAGTCATCCATGAACAAATTGAAGAGCCACGGAGAAGCTACACATCCCTGTCGGACACCCCTAGAGATTCCGAACCAGTCAGTGTTTTCCCCGTTTACTCTTACACATTCACTAGAATCCTCATAGAGTGATACCAATGCACGTATAAGTTGACTCCCTAGACCGAACTTGGATAACACCTCCCATAAACCCTTTCTTACCACCCTATCATACGCCTTCTCTAAATCAATGAAGGAGCAATACACCTTTTGGTTCTTAGCTAAGAACTTTTCAGTGATGCTCCTTAGAGAGAAGATTTGATCCATACATCCCATTCCTTTCCTAAATCCTGCTTGCACATCCCATATTTTCTCATCAGTTTCATTCATCACTCTTTCAATCAATACCTTTGCATACAATTTACCGACAATGCTGAGTAGGCTAATGCCGCGGTAGTTTTTAGCCTCCTGGCGTGACCCTTTTCTTTTATACAGGGGCACAATCACCGCCTTGCACCAGTCTTGTGGTACTTTGCCACTCGACCAGCACTTTTGGAAAAGGAAGTACAACCAAGAAGCCACCAAGCCTTTACCAGCCCTCAGCATTTCGATAGTTATCCTATCATACCCTGCCGCCTTCCCTATTTTCATACTTTTCATTGCTTTCATTATTTCTTCCATACTGATCTCACTTTCACTAAAGGCACCCATCGCATCGTTCCAATCAACATTACTGCCGATTGGCGAAGAAACGGATGCATCCTCTTTTTCAAAGAGTCCCTCAAAATAGTTCTTCCATACTCGTTTCATGCTACTTTCATCCGTCGCCAATTCACCCTGATCATCTTTCACTACAGTCACTCTCGTGTTTTGGGAAACTCCCTTTTCTTTCCGGACATATTTCCAGAACAACTTTTGGTTATTCCGGAAATTATCAGAGAGTTTCCTCTCACACCATTCTATCAGATCACGCTTTTTCTTTTCTATTTTCTTCTTAACCTCATTCTTAACTCTCTTTTATTCATCTTCACTATTTTTCACTACATCATCTGTTACTCTCGCATCCATTCGTTTACTAGCTCTGACCGCTAGTAAATCTAACCAAGCTTTCTTCTTATCTTCGACTGCCTCTTTCACACTCTTATCCCACCAACTTGTTGGTGGTCTATTTGACCTTTTACACAATCCACATACTTCCGTCGCACATTCAACCATTGTCGATTTGAGCACATTCCATACTTCTTCTATTTCCATACAACGTACACTTCCATTCTCTTATCATGTATATATATCATAATTCATTCTCTCTTCCATATCTCAACGTACACTTTCGGTGAGGGTTGAATCTATGAAGTAGTGAAAACTACTAATTTTTATCTACTCAACTTGCAAGCAGTATGGGAAAAGTACTTTATATCTCGAAATTGACTATTTTTTGGTTGAAACCTTTCTGCTTCACTACGTCCAAATGTTCAGTGTATTGCAACTGACTTAAGCGAAGTATGTATTGCCATGTAATGTCGGCTTAGAATAACACTACCCCATTTCTACCCGTGGGTGATCGTAAGAGGCGACTAAGGGTATAGGGGCTTTTTAAGTGATTTTTGGGCGATGTGGTTAGAGACCCGTCACCAAAAACGATTATTATTATCATCTTTTCCCCAATCAACTTCCAAAAGTGGCTGAGGAATTTATCATTCCAAAGCTCTGGCTACCCCGTTCAGGGATTTATAGCCGTGAGTATATGTATGTATGTATGTTAAGCGAAGAAATGTATGACCAAAAAAAGTCAGAACATTATATAAACCAATCAGGGCGTAAGGACAATATATATTGACAATTAGTTTTTGGCGGTATTTGAACAATTTTTGTACTAAACTACGTTTGGTTTCGGCTGTATTTAGTTAACTTCTCTATGTATTTGCCACCCTGCTTTGTTCTCAAGTTGTTTGTGATGTGCAAAGCTCTCGTTCTACATATTACACTATAACCAAAACCAGACAACAGAGGGGCAATCATAACATTCAGTACAAATACTCTGCAGTAAAATGCTTGACTATATGTCGCAGGAATTCCTATGATATGGCCGTTAAACTGTATAATGCCATAAGTGACGATTTTAAACAGATAAATCTAATTCAATTCAAAACAAAACTGTTTAATTATCTTGTAGTAAATTGTTTAAGAATGTGAATGATTATTTCAACATATGTGACATTTAAAAATTATATATGACATGACCTATTGACATGATTTTTAATGTGTAATTATTTCCTCAATTTTAATTTCTTATTGTGTGTGTTTTTATTTTAATTATATTACATACATACACACATACATACATATACTCACGGCTATAAATCCCAGGAAGGGGTAGCCAGAGCTAAAGAATTAGAAATTCCTCAGCCACTTTTGGAAATTTGAGTGGGGAAAAGATAGTAACAATAAATGTTGTTGGTGATGGGTCTCCAACCGCATCGCCCAAAAATCCCTCAAAAGCCCCAATACCGTTAGTCGCCTCTTACGTACACCCACCGGAGAAATGGGGTAGTGCTATTCTAAGCCGACACTACACAGCAGTCTATCAATCTACTGTTGTTACAAACTATTTTATACAGGGGACAGCCTATCACCTCCGCTTTGTATGAACACACTTTAGGACAAGACACAACTCAGTCATATGAGTTAACTCACGATATATTACCTTATCGTTCAAAACCCTGATGAATGGACCACGTATTTTGTCAGTTAATGCCCTCACTCTTGCGTCGAATTCAGTAAGAGTAACAAAGACAGACTGAAGGCGCATGCAGTCAAACGTGCACTTGTCTAGTTTTATTCAATATGAATAATATTAAATTGAAAATCGAGCAACTAAATTATGAAACGTAAAATTACATTATTTAGTTTTAGGCCCTTGTGATTTTTATGAAAAAAATGCATATTGTTATATTTTTATTCCATCATTAATTGAAATAAAAATAATGTTAAATAGCAAATTCAAAGAAATTATCGTTAATATTAACATATTTATTATTCAAGTCATATAAACTAAAACACATTGGTAATTTGCTGTGTAGTGTCGGCTTAGAATAGCACTACCCCATTTCTTCCGGTGGGTGTACGTAAGAGGCGACTAACGGTATTGGGGCTTTTAAGGGATTTTTGGGCGATGCGGTTGGAGACCCATCACCAACAACCTTTATTTTACCATCTTTTCCCCACTCAACTTCCAAAAGTGGCTGAGGAGTTTCCAATTCCTTAGCTCTGGCTACCCCTTCTAGGGATTTATAGCCGTGAGTATATGTATGTACATTGGTAACCCATTCAGATTTGAACTGAGCTACTCGTACCAAAACCATGATTATAAATTTAATATCAACTATAAATAATAATTAATACCTTTCCTGTGGTTCATGTTCTTTTTTTAATTCCGCAGATTCTCCGTTTTCCCCAACGCACCAAAAGCGGGCCTAGTACTAATAATGCTAGCCGCTCTCCTTCATATATTAGACCGACAAATAGAATTCACCTCCCGAACCGATTTCCTATGGAAGGATAAGTTAAAGTTTGAACAGGAAGAGGTGGAAACCATGAGAGGTATTAATAAGGTATGGTTTCGTTGATTTTGTTATGTTGTTTAGTACATACATACATATACTCACGGCTATATTTCCCTAGAAGGGGTAACCAGAGCTAAGGAATTATAAATTCCTCAGCCACTTTTGGAAGTTGAGTGGGGAAAAGATGGTAAAAATAAAGGTTTTTGGTGATGGGTCGTAGAAAGGGGTAGCGACATTCTAAGCCGGCACTACACGGTTGTTTAGTAGTGGTTTAAAATTGCGTTACCCCAATATGTACAATGCGACTGATGATACAGGGATTCCTAAGTGAATTAGGCAATGTGGAGCCTCATTTGCTATTACTGCCTTACGCCCGATTTCTTAATTGAGTATTCAAGCTGAAAACGACTTAAGTATCGTTTTGTCTCATTCAGTTGTTAAGATTTCAATGCGACAGAACGATACTTAAGTTGTTCTCAGCTGGAATACTCAATTCAGAAATCGGGCGTTAGAGCTTTGAAAGAACTTTAGAGTGTTTTGCTAACAAATTGGAGGTCTCATTTTCGATCACAGGGTAGTACACAATCTACATTTGCCCTTGATACATTCTCCCTACCCCCGTGTCCTAATGGTTATTCTTCTGTTCGGCGATCCGAAAGATTTGGGTTATTTTACCGGGATGTTCACTCATAATTCGAATCTGCTATAGTTAACCTACCTTAGTAACATATTCTAGTCTGAACCACCTAATTATCCGAAAAAAATACGATCATTCCGCGCTTCGGAGGTATTTTGAAGTTGTTGGTCCTGTTTACTATCAGAACCCACACTAATCTTTTGTTAGATTATTCACTTATCAGCTTATTCAGGGTATTCCGAAGACCCTCAGTGGGGTCATACATGGACTGCGATTTTGTTTATCAGCAGAAAATTAATACCTCTTGAATAAGGATTGTTTTTTTTGCAGATTTTACTTGAGAATATCCTGCCCGCCCACGTGGCTGAACATTTTCTGACCTCTGTCGCTTCAGAAGTAAGTATGATCGGTTTCTGTCTCGAATAGATACGTACATATATTACGTACATAAGGGTGGGGGTGTAATGTATGTTAGTAGTTGTCAGATTTATATTTATATGTTAAGGTAGTTTATGATTTTAGTGCCACTGACAAATAAAAGACGTGTGTGACGTTCAATCATGTATTATAGACTAAAATCCTAAACTACCTTAACATATAAATCTAAATCTGACAACTTCTAACATACATTACAATACTAAAAAAGTAAAAGGGATAAAAATTATCCTATGTTATAGTTTGGGTCATTATCTAGCATTCTGCCAAATTTCATTCATATGCATTATGTACTTGAGGAGCTTTATATAGGAGCATTATGGACTTTATTTTACCATCTTTTCCTCACACCACTTTCCAAAAGTGGCTGAGGATATTCTAATTCCTTAGCTCTGGCTACCCCTTTTAGGGATTTATAGCCGTGCGTATATGTATGTATGTATGTACTTGAGGAGGAGGAGGAGCAGCATATATATATAGCAGAATTTAAAATTCCTTAGCCACTTTGAGTGGAGTTAGAGGAAAGTAATGAAAAATAAAGGATGTTTGGTGAAGGGTCCAATAAAAGCTTAAAATCCCAATAATTGGTTTATTGAGAGTATGTCGTTCCCCACAAAGCTTCCTGAGGTACAAAAGCAATAAATAATCGTTTTCTTTCTATTTATCATTATATAATATATTTCCAGGAAGACCTATACCACGAAAGATACTCGAGCATAGCGGTGATGTTCGCGTCGATACCAAACTACAAAGAGTTTTACGATGAAAACGACGTTAACAAACAAGGCCTTGAGTGCTTGCGGTTGCTCAATGAAATTATATGCGATTTTGATAAGGTAACACTGTTTTTGTGGAATAAATATATTTGATTCTCTAATTCCTTAGCTCTGGCTACCCCTTCTAGGGATTTATAACCGTGAGTATAGGTATGTATGTATGTATGTTGTATTTTCCAAAGGATTTTCAAATATTATGCTTTAAATGGGCTTTGAATTAGACCGTAAACAAATATTTATTTTGTTATATCTATTTTGAGCTGAGTGAATTAATAAACACTCAAGCACATAAAGACACATACACACTTGATAGATCAATTATACTGATTAAGATAAACTGACTAGGGAATTGTGTATCTGTATTAGTTGTGGAAACAGCAAAGCAATATACTGGCCAGTACACCCTTCTGTGTACCAACTTTTAATTTGTATCTATGCTTAACTCGAAAAACATTTACACTCCGCGATGTAGGAATATGAGTGAGACGCTGTTATGTGCGAGTGAGTCCGCAGTAGTGTGCGCTCTAACATGACTCCCACATAGTTAATTATTATAATGGCAAAAATGATGTGCAACTATCCTCCATAGTCCAAACTTTCTCCATAATCAATCTTTTCAATCTCGGTAGCGGCATATTATGAAATAATTTTATTTTGTTCCACAGTTGCTACTAAAGCCAAAATTCAGTTGCATAGAGAAGATCAAAACCATCGGCAGCACCTACATGATCGCTTCAGGCTTGAGACCAGGGAAGGAGGAACAAATTGTAGGTTTTACATTTTAGTAATAAATAAAGAATAAATAAAGGAAAGAAAAATTTCGACACAGGCGGGGATCGAACCCGCGACCTCGGGTATACGCCCCCGTCGCTCTGCCAATTGAGCTGTGCCAATAGCTGCCAGCGCGAAATTCTTCTATCATTTATTTCTTTTACACGTTTAAGTAGTAGTGTTTGCGTTCCCTACCTCCGAATATTTACGAATTCGGAAGGCCGTCGAAATTTTTCTTTCTTTATTTATGTTTTATTTATTAGTAATAATCCCCACATGAGGTTTTCATGAACAAAAACATTCAAATTTACATTTTAGAGTTATACTTTTTTAAACATGTTTGATTTGGGGTGTGTTTTGGTGAATGCATGAGAAGAATGTTACAAAAAGTGTGATCGGGCGAGGCGAACGAAAGTTGAGAGGGAAATGTTAGTTAGTAATAATTGAAAATGAGAGACTTGGGTAATGTTCTTTACCATAGAACGAGAGAGAAAAATGTGAGCACAGTGTTTTTTGTGTTTATCTGCTATAGTCAATTACGCACGAAACGTATTTGACTACATCGGTTTTATTCAGTTTTGTGTACTGTCTCACATTCATATTAAATACGAAGTCTGATGATATTCTTCCCATTGAGCAACAAAACTTGTCATCATACCATACAACAACCCATACAACGTTGGGTTTCATTCAGTTACTCATTCAGCCACCTTTTTTCACAATTATCTCCACTCCACTTCCAAAACCGGATGAGGAATTTCTAATGCTGGCGCTCTGGCTACTTTTTGAGATTTATAGCCGTGAATGTATGTATGTTTTTATACTAATACCGTCGTTGATATTATAAACCTCTTTTGTAATTAAAAAATACAAAATCTGTCTTTTCCAGACTAAAGTCGGTTTGTATTGAATGTGTAGACTTAAATTTCAGCATGTTTTACCAACATCAATTATAACTATGATTATTCTGATTGAGCATCTAAGGGTTGTCCTTAAGATATCACTTTTAGTCATAATACCGTGAATGCAGAATAAACTATGGTTTGTAAAGATTTGCAATGAAGACATGCAATTAAGAGTTTAGCCATTCTATTTCACAATAATATGCTATAACTATAACTGCACTAAATCCTTATCATTCCGTCAATATAAGTTGACTGCCAGACATAGATCCTCCTCAAAAGATTTCACAAGGACCGGTCCTATGCTTCCCTCCAATCGTCGGTCCAACCTAATGGAAGGCCGTCCAAACTATTAGGTCTAGTTCAAATACTAAATACATACATATACTCACGTCGTTAATTACCATTGGGTCAGGCTGAGACTATCGAACGCCACTTTGTACGATCCTGGCAAATTTCTCTAGCTTCATTATCTCCTCTTCAGTTTTTCCGAACGCCTTATGTCAAATATGATGAGTCGATACGCTACTATGAAGTACTAAATTGAATCATAACATAACATAACATAAACGTTCACGCCGTTTATCCCCGAAGGGGTTGGCAGAGGTACCAATACTTCTGTACTCACATGGCAGCGCCATCTAGTGTCCAGAGAAGGTACCCACGTTTTGCTTAGATAGTGTACTCACGTGATAGGGGGCAGGCCTATCGCCGTTTTGTACGAATACACTGTCACATGACTAAGTACAATTCAGCCATGTGGGTTTCCTCACGATGTTTTCCCTCACCGTTAACAACCATGATAAATTAACCACACATATGACTTTTTAGAAAAGACAAATTGGTGTAGGCCCGACCCAGGATTGGAACTCACGCCCTTCTGTTTTCGGGCGGGTGTTCTATCCACTGGACTATCATGTCGTTTCATTTCATTCATTCAATTGAATCAATTCAAATAATTTTCCGCATTTCAGGATGCAGTTCGAAAAGAGGAGCATACAGTCGCTATTCTGGTGGAATTCGCGATTGCTCTGATGACAATACTAGATCAAATCAATAGAGAATCGTTTCAAAGGTTCCGACTTAGAATCGGTATGTATACAGTTTATAATTTAATTAATTAAATTGGTTTTCATTTATACTGACAACAATAAAAAAAATCTGAATTATCGATGACTTTCTTAAGGTAGTTCATATAAAGTTTAGACCGATCTTGTCGATCTTCTCGCTTGCAAGGATCGGGACACTTATTTTAGTATGCAAAAACTATTCATTTATTTATTATGTTTGGCAGAGGTACTATTTATTATTTTAGAACATCACGTGAGATTTTTGATAGCTGGCGTTCATAGTACCGACGTGCATTCGTGTGCCATCACAAGTATATCTCAACTGTGTTATCCCTAACCTTTCACACATACATACATACATAAACTCACGCCATTAATTCCCATTGGGGTAGGCAGAGACTATCGATCGCCACTTCGTACGATCCTGACAAACCTCTCACACATTAAATCTAAAGAAAAGTCACCACTATGTAGGATTCCGACCCATTTTAGGGTGAAGTAAATATACCGCAGCTTATACAAACTTTACAAATTTAGGGCTCAAAAAATTATCGGGCTTCTTGTAGTCATTACTTTATTTTATTATTATAAAAAAACACACCCTGTTTTTTGTATAGATAAATTATACAATATAATATTTTAATAATATTTTTCCAGGTCTAAGCCACGGCCCAGTGATTGCCGGAGTGGTGGGTGCCCAAAAACCCCAATACGACATATGGGGTAACACCGTCAATGTGGCTTCTAGGATGGACTCCACTGGGGTCATGGGCAGAATACACGTCACGGAGGATACGGCTAAGTATGTTAAATATTGTACATAGTAAATAAAGAGATTAATAAAACCAATTTAGATGGTAATGTCAGTAGAGACGACCACAGAGGATAAATTTAGATCAAATAGAAGACACACACGCAAACATATACTCACGGCTGTAAATCCCAAAACGGGTAGCTATAGCCTCAGAATTCGATATTGTTCAGACACTTGAGTAGGGATAAGATGGTGTTTATTTCCTTATCTGCATTTAAAAGGTAAAGCTTCGGAGAAAATAATTTCTCAGCCATTTTTGGCAGATAGTGATGGATGTTCAGGCGCCAGCATCGCCAGAAAATCATTAAAAATGTGCCGTAGTAAATAGTAGTCGCCTCGTGCAATATCCGCTGAAAAAATGTGATAGTGATATTTTAAGCTTTATTTGTGCTGTGTAGTGTCGACTTAGAATAACATTACCCCATTTCTTCCGGTGGGTGTATGTAAGAGGCGACTAACGGTATTGGGGCTTTTAAGGGATTTTTTGGCGATGCGGTTGGAGACCCATCACCAACAACCTTTATATTTTACTGTCTTCTCCCAACTCAAGTTTTCAAAAGTGGCTGAGGAAATTCTAATTCCTAAGCTCTGGCTACCCCTGTAGGGATTTATAGCCGTGAGTATATGTATGTATGTATGTATGATATTTTAAGCCGGCACTAAACGCTATACTTATGCTCACGCCATTTATTCCCATTAAAGGTTGTGTGGTACGGAAGTATTTGAGCGTGAACTCGCACATGGCCGGTTTCACAATATAATTGATTTAGACATATTTACCGGTAGTACATCAGTATTTGTATGAGTATAATGCTATTAGCATTCACGTGGGTATATTTATCGGTAGCTAGATACAAGTGTTCTAGGGAACTCGGAATTGGACAGAAGTTTGTCAAACAGCATTTAAAAGGACATATTTCCTGACATTTAAAATATATTTTTTATGTTACTTTAAGAACCTAAGAAATATGTTTTTTCGATAAATTTTAATGTGCTAAGTACTGGGTGGCGCAAAAGTACTGGCACTAAAGAAAATACCTTTATTTTTTTATATGACATTTTCTGTCATTCTGTTGTTGAAAATTGTGTAGTGAACAAATGTAAAATACACTGAAAATAAACATGGACCGTTTTACTCCCCAAGAACGTGGAATAATTGTTTCAATGTTCTTACGGAATAATTCATCAGTGATAAGAACACAACGTGAATTTCGTCGACGATTTCCCCACCGTCCGGCTCCGATTGGTCGCACAATTCGACGCTTTGCCACACGCCTTGAAGCAACTGGCTCAACATTGGATAGACCTAAGTCTGGGAGACCAAGAACAGGCCGTTCAGCTGAAAATATCGATGCTGTGCTCGAAGATGTGGAAGAGTGTCCAGAAACATCAACGAGGCGGCGTGCCACGCAATTGGGCATTTCCAGACGGACCCTGCAGCGTATTTTGGTGAAAGACTTAAAGATGTTCCCGTATAAAACTCAAATGACTCATCAGCTGCTGCCTGCTGACCACCGAACTCGTCTAGATTACTGCCAGCGCGTCATAAACCTCAACCTTGAAGAGGATGATTTTCCTTCAAAATTGGTTATGAGTGACGAAGCGCATTTCCATCTCTCAGGGCATGTCAATAAGCAGAATACTCAGTTATGGGGCACTGATAATCCGCGCATTATTCAAGAAACACCTCTACACCCACTATAAGTTACTGTATGGTGTGGCATCTGTGTTGACAGAGTGATCGGACCCTATTTTTTCGAAGACGCTGGAGGCAATGCGATAACTGTCACTGGAGAACGCTACAGAACCATGTTACGTGAGTTTTTGATACCCAGTTTGGACGAATTGGGGCTGGAGCACATCTGGTTTCAACAAGACGGCGCTACGGCACACACAGCGCGCGACACTATGGACTTAGTGAGGGACGCTTTTCCAGGCCGAGTTATCTCTCGTTTTGGCGATTTGCCTTGGCCTGCAAGATCACCCGATCTGACCAGTCCAGACTTCTTTCTTTGGGGTTTTTTGAAATCTCGGGTGTATGTGAACAAGCCAAAGACTCTCGCGGCTCTTAAAGAAAACATTCGTCAAGAAATAACGAACATATCGTAGGAAGTGTTACGGCAAGTTATGCAAAATGTCATAAATAGGGCTCAAATGTGTATCAACTCTGGAGGTCACCATTTAAAAGACATCATATTTAAATCCTAATGGTACGAAATTTAATGGTACAAATATACATTTAAAAAAACCTAAATCTAGTTTTCTAATTTAGAAAAAATGTTATAGCCGAACCAAATAGGGTCTTTACTTTTGCGCCACCCAGTACATTAAAACAGATTTGTTTCAAAGTTAATTGGTCGTTTTTTCTCTTCAGTTTTATAATATAAATACAATAAAGTCATTTTTCTTTCCAGGGTTCTGATGAATGCCGGCTATACTTGTGAATGTAGGGGACCAACTTTTGTCAAAGGAAAAGGAACTCTAACTACATACTTTGTGAAGACACCGAATGTAGGAAATTAAATACTTATACTTACGGCTCTAATCCCCAAAGGGGTAGCCAGGTCTTGAATTTCTCAGCAATTTTAGAAAGTCGAGTAATGTAAAGATGGGGAAATAAAAGATTGCTGGTAAATGGTTCTGAACCATATTTAAATAAATAACCTCTAATCTCTTACGCCCGATTTCTGAATTGAGTATTCCAGCTGAGAACAACTTAAGTATCGTTTTGTCGCGTTGAAATCTTAATAACTGAATGAGACAAAACGATACTTAAGTCGTTCTCAGCTTGAATACTCAATTCAGTAATCGGGCGTTTGTCCCTTTTAAAGATATTCAAGGGAAGAAATGGGATTATTTTATAGTAAGTCTACAAAACTCGGCACTTTCTTAATGTTAAATAATTTAAAATAAATCTGTTCAGTTTTTGTTAATTATGGACTAGTAAAACTAGAAAAATGTTCTCAACATAAATGTCTCTATCTGTGAAGTAATATGTATGAAAAGTATGTTGGAAATTATATTTTTTTAGTTTTTAATAAGAGGAGACCTCTAGTTTATAAATTACATTTATTTGAATACGAAAATTTTACTCACATAATAAAGCGTACTATTTTTTTAATTTATTTGCGGTTTTTGTGTCTTATTGCCGTTAAGTAAAGTGTGTTTTGTGTAAATATTATGATTTTCAGCTGAAAGTTATTATATTTTAGCGAAGTTTTATATTTAATGTTTACTTCAATCCTCTATTTATTTATTCTGCATATTTTACACATATGCTTGTATAAGTCATGTTAGATATTCATGTATACTTTTATCTGTGCCCCATAAAGAATATCACAATAATAGAGTAAAAGGTTATGAAAGAATTCTATATTTTGTATAAATTAAGGTTTGCATTTACTATTTAACCAAAGATTAGAATAATGATGTTGTTATGATGTGTAGATAATAATTATATCTATAATTACTTTATATAGCCACAAGGCTATAAATAAAATATTAAATGTATTTTGTCATTGATTCCTTTGTTGGTTATTTCATAGTTTAAAACCAAATAAAGTTATTTATAGAAATATAAACTGACAAGCCATTAAAACTAGGACTACAACTTTAGGTTTTTTGGCAGTATACAAATTTAAGTGTTCCTCATAGTAGTCCTTGTAAATTATGAGTCGGTAATATAGTAAAGAGTAAAATAACTTAAATATACATCTATAGTAAAACCGTTATTGAAAATAATATTTTTAGAACACCCTATTTGACATTATGCAAAATTAAGTGTTGTTCGTAGTAGTCCTTGTAATTGATGATTTGATGAAGCGGTAAAGAGTAAAATATACTTAAATAAACACTAACTTGCAGAAGACCGTAATTAAAAATAATGTTTTTAGAACACCAGTGTCACGTAAATAATACTGTCAGCATTGGTTGAACTGAGACGATGCAAATCAAAGCACCACGGAAACTGAGGGTCAACTCTGCCCATCGAGAACGATAATAGGCATACTTATATCTTCTAACCCATATTAAAATTTATTTCTGTCTTGCTCACACGAAACGAATATTTGTATTTTGACATTTCTGCTATATGAGAATACATGGTGATATTCGACGAATCCAACGATACCTCCGTAGTTGTCGTTGGTTTCATCGAATAGAAAGCGCCAATATTTACATTGTTCTACACATATCAAAATGTCAAAATACGAATATTCGATCGTGCGAGGGAGAAATAAATAAATTGTAATAAGGGTAGAAGAGATAACTATGCTAATTATCGTTCTCGATTTTCTGAGTTGACGCTCTGCTTGTTCTTTAATTGTTGACAAGCACTTGACGTCACAAGAGCCAGTACGACGCCATCTTGTAGCGTTTTTGCAAGGTATAACATTGAGAATATTCAATTTAAATTTTCAAGGATACTTCTTAACATAATTAGAAGAAAATATTTTCATCGGTAGTATAAAATCTAATTTAACTATAAATAAATATGAATAGTTTTTAAAATCTTGTCAAACAACATATTCTATGATATACGTTAATATCACCAAAATACGCTTTTGGTAGTTACAAAATGGTATCTATTTTCTTAAATCTCTAATAAACCATGTAATAAAATGTAGAATAATGTGTATAGTCATATGAACTTATCAAGATAGTTAATGATGATTATAATGAGCTATGACAAAATACGTCATAAGACAACTTTATGCTAAAATTATACTGGACAACATACATTGATATTATAAATGATTCTAGAGAAAATCGGCTGTGTTAAACTAAAAACAAGTATGTCGTTTTTGGCAAATTTTACAGGAGAGCGAAAAAACATTTTATTTCTATAAATTTAAATATTTCCTTGATCTTGATGATTTTTGGATATGTCCGACGTGATGTAGTTTCCTAATGAAATTAATAATTTTTTTAACTTGACTTTTACAGTAACGCCAATGCAGAATAAAAATGCTTTTAGCATAGTCTTACCCTATTATTTTTATCAATAGCGCCTTAAATAAGAAGATATTTTGAGTTTTAATAATGTAGAAATAAGGGCCTTTCTATGACGAATCCAACGGTGTAAAAAAAAGCAAACGCTCAAAAATCGACATACTTGTTTTTAGCTTAGAGCAGCCGAAATGTGTTGAGAGATTGCAGTGTTACATTTTCTGTTAAATAGCCAAGTGAGAATAAACCTTATGAATGTATTTATTATGATTATGAAAACACGATATTTTATTGTAAATATTTAAATGAAAAATGAAAATATTTATCAATCTATCAATGATCAATATTTTAAATTATATGTAGTTTTAATAAATTTGATGTGAAATAGATGTTGTTATTTTATTTACACCCACGAAAACGATTGCAATGCATGCAAGCCTGCATTTAGAAGGTTTAAAAATACTTATATATGATTCTGAATAAAACGACAGCAATTTAACGATGCCCGTGGCCTAGTAGATAGCTGACAAGCTACTCGGTTCGGAGGTTACGGGTTCGATCCCCGCTGAGGGCAACATTTTATATGTGTATTATATAATATAAAATATATCGTTGATTTAGTATCCTATAATACAATTTCTACTTAGTTTGAGTCTAACTTGATAGTGTATAATGTGTCCGCTATATTTATATTTATTTAGTTTATAGAAAGTTCTAATTTCTCAGCTCTGGCTACCCCTTTTAGGGATTTATAGCCGTGAGTATATGTATGTATGTATGTCATGTACAGCTTATGTCTACGAAGGGCAGATAGAGTTGTTAAGTCTGCTCGACTTGAAGTCAAATTTTGACACCTAGAGTTCAGGATTACTTTTTACCACTACACTGCATGTGTACATACAACAACACTATGTGTTTGTACATAGCACTACCACTGCTATGTACGAACACATTCTAAACAACTTTTAAACTCAATTCAGACGTTGTGGGTTCGATCCCCGCTGAGGGCAACATTTCATATGTGTATTATATAATATTAAATATATCGTTGATTTAGTATCCCATAATATAATTTCTACTTAGTTTGGGTCTAACTTGATAGTGTATAATGTGTCCGTTATATTTATATTTATTTATTTTCTCATAGTGCAGTGTTCAGCGTATCCACTTCGTTTCTTGTATATTTAATTATGAACAGCAGACATATATAGTCTAGGTCTTTTCTAGATGGAAGTGTTGTTTTAACAGTTTCTTTAGCTTTTCTTAATTTAAGTTAACATTTTAACTGTATGCTGTGTAGTGTCGGCTTAGAATAGCACTACCCCATTTCTTCCGGTGGGTGTACGTAAGAGGCCTACTAACGGTATTGGGGCTTTTAAGGGATTTTTGGGCGATGCGGTTGGAGACCCATCACCAACAACCTTTATTTTTACCATCTTTTCCCCACTATCATTTCCAAAAGTGGCTGAGGAATTTCTAATTCCTTAGCTCTGGCTACCCCTTCTAGGGATGTACAGCCGTGAGTATATGTAACATAACATAACATAAACGTTCACGCCGTTTATCCCCGAAGGGGTTGGCAGAGGTACCAATACTTCTGAACTCACATGGCAAGCGCCATCTAGTTTCCAGAGAAGGTACCCACGTTTTGCTTAGACAGTGTACTCACGTGATAGGGGGCAGGCCTATCGTGAGTATATGTATGTATGTATTTTTACTGTCCCATGGCTATTTTACTTTCCCAGCACTATGTCCCATAAGGATTATGGCATAAAGTGGATACGCTGTACATCGGGTGTCAATGACCCGTGATGCTTTAACTTACTTACTTTCGGAAAGAGAACAAGATACCGGAATATAAATATCTTTGTGACGAGTATCTAACAATTGATCAGGAGAGAATTTAATGTTTTTTGGATCATAGTTATCTAATGAAAGGGAAACGAAGTATTCGTAGTTTATTTGTAAATAGTCGTCGCTTTGATGGTTTTGAGAGGTGCTAGGAATGGCATTAGTATGAAGAATGGTATTTTGTGGAGGTCTAGAAAGTGCGTCAGCGTTTGTATTATTTTCTCCAGCTTTATGACCGATTTGATAATCGTATGCTTCTAGTTTGAGACGCCAGCGAGCTAAGCGACTGCCGGGGTCTTTGATTGAGAACAACCATATGAGTGGTTTGTGGTCTGTAACGACCGTGAATCTTCTGCCAAATAGATAAGGACGGTAATGTTTTACTGCTTCGACTATTGCAAGGAGTTCGCGTTCGATTGCGGAGTAATTAGTTTCAGCTTTATTAAGAGTACGGGAGTAGTATGCGATTGGTAAATCTTTACCTATTTCGCCTTGTGAGAGAACAGCGCCTATAGCATATAGTGAGGCATCTGTTGTGAGGACAAATTCCTTTTCGAAGTTAGGGTATTTAAAAGTTTTTTACTTTCTTCGAAACAGTCTTGGTGAATCTTGGACCATATGAAGGGTAAATCCTTTTTAAGGAGAAGAGTTAGGGGTTTCGTAATACTGCTAAAATTTGGGATAAATCTGCGATAGTAACCTGTAAGGCCAAGGAAAGATTTAATATCTTTACAATTTTTCGGTGTAGGGAAATTGATCACAGCTGATATTTTATCTGGGTTTGGTTTAAGGCGTCACTAGTTATGATATGACCAAGATAAGCGACTTCATGCCGCATGAATTCACATTTGTCTGGTTGGATTTTTAATTGGAATTTTATAAGACGACTGAAAATTTCACGGAGTTTTTCTTCATGCTCTTGAATGCTAGATGCAAAGCACACTATGTCATCTAAATACACAAAGCACCGTTCTCCTTGTAAACCGTAGAGCTACTGTTTAAAAGAAGTAAACGTTGAGATGTCATGTACAGCTTATGTCTACGAAGGGCAGATAGAGTTGTTAAGTCTGCTCGACTTAAAGTGAAATTTTGACACCTAGAGTTCAGGATTACTTTTTACCACTACACTGCATGTGTACATACCACAACACTATGTGTTTGTACATAGCACTATCACTGCTATGTACGCACACATTCTAAACAACTTTTAAACAACAACCCTACCTTTACCTTGTAATGTCAAGAGGATAACGACACATTTAAAGAAAGAAAGAAAGAAAACATTTATTCATTGCTACATACAAAGAAAAGCACAGTTACACTCACATACATTAAGAAACACTTAACAATCAACATAAAGAAAGTAAACGTAAATTTCATAAAAAATAATAAAAATATTACAAAGGAAAAGAAGATCAATAATAGAATACAGCACATTAAACACAGATATACATTAAAATAATTTTACTTGTACTTAAATGAGATATCCATTAAAAGTTTCTCGTACTTAAATACCTGCGTAGCAATGAACTGGTGACTGCCTCAGCATTATTGTTGTGAGTGAAACCTCACAACACTGGTTTTCAGTCAGCACCTTTGAAGGGTGTCACGGACTTAAATTAATAAAAATATTTTTTGAAATAATAATATAATAAGAATAAAACAAAATTAACACTACTTAAAAACTTACTTATTTATATACCACTTTTATTTGTAATATATATAAACAGTATCATTAATGAAATGCATAATAAGCATATGTGAAATATACTTATAATCATTTAGAATACATAGAGCATGTACTCAAAAAGGCAGGCGTCTGAAGTGGGAGTCATGTTAGAGCGCATACTACTGCGGACTCACTCGCATATAGCAGCGTCTCACTCATATTCCTACATCGCGGAGTGTAAATGTTTTTCGAGTTAAGCATAGATACAAATCATAAGTTGGTACACAGCAGGGTGTACTGCCCAGTATATCTTTGCTGTTCCCACAAGTTTGTATGGAAGATTAATGAATGTAATTGGAGCTGATTGTATAAAGTAGCGATCGATAGTCATTGCCTTCCCCAAATGGCGTAAGTTTATGTATAAAGGTTTATTACCTTCACCATTAGGTAAATCAAACATATTATGGCTGAAATGCTAAGAGTTTAACCCCCAATCTAGGAATCCAACTATCAGCCTCTGATTCATTTGAGATGTAGTAGTTTTATCTTGTGCTTCCAAGTTTGTTTTCATGGGAATATAATAAAATATTTTATTATTCATTGTATTCATCATGAAACGTGACATGCTAATCCTCACACGCCTCATGCTACGGAGGAGGCAAAGATGGTGAAATTGAAATCGCTGTGTTTGAGGCGTGTTTTCATAGTTTTTGTGAAGATATTTCGCGAACGCTGCGTTGTTGGGGCCTACACCGCGTCTTTACTCATATTTGTTACATCTGCTGGTATATTTGTATCTCTTATATAAAAAGATTAAAGATGGAGAAAATACTGAGTACGGTAATTACATAGTATTCAGTTTTATAGTATCGTGAACTTATGTCCTCCTATGGACCCAAACTGAGAAAAAATAAAGAGTAGTTTTTCATTATTTGTCTCTTACAGAATACCCAAAACAACCTACGAGATAAAAAGGACAACTCAACAAAACAATAACATCAAAACTTTATAAACAAACTTCAAATGAGTCTTAATATTTGAAGAAAGAAAAAATCCCACCAAAAACATTTTCATGTAAAATGTTGCCAAGACGAGCCCATATGACCCGCACTGACAAAAACTTATGAGATTTCATCTAGAGCCAAGCTTCTAACACTACACACACTTCAAAATATGTGGCTTGACCATTTCGCTACATTCACGTCGGCGTAAGGTGTAAAATTAATTCACTGTTCATTACTTTTGTGTCATATAATAGATCTTGTAGTAACGAACGGCCAAGCCTCATATTTTGACTAAGGTGTAGAGTTTGTGAAGTTAAGCCTTGTAGGGTTAGGGCGTGTAGTGTTAGAAGCTTGGCTCTACATGAGATCTGATAACTTTTTGACAGTGCGAGTCATATGGGCTCGTCTTGGCAACATTTTACATGAAAATGTTTTTGGTGGGATTTCATTTATTTTTGTAAGTTTATGTAATTTTTATTTTTTTTAACAAGGAGGACCTATACATGACTATATCTGGGGGCATCAAGTTTTAGATCAGGTTAGACCTCTAGCGTCAAAATTGAAAAGTGCAGGTCTCATACAAACTTCCATCCCCTAGTTTAAGGGGTTGGGGGATGAAAGTTACAAGTTTTATTATTTCTTTGTTGTTGGTGTGCTAATACTAGCTTACACACAAAATTTCAGCTTTCCAGGACATTAGGAAATACCCTAAGAATTTTGATGATCATCAGTGAGTCAGTGACGAAATCAGCATTTTTTAGATATAAATAAAATCTGAAGTATAAAAGCTAATGTGATTAAAACTATATATGTTAAATAAGTCCGCTATGCGGGTTCAAAAAAACGACGAAGCGGTTCGAGAAAAGGTAGGTAGTGCCCGTGCGCTTCGCTTGGTTTGGTTCGTCTTGGCGGGGGCACTACCGTGCCCCCAGATAAAGATCTGAACGCATGCTGATCTGTATCGGCAACGCTCCGGAGGCCTAGGATGAGCGCTACTTTATCGTCATGATAACAGTCAGAATGAGAAGACAGTTTACGATACAATGCAAGTGCGAAAGAGATAGCTGTTTTATACCACGCGATATCTAGTTAAAAGATCGCTCGTACTAGCATGCGAAACGGTTTTTTTTAATTATTTACGGTAGTGACTATGCCATCTTAAAACGGTTAACGCAGCTTCTGGGTGCGGAGATCACAGGTTCGAATCCCTGAAAGCATAAGATGATTATTATGTAAAAACTACATGATGTGTGTTGTTTTGATATCTTGAACCATGTAAATTGCTACAACATTCTCTCCAGGCGTTATTTTCATAAAGGCGTATATATTCGCCTCTTATCTTTTAAAGCAGGTTGAGAAATTGTTTATTTCAATCCCAAATAGGTTAGCTGAAGCCTTAGAATTAGCTAATTAGCTACTGAAACCACCTTGACAAAGTAAATGTTGAATTAATATACTGTATAAGGAAATTGCTATTACATTCGTGCTAGGCGTTATTCCTTTTTTGGTAAAACCTCATTAGGAACCCAAATAACTAATTACTTTATTCACTTAAAGATATCAAAGTGGCAGAGATGTTTCATTTCTTATGGTTAAACATTTTTGGAAAGTCACGGCTGGGTATTTCTATTATATGAGTAAAAAAGTGAATCTTAGTAAAATGACTATAATGCATCGTATTTTTTACATAAACATTGTTACAAGCTTGTATTAAGTACAGTAAATAATCATCAAATAAAGCCTTAAAAATAAAAAAAAAATATGAAAAAATTTAGCACAGTCATGGAATTGTCATGTTCTGTGTATGTATCCGAAACAAGACTTAAATTTTAAATCTACCGTCTATATATTGCTAAAATGTTAAACTTAAAGATACTAGTAATGCTTAGATTTTCAGAGTTATATTATAACGCTTTGTTTATTTTAACAAATGCTACTGTATCCAAAAAAATCTACTATTTTGTGTATAATTTAAATCTTTTTGTGCATGAAAACCTCATGTGGGGATTATTACTAATGAATAAAGGAAAGAACAATTTCGACACAGGCGGGAATCGAACCCGAAACATCGAAACAAAAATTACAAATGAATTAAAACTAAAGTTAATGTCTAATGCCTGATGGTGGGGACAAAAGCGAAATATGATTTCTATGCAGCGGTAACGTTGCCCTACGTTGCGCTGACACTGCGTCGAACAAATGGAACTTGCGTGTAACTATGAATTGAGGTCAGCTCACTAGTCAGTATATCCTTCGGTTCGGTTGAGACAGTATATTCGTACAAAACGGCGATAAGCCTGCCCCCTATCACGTGAGTCCACTGTCCAAGCAAAACGTGGGTAATCTGAACACCAGGTGACGACGTCTCTCTCGAAGTCTGGTTCAATACTTGTTTATTTATTAAAAAACTTAGCGAAACTTAAAATACACCCACACTGAAATGACGCGTTTTTACATAGGAATGACGGAAAATAATTAAAAATCAATCCCTAAACTATCCTTAATTGAACAAAGACTTAATAATATAACAAACCATGTCAAAATGAAGATTATCTTAAAGTTGAATTCTAAAAGTTGAAATTAGGAATACTCAATTCAGAAATCGGTCGTAAGACCTAAACCTATGTAACAACACTGCCCGTAAGACCTAAACCTAGAACAACACTGCCCCTCCTTGCTCGTTACTACATTTTTTTAGAAGACTTATGATGTTTGGTTTGTAGCGCCAGCTTTGCCTTGTAGTGCCGGCTTAGAATATTACTACCCCTTTCCTACGGGTGTCGTAAGAGGCGACTAAGAGTATGCGGCTTTTATGAGGTTTTAGGGCGATGCGGTTGGAGATACATTACCAACAATTTTAACCATCCTACTATCCCCTATCAACTTCCGTCTTGTCCCCTATCATCCCCTATTGGGAGTTATGGGGTATATGTATATATGATATGATGATGGGTTTTTCTATTCAAACAATTAAATACACATCCTTTGTTCATAGAATGCAATAATAGAAGAGTAAATATAATTCTCAGGCACTTATGAAGTCATAAAGACCGGTAGCGCGGCCGGCGGTCACATCGTTAATCTTGGATTATCAGCGGTTTGCGCTAGTTGCCTGCCTTTTATGCTATGCGCTTCTGGATTGCTCATAGATTTGGTACGTAGATGAGACAGATTTATTAAACTACTTTTTTTGATTAGCTATGAGGTATTTTGAAATTCAAATGATATCAATTTCAGCTTGTACAATAGTGTTTAAAATAAAATTAATGTTAAAAACTGCGAGATTACCGATTGTTATTTTAAGTGATAACTAACTTATTTTACTCAGACTTTTAACGTTTAAAATCACTCGATCTGTAAGATCCTAGCAAATCTTTTAAGTTTCATTAACATTCTTCCATATTTTCATACATGCCCTTTAATTCTTTAGATTTCAGACGCCTGTATTTTCAAATACATAATCTATATTCTCGTATTTTAAATTTGTCCTCCGTGGTCGTCCTCTACTGACATTACCATCCATATCGTCTCTATATAGTATCTCTGCCACCTATTTACTTCCATCCATAATCTTTTTGTACCCCAACATAAATACTATTACAGCCAAGATAGAAAATAAGATAAAATTTTTCAAAACAGTGAAGCACGATTTTCTGTTTAAGGGCCTCCCTCGAAAATTTCACTGATTTTGGTAGTTTTCAAACTCAATGAAACCTGCTCAATGAAACAATCACACTCTAAATAAAATATATGTTCAAGTTCAATATCTTTTCTTTAATAATGACGGTTGTCATTCGTTTTCAATAATAATCGACTAAGAAAAAAAATAATTTGTGGGGGGCTTTTTTATCGTAAAGTCTGATATTGCTGTCAGAATACTGCATATATGTTATCGATTACGTAATATTTGCGTAGACAACTGAGTAGTCTATCATCTGTATGAATAATTTTTAGTCTTTTCATCCTAATTATGGAGTTATAAAGCAAAAACCCTAAATTTCAATGTCAATCTGGAGCGGGTCCCTGTGCGGAGAACGGGGCGGCAGATGGCTGTTAGCCTTCATGCGCAGAGCTTGTGTCGAATTTTTCTGTAATAGAGCTGCTTGCCGCTTCCTGCGCTTTTTAGATAATTTATTTTGGTTGTGCGCAACATAGTCGCTTGTTTTGCTTTACATTATAAGTTTGATAACAATCGTAATATTATCGTTCATTTCACCCTGTTTAGATAGTACGAAATGGTCTAACGTATTAGGGGCCATGCGCTGTTGATGTGGGCGTGAGTTCAAATCTTCTATCCGGGACATGCTTTTTGTTTATTTCTTTCCTCGTAAAATTATTTGGTTTCGGTTATGATGATAAATGCATGATTAAAAATACTGCGCATAATTCTGTTTTGTGAATACGCTCGTTTTATCCTAATGTTCTGTAAATCCAGCTGAAACAATTATTATCTTTTTGCTTTAAATTTATGTGATGTTTTTACATATCTTTTTAGTAAGATTAAAAATATTGTTTACCTTATAATAACGTCGGAAAATTAAATAAAGGAAACAAACATGTGCAGAAAATCGAAATTTTCCAATTAAACAAAAAAATTTTGAACAACATACATACTCACGGCTATAAATCCCTAAAAGGGAAAAAATATTAAAAAAAGGTTCGCTAAACAGAGGGCTCAGATAATGAATGCAAAATTGTAAGTACAAATTTTTCTACCAATAAAACACTTTAGGCATATTTTATATATTGCACGGACGGAACATAGTCGAAAAGTTTTGCCATATATTATATTGTTCGTTCGCAATCCTAATATAATCGTCAATTTCGACTCTTAGCTCTAAGATCGAAGTGGTGTAACGCGTTAAACGTTTCACGCTCAGTTATGAAGGTACAGAGTTCGATCCTCAAACTTGCGACAGTATTTTAGTTTGTTTTTTATTCGTAAAATAAGTATTCTTTTATTTTCTCCTTCCGGATCACGATGAATGCATTATTAAAAATACCTGCTGCTATTTATTCTGTTTTGTAAATATGCTTGTTACGTTTTACCCTATAGCTATGTTCCGTGAATAATCTTACCTTCTAACTTTTCTTTCAAATCTGGGTGTTTTTTTTTATTTATATGATGTGTATTACACTTCTCCACTTTAGTCATATTTCTACTTTTTAAGAAAAAATATATAATTATCTTAATATATGTATTCGAACCGTTCTTCGATCAATTATTTTGATCCATTGTATTTCATTCATGTGCTATTAATTCTGATTTAGGCTCCAAAAACGTATTGCTTTACAAGGGGATGAGAAATATGCAATAAATCAGGAACCTCAATCATCTCGCCAAGTTCAATTAACAGAGTAAGTAAAATAGACCAGGAGCTGATATTTATAAATTTTTAGTCTTTCATTGAACTTTGTATTTTGTAATAAATTGTGAAAAAGTTATCATACCCAATTGAGCCTATACTTATATATTATGAATTAATTTCAGTTCAACTGAGATGATGGAAGAAAGTGTATTTTCGTCCCAAAATACCGACAGGGAGAAATCATTGGAGAACACGGCTACTGTATCTAATGCACCTGAACTAGGCTCATCAACTGTGATAATAGTGCTCTTAAACGCACCTTTACTTTTGTATTTAAAAAAAACGTAAAAGTATATTAATTTAAAGATTAACAGCACCATCACCATGCCATGCTTTTTCAACACAGTAAAACGAACGATGCATGTGCTCGAATATATTAAAGATTAGCACTGATATTAACAGACTGTTAATTTAACAATAAATAACCCTTTTAAGTCCGGTATATTCCGAACTTCTGTCTCTTTTATTATTTAAGTTATTTAGTCGCGGTGGATAAGTTATTTAATATAGCTATCTTGCACAATTTGGCGTAAAAACTATTTTATATGAGTTGAAGTATATTTTCAGCCGTTAAATTTCGGGAAATGTGAATTTAGATAATCAAGAAAACTTTTGAACAAACCTCTAATTAATTAAATGAACAAGTACAAAAGACGCACATTTATAGCCTCCTTCAAACAAGAAACTACAAACAGGTATTCATGAATCTGTGCCTACAAATACCTAGTTATAACTTAGTTTTTAATATTGAAAAGAACCTTAAGAATTGCCTTTTGCTTTCTGCACCATCTCAATAAAATGATAATTTTTATGAAAATTATTTGGGTTTTATAATTTACTTATGTTGAATCAGTAGTAAGTAAGTATTCATGAAAAAAATGCCTACTCCTGTTCTATAATTTGAGTCGATTTTTTGTTCAAGTGTGGAATTTTGACGTCGAGATATTATTATTATATAATTACACGTTACTTCATTTCTACTGCCATCCACGTACACTTTGTTGTGTCGGTTAAGAATAACATAAACCCCTTTTACTATGTCACGTGAAACGTATCATCACGACACCAACATTCTTCTCGACATGTTCCCCTGCTATATTCCAAAGGTATCAAGAAATAAGTTTTGTGGAAATAAAGTTATTGTACTGTTGAAGTATTTGTTTTATTTTTATAACAATATTCACTTAGCGAAACATAATTAACACATATATCAATACGCCGCGCCGATCGTACAACGTAGTACGAGACTGTTTTGGTAGATGGCGCTATATCTACATCTATATCGCTATAATCTATAGTTATCATAGTTGCTAATAGATGGCTTGTTTTACGAGTTCTATTAAAGGTGAGGAAACGGCAGGGGGAAGCCCAAATGCCGTTTCAAGGTTCTCACTTTTTCGTGGGACGCCCTTAATATAAACAGTTTCTTGTGAACTTACTTAAATCACAAAAACATCCTGCGTTCTTTTCTTTTTCAGATTTTTAACCGTGTAAAGACCAAAGTACAAAAAGTCATTTCTTCGAAGCATAACTTAGTCTACGCTCAAGTTATGCTTAATAATATATGAGGCGATTCATCTTGACCGAATAAGTTCAACAATAATTCACAGCATATTGTAACAGAACAACTTCCGTTCAAATACCGAGAGCTAAATAAATACGATTATCTCTATATCGCGGGGCCATGGGAGAAATACCAGTAATTTTGGTTTCGGAATCGAGTTGTTTTGCTTTTATTTCATAAGGTTTGAGCAGTGAGTGAGTAGTGCCTATTTAGATGCAGGGCTTTTTGGTGATTGGTGGGTGATTTGTCATGAATTGACTATTATTTCATACATACATATACTCACGGCTATAAATCCCTAGAAGTGGTAGCCAGAGCTAAGGTAATGAAAAATTCTTCATCCACTTTTGGAAAGTGGAGTTGGGAGAAGACAGTAAAACATAAAGGTTGTTGGTGATGGGTCTCCAACCGCATCGCCCAAAAATCCCTTAAAAAGCCCCAATACCGTTAGTCGCCTCTTACGTACACCCACCGGAAGAAATGGGGTAGTGCTATTCTAAGCCGACAATACACAGAAATATTATTTCATTATCCCTTTATTAGGTTAATTGTGTAGTGTTGTGTTTCTGTGAGAATAAATATTTATCATCAAAATGCTAGGTATTTCTTACGTAATAACTTAGTACCGCATTCTGACATCTTATTCTAACTGATTTCGTGACGATAAAATAACTCTCGTGCTAAGCCTCCAGAAAATGAAACATATTAATAATAATAATAATAATAATTCTTTAATCAGATTAAAATTGATACATAGTTTACAAGAGTCAGCTGGTCCCAAACTAGGCTCATCGCCTGTATCTCGGGATACAGCTTATTGTACAATATATTGTTAAGAAACACGAAAAAGACACATTACAATTATTAACATTGCAAAAATAATTAATTGCATAGACTTAACTATACAATACCTAAAAATATAAAAATCTATGACATTAAAAACTAATAATTATGAATTATAGTTAATCATTTAAACATAATAAAAAGACATTGGTACTCAGTTTGTAATTTCGTAAGTTAAATGAAGATTAAAGTATGTTCCTTTCTGCGTGTATATGTGTGTGCGTGAGTGTGTGTCAGCAGAAAGGGTGAGTAATGTATATTTTAGTGTAATAGTAGATATATAATATAGTTTTATTTGTTCTTATTATGCATAATATATCTCTTAGTAAGTTAAACTAAACTAGTGTTCTTAGTAGATATTCCGTTTCATCATAGTTGATGTTATGTAGCCAATCAAACAAGGTTTTTTTGCATTCATAAACATTCATGGAATAAATATCAATTTGTTTGTTTATTTTGTTATACATAAAAGGTCCAAGAAAGCAAAAGTATCTATGCGTAAAGGCATGTTTAAATCTACAATTATTGTTGATGACATCCTTGCAGCGCCTTTGTAGTATAATGTCGGGATCAAAATTGCTAGAAGAATGTTGCTTGAGTATAACACTATAAACAAACAACTGTCGCACTGTTAGAACGCTGCATTCATTATAAAGCTTTTGGGTAGGATACCATTTAGGGTGAAAATTCATAATTTTAAGAATAGCTCTTTGGGATCTTTCTATAGAAATCAAAGTGCTTGTTGGTACCCCACCCCAACTACTTATGCCATACACTAGGATGGATTGGCAAAGTGATAAATATATATTATTAAGTAGTTTGGGGTCTGCTATTGATCTAAGACGACAAAATACGAACATCAACTTTCTGATTCTATTTGCAATAAGTTTGATATGTTCCTTGAAGTTCAGATTAGAATCCAGGATCACTCCAAGGTATTTAATGTGATTCGCTCTAGTTAATTCTGGACAAGTGCAATTGTTTGCAGATTGTAGTGGCAATTTATTACAGCTGTGTGCAATTAAATGATGTGTAATAGCAGGTTGGCTGTTTTTACGCATAGAAAAAGACATATATTGCGTTTTATTGGCATTAAGGGTTAGGCAATTAGATGTAAGCCATTTACACACTTCGTTGAATCCATTTTGTGCGATACCGAATACCTCATCCCAAGTGTCTCCAGTAAAAAGCCAAATCCGTTAATAAATACCAAAGCCGTATCATCAGCGTAACAATAGGTTTTGCCTCCGATGGATTGAGTGCAGAGAAGATCGTTGATGTATATCAAGAACAGGATGGGACCCAAGATACTACCCTGCGGAACTCCATATGTCACTTGTTCATCAGTACTGATATAATTGTTTATTTTGACACATTGCGTTCTGTTTGCTAGGTAATCATTAAACAGGGCTAATTGAGTACCTCTTATTCCCATACTTTCCAACTTAGTAAGTAGCTTTGAAATAGAGACGGTGTCAAACGCTTTTGCAAGGTCAATAAAGATACCAACGATTTTTTTGCTGTTGTCAAGATTTCGTACAACATGATCTGTCAGATCATGTATAGCATCTTGAGCCGATTTTCCACATCGAAAACCGTACTGGCTACCAGATAGTAAGTTGTTTGTCTCCAAATAGTCTACCAATCTAGAGTTTATTATTCGTTCAAGAATTTTTGACAAAGAAGGTAATATTGATATAGGCCTGTAATTGTTGAGACAATCTCTATTCCCGGCTTTATGGATAGGGTGAATTATGGACTTTTTAAGTGACCCAGGGAAGACTCCCTGCATCAAGCACTGATTAAAAATATGTGTTAGAGGAGAAACCAGAGAACTTCTACAGTAATGTATAATTTTATTTGAGATATTGTCCCATCCCACAGAACAGTTTGACTTAAGTCCTTTTATTAAATTGTCAATTTCAGACTCGTCTGTGTTTAAAAGAACGAAAGAATTAACCACCTGTCTTAAAGGGGATTGAGACAATTCAATCTCATTATTTGAATTTAGATCGGCTGCAAGTTTAGGTCCCATTTCTGCGAAGTGTTTATTAATCAAATTGATTGATTCCGTAGGGTTGTTAATATTTAATAGTTCGGAAGCTGGTTTTTTAATTTTCATAGTGTGTGTAACTTTTTTAATTATATCCCAGGTTTTTTTATTGTTGTTTTTGGCCATTTGCAATTCGTTCTTTTCATAAGCATGTTTAATTCTTTTTAGTAATTTGTTACAGAAATTTCTATATCTGGTATAAGTAATTCGTAGGATTGGATTATTTGGTGACATATTGGATTGGGAATGCAATTCATCCCTGTTATTTATGCATTTCAGGAGAGGCGTAAGAGGTCTTTTTTTACGAGATAACTTTGTTACCGTACTGTTTGCTTCGATAGCTTACTACTTTACAATAGAAAAATTAAAAGCAATCTTATTTTAAAACAGATTTCACGAAGTTATACATCATTTTGATTTATACTAAAATGCAGCCGCAATGATGATTTACAATCATCGTTTTTCGATAGCAACAAATTAACACGTCTCAATATTACTTTAAATGTTACACGAATTTATGTTATACCCAGATTAAGCAGATTGAGATACAAGGTGAAACCAATTACACTGGCCAACAAAAAAAAACTTTTTTTTTGGTGCGGTAAAAATTTGTTTAGATATTGTTTTTGAACGTGTCTCTGATGACAAACCTACAACTGCCATTTTTGTATCAGCTCTAATTTCATAACTACCCTCAATTTTAAAATTTCGTCACTTTGACTTCAACAAAGTATCGCAATTCTTTTATTTTCATCAATTTCGTTGTTTTGGCATAATGGCAAGCTCATCAAGATGTTGTTTGACCAATCCTAATTCATTTTGTTATATTTGTGGTGAATATACGTTTGAGGAAAACAGAAAACCCATAACAGAGTTCGTGAAAAATGCATATTTCGCATACTTCAACCTATCTATTGAGCATCAAGATAAGCCTTGGGTGCCCCATTTTGTGTGTAAAACATGCAGAGAACATTTGAGACAATGGACAAATTGCAAAAGAAGATGTATGAAATTTGGGATACCGATGATTTGGAGGGAACAACAAAATCACTTCAACGACTGTTATTTCTGTTTGGTTAAGATTGTCGGCATAAATCGAAAGAATAGAAGTAAATGGACATATCCTGATATACCATCAGCGAAAAGACCTGTACCTCATTCCGAAAGTGTCCCTGTGCCTACGTACCACTCGCTGCCAGATATCGAAGTGGAACAATATAACGAAATCCAAGCAAATCCCGAGATCGACAGTGATTATGGCGAGTTGAATCGAACCTCTCGTTTTTTTTCACAAGGTGAGCTTAATGATCTGATAAGGGATCTAGATCTTTCAAAGGAGCGTGCTGAATTGTTGGCTTCTAGATTAAAAGAGAAGAATTTGCTTTCACCAAACACAAGAGTTACATTTTACCGTCAAAGAGAACGCGATTTGCTACCATATTTTTCTGAAGATAACAATCTTGTTTATTGCAATGATATTGGTGGTTTATTAACAAGAATGGGTTTACAAAAGTACGACTCAACTGAGTGGCGTCTTTTTATAGACAGTTCCAAAAGAAGTCTCAAATGTGTATTGCTTCATAATGGTAATAAACACGCTTGTGTTCCAATTGCTCATTCTACCCGAATGAAAGAAGAGTATGAAGCAATTGCACTGCTTTTAGAAAAGATTAAATATGATAACCACCAATGGTTTATATGCGTCGATCTCAAAATGGTTAATTTTCTGTTGGGACAGCAAGGTGGATATACAAAGTATCCATGTTTTATGTGTCTTTGGGATAGTAGAGATAAACCGAATCACTGGGTACGAAAAAATTGGCCGATCAGAGAAAGCCTAGCTGTTGGAAAGCAAAATGTTATAAATACACCTTTAGTCCCCCGAGAAATGATCATTTTACCTCCTCTACACATAAAACTTGGTCTCATGAAACAATTTGTAAAAGCATTAGACAAATCGGGCTCATGCTTTCAATACATTACGAGGGCATTTCCAGCTTTAAGCACAGAAAAACTCAAGGCTGGAATATTTGACGGTCCTCAGATAAGACAGTTAATTAAAGATGATAACTTCGCAACATCTATGAATGAAACGGAACTTGCTGCGTGGAACTCATTTGTGCAAGTGATCAAAAATTTCCTTGGTAATCATAAGGCAGAAGATTATGAAAGTATTGTAAACCAAATGCTTTCTTGCTTTCAAAAGTTGGGATGTAATATGAGCATCAAGGTTCATTACCTACACAGCCATTTGGACTGCTTCCCGCATAACCTGGGTGACTTAAGTGAGGAACAAGGAGAGCGGTTTCATCAGGACATCAAAGTCATGGAGGATCGATACCAGGGTAGATGGGATACTCACATGATGGCTGATTACTGCTGGGCTCTTATGAGAGACAACCCAATGCATAAACATGAAAGAAAATCTATTAAGAGGAGTTTTTTGTACACTGACTAATAAAAAATGTGTTTTTTCGTTGAAAAATTTTTTTTTTTAATATTTTCAAAACTAGAGCTGATACAGAAAAACTGATTACATATTTGAAATCAGTGAAGAAATTACTTTCATAATCAGGTCTTAAAACAACGGCACCAAAAATAGTGTTGGCCAGTGTTATGGTTCCTTTGGTAATACGATGGATGCATTTTTTTCTAAGGGTTTAGCTTATTAAGTGATTGTTTAGCGAAGCAACCTCTGAAACTCTGGCTTCCCTTTCAAGGATGTATGGTCGTGAGTATGTGTATGTTTAGCGAAATGACTGTGGGCTAACCATCTTTCATTTTACAATAATTTCCATACTCAAATTCCAAAAGTGTGCTGTGTAGTGTCGGCTTAGAATAACACTATCCCATTTCTGCCAGTGGGTGTTCGTAAGAGGCGACTAACTCTGTTGGGGCTTTTAAGGGATTTTTGGACGATGCGGTTGGAGACCCATCACCAACATCCTTTATTTTGCAATCTTTTCCCCACTCAACTTTCCAAAAGTGGCTGAGGAACTTCTAGTTCCTTAGCTCTGGCTACCCCTTCTAGTGATTTATAGCCGTGAGTATATGTATGTAAATTCCAAAAGTGTCTGAGATATTTCTAAATCCGACGCTCTAGATACCCTCTTTTGGAATTTATAGCTGTGAGTATATATGTATGTCTATTTGCATTTTATTTGGAAAAAAATCTTGATAGCTTAGTCAAAGCAAATGGTCATGTAGCTTGGTTAAGAATAACACTATCTGATTAATTTCCATATTAGTAGTACAAGAGATCTAGGGTTTTCAAGTTTTGCTCCGGCGATTCCTGTATCTCTCAAACATCCTTTACTTAAAGGCATCAGCGCAAAGCTGTATGATACAATTTTCTGGTACTACTCAACATTAAAAAATTACTTAAATTTATAAATCTCTGGGTATCCTTCTAGCTCATTTAAGGCTAAACACATGCTCTCCAATTTGAGAGCACCTACATCCCATACTTACTACTACAAATCACAAAAGGGGTACGTCCTTTAGAATAAAAGATTTCTTCGTCATTTCAGGATGTTGGAGTGAAAATGGTAAAATTCAAGAGTCCAGGTCTTCAGCTATATCGCCCAGCAATAACTCGAAATGCCCCAATACCCAAGGTCTCCTGTTAGTTTACCCATGAGAAGGAATTAAACAGGTTAGGTCTATTCTAAGCTAACACTACACAAATTTTTAAAATATTTGTAATTATTTGTAGTTAACACCGAATGTGAAGGTTCTGTCATTCGTCTCTTCATTACTCAATTTTGCTTTAAAATAAATTCATGTTTTGCCTTTATAAGACAATAGAATTTAAAACTCTTAAAATTATTTTACTTCGTTTTATGATAGTGTGTTAATAATAAAATTATGTTGAAATAACTTATGACTTCATATAAGTTAT
This sequence comes from Bedellia somnulentella, assembly GCA_963576735.1. Classification (NCBI taxonomy): domain Eukaryota; kingdom Metazoa; phylum Arthropoda; class Insecta; order Lepidoptera; family Bedelliidae; genus Bedellia; species Bedellia somnulentella. The sequence goes on from OY755183.1 coordinate 2,685,999, forward strand.
AGAATTAGATGCTACTTATTTCTGCCATCATACTTTATTTCTACTGTCTTCTCCCCTATTGACTTCCAAATGTGGCTGATGAGTTTTATCTCTAAAGCTCTGGCCACCCCTTTAAAGGATTTATGGCTGTTAGTATATATACTCGTATATATGTAAGTAGATTTGATCTTTATATTTATATTAGTTTTGGTTCAATGATGTTCACAAGATTAGGTAAAACGGGTGATGAAATAAAATCCTTGTACATTTAGAACGGGACATCCTTATAATTTTGGACCCTCAAAAGCCCTAGTTTGAAACATGCCATAAAATTATCTTGTGTAAAAAGTATAACCAGAGCAATTTTTTTAATGGTGACAGGAAAACATATGATGCAATGAAGGATTGGTGATGAGTTTCCAATCATATTGCTCTTTCCAGCCAAAAAACCCATTACTATAATCATTACTGTATCTTAGTATAAATAAGCAACAAATTATTTCCTCTACATAAATAAAACAGCTTATAACCCGGTTATATCTTAAATAACAGTAAAATAATACAAAGAGACCCTCAAAATATTCACCGACTCAGAGTCGCAGAATCTCAAAAAAGAAGTCAACTTAGTTACGTGAACTGAAAGGCATCAATTTGTGAATGATAAACGCACAATACTCTCGACATTATTAAACATTAAATTATACGGATTGCCGTCTTTCCCGCCCTTAAACTGACATCTTTATGATTTTGACATTCTTATTGTGTGGTAATAAGAGCAACTTTTTAATGTGCTTGTTACTGAGCTGATTTTGTTGACCATGTTGCAGGAATAAGGTTATATTTTTGATCGATGCTTACAAAACATACTATTAGTTATATCGGCCTAGGGAGGCGTTTGAAGTTTGAAGCAAAGAAGGGCATTTATGAAACGGATTGATCATAGCTGTGTAGTTTCGGCTTAGAATAGCACTACCCCATTTCTTCCGGTGGGTGTACGTAAGAGGCGACTAACGGTATTGGGGCTTTTAAGGGATTTTTGGGCGATGCGGTTGGAGACCCATCACCAACAACCTTTATTCTACCGTCTTTTCCCCACTCAACTTCCAAAAGTGGCTGAGAAATTTCTAATTTCTCAGCTCTGGCTACCCCTTTTAGGGATTTATAGCCGTGAGTATATGTATGTATATATGTATGTATTGATCATAGAATCTCTATGGGATTGATAAATTAAAACGTAACTCGAAAAGTTTTCCAGGATTGTATGCCTACTTCAATGGTAACTAAAATCATCGTATAATGAAGCGATCTATAGCCCTTTGTCTATTGCAATAGACTACATACAACTAATGAAGTGAGTATTTGTAAATTTTAAGGTATAAACAAGATACACTAATACTAAAAAGTAAGGGAAAGAACACTAAAGTATTAAATATAATTAAATAACCAAACTGTTTTCATAGTTAGAACATTAGATCATATTTTACATATTTTCTGAAATTATTACTGATAAATGACTATCCAGTCAAAAAATATTATTTATCCTATTGGTATGATAAAATTACAGACTGATTCCATTTTCCAAATAGTGATAGTGGGTTCTGTTCCCAGTTCAGCCCCCTGATTATATATCTTTAGCGACCGTCGATTGTGTCGCAAGTTGCAAGATTATCGCTGTCAATGTCAGAAAATAGTATGAATTTGACAGTTTTGACAGCGACAATATTGGAACTTGCCACACAATCGTGGTTGCAAAAGATATATAATCAGGGCGCAGGTAACGGTTATTTAAAAATGTGTTAATTGCACATCGGATTATTCATAGCCTTTATATATTCAGGTGATTAAATCCTGCTACATATACTATTATTTGAGATTAAACATATATGATCGAACTCTATTTTCTGATTGCGGGCTAAAGTTTGACAACATTTATTTTACTACTTACTTACTTTACTTATACTTTTTAGTTTCTAGTTTAGTTTCAGAACAACATACGTCGTCAACAACAACGTCAATTGTGTCATTTGGCAGAAACATACATACATACATACATATACTCACGGCTATAAATCCCTATAAGAGGTAGCTAGAACGAAGGAATTATAAATTCCTCAGCCACTTTTGGAAGTTAAGTGGGGAAAAGATCGTAAAATAGGCTGTTGGTGATGGGTCTCCAGCCGCATCGCCCAAAAATCCATTAAAAATCCCCAATACCCTTAGTCGCCTCTTACACCCATGGGAAGAAACGGCGTAGTGCTATTCTAAGCCGACACTACACAGCATAAAATGCGTCATAATATCAAATTTTCAATTCATACTAAATTATCATCATCATTCAGCCAGTAGACGTCCACTGCTGGATATAGGCCTCTCTTAAAGATTTCCATAACGACCGGTCCTGCGCTGCCCTCATCCAACGGCTTCCAGCGATTTTCACCAAATCGTCTCGGTCCACCTTGTAAGGAGCCTACCTAAACTGCATCGTCCGGTACGTGGCCGCCACTCTAAAACCTTTGAGCCCCAATGGCCGTCGGTTCTGCGAGCAATGTGCCCTGCCCATTGCCACTTGAGTTTCGCAATTCTTCGGGCTATGTCAGTGACGCCGGTTTTTCTACGGATCTCCTCGTTTCGGATTCGATCACGTAGTGAAACTCCTAACATAGCCCTCTTCATTGCTTTTTGAGTGACTTGGAGCTTTCTGATGCGGCCCATTGTTAAAGGCCACGTCTCTGAGCATACTAAATTAGTTAAACACTATTTTTCATATGTTAATCGATATTTAATTTAGCTTTTGCCCCGATCATTGTCATCAAGCGTACAAAAAGTAAACTTTCCACAAAACCAAACTTTTTTTACTACAAAAGAATGTAACCTCCTTTACATTGTTCAAGACGCGAGTAGAAACTGCTGATAAAAAATAACAAATATCGGAAAGAGGCGAACAGAAAGCGTGGTGCGCCGGCGCAGCGTACCTCGTAAATACGGTATGATCGCGATCTGCCGTATTATCGAGCCCGAAAACCGGAGCAACTTCCAAATACATGGATTTAAATAGTATAGACGCGGCAGAACATACTTTAATCATTCAAGATTTCAGTTGATTTAAGGGGAGCACCTTTAGTAACATATTTATATGAATGGAGTATAATTTTTACTTTCGCAGTTTAAATTTTGCATGTTTTTTAAATAACAAGCTGTGCTTCTTTAATAGAAAGTAAAATGTTAAAATTTATAGAAAATCGGTTTAGATGCTCATTGGTCATGATTTTATATGAATTACCGAAGTGTCAAAAATGTTTCAAATCTTTATGCTACATAATTATGATTATGCTGATTAAACTTTGCAAAAGTATTTAGGCGTTTACTTTTCATTGAACTGTAATAAAACTATTTATGCTAGCATATATATATTTGACGCTTGTTTCTGTTAATTTAACCCAAGGTGCAGGATGGTGATAAAAATTGGCGTTATAGAATTTTTGTACATGCGTTAGTGTAGTTTAAATCGATTCATATCGGCCCCTTTACGGATCTCTGGCGACACATGCACAAACGACGGTCACAAATACGCTAGAAAGAGGCTGTATTCCATGTTTTTAATATTGAATTCTGTTTGTGTTGCTGATTTATAAGTAATTAATATTATTTTAATGTAAATTAAAATCTAACATTTAACATATCTGCGAGTAAGTATCCCGTAGATAATTATTGAACTTACTTTGAGTCTAACTTTATTTATTATTGCCATATTTTACAACTGTAAATCATTTCACATAAATACAACACTATCACTTTTATAAAAAAAATTTTTTTCTATCTTTACTTATAATAAATCTGTAGAGAGGTCAATTCTGTACATGAAAAATATTTTCAAAATAACCATCAGGTGGTGATTAGGGGTCGATACTGATGCTAAAAATGCAATCAGTAAAATTTTTGTCTGTCTGTCTGTCTGTCTGTCTGTCTGTCTGTCTGTCTGTCTGTCTGTCGGTTTGTATGTTCCTTATGGAAACAAAAACTACTCAACGGATTTTAACGAAACTTGGTACAATTATTCTTCATACACCTGCGCAGGTTTTTGTATACTTTTCAGCAGAGTAGTAAAGGGGAATTTTGGGAAATTTTGGGGAAACGGGAGAAGTTACTCCATTTTTTAAGCTTCCGTCGCGTGTGCAGCCTCAATGGTTAAACTTACATAGAAATTATGTGTGACGGAAATATTCTTCATAAAATTATCTAAAAAAAAAGCCTCAACAGTTTATGTCTATCTTTTACGGTTGACTCATAATAACACGTGTAATTCCTGATAGCTTAGCAGTTCGGAACATTTTTATTATATTTATTTACTCTTACGTTTGTAAACCTCTCACTCATCCCTAATTTAAAAAAGGTTACATTATTACCTATTCAATAAAAAAAGAATCATAGAAATCGGTAGACAAACACCGAAATTATACATAAAATAAGCCACCGCGCCCGTGATAAATCTTTACTAATTTACATATAACATACTAGATGGCGCCAGCAGTTGCATCCTACATCACGTAATGAAATGATTTATTTTTTAGATTGTTATAAATACTTCATAGCGTTTTATTTAAAAATTTGCTATTAAACGGAAATACTGAACCGTTCATAAAAGCGCATTTAAAATCACCACACTACACTGTTTAGGGAGTGCTATAAATTTAATAAATTGAAAACATTGCGCTGAATTTCACAATGCTTGAGCAGTGACTGAAGAAAGAAACCTCAGAAATTAAAAAAAACAACGCTACCCGTGCGAAGCTGGGACGATCCACTAGTTTTAAATATAATTACTATATGCCCAGTCCATAATATAAACAGTCCACGACGCCACACATCCAAATCTGTAAGCCATATTTTAGACAACGAAATAAGAAAGGTTCGTTCCATTCTTTATTACTGAATAAGCAAATAAATTCACTTAAGGCGAAACCACGTTACTTAATAATTGACCAGATTATGGTTTTCAGCAAACAAACGGTTGATGAGACTTACGACCGATGAGGCGATGTTTGATCTCCCTTTAAACTTATTTTAATTATATCATCTGGGTTACGAACAAAAACTATATCTTTTCGGAGTTGAGATAAAATAATGTTTTTTCAAACCATGGCATTATTTATATTATAACCCTCATATTTTACAGTCTCGGTATTTATAGTAAAGGTTTGCAGTTCAGTGAAAAGCTACATTAAAATTTTGGGGTTTAAGTTTGTAGCACTTTTGCCAAAATATCAGAGAAATAGGCAATTGAAAAAAGCAGTTAAAAAGTCATTTCAAGTTTACTGATTAATTTACATTGCAAAAATTTCGATGGCAATATCGATAATATTACAAGCTTTTCCTCTATAAACTTTTGATTTAGATGTTGTACATACATTCATACATACATATACTCAAGGCCATAAATCCCTGTAAGGGGTAGCCAGAGCTAAGGAATTAGAAATTCCTCAGCCACTTTTGGAAAGTTTAGGGGGAAAAGATGGTAAAATAAAGGTTGTTGTACGTTCTTTATTTTTGGTTATGATCTTGAGTGTATACAGGCAGGCAGATTTTTACAGCAAAAGCAGCCTTGATGGCTAAAGCAACATAAATGAGTTGGTATTTACTAATAAGATAGTACAAAACAAATGGCGGTATGGTTTGAAGCTCTCAAGAGGTTATTACGCATGCTCTATTAAAAGTGTAAAGCGGGAAGGCAGTACTTGTAATTTTACTTAATAAATTTTCTATTTGGTGCTTTGGTGACATGATGGAACCCGAACATATTCCTAATAATTTAACTTCACACGCTTATAAAATAAACCGTCAGAATATACTTCAAATATTTTTTTACTAAAAACAATGTAAATCAATAACGGTGCACTAATACAAAATAATTATGAAATAATTAATAAAAAATATCATTATTTTCAGAACAGCAAGATGGGTCGCTTGTCTCCGGTCGCATCGCCCAAAGTCGTAGCAGAGCCATTAAGAAGAAGACTGGTCCCATAATATGTTTTCTCTGATGTTCAATTCACATCATTTCTTATAGCGCTCCTGCCTTTACTCTTAAATTACAATAATTCGAGATCAGCATCGAGTCGAGTGCATTCGATTATATTTTTATAGTGTCTTCACAAATTGCATACTTAAATATTCATTCTTAGAAAGTACGCTACTTATTTTATAATTTAGGTACGAGTATTTAAAGAAAATTTTCGATTAAGTATTAAAATGCAGTTCTTTTTGGGTTAAATGATTGCTAATGTTGTTTACTGAAATTTGTTTTCGATTCACTAAGAGCCATTGGGAAGTGGAATAATAATTACGGTTATCGAGAATTTTCTAAACGTGCCTATTCAAAGACTTTAATAAAAACAAAACTGCTTGGATTGCGCTCAGTTTTCTTACACATCACGAAAGGACAAGGTTGGTACAAGTCAAATTTCAGTTTCTACGATCCTTGCAAACCTGACGAGCTTCGTTTCTTTTCATGAATATTTTCGTCGGACGCCTGATTTTTTGTGTATATACTTTAGGTATTTGTTGCCATCGACGTCCGTGGCCGATTAGATAGACTTGCTTCTCGGTCCGAAAGTTGCAGGTTCGATTCCCGCTGAGAGCAACATTTGTGTGATTTAATCTTGGATGTTATTTATGTGTATTACATGAAGTTAGTATCCCATAGTAAAGTTTTACTTAGTTTGGGGCTAACTTCATCTGTGTATAATTATTTTTTATTATTTATTTATTATTTTGTCCGTATTTTTATTTATTATTTAATCTAAATGGGGCCTCCTTGATCTAGTTGTCTTGTATTGACATTAAACTCTACATCTCTTTCACCAATTCTCTCTATGTGCCCAAACCATCTAAACATCCCTCTTCCAAAGTATAGGTAACATTGACGTCATAATGTAAAAGAATTGCGTGCATAAAGAATAAAAAAAATAAAGGTAACAAAAAGCCTCTACTAATCTTTGCCTGTTTATAATAGGCAATAATAATAGACAATAATTATAGAGGACGACCACGGAGGACACACTTGGACCAAATTAAGAGTGTGCTCAAAAGGCAGGCGTTTAAAGTGTGAAGAATAAAAGAGCAGGTGTGAAAAGATTGATGGATGTAAACGAAGCTAGAAAGATTTGCCAGGATTGTCCGAAGTGGCGATCGATGGTTTCTGCCTACCCTCATGGGAACTAATAGCGTGAGTATAAGATATTTTTATGAAATCTTTGCCTATAATAAGCATTCACGTATCATTAACTACTTATGGTATGGAATACTAATTCGGCTCTGTATTAATTAATATACATAGAAACTGTCCTTGATATGTATTTAAAAAGGGGTCCAGAGGTACAAATCCCTCAGTATATCTTGTGTCGATTTGTCATCTGATTGGGCGACCACCGTAATTCAGGAGGCACATCATGCCGTTGGTAGCGGCTCATATTAAAGAAGAAGCCGTTGGTGTGCGCCGTGGTGGATTCCTAGATTTCCCTTCAGGGTAAGCTCAAACCCCTCAGTGGGAGCATATTATTATGAGCTGTTATGACGATTGACACCAGTGTCAAACAACAACAGTTTTCTGTAGAATAATCGTGGAATCGAAATCCTGGCGCTTTCAAAAATGTCACCTTTAACCACATAAACCATTATAAAACTCTTTATTTATACACATTTAGTACAACATTTGTAAGACTATATGACAAGACTGAGTCGTAAATAGTTCATCCGTATATTTTATTAACCTCCTTTCTGGGCCGGGGTAAATCACGACTCAAACCAAAGTCGTTGTGACGTACAAATGAAATATATTTATCGATAAATTTAATTTTCGTAACAATACTAGTGGTATTAAGTTTGTATTGAACTGGTGACCCCGGGTTCTTTCGCACGGGTTGCTTCGGTTGTTGCCTTTTATTTATACAGTGCTAAATTGTTCCAAAATATACGATACAAAAAAGTTCGAATGTTATTAAAATACTTCATAAAATTTAGATAGAACAAAGTTAATTTTATGAATTTTAACCACACAATAATAAAACTTAACCAGCACAACTCAAATAGAAGAACAGTTAGTTTATTTTTAGTCCTACCCTTATCCTTGTCCTTAGAATTTCAAGCTGAAGCTCTGGCTACCCTTTCTAGAGATTTATAGCCGTGAGAATATGTACAAAGTATAACTAAGCGATACAAATAAAAAAATACTTTTTATCAGATATCATAAATGATTTACATAAATCTAGTTGTGATGTGATCAACACGTGGTTATGATGCAGCATTTAGTGCATAGATTCAGCAGCAAGTGTTTAAGATTAAGTAAAACATTTAAAAGGCACATGATAAATCAACATTGTTATTAACTCAAGCTGTGAAAGCAGTTTAAATAATCCCAACTTATCTTATTGTCAGAAACACGGTAAAAAATCACCGCGCCGAAAAATATCGAGATCAAATATCGGCGGGAGGCAGTTTGCAAACGATACGTTCGAATTTTAAACTTTGACATATTGCTTCCAACTCCTTTGAAACATAAAAGAGGTCGGTCACTTTGTTTTATGGCTGAAAACGATACACGAGTTGGATTCTAAAAATAAAGTTTTTTCTCTCTCATCCAAATCTATTTCGTTTTGGCAATTAGATAATGTACAAACTTTTCCAAAATGTGTGTTTTTCTATTTAGATCCAAGGTAAAACATGATAATCTTTGTAAAATATATAATAAACTTTAGAAACATTAATTGTGGTGAACTCACACGCTACAACATTATATTAACAGATATTAAGGTAATAAAGTCGGAATACTAATTATACTTTTATCTCCTTACAAGATAAACTTGATAATAAGATCAAAATTAAAAGTGACAAAATGGCGGCATAAAAAAGTATTCAGAAGTTATTTCGCGTTGAAGTAAAGGAAACGTACGAATTGCCAACAAATTATTTGGAACCGGAGCAATACGAGAACACAATTAAAAGCCAATAAAAAACGGTAACACAGTATTTAAGTTGGCGACACACAACCGATTTAAATTACCTGTTAAAGCATTTAGTGCACTATAAAAAGATTGTCCGGTCAAAAATTGCACTCGAAAATGGTCGCGATAAAAACCCTTCGCGCCAAAAGTCGGCGGCCATCAATTTTCAAATTTGGAATTTAAGGGAGCAGTATTCAGCTTTCGTTTTCCAAATACGGTTTTATTAAACGCTTCTTTAATGTTGTTTTTTAAATATATTGTTCCATTTTAAAAAGTTAATAGGTTGAGTTACGATTTCTTTCGCAAGATAGATACGTTCCATTGCAGTTTTAATATAAGCTCATCAATTTTAATGAAGTTGGTCGAGTTAAAGCGTTTTATATATTGTTCTTGTTTCCGAACGGGTTCATCGGGGAAAGATAAATTGTTCTGGTTTTAGGTTACAAAAGCAAATTAGCAAGAGAGATGCAACAGTGCCTCATAACGACCTTTTTGTTTTTACCTCTTTAGTAAATGCCAACCAATTTGTGGCCAGAGTTCTTGTTTGACATTTGTAACAGTATTTTGTATTTTAATCAACTCTAGCAATAAGTACAAATTATGTATTGATTAGTTTACTAACAGCTTAGTATTTGACTTGATCATTTTAGTTTATAAATCTATACTTATAATAAATCTGTAGAGAGGTCAATTCTGTATATGAAATACATTTTTAAAATAACTATCAGGGGGTGATTAGTGATCAATACTGATGCCAAAAATGCAATCTGTAAAGTTTTTGACTGTCTGTCTGTCTGTCGGTTTGTATGTTCCTTATGGAAACAAAAACTAATCGACGGATTTTACCGAAACTTGGAACAATTATTCTTCATACTCCTGGGTAGGTTATAGTATACTTTTCAGCAGAGTAGTGAAGGGGAATTTTGGGAAATTTTGGTAAAACGTTAGTAGTTAGTTTATTTTTTAAGCTTTCGTCGCGTGTGCAGCCTTAATGGTTAAAGTTACATAGAAATCATGAATAACGGAAATGTTCTTCATAACATTGTCTAAAAAATACCCATCAACAGTATATGTCGTCTATCTTTTATGGTTGACTCACAATAACACGTGTAACTCCTAATTGCTTAGTAGTTCGGAGCATTCTGATTATATTTGTTTACTCTTACGTTCATAGTACTCTCACTCATCCCTAATTTAAAAAGGTAACATTATTACCTATTCAATAAAAAAAGAATCATAGAAATTTGTAGAGAAACACCAAAATTATACATGAAATAAGCCATCGCGCAGGTGACCAAAACCAAATCCTTACTAATTTACATATAACATACTAGATGGCGCCAGTAGTTGCATCCTACATCGTGGGATGGTTTATTTTTAGATTGTTATGAATTAGTTAGCTGTGTAGTGTCGGCTTAGAATAGCACCACCCCATTTCTTCCGGTGGATGTACGTAAGAGGCGACTAACGGTATTGGGGCTTTTAAGGGATTTTTGGGCGATGCGGTTGGAGACCCATCACTAAGAACCTTTATTTCACCATCTTTCCCTACTTCACTTCCAAAAGTAGCTGAGGAATTTCTAATTCCCTAGCTCTGGCTACCCCTTCGAGGGATTAATAGCCGTGAGTATATGTATGTATGTATGTATGTATATGTATTATAAATTCTTTATAACGTTTTACTCAACTTCAACTCAACCTGAAAATTTGCTTAATAACGGAGATACTGAACCGTTCTTTAAAGCGCATTAAAAATCCCAAAGCTACAATGTTCAGGAGTGCTAAAAATCGCAATCATTGCGCTAAATATCACAAAGCTTGACCAGTGATTGAAGAAACCTCGGATATTTAAAAACTAACGCTACCCGTGCGAAGCTGGGCCGATCCACTAGTTATCAAAATAAAATAAGAGTGTTGGTAATATATTTGTAATTGTTGGTCTTATGATCTAAAATGAAAAGTTCACTTCCACCGATAAGATATCTTACAGTTATATATATAATAGTAATCATACTAATTTTAGTTTGCAAATAGCAATGGCAATACATCTCTGAGTTCCCACGTTACCTTTTTTTTTATTTTTAAATCCGCTTTTAAGGCAAATTATATTAAATTTCTTCCTGTTATAGAAATCATCACCTTTTTACATAGACAATTGATTATTTCCATCAATGGTTTGCGTAAATTAATTTATAAATCCATTTGATTCCAATAAAGAAGGTAATGTAAACTTTAGATGTTTTAATTTAGCTTTAAGAATGTTTTTGTTTTGGGCTAACTGATTAAGAATCTTTTTATGCTATTTTATCTGCGGATATATAATGGTATTGTATGACTAAGTTAAATAGTATTAATTTTTGCCGTGTAGTGCCGGCTTAGAATGTCGCTACCCCTTTCTACCCACGGGTGTCGTAAGAGGCGACTAAGGGTATTGGGGCTTTTTATTGGATTTTTGGGAGATGCGGTCTGAGACCCATCACCAAAAACCTTTATTTTTACCATCTTTTCCCCACTTAACTTCCAAAAGTGGCTGAGGAATTTATAATTCCTTAGCTATGGTTACCCCTTCTAGGGAAATATAGCCGTGAGTATATGTGATTACAAATATTATTAGTATTAGTCTTTAAGGTCAGTTTTACGTTTTTTTAATTCACTGAACCATCTAAAAACTACTGCTAAAGATTTTAATCGTAGTCAACTAAGTTGCTTAGTTAAGCCTTTGTACTCAAATCATAAAATATCATAGCACACGGATGTTTGCATTTATGTTCCACTGTTTTAAATGAAAACGCTGGAGCAGGTTAAAGTAAAATTACTGGAATAATATATTTATTTTAATGTAATATTAGGGCAAAGAATAGCTTAATTTTTGTTAGCTAGCTTCTTTTACATCCATAAATCTTTTCATACATGCTCCATCACTCTTTATACTCCGGACGCCTACCTTTTTTAGCCCACCCTTTATTTGATCCAAATGTATCCACCATGGGTGTGGTCTACTAACATTACCATCCACTTTCGCTCTATTTTACCAATATATTATCATGCATCCTTTCGCCTAAACCATCTTAACATTCTTTTTTTCTATCTTTTTTATATTATAATCTTAACACCGCACCTTTCACAAATCACGCTAATAAAAATATATGCTGTGTAGTGTCGGCTCAGAATAGCACTACCCCGTTTCTTCCCATGGGTGTACGTAAGAGGCGACTAAGGGTATTGGGGATTTGTAATGGATTTTTGGGCGATGCGGTTGGAGACCCATCACCAACAACCTTTATTTTACGATCTTTTCCCCACTTAACTTCCAAAAGTGGCTGAGGAATTTATATTTCCTTAGTTCTGGCTACCCCTTCTAGGGATTTATAGCCGTGAGTATATGTATGTATGTAAAAATATATCCCATCAATATGTTCCATTTTCAAATTACGAGTATCTCAAAACTTATTGAGTGACCTAAGTACTGAAAAAAATATGGTCGAATTTCAATCACTGTATTATCCGAAATATACCTTTATATGTCATAAAAGAGATAGAAGAAAGACAAACAAATCCTTAGTCTATTTAAATAGGTCTTACCCCGGATACGGACTTTAATACAATTCTAATATATGTGGGAACCTTTCTTATCGTGTATTGATAGAATCTCGTTGGATTTATAATCGCAAAATCAAGTTTTCATTTCATCATTTGTCAACAACTTGTCTGTCTTCATACGAGATATTGCTTAATGGAAACATATATTTTATTGGAGACAAATACGGAATAAATAAGTAAAGGAATCATTTTGTCTAGTATGTATTGATCTTTTGATGTTTTTGTATATAATATTTTTTATATCTTATGTTTAAAAACTGTTCTTCCGTGGTGCAGTGAATAAATGTCATTCTTTCTTTCTATATTATTATAACTAAAATAAACTATTTTATTAAATGGCTATAATTCCCTAAAAGGGGTCAAACACTATCAACATTCAAAATCCAAAAAGTTCAAGTTATGTTGAGGATGAGTCTCTAGACATATCACCCATGCCGTACCGTACCTATGCAACCCACAGGACTCCCCCAAAAAGAAGAGGGACAGCAATATTTCAAGCTTACACTAAAGGAAAAATAACCTTGGCCTACTTATAGTCACGCCACTAATCCTATTGTGGATGATAGAGGCAAATTTACACTATTCGCAAACGTTTCTGTTATATCAATCTCAAAAAGTATATCAACGGTTAGTAAGAGATAAAAGTACACAATACATTGTACGTACAAAAGGGATGAATGTTTTTTACCACGTCATATTATGTAGATAAAAAGTTGATAGTTCTAGTCCCTCTGGCCTCCTTTATATTTTAAAACTTGAAATTGTGGTATTATTGATTTGAAGCTGTGAAGGATAACCTACAGGCCTTTTCGTTAGTGCAACTCTTGAATCGTGTTATCCTTTTTGTATTTGTTCCGGATGCAACAAACTAGGCGGTCTTATAAGTTAAACATTGAATTATGTTTGTTCGTAGGCAGAAGTACTTGTTATGGTTTATTTAATTTGGCTACAAAGAAGATGGAATAGTAACAAATAGGCATGTGAACTAAAATATATATTACTTCCCTAAGTTGTACAGCTAGATCGTTATGTGTTATTTATACATACAAACATATACTCGCGGCTATAAATCCCTAGATGGGGTAGCCAGAGCTAAGGAATGAGAAATTCCTCAGCCACCTTTGGAGAGTTGAGTGGGGAAAAGATGGCAAAAAAAGGTTGTTGGTGATGGGTCTCCAACCGCATCGCCCAAAAATCTCTTTAAAGCCCCAATACCGTTAGTTGCCTCTTACGTACACCCACCGGAAGAAATGGGGTAGGGCTATTCTAAGCCGACACTACACAGCTAACAAATAGCTAGCTATCCGCAAACATAAAATTATTCCTAATTTTACAAAGCAATGCAAAGCACATAAGTTAATGAATTAAAAGCCAAAAACACGTGTCGTCAAACCTTCATACGCCAGGGAGAGTTTGATGGTCCCGTTTTTCAGTTTTTGGTTATTTTGGAAACTATGCGTTTTAAAGGCATACAACTAGACATTTACTCTAACCGACGCCTTTTTTATAACAGTATGTTATTGTGCGAACAATTCCTAATAAATTCTTAATCGGAACTCCAAAACACGTTTAATTTTGTTGTTAACTTAAACTATTTTAACTGGTTAATTTAAAGTAATCTTAAGTTAGGTAGGTACTACAAATCTTTTAGAAAATTATATTAGTTTTATTTTAAAGTAATATGCTATGTTGTAAAATATATTATTGACCGGAAGTCGTTTCTTCTTACAAAGCGGAAAGAAATGGATTTGTGCTATTTTAAGCCAACACTAAACGCATGAAAAACTTGTTATTACGTTATCGAATTAAAGCATTATGACCATGAGTTGATGACATTTTACTGAAAAAGCCACAGAAGCCAAATTCAGATACTTTATTTGTACAAAAGTGAATTAAGATTTACATTTAGATATGACTGTATGGATTTTAAATTAATTGCATCAAAATGTTGTTTTCGAAAAATGGCTTTCGCAGGTTATAAAGTCATTTAATATGGCCGATTATCAAAATGCAATTTATCGTAGTATTAAAAATATATTTTGATCATGTTTTATATATTTTTAATGCTTTTGCTTTATCATACGCATATTGTTATACTACACAAAAAGGAGGATGAGCAAAAATGTATGGCAACTGGTATACCTTGCAATAACAATGAGTTACATATTACTAGAAAGATAATTTCATGTATTAGCATTTGCACCAGGTTGCATATTTCTAAGAGTTGTCTGAACTAAGTTCTACTACTTTGAAAATTGATAGTACTTTAATTCTTAAATACTAAAAATCATGGTATTTTACGCACTACATGTTACTTTAAATAATGTTTTCTGCAAGGAAGTTAGTTTGTGTATGTATGTTGGTGGTAAATAAGTAAGATTGGTGATGTGATTCGAAATGTTATAAGTCATGTACTGTTAAAAATAACAAAATCATATGATAAAATATAGGTATATCACCAAATGATTATGATTTAAAAGTAGCAATTATTTCAATGCCTATACACAACCCTCTTCCCGCTGTCCTTTTCGGTCTTCTATCTTCTTCTTGCTCCTGCTCCCGCATTCAAAAGTTGCATAGTTAAGGCCAAAGTACTATTTTTTCAACAAATAATTACATTTATTGAAATGTTTTTAACCCATGTTCGGATCGCTGTATCTCCGAATGGACAACGATTTGGGGAAATTTTCCATAACAAATATTGATGCAGTATGTTATCCTAATTTAAAAATGTACCACTCATTGCTATTGGACAGTATACCAATATGCCCATCCTCCTTTATTGCGAGACATTATTTGGAAAAAGATGGTAAAAATATAACATACACACATATACTCATGGCTATAAATCCCTAGAAGGGGTAGCCAGATTTTCAGTAAAAGAAATTCCTAAGCCACTCTTGGAAGTTGTGTGGGAATAAGATTGAAAATAAAGGCTTTCGGTGATGGGTCTCCAATCGCATCGCCCAAAAATGACTTAAAAACCCCTAAGGCGCTTTTTACGAACACCCACGGGAAGAAATGGGCTAGTGCTATTCTTAGCCAAAACTACACAGCAATATAAAACATGCAGCTAAAATTCAAAATATTAATATAACAAGTAAAACAGATCTTTAACGTCAATGATGCGATGTGCTTGTTAATCAGGCAAAGCCAGGACGGATGCCTAGTAAGTTAATAATTTAGTAACAATGATGAACTTTATAAATTGTCATTATATGCTCATATATGGCTATTTCTTAGCAGAGCGAACGTTTAGCTGAAGAATTTCCAAGCAAAAACGATTTGCTTCTGAAGTTACTATTTTATTGAAGAAATTATGGAGTTTCACCTATTTGGATGCGGTGCTTTAAACATTTTCACTTTTTTATCATATGGTATATTTTTTCACTACATCTGAAGAAAAAAAAGCTTGGATATGTTCCAGATAGATAATATTTATTTAAATATAAACTTACTTACGCATAAAAATTAAGCTAGAAAGACCTTCTGATAAAGGGCTATATATGGATGGCGTTCGTTACAATCAATTAGAATACGTGAAGCATAACATTGGTCACCGTAGTATGAAAATTGCATGGACGTTTACGAATACTTCGCATTGTTTTATTTATGAAAAATGCAGTGTATGATGCTATTCATTTTAGTGAGCACAAAAATGCAATAAATAAAAAAAAACGTACATACAAGTAATTGTGGAAGTTGCGTGCGGAAAATACTGAAAAAAGCAGAAGAAAGAATTATATATGAATAAAATGGACACGGATTGAGTTAGCCCCTATGAAAGTAAAATAATGACTTGTGGTAAGGGATCTTAAGTCGACAAATTATTTTATCTTATATAATATACATAAAAACTACATCCCAGACTAAAGAGCTTATTCCATTACACTTTTTCGTTGCTGAATTCAGACGTCCTTCGAAGTTACTGCCGCAGACGCTTGTTACTCCACTACACAAATTTCAGTTTGAACGTTATTCCACTAGTCTGAATTCAGATTCTGTGGCTTTCAGACATCTTCATTCAGACAAATGGAATAAGCTCTTAAAACACGACAGTTTCACATGCACCAAAACAGTGCTTACAGCGAAATTTGAACCCTAGTAAAGCGAGTTGGACCCGCTACGACCCGACCCTAGGACACAGACGTTGTTCAAAGACTATTGCCACCCTATTATCTGAGATGAACAGTCATTTTGCAACTAACTAATAGTTGGCAAGAAAACAAGCTTTATGAATAAGTTATTCTCGCTCCGTATTAATAAACAAAAGTTGATAGATATACAAAATTATTATGCCGTATCCAAAAAACCAACTTCACAATTGAAACAATCTATTCATTTTCTACAAATTAAGGCTTATCCTTTAATTGGTAATTATCCACACTTGAAGTGTAAATAAAATGCACAGGAATGTTCAAAGAGCTATGAAAGCCGCTTTACTCTTTTATTTATATGAACGTATACTCACGCCATTCAAGAAAGAAAGGCCATTATTATCTTTGCAGTCAGTAAGTTTTGAAGTAATAAAACTCACGTAAAGACTCCTAAGTGGACTAAACATAAACAAAATATGACAATCGTTCCTATACGTACGATTTTTATAAAACATTTTTTTTGATATTTTAATTCTTTTAACACACAAATATTATTAGTTTTACATTTTTTCTCGGGTCTTGAGTCATACTTGTTGACTATCTCTCACAACGCTGTCTTTCTATTATCTATTCATCTAGCACATATGATACTACTTCATACATTATTACAGTTATGTTATATAAACTACCGTCTACAGGACCGCATATGGTTCGCAAGAATTCTCCATTTGTCAATTTTTGCTAAACAAAAGATATATTCCCATTTATTAATAATAGCTATGGCTTTGGTTGAGGCCCGTATCCAGCCGTGGACAACATATATACATATACTCACAGTCATATATCCCAAAAAGGGGTAGCCAGAGCT
This sequence comes from Bedellia somnulentella, assembly GCA_963576735.1. Classification (NCBI taxonomy): domain Eukaryota; kingdom Metazoa; phylum Arthropoda; class Insecta; order Lepidoptera; family Bedelliidae; genus Bedellia; species Bedellia somnulentella. The sequence goes on from OY755183.1 coordinate 2,703,539, forward strand.
TTGCAGCCAGAAAGTCCTCAGCCACATTCGGAAGTTGATAGGGAACAAGCTGTTAGAATTAAAGTACCGTTGCTGATGGGTCTCCAACCACATCGCCCAAAAACCACTTAAAAGCCTTATACCCTCACGACTTTGACACCCATGTGTAGAAAGGGTTAGTGACATTCTAAGCCTGCTAAGGCACTACACGGCATCGCAGACAACTCCAAACTAAGGTGATGATGATGAGCGGCAATGAAATATACCGCACTAGGCTAGTTTTCTTTGCCAGTATGCATTTTATATTGTTTTATATTGGCTTGGGGTAAAGGTTTTGGGTCCTTTTTAGTGATTTTAGCGATGTGACGTGCGCTAGTACCACCACCAATCATCCTTCATTTTGCAACATTTTCACCACACAACTACCAAAACTTGCCGATTAATTTCTGTAGAGCTTTACTGTAGAACTGTACAGCTCTGGTTGCCCTATTTGAGATGTAAGGCCGTTAGAATGAATTTGAATGTACTTTATAAGATCTGCTGTGTAGTGTCGGCTTAGAATAGCACTACCCCATTTCAGCCGGTGGGTGTACGTAAGAGGCGACTAACGGTATTGGGGCTTTTAAGGGATTTTTGGGCGATGCGGTTGGAGACCCATCACCAACAACTTTTATTTTACCATCTTTTCTTCACTCAACTTCCAAAAGTGGCTGAGGAATTTCTGATTCCTTAGCTCTGGCGACCCCTTCTAGGGATTTATAGCCGTGAGTATATGTATGTATTTATGTATGTTTATAGGATCCTACAAAAGTTATTACGCTTGATTTATACAATTATATCAATAGTTTCATACATACCTTTATGTTTTTTCCCACTTATTACTTTTTCCTTTATAAATTTGTACCCGAAATATGTAGTGTTCATTAAAACTTAAAGAATAAATTCGCAATATTTATATCGGTTAATTACAATAAATAGTTTATTAACCAGTGGCTTTATTAACAAAAGTCATTACAATGAAACGAAATTACTTTCCAAAAGTATTGAAGCCATAACTTTTTTCAGTCAATATTTTTGGATAATGGCATCGTTACGATCAAATGATGCCTTAAAAAGTCACGAAAATTAACGATCATAAAAACAATGGGTGGGCATCAATATGTTATTGATATTATTGATTAAATATTATATGGTGGTGGTAGAAATTGGCCTCGAAAACAGAGAGCTCTAAGTTTAATTTATAGTTTGTTGTTATGTAATCTGTGTAGTATCGGCTTAGAATAGCAAAACCCCATTACTGTCCGTGGGTATTTGTTATAAGTGACTAAGGGTATTGAGGCTTTTTAAGACATTATTGAGCGATGCGGTTGGAGACCCATCGACAAGAAAACCTTTATTTTACAACTTCCACTAGTACTAAACCTCCAAAAGTGACTGAGGAATTTTATATTCTGTAGCTCTGGCTACCCCGTTTATGGACTTATAGCCGTGAGTATATGTATGTTTTTATGTTTGTTTTCCATGTAAAAGTATTAGAACAGTTGTTAGGGTTGCTTTTTTTTACTTGAATCTCCTTTAAAGTGGCATAATTGGTGGGAAAGCTGTAACAATCTGGTTTTCTTTCACAAAAAATGGATTAATAAATAATAATAATTAATAAAGTACAACGGCCGATATAATATAATATATACATAAAACTCGAGCAGAAGATGTCATGTTAGCTATACAGTCAAAACTTATGCGAATTTTGTATATCTAATGGGACTTTTCATATTCACCATGGGGTAGAATTTTGATACATTTAGACGTATGTTGCTCAGTAAAGTTAGTCTATCACGCTTTAATATATTTATCCACTTATTTAAATACCATATAGGGGTAGCCAGAGCTTTAAAATTGCTAATTTAAAACCACATTTCAGAAGTGTGTTAGAGAAAACAAAGAATTCTTGGTGATGAATCTCCACTATGAACATTAATTTGATCAAAGACTTTGACAATAAATAAAAGTGTACATACTTGTACATATGGTAGACTGAGTAAAGTATTTTTGAAGATTTCAACACTATCGCCCGATTTCTGAATTGAGTATTCAACTTGAGAACGACTTAAGTATCGTTTTGTCTCATTCAGTTGTTAAGATTTCAATGCGACAGAACGATACTTAAGTTGTTATCAGCTGGAATACTCAATTCAAAAATCGGTCGTAAATCGTATAATTGCTTTATTTAGTATATAAACTGTAAGTGTGCATAATTTTATCTTGCCTTTGCCAAATCTTCATAATAATATCCTTTAGTTATTCCATATGTAGATAGATACTCAAGAAAATGATAGAGTCAATAAATAGAAAAGTTTTACTTGTGGCTGAATTTACCACCGAGCTCTGCTATCAAATACACTTTATTTGTTTGAAAAAAAAAACGGGTCTAAGACTTAATTAAACCCTAAGCAGGTATGGGACCATTATGTGCGTGAGTCTACTTGCATTTCATAAGTATTTTCCTAAATCCATCTTCTATACTAAAATCAGATTCGAATGTATCAAAAATCATTCCTCTTCAATTTATTATTATTACATTTATTTAATTCACATGACTCATGAATATTCTTTATGATTATTTCGATAAAAATATTGATCATATTGTATCCGTAGACCTTCATTATTTAAATTCTATAATAAACAATTAAATTTCGAAATCACTCGATTCGTGATTCGAGTTTTGGCGGCTCGATTCGATACAGTTCGATTTATTATCCGAATTCGAATAATAAATTTATGTCGCTCTCGACTTTGTTTATGTGTTTTTATTTTATTTACTTGATGCAACTGTCGGTAAACAAATTTTGGTGATTGAGCAGAACAGTGGGAAGACTGAGACGATATGTTTTGATGTTAGTAATATATTTTACGTAAGTAAACTTATCTTGGCCTGAGATACAGGTTTTTAGTTAGATTTAGAAGGAAATCTTATGCCACGCACATATCCATCTATTCTTATTTGTTTGTTAATGTAATTAAATCGTATTATTACACTATAATAGTATTGTTAGTTCATCAAAGAGCACAGCCTCTAAGATAGAGAGGCCTGGTTTTAAATTCGTAGACGCACCTATCTGTACTAATGTGTGATGAATACCTACTACTACCTACTCATTAGTGTAATGTAAATTATTTATCAAGTTTGGTAAGGGTGAGAGAAACATTACAACTAAATCCATGCCAGGTGCTCGAATTACTTTAATAAAGTTGTACGAAATCATACATACATACATACATATACTCACGGCTACAAATCCCTTAACGGGGTAGCCAGAGCTTTGGAATGAGAAATTCCTCAGCCACTTTTGGAAGTTGAGTGGGGAAATGATGGTAATTATAAATGTTTTTGGTGACGGGTCTCCAACCACATCGCCCAAAATCACTTAAAAAGCTATACCCTTAGTCGCCTCTTACGCTCACCCACGAGTAGAAATGGGGTAGTGTTATTCTAAGCCGACACTACACGGCAAAATAATAATACTAAATCATGTGCCATCATACCTACTATTTCCCTGAGTACATACATGCATATTCTTACGCCATTAGTTCCCATTGAGGGAAGGCAGATATTATCGATCGCCACTTCCCCGTGCAATATGCTCAATTTTAAATATGTCAAAAACGCATTATACAAATGAAAATCGTCAGTAAGAGAAACAGTAAAGTTTGTTTAAGTAAAAAAACATAAGTTTATACATTTTTGTTGCAGTAGACTTTATAGAATTGTTCAACACAATAGTTCGGTTGTAAGCGTTTTATGATATATACGTTATATTTATATATATATAATATATAACGACATTCACGAAGACAGTTGTGATTATTATTAAAAAAACACAGTAAAACAAGCGATTTTTGTACGTTAATAATAATAATGCGACATGATAGTCCAGTGGGTAAGAACACCCGCCCGAAAAACAGAAGGGCGTGAGTTCCAATCCTGGGACGGGCCTACACCAATTTGTCTTTTCTAAAGTCATATGTATGGTTAATTTATCATGGTTGCTAACGGTGAGGGAAAACATCGTGAGGAAACCCACATGGCTGAGTTGTACTTAGTCATGTGACAGTGTATTCGTACAAACGGCGATAGGCCTGCCCCCTATCACGTGAGTACACTGTCTAAGCAAAACGTGGGTACCTTCTCTGGAAACTAGATGGCGCTTGCCATGTGAGTTCAGAAGTATTGGTACCTCTGCCAACCCCTTCGGGGATAAAACGGCGTGAACGTTTATGTTATGTTATGTTATATATAATAATAATAATGCTACATTGCATATTTTTACCCATTAATTTTAATACTAAAATATTATGAATATTAATATAAAAAAAATATTTATTAATTATTACTGAATAGTACCGATTTAGTCACTCGTTGATTAAGAAGACGTTATCTCATCAACAACAGAAGGGCGGATATATATTTATACTCACGCCTTTTATACCCATTGGAGTATCTCCCATATCCATTGCATCCCTCACATTCATTGTTTTTTTTAATCATAAATGCTATTTTATTTTAAATTTTATATGTATCACACAAATTTATTTTCTTGCATAAGCTCTTGAAATGTTACCGACGCAATTTCTCACAGAAACACGTCTCGGTAGAAATCTGAATGCGTTTTTCGAGAAATTCAATTACCTCGCTGGGTACAAAAAGATGCTAAATTGATTCAGAACCGACGTCCAGCAATTACCGTTGCGGGGTGAACAGAGGTGCTCTTAATGCGAAAAAGGTAATCAATCATCCGAGCGCATTAAATGTGGAGCGGAATTAATATTTCTTTTAAGGTTACGCAGTTTAAAGAGAATTCACATCAGTTGAGTCATAGTCGTGAGTTAAGTATGGTTAGATTGTGGTCAAAAATTGAAAGCTGTTACATTGTGTAATAGAACATACATACATACATATACTCACGGCTAAAAATCCCTTAACGGGGTAGCCAGAGCTTTGGAATGAAAAATTCCTCAGCCACTTTTGGAAGTTGATTGGGGAAAAGATGGTAATAATAAATGTTTTTGGTGACGGGTCTCCAACCACATCGCCCAAAAATCACTTAATAAGCCCCTATACCCTTAGTCGCCTCTTACGATCACCCACGGGTAGTAGAAATGAGGTAGTGTTATTCTAAGCCGACACTACACGGCTAATGTGTAATGTGTAATAGAAATAATAAAAAAACAGGAAAAAAAATTTGCTTCTTCTAAAATACGATTCAATAATTAATTTATAATACCTAAAAATGATAGAAACAAACTTTCGACTAACATTTATCTCTACATTTTTATAAAGCACCAAATACTATTGTTAATTTAATTTAGATGATGTTCAATCAATGGTAGATTTCCTCTTTATTTTTTATATCTATCAATTTTCATAAAGTTCATTAGATTATTTAACTACAAATAAGTGAAAAGACACGCTACTATCATCATTGTTAACCCATTACCACGGTGAAAAAGGTGCATAGATGTAACCACAAACTCCCACAATCATGAAAACAAACACATTTTCGTCGGGATTCCGAAGATTAAGGCTTGTACAAGTTGAATCACGCTCTAGACTTTAACCTCTGAGCAATTTAAAACAGATCTGTCAGAGCTTCACCGCGAGTACTCTATTTATTAGATACGGTATTTTAAAAAATATATTTTAATATGCCAATTTCTTAATTGAAATGATGAAAAAAGACCACTTTATATGACAAGAAACTATACTAAACGGCGATAGGCCTGCCCCCTATCACGTGAGTACACTGTCCATGCAAAACGTGGGTACTCTGAACACCAGGTGACAAAGTCACGTGATGTTCAGAAGTATTAGTACCTCTGCCAACCCCTTCGGGGATATTCGGCGTGAACGTTTATGTTTATGTTATGTAAACTAAACTATGCTTCTGAAAAGTATTGTTACATGACTAAGTACAACTTAGCCATGTGGTATTCCTCGCGTTATCAAATATGATGAACTAACCACACATATGACTTTAGAAAAACCAAATTGGTGTAGGCCCTACTCAGGATTTTAATCCATGAGCCTGAGTGCATGATAGGACGCTGTTCTCCCAGTGAGCTATCACGGCTGTCACCCTTTTGCTATCCCTTTGGTGATGCTATACAAACAATAAGTATATTTTATAAGACAAGTAAGTTTGCCGTGTAGTGCCGGCTTAGAATGTTGCTACCCCTTTCTACCCACGGGTGTCGTAAGAGGCAAAGGGTATTGGGGCTTTTTATTAAATTTTTGGGCGATGCGGTTGGAGACCCATCACCAAAAACCTTTATTTTTACCATCTTTTCCCCACTCAACTTCCAAAAGTGGCTGAGGAATTTATAATTCCTTAGCTCTGGTTACCCCTTCTAGGGAAATATAGCCGTGAGTATATGTATGTATGTATTTAAAAGTAAGGAAAGAAGTGTATTTCTGTATATCAAACTAAATAAAACCACTATATTGAACTGCCATATCCCAGTACAATTATTTTCCTAGTGTACGTTAATAATCGTGAGAAGTAGGGTATTCGTGGTGGCTCCAGTTTGGGCTAACTCGGTGCAAGTTATCTGGTGTCGGCCATAGATTGCCTTGTTATGACGTAGCGGCGATCAGTCTTCTTTCTGAGACATCAGCGAAACGTTGGTCTATACTTAATGGATCAAATAGAATATATGATAGCTTGTTAGAGCCAATATCAATGTGTGATTTTAAAAGTCATACATACATATACATATATATAGCCCATACTCACGCCATTAACCATATTGTACAATCCTGGCAAATCTCTCTGGCTTCGGTCACATCAATCAATCTTCTCCTACCTGCCCCATACATAATACTTTGGACGCTTGCCTTTTTGGGCATACTCTCTATTTGGTCCAAAGACAAATACTTAATGGATCAAATAGAATATATGATAGCTTGTTAGAGCCAATATCAATGTGTGATTTTAAAAGTCATACATACATATACATATATATAGCCCATACTCACGCCATTAACCATATTGTACAATCCTGGCAAATCTCTCTGGCTTCGGTCACATCAATCAATCTTCTCCTACCTGCCCCATACATAATACTTTGGACGCTTGCCTTTTTGGGCATACTCTCTATTTGGTCCAAAGACAAATCAGCTGTGAATATATTATGTAAGTATGAACTAAATTATTGGTAGTAATAAAAGCTCCAATAATAAAATAAAAATTGTCCTTAAAAAAAATATAAAATTTACTGCCCAAAATACTATATTTCCGACTACTTTTGTCTGAGTAAAAATGACGAAACGACCGAATGACATACTTAAATCTTCGAATAATTAATATGTCTGTTTATTGCCACAACTAAAATTATAATTATTAAATTATATTATTATAACCAACTAAAATTATGTTCTGCTGATAACAATGGTTTGTAATTTTTACCTTTACTTGCCTACAAATTATTCATAAATTACACTACATGTTTCATAGGGATTATGCATTTAAGGTGCTCGCTCCGCTGCGCTTTGCTCGCTCGTTTTATACATAACCTAACCTAGCTAAATGTGACCGACCCCAACCCCCCAAACGGATAAACTTGTCGGAGGTTCAGTATTTCATTCGGAAGTTTAGTTTTATTTTTCGAAGTTAAACATATTTGTAAGTAAAAATGTAATTTGATCTTGTGTCACCTATAAAGGTGTTTGTTAAATTTATATATTTTTTTCGGTATGTTTGGGTTTTTTTTGGTCGGTAATTTATTAAAACGCTGGTTTGTTAGAATTAATAATAATCGAACAGATGTAGTTGGAGATTCATTTATTTTTCGGAACTATTATTATTTCCCCTAAATTATTTAGAACAAATGAAAAAAAGGCAATTTTTTATCTTAAGTATTTATATTTGAAACTACTAATGAAAATCAATTATGTAAGGGAAATTAAATTTAGTGCTCATAATAACTTAACTTAAAACTTTCATAAAGTAATAAAACTTTCATAAAAGTAATAAAAAACGCAATAAATTAAAATTAAATGCCGTATACTTCTATCAATAAATATCAGTTATAAGATTATTAACTTTATAATTAAGAATTATTTGAATATAATAAGAGTTGAGGAAATATGAATCAAAATAATCAGAGTTAAAAATGCTATAGTATTGAACTCCAATTTGTAGTTGGTCTCATTTATATGTCTGACATTCATACACAACAACGGCTATATTTCTCTAAAAGGCCAATACATGGCTTCAGAATTAGATATTCCCAGCTAGTTTTAGAAGTTGAGTTGGGGAAAGATTGTCAAATAAAGGATCTTTATATATTATTTCTGTAAGCCTCTTTCTTGCCCGGAAGCCTGTGACGCGATGAGTTAAGCTAGAAATTTGGTTCAGGTGTCGTTTTGTACAGTTCGCGGCCGTGGTGTGCGCAGACATCTGATGTAACTGGATTAAGTTAATTGTTACAAAGTTTCGATTTTGGCCCATAGACTTTGCTTGAGTGTCATAAGCGCGCGCAAACTTCGATCAGAGATGCGCTGTGATTGGTCGGAATTTTTTCAAACCGGCCAATCAGAAAAATTCTCTAGAAATTCAAAAGAGCTGCACTGTGATTGGTCGAAAAATTTCAAAATAAACTCATTCTATAGGACGCGACGTAGTCGCGCCTGGGTTACCCACAAGTAGTAAGTGATCGGTCTTCAACCACATAACCCAAATAGTACTTACCTAAAGTAGTTGTACGACACCTGCGGGAAGAAATGGGATAGTGCTATTTCAAGCACTCTACAAAGCAATACTTTCTCTAACAATGGTAAGAAGTTTATTGAATTAATAGTGACATAAATACATACATATCCTTACGGCCATAAATCTCAAAAAGAGGTAGCCAGAGCCTCAGAGCTGGAACCTCTTCAGTAACATTTGAAAGTCGATGAAGAGAATATAGGTGAAATAAAGTTTTGTTGGTGATGGGTCTCCATCCGCATCGCCCAAAAAAATATTAAAAAACCCTTAGTCGCCTCTTACGTCACCCGTGGGTAGAAAGGGGTAGTGACATTTTAAGCCGACACTACACGGCAAGATCATTGAATTGATAGTGATAATAACTAAATCTGCTCGCTTCAGGTAGACATACATACATACATACATATGCTCAAGGCTATAAATCCCTAGAAGGGGTAGCCAGAGCTAAGGAATTGGAAATTCCTCAGCCACGTTTGGAAATGTTAGTGGGGAAAAGATGGTAAAATAAAGGTTTTCGGTGATGGGTCCCAACCACATCACCCAAAAATTCCTTAAAAGCTCCAAATCCGTTAGTCGCTTACGTACACCCACCGGAAGAAATGGGGTAGTGTTATTCTATGCCGACACTACACAGCAAATATAGAATTCAGGTAGAATTTAAATAAATGCGATGCGAGTTCAATGTTTTAATTTCCTTCCAATTTGTGTCTTTGTCTTATTTCGTAGTCGGATGTGTATTATTATTTGACACTTACCTCCTCCCAATGCACAGTCCAAAGTATGCTCCGTTTATCAAAATCCACATCACATGTTAAATATTAGTTCCATCTCTTGTAATTCGCGATATAAGTATCATGTCAGAACATTAATATTTATAGCACTTAATTTTGGAGTTTAATCGTGATTTTGGTATCAAGCTCAGATGTGAATCATCGGAGTTCTCGTCAGGTCCAATTCTTAGGAATAAGCGAAATTTAGTTATAAAATTTAAAAACATAAATGGGTAAAGAAATCGCTCTTTATATATTTGTAAAACGATATAGTCTGAGAAATGTTTTCTAAAAAATAGGGGCAACTTAATCTTCAATTGGTTGGACGAACCAATACCTCCTTACTTTATGCGTAGGGCGATGAATCTCTAAAAGAGTAAGTAGAGCTTCATAATCAAGAATTGCCCAGCCACAGTTATAAGTTTAGTAAGAAAAAATCACATATAATGCCGAAAACCCAAAGTACATCTTCTTAGTAAAGTACACCTTAGATTGACTGTCAGATATGTCAAGTGTAAACCCGCAATCGTGCAGATACAAAGATATTCCATTTTTATTATATCTTCACTTTTATATTTATCATGGTTGTTGATGGTGAGGAAAAACATCGTGAGGTATCACACATGGCTAAGTTTTACTGTGAGTACACTGTCCAAGCAAAAACTTGGGTAATCTGAACACTAGGTAACAATGTCACGTGATGTTCAGAAGTATTGGTACCTCTGTCAACCCCTTCACAATATGTACATCGTGAACGTTTGAGTTACTTTTCACCACTGCAAGTATAGGTTGATTGCTGAATCTTAAATAATTATATTAAAACGCTTATAACTTAGACCAAACTCAACGATAGGACATAATATTTTATGTATTGTTTTCCAAAATCCCCAGCGCCAGTCATCAAATCAAATTGTTATTACTTAATTTCAGTTTTATCATATTGACGGCTTGTTTCCTCTGATATCATATATAGATCAACTGGTTTCATTCAAGGTTGTAAGAAAAATCAAATGTAATTATCCATGCCTGCATGTTTATTTTTAATACCTTTGTTGGCAGACTTTTTTACTTCATAGCGTACTGTAGACTAATATTTTTTTTAGTTGGCGCTATTTGACGTTTTAGTAATTGCGACAATTTCTCAACAAACCACGTGATAAGATCTTGTAGACTTTTTATAATAACTTAAACTAAAACTTTTTTTAATTTAATTTTAATTTTTTTTGGCGAGAGACGCCACGAAAGAATCAGGTTGTTGTGCAGTGTTTGCATAGATCTGTATAAACTTAATTTCTCGCGTAGTAACCTTAAAGTTAAATTAATTTGAACATTCTGTATATTTTTAGAGCAATGTGGTTGGCAAAACTACAAATTTGTGACAATGTTTCATGATTTTTTAACGTCGATAATCTTTCAAGATATTGTTATAGGCGTGAGTGTCAAGATATGGGTAAATTTTGTATCACCTCAGCCACACTTCAGTTGGATATATAAATCTTAAAGTGCTAACAGACGATCGAACATGTACGGCGCGTACCAGTGTTCGTGGTACGGGCCGTACCAAAAACGAACGTGTGTACCTAGTGTGGTTCGCCGCACGCACATAATTATTATTAATATTGGTACGGGCTGGTTCGAAGCGCTTGCGCATCGAACGCGCTACGTACGTTGTACGCTCCGTACCAATCCGATCGTGTGGACGGCGCACCTACGCTACCGTACGCGCAACACGTCACGACGTATTTCAATAATGGATTCCGAGCAACAACGTAATGAAGATATGTTTTCAACACGGAGAAAAAAGCTATTATAGATTTATGCGAGTATAAAGACTTTCCATGTTTGTGGGATACGGCGCATACTCTGTATTGTAATATAACTCACAACAAAATGCTGAGTCAGGTGCTCTTTTGTTGCTGACGTAAGCCATGACATGAAAAGAAAACCAATTTTTGTTTTATTTAATTTAATTTTACTTTTTTTAAAATCAATTTTGTTCTTTTTTTTGTAATTTCTGTGTATGTTTTGTATATTTTTTGTTAGTCAGCAACAAATAAAAAAATTCTCTTTTCTTGTTTTAATGAAGAGACATGAAACCAAACATTCGAAAATCTATTAGAAAAATGGAACACAGTTACAGCTTCTCGCATAACTGTATCGGATTTAGTTATATGTGGTTTCACAAGATCTAACAATTCATGGTATGCTTCGGAACTCATTCGAAGATATATACGAAAATGTTCATCATCGAGATCTCTTATGATATTCATATGACTGTATTGTTGTCTGTTTCTGAGATAAAATTTTGCCCATTCTCTTCTTTTTTTTTGGGGTATGTGATGGCGATGTTGCAACGATACTTGCCACCACTAATGCAACTTTGGCTTGTTTAGAGAGAATGGGCGGCATGTCGCGACGTCCTCACGCAGTGCTAGCCTCAATACGACTGGCCATCTGGAGTTCAGTGAACCGCACTGTGCGATGGTGCGGGCCGCAGAGTGCGATCGTCTCTAGGCTAGAGCGCACAGCACATGTTCATGTTGCGCGTCGTACATGTTCTATCGTCTGTTAGCACTTTTAAGCCCGACGATCACGGAAGATGCATTCGACGAGATGTCATCGTCGTGCGGCTCGGATTTCTATCTACGGCATGCATTCAAACACACTGATTCACGTCTGCCACCTTCACACCGATGGTCTGTAACATACCCAGATACTGGTATGTTTTAGCCACGAGGAGTGCTCTCAGGTGATTGGTGCCGATATCAACACCATCAGAATGCACGACATGCCCCTTCTCAACATGGGTCACCGCACCAACCCCGAGCTTCATCTTGACTAAACTACTGAAATCTTCGATCGTATATACCAAAGATACAACAACCAAGCACGAAAAACGGCCCGGCCAAACAGTGCTTTTTTATATGGTAAGCACCGTTTCACTGACAGTCGCGTGCTAGATCTTGCAATAAATAATAGGTCTTAAGAAAATGCGGTAAGGTCGATAATTGTAGAAAAATGACATACGTACATACATATACTCACGGCTAAAAATCCTAAGAAGGGGTAGCCAGAGCTAAGGTATTAAAAATTCCTAAGCCACTTTTGGAAAGTAGAATGGGGAAAAGATGGTGAGATAAAGGTTATTGGTGATGTTTCTCCAACTGCATCGCCCAAAAATCCCTCAAAAGCCCCGATAGCGTTAGTCGCCTTTTACGTACACCCACCAGAAGAAATGGGGTAGTGCTATTCTAGGCCGACACTACACAGCAAAATAAATATTTAGAAAGAAAGAATTGTAATTCTCGCGGTCTACTTTTGTGTGTTGAATTTGTTGTGCGGCATCTTTGGAATATATGATCGAAGACTGAAATCATTAGTGATTGTCAGTAGCTTCGTCAATCTGCAGGCTATGTGGGCGTTAAGCTTCAGGAGGTTATTAATGCATGGTCCGCCCCTGTTTGCTGTGTAGTGTCGGCTTAGAATTGCACTACACAATTTCTTCCGGTGGGTGTATGTAAGAGACGACTAACGGTATTGGGGCTATTAAGGGATTTTTGGGCGATGCGGTTGGAAACCCATCACCAACAATCTTTATTTACCATCTATTCCCCACCCAACTTTCCAAAAGTGGCTGAGAAATTTCTAATTCTTTAACTCTGGCTACCCTTTCTAGGGATTTATAGCCGTGAGTATATGTGAGTATATGTGTATGTGGTCCGCCCCTCTAAAACTGAAAGTCAGTCCCTGAATTCTCCAAGAGTTTTCTTAGAGGATTCAGCACCAAGCAAAATCAAAGAAGACTCAGGCAATCACCCCGGAAAATACTCGCCTTAAAGTAATTTGGTTATCCGCGTCCGTCATCCGCTGACCGTCCTAACTCAGGTTCTCCAACATTCCACACTCCCCGAGGAAGTGTCAATCTGTATTGTAAATTTTGTACAGCTCAAGGACTCGTATGAACAATCATCGTTTTCCTGTAGTCTTTTCAGCCAGCGGAGAGGACAGTCCGACGGGGCGGCATTTGAATAGCTGGCCTACGACCGCCTCAAACCATCGGATTTCTTCGTGATTGACATGCAGTGACCAAGGCGACACCAAAAGGCAACTACCTCGGCTTTTTTTACATCTCATGCGACATACTCGATCTCATATGCCTCATGCTATGGGCTGATCATTTGACAACATAAGAAAATATATACGACGTGATAGCTCAATGGGTAGAACACCGGTTATCGTGCAAACGACTAGTTAATCCCGGGTCGGGTCTAAACCAATTTGTCTTTTCGAAAGATAATGTGTGGTTAATTTATCACGGTTGTTACGGTGAGGGAAAACATCGTGAAGAAAGCCACATGGCTGAGTTGTACTTACTCATGTGACAGTGTATTCGTACAAAACGGCGATATGCCTGCCCCCTATCACGTGAATACACTGTCCATGCAAAACGTGGGTACTCTGAGCACCAGATGACAAAGCCAAGTAATGTTCAGAGTATTAGTACCTCTGCCAACCCCTTCGGGGATATTCCGCGTGATCGTTTATGTTATATGTTTAAGTAAATACATATGTATGTACTACTGGGCACCTCCTGAATTGTTGAGTTACAAAATTTTGGGAAAAGGTGTTACTAATTGATAAATAACTAATTCATGCATATTTTTTATTCATATTAATATGTATTTAGAGTTTTTAGTTTAAGTTTTAAATCGGGGTTTTATGTTTATAAAATATATATAATGCTAATAACAAACTTGCAGTTGACGTTTATGCTGCTGTTGCAGGCTGAGGATCTGTGTCACATGGCAGTTTGTTGGTTGGTGAAGCGGGAGGTGAAGGTACTGGCGTAGCTGCTGGTTTATCACATGGTGAAGTATTAGGGGTTGCTGGTGCCGTTGAAGATGGTGCAGTTTTGGTTTGTTGGTTAGTCGTTTGAGTAGTTGTTGCTGCAGATGTGGCTTGACTAGTGGATGTTGTTGTTGGAGATGGAGTTACGGGTGTTGTAGAGCAAGGAGTTGCAGGTGTTGTAGGTCCTTGTGTTGTTGTTGTTGATGATGCTCCTGATGTTGCCGTAGCTTGATTAGTTGTTGTTGTTGTAGCCCCTGGTTGTGTTGCTGGTAGTGATGTGGGAGCAACAGGAGTTGTTCCAGATGTTGCAGGACAGGGAGTTGCAGGTGCAGTAGTTCCTTGTGTTGTTGTTGATGATGATGTCGCTGTTGCCGCAGCTTGAGTAGCTTTGGTTTGTTGTGCCGTAGTTTGTTGTGCCGTGGTCTGTTGTGCCGTAGTTTGTTGTGCCGTAGTTTGTTGTGCCGTGGTTTGTTGTGCCGTAGTTTGTTGTGCCGTCGTTTGTTGTGCCGTGGTTTGTTGTGCCGTGGTTTGTTGTGCCGTAGTTTGTTGTGCCGTCGTTTGTTGTGCCGTGGTTTGTTGTGCCGTAGTTTGTTGTGCCGTGGTTTGTTGTGCCGTCGTTTGTTGTGCCGCAGTTTGTTGTGCCGCAGTTTGTTGTGCCGTGGTCTGTTGTGCCGTCGTTTGTTGTGCCGTAGTTTGTTGTGCCGTAGTTTGTTGTGCCGTAGTTTGTTGTGCCGTGGTCTGTTGTGCCGTCGTTTGTTGTGCCGTGGTTTGTTGTGCCGTAGTTTGTTGTGCCGTAGTTTGTTGTGCCAAAGTTTGTTGTGCCGTGGTTTGTTGTGCCGTAGTTTGTTGTGCCGTAGTTTGTTGTGCCGTGGTCTGTTGTGCCGTCGTTTGTTGTGCCGCAGTTTGTTGTGCCGTAGTTTGTTGTGCCGTGGTTTGTTGTGCCGTAGTTTGTTGTGCCGTAGTTTGTTGTGCCAAAGTTTGTTGTGCCGTGGTTTGTTGTGCCGTAGTTTGTTGTGCCGTAGTTTGTTGTGCCGTGGTCTGTTGTGCCGTGGTTTGTTGTGCCGTGGTTTGTTGTGCCGTGGTTTGTTGTGCCGTAGTTTGTTGTGCCGTATTTTGTTGTGCCAAAGTTTGTTGTGCCGTAGTTTGTTGTGCCGTGGTTTGAGATGCTGCTGCAGCTGAACTTGAAGCTTCATTAGTGGTTGTTTGCTGTGTTGCAGGTGTAGTTCCTGGTGTTGTACCTCCTTGTGCTGTTGTTGATGATGCTTCCGATGCTGCCGTAGCTTGATTAGTTGTTGTTGTTGTAGCTCCTGGTTGTGTTGTGGCGGCAGGAGTTGTTGTCCCAGATGTTGCAGGGCAGGGAGTCGCAGGGTTTGTAGTTCCTTGAGTTGTTGTTGTTGATGCTCCCGTTGTTGCTACAGCTTGATTAGTTGTTGTTGTAGCTCCTGATTGTGTTGCTGGTGGTGATGTGGCTGCGGGTGTTGTAGCAACAGGAGTTATTCCAGACGTTGCAGGGCAGGGAGACGCCGGTGTTGAAGTTCCTTGTGTTGTTGTTGTTGATGATGTCGCTGTTGCCGCTGCTTGAGTAGTTGTGGTTTGTTGTGCCGTAGTTTGTTGTGCCGTGGTTTGAGATGCTGCTGCAGCTGAACTTGAAGCTTCATTAGTGGTTGTTTGCTGTGTTGCAGGTGTAGTTCCTGGGACTGTATTTGCAGTTGTTGGGGTTGTCGGTGTTGTACCTCCTTGTGTTGTTGTTGATGATGCTCCCGCTGTTGCTACAGCTTGATTAGTTGTTGTTGTTGTAGCTCCTGGTTGTGTTGCTGGTGTTGTTGTGGCTACTGGTGCTGTGGTTTGAGTAGTTGTTACTGCAGATGTGGCTTGACTAGTGGATGTTGTTGTTGGAGGTGGAGTTGCGGGTGTTGTAGAGCAAGGAGTCACAGGTGCTGCAGTTCCTTGTGTTGTTGTTGATGATGCTCCCGCTGTTGCTATAGCTTGATTAGTTGTTGCTGTTGTTGTAGCTCCTGGTTGTGTTGCTGGTGTTGTTGTGGCTACTGGTGCTGTGGTTTGAGTAGTTGTTACTGCAGATGTGGCTTGACTAGTGGATGTTGTTGTTGGAGATGGAGTTGCGGGTGTTGTAGAGCAAGGAGTCACAGGTGCTGCAGTTCCTTGTGTTGTTGTTGATGATGCTCCCGCTGTTGCTATAGCTTGATTAGTTGTTGCTGTTGTTGTAGCTCCTGGTTGTGTTGCTGGTGTTGTTGTGGCTACTGGTGCTGCGGTTTGAGTAGTTGTTACTGCAGATGTGGCTTGACTAGTGGATGTTGTTGTTGGAGATGGAGTTGCAGGTGTTGTAGAGCAAGGAGTCGCAGGTGCTGCAGTTCCTTGTGTTGTTGTTGATGATGCTCCCGCTGTTGCTACAGCTTGATTAGTTGTTGTAGTAGCTCCTGATTGTGTTGCTGGTGGTGATGTGGCTACGGGTGCTGTGGTTGGTGCTGCTGGAACAGGATTTGTTCCCCCTTGAGTAGTTGTGGTTTGAGATGCTGCTGCAACTGAACTTGAAGCTTGATTGGTATTTGTTTGCTGTGTTACTGGTGCTGGATTTACAGGTGCTGTAGCCCCATTAGTTGTGAGAGGTGTTGTTGTTCCTTGTGTTGTTGTCAATGCTCCCGCTGTTGCTACAGCTTGATTAGTTGTCGTTGTTGTAGTTCCTGATGGTGTTGCTAGTGCTGTTGTTGGTGCTGCAGTAACAGGAGTTGGTCCAGATGTAGGTGCTGTAGCTCCTTGGGTTGTTGTTGATGATGCTCCCGATGTTGCCACCGCTTGATTAGTTGTTGTTGTTGTAGCTACTGGTTGCATTTCTGGTGTTGTTGTGGCTACTGGTGCTGTGGTGGCAGGAGTAGTTCCTTGTGTTGTTGTTGATGATGCTCCCGCTGTTGCTTCAGCTTGATTAGTGGTCGTGGTTGAAGCTACTGATTGTGTTGCTGGTGGTGTTGTGGCTACTGGTGCTGTAGCAACAGGAGTTGTTCCTGGTGTTGTTGCTGGAGCTGTTGTTATTACTGTTGCTGTTGCTGCGGCAGCTGTAGGTCCTGGTGTTGTTGCTGCGGCCGGTGTTACTCCAGATGTTGCTGCTGCGACTGTTGTAGCTCCGGGTGTTGTTGCTGCGGCTGTTGTTACTAATGGTGTTGTAGCTGCGGCCGGCGTCACTGCTGATGTTGACTCTGCGACTGCTGTAGCTCCTGGTGTTGTTGCTACGGCTGTTGTTACTACTGGTGATGTTGCTGCGGCCGGTGTTACTCCAGATGTTGCTGCTGCGACTGTTGTAGCTCCGGGTGATGTTGCTGCGGCTGTTGTTACTACTGGTGTTGTAGCTGCGGCCGGCGTCACTGCTGATGTTGCCTCTGCGACTGCTGTAGCTCCTGGTGTTGTTGCTGCGGCTGTTGTTACTACTGGTGTTGTAGCTGCGGCTGTTGTTACTCCTGATGTTGTTGCAGCGGCTGCTGTAGCGCCTGGTGTTGTTGCTGCGGCAGTTGTCACTACTGGTGTTGGTGCTGCGCCTGCTGTTGTTGTCACTGGCGATGCAGATTGAACAGTTGTTATTTGATTTGCTGATGCTTGCGCTAGTTGTTGAGCTGTGCATAAAACAATTAATTAATCGGCATCATTTGGTGTGGACGTTTAGGTACGGCTTGTTTTATTGATATATGAGGTGCTTTATATGGGGACTTTACTTATTTATGATGAAACTAGTTTTTCTGATGTTTAAACTATTTCGGTATCTGCTTGTAATTTATTTATTTATTGGGCATGCACACAGTACAACATCATATTATAGTTTAAAAACCACATATATGTTTTGTTTAGATGCAGTACTAAAACAACATGCACAGCATTTGATGAAGAGATGAAGAGGTGGAAATAGGGGTTGAAATTTTGTACGGGATTTTTTAATTTTAAAAGATATGACCAGAAAATTTATATTTAAGCACTTGATAAGAAACAAAAATACATTTGTTCTAGCATTTTTGAAATTTTAACGTGTGAAGGGATGAAATAGGGGTTGAAATTTTGTACTGGATTCTTTAATTTTAAAAGATATGACCATGAAAATTTATTCAAGCACTTGATAAGGAACAAAAAACATTTAATCTAGCGTTTTTGAAATTTCACCCTGTGAAAGGATGAAATTGGAGTTGAAAGTTTGTATGTAGTTCGTTTTTTTTATTTACGCTCTGAGTAAGAACCGAAAAATCGTTTGTTCTAGCGTTTTGAAGTTTTTACCAGTGTGGGGGTGAAAAAGGTGTTGAATATTTATATGGGTTTTCGTAATTTTACTTCCTGCAACTATTATTGTAATTAGTATATGTTATTTCCTATATCAATTTATTATAACTTTATGTATGTGCGTTTTATTATATTACATACATATACTCACGGCTGTTAATCCCTAGATGGGGTAGCCAGAGCTAGGGAATTAGAAATTCCTCAGCCACTTTTGGAAAGTTGAGTGGGAAAAAGATGGTGAAGTAAAGGTTTTTGGTGATGGGTTTCCAATCGCATCGCCCAAAAATCCCCTAAAAGCCCCAATACCGTTAGTCGCCTTTTACGTACACCCACCGGAAGAAATGGGGTAGTGCTATTCTAAGCCGGCACTACACAGCTAAATTCACATATACAGTAAATTTAGAAACTAAATGATACAATAATGAATCTCCGAAAATAAGAAATTCCTGAGGGATGATGTACTATTCGTTTTATCGTCTGAAATGTCTTTTACATCAACTTATATATAGCAAACGAATAAAATTATGTAAATTTAGAATCTAAATCATACGATGATGAATCCTCGAAAATAAGGAATTCGCAAGGGTTCCCACAGGAGCGTTAAAAAAACCTATAGTCATATATGGGTCACAGTTTGCAGCGATTATTTTTTTTATCAATGGACTTCACATCAAACTCTTCATTAATATTCATTTTGGATTGATTGAGGGTTTTATCCATTTTCATCAAAACAAATGTACATTTAAATGACAAATCCGTTTGTCAATATTAAGACTAATGTAAAGTATAGTGTAATAAAAATTTGACACTGCCGGTATCGCCCCCGTGCCGTAGCGGTATTACTAACTACTATGAATATTAAATTAGAACTATTATGATTATAAATCAATCGTTCCGGGTTCGTATCTCAGGTGATTCAACCTTTTTGATATTTTTTTTATTCTGTTATGTATAATAGCAATATATATAATAATAGCAAGTACTATCCCTTCACTTCAGTGATTATTTTGGATGGAGATCCACCACTAACCATCCCCATATTCCCGAGCAATCGCTGCAAGCTCTCCCGCTATCATCAACGGTCAGTGTAGGGGGCAGCACCGGGCCGCCGCTGAATCGCCAAACTACTATTCGTATTTGTACTTACTAAGATATTCTCATTTTTGAACATATAAACTTGGTACAAAATGGTTTGTTTCATGATTCTTATGAACAATTAAATAAGAAATTCTCGGAACATAACCCCTAAGAGGTTGTTATAACAAGTGAAAGCTAATATAGAGATTTTTGACATTTTTGTATCTAGAAACATAAAACTTGGTGCAATTGAATTTATGAAATTCATCTATCAATCATTCATGAGTATATACCAACGGCCATAAATTCCATAAAAGGGTAGCCATAACTTCAGAGATAGTAGGTAATTCTTCATCCACTTTTGGAAATAGATTGGGGAAAAAGTAGTTAAATAAGTTGCTGCGTAGTTTCGGCTTAGAATAGCACTATCCCATTTCTTCCTATGGGTGTACGTAAGAGGCGACTTAGGGTATTGGGGCTTTTGAAGGGATTTTTGGGCGATGCGGTTGGAGACCCATCACCAAACACCTTTATTTTACCATCTTTTCCCCTCTCAACTTCCAAAAGTGGCTGAGGCATTTTCAATTCTTCAGCTCTGGCTACCCCTTTTAGGGATTTATAGCGAGTATATGTATGTATATATGTATGTAGTTAAATAAAGGTTGTTAGTGATGGGTCACCAACTGCATCGCCCGACAATCACTTAAAAAGCCTCGATGTCCTTTATATACTTTTTAACGCCCGTGGGAATATAAATATAAAAAACAGAAGTTGAGATAGTGTTTCGGCATTTTGGATGTAAGCCGGATCCAAAAAATGAAGTCCACGCGGACGAAGTCACGGGCAAAAAGCTAGTTAGTACTATATAATTAAAAACTTTAATGGTAGTATTGATTGCAGTTACCTAAGATGAATATCAATGTGCCAAGTAGAATTATTCAAAGGCACACACTACTGCTTGAACAAGAGAATTAACCAATATAGAAAGAACTCTTTTGTCATAAGAGCTACCTTTTAGTAATATTGATTTGAATGTTGACATTTACCTCTTGTGACAGTTCCACTGCTCACTTAATGAAATCAATTCTAGTTACTGATGTTTTTGATAAGGCATTGTTATATCGTTTTTGTTTTTTTTTCTGATACAATTTATTTTTTAATGCACTAGCAAGGCTCTACTAGACTGTTATTGTATAACTACAAATGAAATCTTTAGACGAATGTCCAACTGTTTTAGTTATTGAAGTATTTAGCTGTAGGTTTTCCGAAGATAAAAAAATGATAATAAAATATATTAGAATTATAAGTCAAGAGATGACTAAGCGTGTTCATTTTTGAATATTTTTTTCCACGTTACTATGCCAGCGAAATTAAAAGAATATAATTAAAAAAGCTAATTTGAATAAATTGGTCTTACTTGTTCTCCCAGAGATCACAAATAACATCCACGCCTGATAAACTTATAATAAAAATATTGCAATTTGGTACTAAATTATTTTTTCATCTAACTATCACTAACGATCACTATTTTGTACGATTGCATCTTGTGCTTCTTCCACATTCATTAATCTTTAACCTTTTTGACAAATGCTTTAATTGATCTAAATGAGTCCTTCGTGGTTATATTGCTGTTTATCATGCTTTTTTTCAGGCTTTTTCTGACACACACTAACCTGGCATTAAGCGGCTCATATGCATCATGATATGATATAATAGTTATTTTGTTACCTTGAACAGGGAAAACCGGACCGCCACCGTGCTCAATATTGATTACGGTGACTCTTCTGTTAAAGTTTTCTGAAACAAGAAAAGTTCAATAAATTTGGTATTTCATTTGTTTAATTTAATGTTTTTTGACATAAATTCCTCATGTGGGGATTATTACTCATAAATAAAAGATGTTATTAAAGGAAAGAAAAATTTCGACACTGGCGGGGTTCCAACCCGCGACCTTCGGGTATACGCCCCCTTCGCTCTGCCAACTGAGCTACAGTGTCAGTTGGCAGAGCGACGGGGGCGTATACCCGAAGGTCGCGGGTTCGAACCCCGCCAGTGTCGAAATTTTTCTTTCCTTTAATAACATCTTTTATTTATGAGTAATAATCCCCACATGAGGAATTCATGACAAAAAACATTAAATTATGTGATAGTTAGGCGTTTCCAACATTTGCATTCTATCTGAAAAGGCAGACAAGTGGCCGTCCGAATTAGTTAAAATTTGGAGTTAGGAAACGCAAAAACTACTTGAACGTGTAAAAAAGAAACAAAGGATAGAGAAATTTCGCGCTGGATGCCAACTGACACTGTAGCTCAGTTGGCAGAGCGACGGGGGCGTATACCCGAAGGTCGCGGGTTCGAACCCCGCCAGTGTCGTAATTTTTCTTTCCTTTAATAACATCTTTTATTTATGAGTAATAATCCCCACATGAGGAATTCATGACAAAAAACATTAAATTATGTGATAGTTAGGCGTTTCCAACATTTGCATTCTATCTGAAAAGGCAGACAAGTGGCCGTCCGAATTAGTTGAAATTCAGAGGTAGGAAACGCAAAAACTACTTGAACGTGTAAAAAAGAAACAAAGGATAGAGAAATTTCGCGCTGGATGCCAACTGACACTGTAGCTCAGTTGGCAGAGCGACGGGGGCGTATACCCGAAGGTCGCGGGTTCGAACCCCGCCAGTGTCGAAATTTTTCTTTCCTTTAATAACATCTTTTATTTATGATTTCATTTGCTTGTTTTCTATTTTATTTCAATTAAATGAGAGTAGAGAAAAACATACCTTGATTTTCCTGAGCTAAAGCAGCAGCTTGCACTTCTCTCTCTGTGAGTAAATTACAGATTAGTAAATAATATAATTATTGAATTATTAAATGGTGTAAATGTATTTTCCGGTGGGTGTACGTAAGAGGCGACTAACGGTATTAGGGCTTTTAAGGGATTTTTGGGCGATGTGGTTCGAGACCCATTACCAAAAACCTTAAATTCACCATCTTTCCCCACTTAACTTTCTAAAAGTGGCTGAGGATATTCTAATTCCTTAGCTCTAGCTACCCCTCCTAGGGATTTATAGCCGTGAGTATATGTATGTATGTATGCATTTAGCCTCTAAAGTGTGAGAATAAAAAAGGGCAAGTTTGATAAATTAATGTAAGTAATTAATAACAATAATAAAACTCTTTATTGCACATTACATATAAAAAACAACAATTACAAAAAAAGATCGGTATAAAAGCCAAAGTACAACTGGCGGTCTTATCACTAAGAGCGATCTCTTCCAGACAACCCATTAATGGAAAGATTTGCTGGATTAAAAACATGTTCGGTAGATGTCCAATAAATTAAACTGATTTGCTTAAAAACTAAAATTATTCATCAAACTATTATCTATCTATTTTAAATATTACTAAATATTTATTAAGTTCTAATACACTTACAGATACAGATAGTATTCCATAAAATAAATAATATTCAATAAATACAATACATATGCAATATATATAAAGATTTTTAAATAAAATACATATATACATTTTACGATATAATATATAATAGAATATATAAACTTTTGTATGCAACACAAATAATATTATAGTGTTAATTAAGATTAATAAATGTAATTTAAGATTAAGATGTTGTCATAGTCGTGGTAATCAATTTGCCTATCCCAATACATTAACGAATGGCGTGAGTATATTTATCACGTATTACCTTGATACGCACGTGCTTCTGCAACTGCTTGAGCTTCTGCCACGGCTTAAAAAAAATAATAATATTATATTAAATTATTTGAAAATTTAAAAGAGTTTAAGTAATTTTTGCTTTAAGTTTAAGCTGTGTAGTGTCGGCTTAGAATAGCACTGCCCCATGTCTTCCGGTGGGTGTACGTAAAAGGCGACTAACGGTATTGGGGCATTTTAAGGGATATTTGGGCGATGCGGTTGGAGACCCATCACCAACAACCTTTATTTTTACCACCTTTTCCCCACGCAACTTCCAAAAGTGGCTGAGGGATTTCTAATTCCTTAGCTCTGGCTACCCCTTCTAGGGATTTATAGCCGTGAGTATATGTAATGTATGTATGTAATTTTTGATTTTACAGATTAGCATGTGACAATGTAATTTATCAAAAAAAATATGCGAGAGGATGTTTACTAGACTGACTTGCTTAGAAGACTGCCAGGTTACTTAGCTTCAACAATATTTAAAGTTTGATCCCACATATAATATTAATATCTAAAAGTTGTTTAATTATAATATAACAAACAGAAGAATGATGAAGACATTGAAAGAAGAGTGAAAAAGGGTAATGCGGTAAATGGAGCAATGAATAGCCTAATGATCAGTCAATCGGTGTCTGAAAAGGCCCGAATGGCTGTGCATGATGCTGTTCTTGTTCCTACGCTTATGTATGGAAGCGAATGTTGGGTGTGGCAGAAGAAGCATGAGAGCAGAGTGAATGCAGTAGAGATGAGGTCCCTCAGAAAAATTTGTAATGTTAGATTGTGTGACCGAGTGAGAAATAGCGTTATTCGTGAAAAGTGTGGTGTGAAAGATGATATTGTAAGTAAGATAGAAAAAGGAATGTTGAGATGGTTTGGGCACATAGAGAGGATGGATGATAGAAAATTGGTAAAAGGGATCTATAGAGCTAGTGTGGATGGTAATGTTAGTAGAGGACGACCACGGAGAACACACTTGGACCAAATTGAGAGTGTGCTCAAAAAGGCTGGCGTCCGAAGTATGAAGAATAAAAGAGCATGTATGAAAAGATTGATGGATGTAAACGAAGCTAGAGAGGTTTGTCAGGATCGTACGAAGTGGCGATCAATAGTCTCTGCCTACTCCAATGGGAATTAATGGCGTGAGTATATGTATGTATGTATGTATGTATAACAAACAGACTAGTAATAATTATATCGCATCACAATTTAAAATGTGCTGTGTAGTGTCGGCTTAGAATAGCACTACCCCTTTTCTTCCGGTAGGTGTACATAAGAGGCGACTAACGGTATTGGGGCTTTTTAAGGCATTTTGGGGCGATGCGGTTGGAGACCCATCACCAACAACCTTTATTTTACCATCTTTTCCCCACGCAACTTCCAAAAGTGGCTGACGAATTTCTAATTCCTTAGCTCTGGCTACCCTTTCTAGGGATTTATAGCCATGAGTATATGTATGTATGTATGTACAATTTAAAATATATATACAAAAATATATGTATTTTTACCTTGTCTTTCACGAGCTTCTGCAACGGCCTCTGCTTCAGCTTGAGCAGCTTAAAACATTAAATAAAATTATAAATTCTCACAATCCTCATACAACACTCATAGGAATGAATGGGCATATTTTATGACAAACAGAAATAGAAAATATTATAAATAATCATACCCTGTCTTTGACGAGCTACTGCAGCGGCCTCTGCTTCCTCTTGAGCGACTGAAAAATAAATTAAATAATAAATTCTGACTATTGCAATGTATGGTAAGCGACGGCAGTCACCGCTTAACTGCCAACGGTATTTATTTGACAGTAATAAACCAGCTACGCTTAGTCTGAAGGTCTACTCTTCAGGCCGAGAACGATCATTAGCATACTTATCTCTTCGACCCAAATTAATATTTATTTATTTATTTATTTATTAGGCATGCACACAGTATAACATCATAATATCATATTTTCCAAAAGACAAAATGTTTTGCTCAGATGCAGTACCAAAACAGCATGCACGGCATTACCTAGTAAGTTGAACTATACAATGTTTGATACAAACATAAACGATTCAAAATAAAATAATGTATAAATTTAATTCAAAGGAAGTTCGTATATAAACAGTTTCAAAAAGAAAAATAAACAAAGATATTATAAATAAATTGAAATTAAATTAAAATTGAGATCAAATTAGAACATTAACAGTATAAAAAAGAAAGAAAACAAATTAATATTAAAATAGTTTTTCTTAAAGTAAAGTATTGTGTAAAATATTATTATTATTATATTAGTATTAAATTATTTCCATGCATTTTTTACGAAACGAACGTAGAGTCATGATAAATATCAGGAGGAGTCACTTCTTCTTTATTATGGCAAATGGAGTTATATAATTGGCATCTGTTAACGATGACAATGACAACGATGACGAAATATATCAAAGGGCAATATGAAGTGAACAGGATTAATGCTTACAAAACTGCTAATTAATTTCAAACAATCAACTGCTGCCAATGATTTCTTAAACTACAGCGAACAATTGATAGAAAAGCATGGTATCAGGGCATTCATTCCAAGTAGTTTTGTCGAGAAAGTGGGAGTGGTGGTGGGTAATGAGGACCTTTTTAGATCTCTATCCTGTCAATATGGAATTATTTCTATAAGGAGATTCATGAAGAAGGATGAAGATGGTAATTTATATCCATTAAAATCAATTTCTGTCACTTTTGTATCTAGCTCATCACCAGAGTTTATTTATTTGGACCGATGGAGGTCAAAAGTGTCTCCATACATTCCTCCTCTGCTTCAGTGTTTTAAATGTTTAAAGTTTAACCATTCAGCAAAAATTTGTAAAAGTAATCAAATATGTTCCATTTGTGCCGGTGCGCATTCCTACAAAGACTGTAATAAGGAAAATGAAATTAAATGCAGTAATTGTGGGGGGCATTTGGCAATATCTAAAACATGTCCGATTAAACAAGCTAAAATTAATAAAAAGAAAACATGCAAACATAGTTGGTAACAATACAAATGTTAAGTCTTTTCCACCATTGCCTAGAAAAATAACCGAAGCAGTCCAATATACAAATAATAATATAAAACATGACATAGTAAATAACATGGATATAATTAATGCCACAATTAAAACATTGGTAATAATAGGGAATAGCAATGATGCACCAAGAAACACAGAGAAAATTTAAAAAAAAATTATTAAATAATCTTAAAACCAAATAATGGACAACTTTATAAGAATATTGCAGCATAACATACAGAGTATTAATAGTAAAAAAACCCTTTTAATACAATTTTTACTTGAAAATAAAGTGGATATATATCTAGCTAATGAAACATTAGCTAGATATATCAAGTTTATTTATTTACTAGTGGATCGGGCCCAGCTTCGCACGGGTAGCGTAGTTTTAAAAATATCTGAGGTTTCTTCAATCACTGCTCAACCTTTATGAAATTTAGTGCAATTTATAGCATTCCTGAATAGTGAAGCTTTGTGATTGTAAAAGCACTTTAATGAACGGTTCATTATCTCCGAAATTAAAACCATGCAAACAAACAATCAGAGTTACAAACTTTGCATACATACAGGGAGTAAATGTATACTCCCGCCTATCTTTTGCGCGCGCAACCATTACTAAAAAAATATCCTCATAACATTCACGTGCGACGTCATGGCGCGATAGCTTATTTCATGTATAAGTTTGGTTATTCTAAACCGATTTCTATGATTCTTTTTTTATTGAATAGGTAATAATGTAAACTTTTTTAAATGAGAGATGAATGAGAGAACTATAAACATAAGAGTAAACAAATATAATCAGAATGCTCCGAACTGCTAAGCTATCAGGAATTACACGTGTTATTATGAGTCAACCATATAAGATAGACATATGCTGCAGAAGGATATTTTTTAGAAAATTTTATTTAAAATATTTCCGTCATACGTGATTTCTATGTAACTATAACCACTAAGGCTGCACACGCGACGGAAGCTTAATAAATGGAGTAACTTCCCCCGTTTTCCCAAATTTTCCCGAAATTCCCCTTCACTACTCTGCTGAAAAGTACACTATAACCTGCCCAGGACTATGAAAAATAATTCTACCAAGTTTCGTAAAAATCCGTCGAGTAGTTTTTGTTTCCATAAGGAACATACAAACCGACAGACAGACAGACAGACAGACAGACGGACAGACAGACAGACAGACAAAAATTTTACTGATTGCATTTTTGGCATCAGTATCGATCACTAATCACCCCCTGATAGTTATTTTGAAAATATATTTAATGTACAGAATTGACCTCTCTACAGATTTATTATAAGTATAGATTACACAAACATCAAAATTATTATATATACAAAAATATATGTATTTTTACCTTGTCTTTCACGAGCTACTGCAACGGCCTCTGCTTCAGCTTGAGCAGCTGAAAACAATCAATTAAATAATAAAATCTCACATCCCTCATACAACACTCATAGGAATGAATAAGCATATTTTATGACAAAATAAATAGAAAATATTATAAATAATCATACCCTGTCTTTGACGAGCTACTGCAGCGGCCTCTGCTTCCTCTTGAGCGACTGAAAAATAAATTAAATAATAAATTCTGGCAATTTCAATGTATGGTAAGCGACGGCAGTCACTGCTTAACTGCCAACGGTATTTATTTGACAGTAATAAACCAGCTACGCTTAGTCTGAAGGTCTACTCTTCAGGCCGAGAACGATCATTAGCATACTTATCTCTTCTACCCAAATTAATATTTATTTATTTATTTATTTATTAGGCATGCACACAGTATAACATCATAATATCATATTTTCCAAAAGACAAAATGTTTTGCTCAGATGCAGTACCAAAACAGCATGCACGGCATTACCTAGTAAGTTGAACTATACAATGTTTGATACAAACATAAACGATTCAAAATAAAATAATGTATAAATTTAATTCAAAGGAAGTTCGTATATAAACAGTTTCAAAAAGAAAAATAAACAAAGATATTATAAATAAATTGAAATTAAATTAAAATTGAGATCAAATTAGAACATTAACAGTATAAAAAAGAAAGAAAACAAATTAATATTAAAATAGTTTTTCTTAAATTAAAGTATTGTGTAAAATATTATTATTATTATATTAGTATTAAATTATTTCCATGCATTTTTTACGAAACGAACGTAGAGTCATGATAAATATCAGGAGGAGTCACTTCTTCTTTATTATGGCAAATGGAGTTATATAATTGGCATCTGTTAACGATGACAATGACAACGATGACGAAATATATCAAAGGGCAATATGAAGTGAACAGGATTAATGCTTACAAAACTGCTAATTAATTTCAAACAATCAACTGCTGCCAATGATTTCTTTAACTACAGCGAACAATTGATAGAAAAACATGGTATCAGGGCATTCATTCCAAGTAGTTTTGTCGAGAAAGTGGGAGTGGTGGTGGGTAATGAGGACGTTTTTAGATCCCTATCCTGTCAATATGTCATGTCTAATAAAACATGTCGTCAATATTGTTGTATTGTTACTTTCCTAATTTTGTACTTGGTTTTGTAGATCAATAAAAAAAAATAAAAAAAAATATGGAATTATTTCTATAAGGAGATTCATGAAGAAGGATGAAGATGGTAATTTATATCCATTAAAATCAATTTCTGTCACTTTTGTATCTAGCTCATCACCAGAGTTTATTTATTTGGACCGATGGAGGTCAAAAGTGTCTCCATACATTCCTCCTCTGCTTCAGTGTTTTAAATGTTTAAAGTTTAACCATTCAGCAAAAATTTGTAAAAGTAATCAAATATGTTCCATTTGTGCCGGTGCGCATTCCTACAAAGACTGTAATAAGGAAAATGAAATTAAATGTAGTAATTGTGGGGGGCATTTGGCAATATCTAAAACATGTCCGATTAAACAAGCTAAAATTAATAAAAAGAAAACATGCAAACATAGTTAGTAACAATACAAATGTTAAGTCTTTTCCACCATTGCCTAGAAAAATAACCGAAGCAGTCCAATATACAAATAATAATATAAAACATGACATAGTAAATAACATGGATATAATTAATGCCACAATTAAAACATTGGTAATAATAGGGAATAGCAATGATGCACCAAGAAACACAGAGAAAATTTAAAAAATTTTATTAAATAATCTTAAAACCAAATTATGGACAACTTTATAAGAATATTGCAGCATAACATACAGAGTATTAATAGTAAAAAAAACCCTTTTAATACAATTTTTACTTGAAAATAAAGTGGATATATATCTAGCTAATGAAACATTAGCTAGATATATCAAGTTTATTTATTTACTAGTGGATCGGGCCCAGCTTCGCACGGGTAGCGTAGTTTTAAAAATATCTGAGGTTTCTTCAATCACTGCTCAACCTTTGTGAAATTTAGTGCAATTTATAGCATTCCTGAATAGTGAAGCTTTGTGATTGTAAAAGCACTTTAATGAACGGTTCATTATCTCCGAAATTAAAACCATGCAAACAAACAATCAGAGTTACAAACTTTGCATACATACAGGGAGTAAATGTATACTCCCGCCTATCTTTTGCGCGCGCAACCATTACTAAAAAAATATCCTCATAACATTCACGTGCGACGTCATGGCGCGATAGCTTATTTCATGTATAAGTTTGGTTATTCTAAACCGATTTCTATGATTCTTTTTTTATTGAATAGGTAATAATGTAAACTTTTTTAAATAAGAGATGAATGAGAGAGCTATAAACATAAGAGTAAACAAATATAATCAGAATGCTCCGAACTGCTAAGCTATCAGGAATTACACGTTTTATTATGAGTCAACCATATAAGATAGACATATGCTGCAGAAGGATATTTTTTAGAAAATTTTATTTAAAATATTTCCGTCATACGTGATTTCTATGTAACTATAACCACTAAGGCTGCACACGCGACGGAAGCTTAAAAAATGGAGTAACTTCCCCCGTTTTCCCAAATTTTCCCGAAATTCCCCTTCACTACTCTGCTGAAAAGTACACTATAACCTGGCCAGGACTATGAAGAATAATTCTACCAAGTTTCGTAAAAATCCGTCGAGTAGTTTTTGTTTCCATAAGGAACATACAAACCGACAGACAGACAGACAGACAGACAGACGGACAGACAGACAGACAGACAAAAATTTTACTGATTGCATTTTTGGCATCAGTATCGATCACTAATCACCCCCTGATAGTTATTTTGAAAATATATTTAATGTACAGAATTGACCTCTCTACAGATTTATTATAAGTATAGATAGATAGATTACACAAACATCAAAATTATTATATATACAAAAATATATGTATTTTTACCTTGTCTTTCACGAGCTACTGCAACGGCCTCTGCTTCAGCTTGAGCAGCTGAAAACAATCAATTAAATAATAAAATCTCACATCCCTCATACAACACTCATAGGAATGAATAAGCATATTTTATGACAAAATAAATAGAAAATATTATAAATAATCATACCCTGTCTTTGACGAGCTACTGCAGCGGCCTCTGCTTCCTCTTGAGCGACTGAAAAATAAATTAAATAATAAATTCTGTCAATTGCAATGTGTGGTAAGCGACGGCAGTCACTGCTTAACTGCCAACGGTATTTATTTGACAGTAATAATCCAGCTACGCTTAGTCTGAAGGTCTACTCTTCAGGCCGAGAACGATCATTAGCATACTTATCTCTTCTACCCAAATTATTTTTATATCTTTTTCCCTCGCAAGTTCGAATATTCGAATTTTGACATTTTGATATGTATAGAACAATATAAATATTGGCGCTTTCTATTCGACGAAACCAACGACAACTACGGAGGTATCGTTGGAAATTTTGTGAAAACTCTTAATTGGCTTATAGAAATGTTATGATTTGTACTTATGTATGTTTAAGTTGCTGTGAGTTTTCCGAACAATGTAAAATAAAATAAAATAAATAAAAAATATCACCATGTATTCTCATGTATCAGAAATGTCAAAATACAAATATTCGTTTCGTGTGAGCAAGACAGAAATAAATTTTGATATGGGTTAGAAGATATAAGTATGCCTATTATCTTTCTTGGTGTGCAGAGTTGACCCTCTGTTGTTTAATTGCTATCACCCACATGCTTTTCATCTGGCGACGCGACGGTTGGTCCTTACTTGTATAAATACAACAACCAGGAATGAATGGGTTATTGTTATTCTAGGCCGATATTACACAGACAACAACATATTTTATGACAAGAAGAAATAGAAAATATAAAAAATTATACCTTGTCTTTGACGAGCTACTGCAGCAGCCTCTGCTTCCTCTTGAGCGACTGTAAAAATAACGTGTTTGAAGAATGCAATAAAGTTGGTTGTATGAGAGGTCGGTTTTTGAACTATTTCCATTAATGGCTGAGGTATTCGTAATTCTGGTGCTTTATCTACAACGTTTTGATATTCATTGCTTTGATTAAATGTCTTAATTTGTATTGAAGTTATTAATTTGCTACACATACCTTGATTACGCTGTGCTTCTTCTGCGGCTATAGCTCTTGCTTCTGCAGCTGCTAAAATAATATAAATCAGTTACTACTTGATAAAAAATGTGAGTGCCTTTGATGCTAAGAGGCGTGGGTTCTAATTCTGAATCGGATCAATTTGGATCGGATCTTAATGTATCTTTTCTCTAGTCATATGCTGTCATCAAGCTAACCACGAGGGGAAACTTAGTGATTTAATCATCATTACCGAGTAAAACTAAGACATGTAACACGGGTTTTCTATGATGCCGTGGTATATCAGTAGATCTAATCTAAAACTTAAATATATATCCAAGAAAAATATCTCGTGATTTTAATATCACTTGATTTCACCGACAACAAAGCCAGTATTCTACGAATTTAAAGGTTGTAGGTTTTAAATGCAATTATATAATACCTTGATTTTGCCGAGCAGCAGCCTGAGCTTCAGCTACAGCAATAGCTGAAAATAATAGACGTTTTTTAGGTATAAGATAATAATATATATATAATATAATAACTAAATTATATTAGCTTTCAATTAGACCCATTTTACATGTCCTATTCGGATACGGATCACAATCCCATTTATTTAATTTTTGATGTGCAATAAAGAGTTTTCTATTCTATTCTATTCCCGGTGACGACTACCTGCGAGTAAATGTATGCAGTTGCTGAAAAATCTTCACCGGTACGTGTGAAAACTAAAGAACAACTTTGCCTCATTTGGATTAATTTATACCCGTATATTACAATATTGCAAAGATATCCGAGTACCCATGCCATTATTATGTTTAGAAATAGGCGGAGGCAATCTGTGCGATCCTAGGAAACTTCTCAAGCT
Source organism: Bedellia somnulentella (assembly GCA_963576735.1). NCBI lineage: Eukaryota > Metazoa > Arthropoda > Insecta > Lepidoptera > Bedelliidae > Bedellia > Bedellia somnulentella. The sequence continues at coordinate 2,736,360 of OY755183.1, forward strand.
ATGTTTAAATTACATGTTACAAGAAAAAAGTGATATTCGGAACTGCTAGTACCTTTGACTATACTTCAGAGATTTTCTGCGTTAACAGTATTTATATATAATGTATTTAGAACCAACCTTCATTTCGTTGTTCTTCTGCAGCTTCAGATCTGGCTTCAGCAGCCTCTGAAATAATCGCATTTTTTTAGGATTTGTTTTGTTTTGAATCTATTTTGCATCGATTTTGTGTATTTAAAATCTACAATATAATTTCTACAGTCACAACGAATTGTTTGGAACTCGTGAAATTACCAACATAATTTATTACCAACTCAAATTTAATTAATTGTTATTTTACCATTGTTTTGTTGAGCTATAGCTGATGCTCTTGCTGCTTGGGCGATTTCTTCTTGCTCTGGAACGTAAATTATCATGTTTTTAAACCAAAACATTTATTTTATATAACAGCAATGATTTCCACACAAATTATTTTCTTAGCATTTTACTTGGCGGGGTTAAAAGTTACACATTGCCTTTTAATTACTGATCATGACTGATGATGATTTTTTAAATTACCATTGTATTGTTGGGCCGTCGCTGACGCTCTAGCTTGTACAAATTCTTCTCGCGCTGTAAAAATTTTTTATTCTTTCAAACCGTGGAAATTATTTCAAAAACAACAATTCATTTATTTTACTTATTAAGTTGCTGAGTTATTTGCGACTATTTTATGAAAACAAAAAAATGCATGTCGACTTTTTTCACGTACACACACGAAAACATACAAAAGGTCACACACACTATACATGTCTGTCCTGTTATGTAAATTAAATTTATCTGCTGTCTCGTGCAATCGTATGTTTATACATACATACTTAATATATACATGTTTAATAATTTAATACAAACTCAAATTAATTAATTACCATTATTTTGTTGCGCCACAGCTGATGCTCTAGCTTGGGCGATTTCTTCTTGCTCTGGAAAATAAGTAATCATGTTTTTAATCCAAAAGATTTATTTTATACAACAGCAATGATTTCAATACACATTATTTTCTAACTTTTGTACTTAGCGGGGTTAAAAGCTACACATTGCCTTATAATTATTAAACCTGACTGTTTTTTTTTAAATTACCATTGTATTGTTGGGCTGCCGCTGACGCTCTGGCTTGTACAAATTCTTCTTGCACTGTAAAAATAATAATGAATTTTGTAAACCTCAGTGTAATAATGAGTTACTGATTTTTTTGAATTTATTCCAAAGAATACCATACCATAAGAATATATGACAATAGAAAAATGCATTGCATTCAGCTGTCGACTTTTTTCAAGTTACATGCAAACCTATACAAGAGATCACACATACTATACATGTCCCGTTATGTAAATTCTATGTTTTCTGTTGTCTCTTGCAGTTGTATGTTGAAACATACATACATTTTTAATAATTTAGTACCAATTCAAATAAATTAATTACCATTGTTTTGTTGAGCCACCGCTGATGCTCTAGCTTGGGCAATTTCTTCTTGCGCTGTAAAAGTGTAAGTGTCGATAAAAACAAAAATTCAGTCATTACAATAATAAGTTACTCAGTTGTTTGAAACTTTTATAAAGGAAATAATACATAAAATATAGAAAAAATGCATCGAATCCATTTTTCACGTATACACACAAACACATACAAGAGGTCACACCTACTAATATGAGGGGCATGTCAAAAGAAACTAGATACTCAAAAATTATAAAATTTATTCTTTATTACAAGTATCGATCTTTTCAAAGTATTCACCCTGAGTACGTATACACTTTTCCATACGTCTCAAGCAATTGGAAAATACCTGTGACCACTCTTCTTCTTTGCTTTCAAACGTCTTCCCCTTTAGTCTTCTTTGATTTTTGGTAACAAATAAAAATCACAAGGCGCTAGGTCAGGGGAATATGGCGGGTGAGGGAGAATTGACACATTTTTCGAGTTGAAAAAGTCTAGTGTTCTGGCAGACGTGTGCGGCGCCGCCCGTATTGTCGTGGTGCCAAAAAAGGTGCCGGATTCCTGATTTCGGTCGCTAATCACACCAAGCTGATATTACAGTTGGAGCACAAACTATTTCATAGCATTCAGAGTTCACCGTTCTTTCATTCTCCAGCACAACAGTTGCAATATGACCCGTTTTGCAGAAAAACGAGGCGACCATTTGTTTCTGTGTGCTTCGTGCACGGCGACATTTCATTGAAGTTGGCTCGTCTTCAAAGCACCATACAGTCGACTGTCGCTTTGATTCGGGTTCATAGTTATATAGCCATGTTTCGTCACCAGTCAATGTATCATAAACGTTTTTTTCTCGCCTCCGTTGAATTTATCTATCATGAATAGGCACCAATCCACCCGACGGTCTTTCTGCTCATCGGTAAGTTTGTGCAGCACGCATCTCGAACAACGTTTACAGAGAGAAAAGTGGTCGTGAATTATGGTTAGCATTGTTGCTGATCCAATTCCTGGTTTTCGTTCTAGCTCTTCATATTTAATTTGTGAATAAGTTTTTCGACTGCACGAACGTTTTCTTGCGTGAACGCGGTTGGTGGCCGTCCTGTCTTCGCTTCATCTTCGAGACATCCCCGTCCTCTTTTTAATTCAGTTAACCAATTGAATACTGTTGCTCGGAGATAAGCAGACTCACCAAAAGTAGAAGCCAAAAGTTCAAAAAATTTTTGAGGCTTTAAACCTTTTTTAAAGTCATAATCAATCATAGCGCGAAAATCACATCAAAAAATAAAAGGAGTGTGTTCTATATTCATGATAGTTCAGTGGGTAGAACACCCGCCTGAAAACAGAAGGGCGTGAGTTCCAATCCCAGGTCGGGCCTACACCAATTTGTCTTTTCTAAAGTCATATGTATGGTTAATTTATCATGGTTGTTAACGGTGAGAGAAAACATCGTGAGGAAACCCACATAACTAAGTTGTACTTAGTCATGTGACAATGTATTCGTACAAAAACGGCGATAAGCCTGCCCCCTATCACGTGAGTACACTGTCCAAGCAAAACGTGGGTACCTTCTCTGGACAGTAGATGGCGCTGCAATGTGAGTTCAGAATCAGCAATATTGGTACCTCTACCAACTCCTTCGGGGATAAACGGCGTGAACATTTATGTTATTTTATATGTTATGTTCTATATTCAAATATGTCCGTAAAAAACCAGTCTATATAAGGAAAAAGTCTATATGATGGTGTATAGCTTGCTAGAGTCGATTAAATGAGGAAAGAGTATTTAACTTCTTTTGGCATGCCCCTGGTACTTGTCCTATTATGTAAATTGTGATAACATTTGTGGTGTTGTATCAATTTATAATATTATCATATCATAATATTACGCACACTATGACTTTCATAATTTTGTCATATTTTAGTTTGATAAATTCAAAATATATTTGTATAAAATTAGATTAGATAGATAGATAATAAAAAATATTTCAATTACTCAGACACACAAAGTACAACAGTATTATCAATTAAAAATACACATTTTTAGAAGTGGAAGCTGTGATTATAACAGCAATTTGTGTGTTACACACAGTAATGAAAGTGGGATCCAACCACATCCAACTCAGCGTTGAAATTTGCTTTACACAAAACACTTGATTTTCAGTTGTTCCCTAATGATAGCTCAATGAGTAGAAACGACGTGATAGCTCAATGGGTAGAACACCGATTATCCTGCAAACGACTAGTGTTCAAATCCCGGGTCGGGCCTACACCAGTTTATCACGGTTGTTAACGGTGAGGGAAAACATCGTGGAAACCCACATGACTGAGTTGTACTTTGTCATGTGACAGTGTATTCGTACAAAATGGCGATAGGTCTGCCCCCTATAACGTGAGTACAATGTCCATGCAAAACGTGAGTACTCTGAACACTAGGTGACGATGTCACGTGATTTTCAGAAGTATTAGTACCCCTGCCAACCCCTTCGGGGATATTCGGTGTGAACCTTTATGTTATGTTTATGTTGTTTCCTAATATGTAATAAGCGCAATACACACTGAGCCCGCCGGGCCGCCGACATATCTTAGAATTTTTCTTTAAACACAGGCCGCCGGGTAGTATTGCCAGGCAATGTCGGCGGCCCGGCGGGCTCAGTGGGTGTTGCACTTTAAACTTACCACGGCTTTCTTGAGCCGCAGCTTCCGCTCTAGCTTGTGCGATTTCTTCTTGAACTGTAAAAAAGAAATCATCAAGTGAATTAAATAAAAAAATTATCATATAGCTAATTAATAAAGAATAAATAAAGGAAAGAAAAATTTAGACACAGACGGGATTCGAACCCTCTGGTATACGCCCCCGTCGTAAAAAATTCGGAGGTAGGAAACGCAAACACTAATAAAACGTGTAAAAGAAATAAAGGATAGAAGAATTTCGCGCTGGCAGCCATTGACACGGTAGCTCAATTGGCAAGAGCGACGGGGGCGTATACCCGAGGTCGCGGGTTCGAATCCCGCCGGTGTGGAAATTTCTCTTTCCTTTATTTATTCTTTATTAATTAGTATTAATCCCCACATGAGGTTTTCATGAACAAAAAAAGATTTAAATCATATAGCTAGTTAAACTTGATACAATTTTAAGTGATAAATATGAAAAAAAAAAACATATTTCAGACTACGTCGAGTCGGTTTCTTTAGATGGATAAATAGTAAATGGATATACTATCTACACTAAAATCAGTAAATTGAAACTTTTAATGTTCATAAAATGTTAGTAAATAACTATTTTTTGAAAAATTTATTTTTCAATTTTTTTCAGATTAAGCCTATTTACAGGCAGAGATCGATTGGCTGATTGATGATAATGACATACTTACTTACTTACTTATACTCACGCCCATTATTCCCATTGGGGTAGGCAGAGACTATCGATCGCCACTTAGTACGATCTTGACAAACCTCTCTTGCTTCCCTTACATTCATTATCCTTCTCATAAATGCTCTTTTATTCTTCTCACTTCGGACCCCCGCCTTTATAAGAACGTTTTCTATCTGGTCAAGAAACGTTTTACGAGGCAGTCCTCTACTAACATTCCCATCCACATTGGCTCTATATATCTCTTTCGCTACTTTATTTCACGTCATAGGAATCTATCAATGAGAATTCATTGGGCGAAAAGTGGGCTGACGAGACCCGCTTTAGTACGTTTATAATTACATCAATTGATAATATTACAAACTTCAACTTACTGCGGTTTTGTTCAGACGCTGCTTGAGCCTGTGCTTCCGCGATTTGGACCCTGGCTGAAAGTTTACAAAATATATGACTATTTAATAGTAAATAGAAAAATAAAACTATGTATATCTCTGTCTACTTTGAATCATATCAATTTGAATTAAAATATTTAAAAAAAAATGTTTTTGGCAGTACATAAATATTATATGACTCATAAATAAAAGATGTTATTAAAGGAAAGAAAAATTTCGACACTGGCGGGGTTCGAACCCGCGACCTTCGGGTCCTCGGGTCGGCCCCCGTCGCTCTGCCAACTGAGCTACAGTGTCAGTTGGCATCCAGCGCGAAATTTCTCTATCCTTCGTTTCTTTTTTACACGTTCAAGTAGTGTTGGTTTGTGAAAGCACGACTCTGACTTGATGCTTTAGTTGTTTGATAAAATAGTCAAGATATTAAAGAGCACGAATGATGTACAAATATCACACCTTCATTCTGTTGTGCTAAAGATTCTTCTCTAGCGTTGGCATACTGCACTTGACCTGTAACAAAATACAGAGTCATATTTAAAGTCAAATTTTAATTAAATTTTGAAACTCACTAAGACTTTAAATCATAAATTTTATATCACTTGCACCTCTCCCGATGTTTCATTCTTTATGTTTTTAATAATTTAATTCTAATAGATTGATTTCAATTTTAAACTAGATTTAAGATATAATGAGAATTAGGTGGCTCAGTGGGAAAACAAACGCTTGACGGAGGCAAGGGTTGAATCCTGAGTCGGGCCTACACCAATGTGTCTTTTCTTTGGTATTTTTCTTTTTACTATGTGTGATTAATATATCAAGGTTGTTAATAGTGAGTGAAACATCGTGAGGAAACTTACATGGCTGAGTTGTATTTAGCCATGTTACAGTGGTCTCGTACAAATCGCCATAGGCTAATCCTTATTACGAGTTTGCATTGTCATAGCATACTCCAAAGATTAAACGACCAAAGAAACACATGATTTTAAGAACTATTAGTTACTAATGTAAAGGAGATTAGTAACTCTGCCACCTATTTGGGGTCTTACGGCATGACATGAACGTTGAATTTGAGAGTTGAAATGAAATATAATCATAACATTCATACATATACTCACGGCTATAGATCCCTAAAAGGGGTAGACAGAGCTGAGAAATTAGAAATTTCTCAGCCACTTTTGGAAGTTGAGTGGGGAAAAGATGGTAGAATAAAGGTTGTTGGTAATGGGTCTCCAACCGCATTGCCCAAAAATCCCTTAAAAAGCCCCAATACCGTTAGTCGCCTCTTACGTACACCCACCGGAAGAAATGAGATAGTGCTATTCTAAGCCGACACTACACAACTAACACGTAACGTGACATAATCATAACGTTTTATTTATTCGTCAAATCAGGTTACCTTGTGTCACCTTGATTTTAAGATCACTCAATTTTATCCTCTGCAATAGTATAGTGTTAATCACATCATTTAAAACTATGTCTTTAAACACAGATCTTATTTAAAATTTCATAGAAGTCTAATGTTGATACAGGATTCATACCCATGCATCCTAAATTAAATAAAATTTCTCGTTACTAAAAATGGACAAAGTATTGTTATCATTACCTTCCTGGAAATTTTCTTGATATGAATTGACGGGTGCCCCTGAAAATTCCCTTTGATTTTGGAATCCAGCATTGTTACCACTATAGCCTGGCTCTGCAATATTTTGGCTAGATTGGGCTTCAGCAAAAGCTGAAGATCTTGCTTGTTGGTTAAATCCGTTTTCCGCACCAATGTTTTGTTCGTTATATCTGTTTTCTGCACCGATGTTTTGTCCGTTGTATCCATTTTCTGCAATGTTTGGGTTGGCTCCATAGTTATTGACCTGGTGTTCGTATTCTGGTTCTAAGCCTGTTTATATCCAAATTAAAATGTTTGATATCTGTTCTTTCAACTTTGACATATTAAAGCGAAGCATTTTATGGGGTCATTTTGAAGCAAATTAGGGAACTGGGGATTTTTAATGTTGGTGGGAAATTGGATGAGTAAATGTTTAATTTCCCAGAAATGTGCATAAAAGCTATATAGCATTTATAAACGCTGAGTTATGGCTAAGGATGTGTTACCATAACGCACAGTCTATGTGATAAGTATAATGTGTTTTATCTGTTGTATGTGATCGTTATGTTAACATAAATATATTTATATCAATCTATCTATTAAGTGCGTTAGGTTTGGTTGTGGCATTGTTATTATATAAGGATATATCTACGCGCCTTGTTTAAACTAGTGGGGATCCTAGGGCTGGCACATACTTTGCCCAAAGAATAAGTATTGCCGTACAAAGGGGCAATGCAGCCAGCCTTTTGGGAACCCTTCCCCTAGCGGCAGTTTTTTTTTTTTTTATTGTTTAATTATTATTTCTATCCTTTGTATACTTAAAACTCATAGATTAAGGTTATTCCGTACTATAATAATATAAGAAGTATGTCTTTAATCAAATACATATTTGATTTTATTATATAAATATATATGTTTTCGATATAATGCAGATTCACTTCTAAAGACATAGTTTTAGTGTAATAAAAAGTATATTCTTCATATAAAACACCAAACGTAAAAGTACTTACCATTATAGACAGGAATCGATTCTGAAACAATAAACTAATTTTAAAAACCAATTCCGTTGGATAAATAACAGTACATAAAATATATAGTACATACAATTTGTAATGTCAGATTATGTGACCGAGTGAGAAATAGTGTTATTCGTGAAAAGTGTGGTGTGAAAGATGATATTGTAAGAAAGATAGAAAAAGGAATGTTGAGTTGGTTTAGGCACATAGAGAGGATGGATGATAGAAAATTGGTAAAAGGGATCTATAGAGCTAGTGTGGATGGTAATGTTAGTAGAGGACGACCACGGAGAACACACTTGGACCAAATTGAGAGTGTGCTCAAAAAGGCTGGCGTCCGTAGTATGAAGAATAAAAGAGCATGTATGAAAAGATTGATGGATGTAAACGAAGCTAGAAAGGTTTGCCAGGATCGTACGAAGTGGCGATCGATAGTCTCTGCCTATACCAATGGGAACTAATGGCGTGAGTATATGTATGTATGTTATCATAAAAAAATATATTTTGCAGGTGTGGTTATTTGTCTGCTTAGTGTAAGTCCAAGTAATAATTATCATTAAAAAATAAAATTATAGAACTTACGAATATAGTCTAATTGTAAACAGCCTAGAACAAATAATATCACTATTGGAGCCATTATGATCTTAAATACCGTACTTGGTACGTATCAGAATGGATATGGAAATAAATTCAACATCGTACCTAATTTATATTTTCGTATTTAACAGCTGTTTCAACTAAAAAATAATAAATTATGTTTATTACGTTCACACCATGTATGACGTTCTTGAGTTTATTTAAATAATTTATTATTAGTGATTTAAATGCACGTGAATATTTTGAAAAGAAAAGGTAATAATACTTTTTTTCTCTTTATAGTATTAATTAATCCCCAATTTTAGTCAAATCATAAACCATATCATATTTTAAAGACTTCCCATAGGACAAGTATTGGTATGTCTGTATATATAGTATGGAACATTTATTTATAAATCTACCTACCTTTACTCATGAAAAACAAAAATGTGATATTTAGATTTACACATAGAACTGACAATTTCGATACTGGAAAGAGCAGGCCTCATATGCAAAGAGGCATATAAATAAATTAAATCAAAATTCGTTTCTTCGCCAACTGTAATATTTAAAATAAAAGAGCGGCTCAGCATATATTTTTTTATAATTTATTTATTCAGGTTACAGGGACCCATTGGTTAGTTAAAACACTTATGAAAAAAAAAGCAGTCGACCCGGGCTTCAGCAAACATACCTGATGCACTACAGTACCGGGACAGACCCAACAGTATCCGGAGTTGTTGTATTGGACACGGAGAGCGTTGTATGCTTTTTGCGTATAGTTAGCCCACAGGCTGCAGGTATAGAAAGATGTGCAGTAGGCTCGGAATAAAGATATTTTAACTTCCTTAGAGCACCTGGCAAACCTGCGGGCCACCATGTTCGCCCTCACCGACAACGCCCTCCGTTCCCTATCTATATCGTCATCGTCTTTGAGACCGGGAGTCAACATATGTCCAAGGTATTTAAATTGAAACACTCTTTTGAGTGGGACACCCCCCAGATACACCTGTGGGATACTACTGGACACCTGTTTTCCCCCGCCCCCAAAGACCATGACTTCGGTCTTTTTCAGATTATATAGAAGACCGTGCGTCCTTGCATAGTCTTCACATATCGATAACAGCTTTCGCAGCCCGCACACCGAAGCGCTCAGCAGCACCATGTCGTCAGCATAGCTTATATTGTTTACACACACACGGTCTATGTGACATCCAATTTTGGTGCTGCTAAACGCGACGATGAGCCCGTTAACGTAAAGGTTGAAGAGGGCATATGCTAGTTTGGATTTGACAATAAAAGGCGCTGATTTTCAGCTGTTTTTTTACTATTTGGTTCTATCCTTAATAGGAATTACCTTTACATATTAAAGTAATTGCTGCTCGATAGGGTGCGGGGCAGCTCCAACAGCATCCTGCAACTCATCGCGGGGAGGCTGGACTCGCACTATGTGCTCCACTGTATCAGCCTCCTTTGTAAATAAATAGATATTGTAAATAATGTAGCATAGCGTAAGATAGAATTAGTCACTAACATAGCCTAAGGAAATTGTTACTAACACGTGGGTCTCGTTGCCTAAATAAATAAATTTATTATTATATAATTCCCAAAGTTTTCTTACGGGATTTAAATAATGAGTGTTGATAACTACCATCGGTTTTAATTACTACCACCGTGGTAGTAACCGGTGCTGACAGCTTTACAAGCCTTCTAAAGCCTGTACTTAACCATCTTATTATTTGAAAACTCAACTCAATGTAATTATTGAAGTCATAATGTTTGCCAGGATCGTACAAAGTGGCGATCGATAGTCTCTGCCTACCCCAATGGGAACTAACGGCGTGAGAATACGTATGTATGTATGTATAATGATGAATAACGATAATTTAACAGCCTCGAGCCGTAACAGCCTCGGTCGATTGGATAGGTGACTAGCTTATTGGTCCCGAGGTTGCGGATTCGATTCCCGTTGAGAGCAACATTTATGTCATGTGCATAAATGATTGTTTCTTAGTCTTGGGTGTTATTGTTATAAGTCTATTATAAAATGTTAAATGTGTCGTTGAGTTAGTATCCCATAATACAAGTCTTACTTTTGGGGGTGTGAGGCTAACTTGGTCTGTATATACATACATACATATACTCACGGCTATAAATCCCTTAACGGGGTAGCCAGAGCTTTGGAATGAGGAATTCCCCAGCCACTTTTGGAAGTTGACTGGGGGAAAGTTGGTAATAATAAATGTTTTTGGTGACGGGTCTCCAACCACATCGCCCAAAAATCACTTAAAAAGCCCCTATACCCTTAGTCGCCTCTTACGATTACCCACGGGTAGAAATGGGGTAGTGTTAGTCTAAGCCGACACTACACGGCAATGGTCTGTATATAATATGTCCGTATATATTATATTTATTTACGAATACAGTACCACATGACTAAGTAAAACTCAGACATGTTGATTTTTCATCTGGAGCAACCACAGATCAATTTTTTGTTAAAACTGTGTAGTGCCAGCTTATAATGGCGTGACTGAGGCGACGGCGACTAAGGGTATGAGGCTTTTTTAAGTGGTTTTCGGGTAACGCGGTTAGAGACCCATCACCAACGACACTTTATTTATGCCATCTTGTCCCTTATCAACTTCCAAATGTGACTGAGGTGTTTTTAGCTCTGAAGCTTTGGCTACCCCTTTTTGGGATTTATGGCCGTGAATATATATATTTGTACCTCCCGGAAATATTCGAACAATTGAACTACAGAGGAAGTTAACATTTTTTATCAAAATACTTTTCATCACTTAAACTTATTACGAATTATGTTCAACGTTTGTATAAGGAATTCACGTGATCGTGTTATTTGTCAACTAATTCAGCTCAAAGCGTGACGTATGAAACACGCCACTTAATTAGCATTTAACGACATACTTTTTTGTGAGTGCGTTCCCATGTTATTTGCTTACTACTTACACTCCTTATAATCAAAATCAAAATCATTTATTAATTTTTCACATGCATTATTACAAGTATACAGTACATAAACAATTGCTTATTCGAATAAAAATATTTACATTGATGTTTACGTCATACATTCACTTGCAGAGTATTATTTCTTTAAAATTCCCATTGCACTGAATAATATATTGACGTCCATAGGCCGCGTAAGATAGGTTGCGGGTTCGATCCCCGTTGAGCTCAACATTTATGTGATGAGCATACATGATTGTTTCTTAGTCTTGGTTGTTATTTATATGTGTATTACATAATATTAAATAATACTTCGAGTTAGTGTCCCATCCCATAATACATGTCGTACTTAGTTTCAGGCTAACGTACATACATACATATACTCACGGCTATAAATCCCTTAACGGGGTAGCCAGAGCTTTGGAATGATAAATTCCTCAGCCACTTTTGGAAGTTGACTGGGGAAAAGATGATAATAATAAACGTTTTTGGTGATGGGTCTCCAACCACATCACCCAAAAATTACTTAAAAAGCCCCTATAGCCTTAGTTGCCTCTTAAGATCACCCTCGGGTAGAAATGGGGTAGTGCTATTCTAAGCCGACACTACACGGCAATCTAAGCCGACACTACACGGCTAACGTGATCTGTGTATAAAATGTCCGTATATATAATAAGCTCGAAAGATTTGCCAAGTTTGTATGAAGGGGAAATCGATAATCTTTGGTTACTCCAATGGAACTAATGTATGTGACAACCTTCATAGCTAATTGGGGAGCACCGTCTTCTCTCATGAAGAAAAAAGAATGAGATGGGTTTGAATCCTGAGTCAAGCCTACACCTATGTGTATCTTCTTAAGTCAACAAACTGTAGGGCAAGCACGAGCGCTATTTTATCGACACGATAACGGTTAGAATGAGATGGCAGTATACGATACTAAGTAAGTGTGTAAGAGATGGCTGCTTTATCGCACGCGATAACTAGTTTAAACACCGCTCGTGCTTGAACTTCTGAAACACAAACGTTGTATATTCCCGTATATTCTAAAGTCATACGTGTGGTTAATTTATCATAGTTGTTAACGGTTCGGAAGCATTGTTAGGAGATCACATGGCTGAGTTGTACTTAATCATGTGACAGTGTTTTATACAAAACAGGGATATGTCCGCCCCCTATCACGGGAGAACACTGTCCCAGCAAAACGTGGGTACTCTGAAACTAGGTGACAATTCCACGTAATGTCCAGAAGTATTAGTACCTCTGCTAACCCCTTCGGGGATATACAGCGTAAACATTTGAGTTTAAGAGTAGAATTTTATGTAATTGTTAAGTGAATGAATGAGTATTATTCAACAATATGTCTGTTACTAAAATAATTCACATAAATCAAACTGACAATATGACAACCTCAAACAAAGCGTGTTTGAATTATATTAAGTGTAAATACGAGTAGGTGTCTTTTTGCCTGCGATCATACTGTTTCAACAAATATATCAATGATGTGTATTCAATTTACTCACAGAAGAAGCAATATATATTTTTAATACAATAAAGTTATGACTTTTAGTTGCATTCACAAAATTTCTGTTTTTTTTTTATTTTGATGGTAGAGAGGTATGCCAGGATCTTACAAAGTGTCCATCGATAGTCGCTGCCTACTAATGGGAAATAATAGCGTGACTATATATGTATGTTTAAGTATAAGTAAATATATGTATATAAATCACATTACGGTTTTATCGTTCATTGTATAAAGTATTCGTTATATTTGCACAAAGCAACTGCCATTTTATGCTATACCTTAGTTTTTCTTTTTGTCATGAAATGGTAAGAATGGTAGAAATGGAAAAGTCAAATTGGTCTAGTTATATAAAACTTGTTATAAAAACTCATCATTATTTTTTGGACTATTTGAACTTGATGTTTCATTTAAAATATATTCATTAGTTTTTTTAACGTTATTGTGAATTTATGTATTAAATTTCATTCTACGTACAGAAAAAATAGAAAAAAAAGAAAGATATTTTTTTTCATTGCCTAAGGGCACATCTACAACAAAATACAAATAATTCAGAAATTAAAAGTGCATGGTAAAATTAACGAAAACAAACCACAACAAATTAAAGAAATAAAAAATACCACTAAAGAGGAATAAAGGCACACAAAGGCAAAAAATTGGCTTCTGGCTCTTGAAGAATTTTGTGTTATTGCTTTCTATATATTTGGATTTGCTGATTTGATTTGCGACAAATAGCAAAAGTTTTTAAAATATATTTTCTTTTTTTTTGTTGTAAAGTTCAGCAACGTAAAACAATTATAATCCTGGAAATTGTTGCCTAAATCTATTAAATGTCCCGGAAAAGCTTATAAAAATCATGAATATTTTAAAAAATACCTTACAAGTTACCTTGTCAGTTGTTAAGTATTATTTCATTGCTCATAGTGGAAAACCACTTTCTCATTTCTTAATTATGTGATGGTGGTTTTGTACAAAATGGCGATAGGCCTGCTCTCTATCACATGAACGCACTGTCCTAGCGAAACTCTGACAACCTGTCGGGGATTTACGGTCTAAGCGGTGAGTTAAGAGAACATTATGGGATATAAAAAACAAATATCAAACATACATAAAATACATCTCTTCTCGTTTGTATCAAACGAGGCAACTTATGTAACGTACTTTTAAGTGATTGACGGCCAAACCTTCCAGAAAGATCTTTCCCCCTATTGGCTTTCCAAAAGTGACTCTTTTTAAGACTCAAGCTGGAAGGTAAGGTGTAGGGTAAAGTAAGATGTATTTGACTGTGATTTGACTACTATCTTTTCAGTATAAAAAAAACTCCTAAATTAAAACACCCACCCAACAAGGAACCCGTTAAACTGGATCACGTTCCAACAACCCATTGCACTGCAATAAAGGAGAATAAATCTAAAATAACCGTATTACATAATAACATGTTTCGGCCATCGATACCGTGCGTTCCCTCGTAAATTTACCGCCAAAATGGCCCGTTGACAGCTGTCATTAGACGCGCAGCCGCGATTACGTTCCGAAAGCGCCAAATTTCACTTAACTTCTTTATAATTTTAATGCGATTTCGGAACGTGACTTCGACACTCTACAAAAGAGTAATTGGTTTGATATAAGCCTCCAATGATTTTATACAGCATGCTTTTATTTTGATTGTGTTTTCTCGGATCGTAAATCGCAAGGAAATTCCCATGAATTAGGTGAAATAAATTTAATGCACAACATAATATGTTGCTTTTTTGTAATTTTATTTAAAAAAATATAATTAAATATTTTAAATTTATCTTTAATATCAAATGTGGAAGTAATTTTTAATCGTATATAATGATTTGATATTGATATATTGAGTAACAAACATGTCTTAAATGAATCATATAATTTTATCCATTATTTTGTCCGACCCTATCCAAAAATGTTTGAATGGATAACCAGGATATTAGGTGAGTTATTGTACATGATCAACTTTGATAGCCATAGAGATAACCATTGATGAAATTACATAACATAACATTAATGAACTTAAGAAAAGTACGAGAGTTCTGTCTGTGTTCTAGTTGTTAAAATTACTTGTCTAACAAAACTGATACAACCTAAGATTATCAAGTAAAATGTATAATCAAGCTACTTTTGTTTGGGCTAACTAACCTACCAAGCTACCCATGGCTCTTACTTAGAATGACAATCCTTAAGCGAAGCAGAATAATTTTCATTATGTGTGGACTAACAATGGTACAATACTTGTTCGAAAATCTGAAGGCTCCCCAGCAATCTCTGTACGATCACTGGATGAACTGGATCAACGAGTGGGACCCTCTAATATCTAGTGTTAGGTTAGAGAGCAGTCTTTTTTTGACTCAAATACTTTTAGGTCATTTTCTCGTAATATTTTCCAATGTAATTTTTTACTACACTTGTTGGCTGTTGTGTGCCCTACATTTTACTATCACACATATACAGTTATTACCTTCTGATAGCATTTTATTACACCTAACAAAAATAATACACTTTACACTTACATATTACACACATACATATGTCTTTAGTTTTGAATTCTTTCTTTGTATATACAAACTTAAAAACGAAGTTAAAATAAAAGATAATAATTATACAAATTATATTTATGTTGCCCATAAATTATTAAGTTGCAGTTTTGTCCTGCATTTGCAAATAAATCGTGACATAATGTTAATGATATTTATATTTACATTTGGAAATGCTAGATAATAATATTATTCAAGTCTCAAGTGACCTAGATAATCTGACAGTTGCAAATGCATACAAATGCACCCCAGAATATGTTACTACGTATGTAAACCCTCGGCAAAAACTGAAAATATTATCGCAGAACAAACGCAGTATAAATTGCAATATGTCCGGGCTACAAATACTGATAGCTAGAATAAAATCTGACCCCGACATTATTGTGCTAACTGAGTGCTGGTTAGCGAAAACTTCCAACTTACCAATCATAAATGGATATGACAGTTTTGCTACCAAACGTAACAATAATCAAAATGATGGTGTCGTTATTTACACAAGGAAAGGGATTAATAATTATACTTACGAACCGGAGATAAAAGATGGCAATTGTCTTATTACAATTGTTGATAATACTGTAGCAATTATATCAATTTATCGCTCACCCAGTTTTTTAAGTACTGATAATTTTATAAATTCACTCGATTCTCTGCTAACTTCACTTACTAGATTCAAAAACATTTTCTTGTTGGGTGACTTTAATATTAACATAATTAATAATCCTTTAAATAACCACGCTGAAGACTATTTAAATCTTACATCTACTCATGGACTTTTGCCAGGACATACTTATCCTACTAGAGTTGACGCGTGTCTAGACCATGTCTTATTAAAATCTAATTACGTCGTAAATATATTGGTAATAGAAAACACGTTGACTGATCACAGCACTATATACTTGTGTATCGAGTCCTTTAGGCCGCTTAAATCATTAAGCAACACAATACAGAAAATTGACTATTCCGGGATAACTACAGCTATACAAGAAACAGATTTCAGTCAAGTAATGTTAGAAAACGAATGTAATGCTGCCACAGAGCGTTTCGTAAATACTCTCAGTGATATTGTAAGAAATAACACAATTACAAAAACATTGACACGACGTAAACTTCCTATAAAACCTTGGATAACACCCGGACTACTACGCTGTATGAAAAACCGTGATATGTTGCACAAAAAACTAAAAAAATCTACTAGTAACCTTGTTCTTAAAACGACCTATAATAGATACAGAAATTTTTGCAATTCCTTACTGCGTAAATTAAAAATTATCTATGAAAAAAGTGAACTAGAAAAGGCCAGAGCTAATAATATAAAAGCAACTTGGCAAGTCATAAATACCCTCACTAATTATAAGCCAAAGAAAACAAAGTCACTCGACCACTTTTTCAACAATGAGTCACCAAAATCAGCAGCCACAAATTTTAATAAATATTTTTCTAATGTTGGTAAATCTCTCGCAGATGATATAATAAAAAAATGCCCAAAACCGTCAAAACAAACGTGTCCTATACGAAATACAATTGATTCTTTCGTTCTGCTTGAAACAGATATGACAGAAATGGCCAGTACTGTCAACAGTCTCAATAACAAATACTCCACAGGCCATGATATGATATCTTCCGCACATATTTAAAAAAAACCAACATGAACTGAATGCAATCCTGGTTCACTTGATAAACTTATCTTTCTCAAATGGTATTTTCCCTAAAATTCTTAAACAAGCCCTTATAACGCCTATTTATAAAAATGGAGATAAACGATCGTACGGAAATTATAGACCAATATCTCTTCTTTCAACAGTTTCTAAAATACTTGAAAAGCTAATGAATAGTCGATTACTAAAGTACCTGGAATCAAAAAATATACTGTCATCCAATCAATATGGCTTCCGCAAAGGTATTTCCACAGCAGATGCAGTCGCTGAGCTCACGAACCTAATAGTTAGTGATGTGGATAGAGGTAAAAAGTGTCTCGGTATCTTTATCGACTTGGCAAAGGCCTTTGATACCGTATCTATTCACATCCTACTTCAAAAATTAGAAAGCTACGGTATTCGGGGAGACCAATTAAAATTATTTGCAGATTACTTGACACAAAGAACTCAATCAGTAAAGTTAGGTGACACACTTAGCGACCCTATTGAGGTTACTTACGGTGTTCCACAGGGAAGTGTAATTGGCCCGACGCTATTTCTTCTCTATATAAATGACCTGTGTGAAATGAAGCTGCAGCACGGCCGTATTTTTACGTTTGCAGATGATACAGCTTTAGTATTTTGGGGTGATGACTGGCAAACAGTGAGACAATATGCACAAAAAGGCCTTGATTCAGTCTCTGATTGGATGGCCACAAATTTACTTAGCCTAAATAGTGACAAGACCAAATATCTCACATTCAGCATTCGTAAAAATACTCAGCCTTCCAGTGACCTTAACATTGTAGCGCACGAAATAAACTGTAACCAAGCAGTACTCTGTAAATGTCCTAAGCTCGAAAGAACGTCTACAATAAAATATTTGGGAGTTATTATAGACTGTCACCTAACTTTTAGACCACACATAGAACTACTCACCTCGAGAGTTCGTAAACTTATCGCTGTGTTCAAAAATCTGCGACATGTCATTGATTCTCATACTTTTAAGATAGTTTATTATGCTCTGTGTGATTCTATATTAACGTATTGCATTGACACATGGGGAGGAAGCTCTAAAACCATTTTATTGCCGTTGGAACGCGCACAGAGAGCTGTTTTAAAGGTAGGATTAAATTTGCCTTATATGTATCCTACAGTAAATTTATATAGCGATGCGGATGTACTTTCAGTGAGAAAAATATACTTACTAAGAATATTAATGACAATGCACAAAAAGAGCCGAAATATTGACTACCAATCAAACAATTTAAGAGGTTTTGGTAACATTTTTCAAATTCCTAAACTGCGAACATTTTTTTCTGGCAGATTTATGTTATTTCTTGGAGGATATATTTATAATAAATTTAATAAAATGTTGCAAATAAAAAATATGAGTAGATACGAATTAAAAAAAGTGATAACAGAATGTTTGAAAAGTTTGACATATGATGAAACTGAAGACGTACTAATCGTTCAAAAATAAACTTGCACACAAACACACACACACACACACACACACTCCACACACGCACACACACGGCACACACAGATATATTCATTCTATTAGTATAAGTTTCTTTTCTATTAAGTTTCTTTTCTATAAGTTTCTTTTCTATTATTTTTTATTTATAAATTAGTAGTAATATTCACATAGCTTTTCTGTGTGGTTCTTAGTGTTAAACTTAGTCTTAATTTAAAAAATAATAATAATATGTTTAAATTAAAAAAACTATCGTGTAAGGTTACCCGCAATACAGGATTTAACCTAGTGCGGGAACCATTATTCATGTACATTGTTAAAATAATTATGTTAATAAAGATATTTTTATTTTTTATTATTTATTAAGCCTTTTTAGTAAGATTATGAGGAAAACGTCATCATGTTAAACATCATGATTTACCAAATTGTAGGGTACTAGTTATGTTAGAGTATTTAGTAATATAGCAACAAAAATAATTAATCAAAAGACAAAACTAAATGAAATGATAGTCAACCACAGCGACCATTGAAGAACCCTAAATATAACATAAACATAAACGTTCACGCCGAATATCCCCGAATCGTCACCTAGTGTTCAGAGTACCCAAGTTTCGCATGGACAGTGTAGTCACGTGATATGGGGCAGGCCTATCGCCGTTTTGTGCGAATACACTGTCATATGACTAAGTACAACTCAGTCATGTGGGTTTACTCACGATGCTTTCCCTCACCGTTAACAACCGTGATAAATTAATCACACATATCTCTTTACATAAGACAAATTGGTGTAGGCCCGACCCGGTATTTGAACACTAGTCGTTTGCACGATAACCGGTGTTCTACCCATTGAGCTATCACGTCGTCGACAAATAGAGTGCAATTTTTAAGTAAGTATCACTTGAGAAAAGCTTGAGTATAGGGTATAATGTTGAAAATATTTAAATGATTTATGACATGCATACATATACTCACGGCCATAAATCATTACTATTCCAAGCGGAATGGCGCAGCGATGTCTCGCTGACAGCACCATTTTGGAAGTTGATAGGGTACAAGATGGTAGAAATAAAGTAAGTATCTTTGGTGATGGGTCACCAACTGCATCGCCCAATAACCCATTCAAAAAACCCTAAGTCGTCTCTTACAACACCCGGAGGTAGACAGAGATAGTGACATACTAAGCCGGCTACACGTAATTTTACTTTTGCCATTTTTTTTATATTGCAAGACACAGTTGACCAAAACGCCGAGGGATTTAGTACGTCCAAATCAATTTTGTTTTTAGGGCGAGTTCAAAAGTCTAATCGTCCTATAGTTAAGACCGTAAGTAAAAAATATTTAAGGTAATTGAAATTAAAAGGGGTCTATTATGATAGCAGGGTAATATTGTAATGAGGTACAATTGTTGGCTCAATAATGTTGTTAAATCACATGTGTAATGATGTTTAAATTGCCCCGTTTTGCCGACACACTGCGTGTGAATTGAAAATTTGTTTATTCGGCACGCTCCGCTTATGACCCTCGAATTCTATTTATATTGACTCGATTCTATTCCATGTCGCTGTGGGAGACTTGTTTTGAAAACCGCTTTGATTTAGATTTTTGGGGGTCTTGATGTAAGTTTTTTTTTTAATCTCAACATTTGAAAGTGGCCGTTGGGTTCTTTTTATTCTGAAGGTCTGATTGCTCTTTTAGGGATTTAAAGCCGTAATATGTAGGCTGGTTTGTTATTTCAATATGAGTCATTGTATTTAAAAATATACTGTTTTAATTAATAAAATAATATTTTTGCGGCTTATGGTTAGTCTAGAAGCCCACCCTATTATCAAAGGTAAATTGTCATCAATAGTCAAAATTAGAAGCAGTATAATTATAATTGAAACCACTATTGATTTTCGGATATTTTAATCGCGTGTTATTACAATATTTATAAAGCCCGACGTTTCGAAAACTTTTCAGTTATCATGGTCACGGGAAGACCATGGTCCATGGTGGTGACCATGATAACTGAAAAGTTTTCGAAACGTCGGGCTTTATAAATAATGTAATAACACGCGATTAAAATATCCGAAAATCAATAGTTGTTTCAATTATAATGTGCAATCGTGAAAATCTTAGAAAATACTACAGTATAATTATGTTTTATTTTTCTATATTTATAATGACAAAGTAAGGACATGAAAATGCTATATCATCATACTACATACATACATTTACATACATACATACATATATATATATACTCACGGCTATAAATCCCTAGAAGGGGTAGCCAGAGCTAAGAAATTATAAATTCCTCAGCCACTTTTGGAAATGTGAGTGGGAAAAAGATGGTAAAAATAAGGGTTGTTGGTGATGGGTCTCCAACCGCATTGCCCAACAATCCCTTAAAGGCTCCAATACCGTTAGTCGCCTTTTACGTACACCCACCGTAAGAAATGGGGTAGTGCTATTCTAAGCCGACACTACACAGCATGACATGACACTACATTTACTCACAACCATAAATCCCAGTCAGAATTAGCCAGAGCTTCAAAACACCCATGGGTAGAAAGGGGTATTGACGTTCTAATCCGGCACTACACGGCAATTTTTTTTAACTTCTTCTACCTTGTAACTGTAACAGTATGAATACCAATGTCATAATAGGAACACATCAAAACGCTTGCGTCGGGTCGGTCATCAAGATCCATTAAGCTTAATATGAAGGTTTGCGCGAGAATCGATTTAAATGTATCGACGAGAGAATCGATTGCTATCTTTCGGGTCGATACTGACCTTACTATGCTAAAATGTAGGTGAGTAGTCACGAATCAATTGCGATGCATTGCAAGTTTTTTGATATTAAATACTAAAAAACTTTGTCTTATGTTCTTACTAGAAGTTTTTTCTTATGTTAATTTAAAAAAAAATCGTATAAGTGGAATGTCACCGACTCTGTACTGTACACCCCCAAAGTGGGGCAGCAAATTTATTAAATTGAATTATATACCTGATATTCTGGAGAGCCACAGGAGAGAGAGGAAACCCACATGGCTGAGTTGTATTTAGTCATGTGACAGTGTATTCGTACAAAACGGCGATAGGCCTTCCCCCTATCATGTGAGTACACTGTCCATGCAAAACGTGGGTACTCTGAACACCAGGTGACAAAGTCACGTGATGTTCAGAAGTATTAGTACCTCTGCCAACCCCTTCGGGGATATTCGGCGTGAACGTTTATGTTATGTTATGTTATATTCTGGAGAGCACTTTTGAGCGCAGTAGTTTTCTGGCATAAATTATGAAATTATAACAATGTGGCAAATAAATATTCAAATTAGGATACTCATATGTAAAGTAAATTTGGTTTAAAAAATATCGTTAAGATACGGTTCTAAGTCGAGAACATTTTTTTTGAGTTTCCTACATACTTAAATTATACTAAATTGCACTACTCTATTCTTCCTGTTGTGAATTTCCGATTCTAATTTTGAAGCTCTGGCCACCCATTGGGATTCATAGCCGTGAGTTAAGTATGCATTTATTTTTAAGAAGTAGTCGTAAAACAATCCATATAAGTGTAAAAGAGTCCTTGTTAATTGGTAAACCTTTGTAAGACAACAAGATTTACCGCCGAAATGCTGTAAGACATGTTTATGTATTCGATTCAAAATCGAACGCATTCATCGAATAAATCGGAGCGCTTTCGTTGTCATTGTATTTATTGTATTTGAACGGGTAATTTTCCGCAAGTCGACGTCTTTTGTGCGCCTGTTTTGCGTGATGAAGGGATGGCACTACTCTAGCCATCCCAGCTCACCAAGGAAGTTCAGGATCCCCCTAATATCCTTGAACACCTCAGGGAGCGACCTGGCGTCACCCAGGTGTGTTACCCTGTAATCCGCTACGCCTGTACACTCGAGGAGCACGTGCGCAGCTGTTTCCTCCTTCTCCATGCATGCTCTGCACAAAGGGCTATCTGTAACACCTAAAGTAAACAAGTGTTTGTTAAAAGGGCCATGCCCCGTGAGGGTGGCTGTGATCCAACTAATTTGTTTTTTGTTAAGTTTAAATAGTTTGTTAGTAAGTTTCTTGTTGAACCTGGGTAAAGCTGTTTTGGCTTGACTGCAGCCGCTTTCCGAGGACCAACATGCGTCCCACTTACCTCGTATGGCCTTACGGACCATAGTTTTCAACTGATCGTTTGGTAGAGGCAGACATGGTTCTGGGCCTGTAAACGGGGTATCTGATCCTCTTCTGGCCAATTCGTCTGCTGCATCATTGCCGCGTGATCCGCTGTGTCCTTTGATCCATTGTATGGTAGTTTCATTGGTTTGCCCTATCACCGTTAGGGCTTTGTGACATTCATATATGAGCCCTGATTTGCACTCGTAGCTCATTAGGGCTTGTAGGACTGATTTGCTGTCCGAGAGAATACGAATTGGAAGTTCTCTGATTTTCCTCGCTGTTACTGCTTGGGCGGCGAGTATGATTGCGAAGCATTCTGCCTGAAATATCGAATTCCAGGTGCCCATTGGTCTAGCTATTTTTATCTGCAAGTCTTCGGAGAATACCCCCGCTCCTGTGCCAGATTTAGTTTTAGAGCCGTCTGTAAATATCCTCACTTCCCTTTCATTGAGGCCTTCGTTCGGATTTTCTGTCAGCTGTATTTTGTACTTCTTGTCAAAGAGGTATAGTTTGGGTATCCTGTCGTTCACAGCTGATATTCTAGGTGTCTCTTTTACCATCCTGGTAAGGATTTCGGCGTGAGGGACTTTGTTGGATTTCCATAGTTTGTTTGCATTTAGTCTCACAGCTGAAGCAGTAGCTTCTTGCTTGATGAACAGGTGCAGTGGAGTTAAATTTAGCATTATTTCAAGGGCGGCGGTAGGGGCGGTTCTCATACATCCCGTAGCCGCTCTGCACACCAGTCTCTGAAAGCTTTGTAGTTTGCTTTGCACTGTACTTAGCTCTGTTCGTTGCCACCAGGCAACAGCGCCGTAGCAGAGTATTGGTCGTATCACAGCTGTATACAACCATATGATTATTTTTGGGTTTAGACCCCATCGTTTTCCTATCATGCTTCTGCATTGCCAGAATGCTATGCTGGCCTTCTTGAGTTTGCTCTCAATGTGGCAGCTCCAGTTTAATTTGCTATCAAGGATTACTCCCAGGTATTTTACAGTCGGTGAGAGCGTCAGTCTCTTGTTGAAAAGCTTAGGTAAGTTGTAGTTTTCTATTTTTCGCTTATTGGTGAACATTACAAGCTCGGTTTTGTCCGGATTCACTGTCAGCCCGTGCCTTATGCACCACCTCTCTACTATTCGCAAGGCTGATTGCGTTACGTCACAGACTATACTTGCATATTTACCAGTTATCAGAATAGTAATATCATCAGCATATCCTATCGTGTAGAAATGTCTACTGTTGAGTTCTGAGATAAGGTCGTTCGCCACCAGGTTCCAGAGCAGCGGAGAGAGTACGCCACCCTGCGGACAACCTTTCACTACTTGAACCTTAGTCTGGTCTTCCGACACTATCACTCGGCTTTCAAGCATGTTTCCTATCCAGGTTGATAGCATTGGTGGGACTTGGTGCCTGTTTAAGGCTTCGTGAATGCTATCAAAATTTGTTTTATCAAAGGCTCCTTCGATGTCTAGGAAGCTTCCTAGACAGATTTTTTTATCTTTAATGGCTTCCTCTGCAACACATGTTACTGCATGTAAGGCGGATTCCGTGCCTTTACCAGCGCTGTAGGCGTGCTGGTTGGGATGGAGCGGTATCGTTTTGAGAGCGTTATCTCGTAGTTCTCTATCACACAACCTTTCGAGTGTTTTCAGTAAAAAGGATGAGAGGCTTATTGGTCTGAAGGACTTTGGGTTAGTATAATCAGTTTTTCCGTATTTGGGTATAAACTGCACTTTTACTTCTCGCCATCTACTGGGTATGTATCTAAAGGCTAAGCATGCTCGGAAAATTTCTGCGATCAAGTGTAGGATGGCTTCAATTCCCCATTGCAGTAACCCTGGAAAGACTTTGTCTATTCCTGGGGCTTTAAATGTTTGGAAGCTGGTGATAGCCCACTTGACTTTGTCAAAAGTCACTATCTCTTTCGCGAGTTTCCAATCAGACTCCGTTGGATTAACTGTTAAGTGTCTCCAGTCGTTCCTAGATGTGATTGCACTGTCCGGGAAATGAGTGTCGATGAGTATTCGATGGGATTCTTCGAGTGAACTAGTATAGGTGTTATCCGGTTTTTTTAAAGATCCTATTCCATTATTAGGTTGATTAGAAAGTATCTTTCTTACCCGGTTAGCTTGCTGGAGGCTTTCAATATTTTCACTGTATTTCCTCCATGTAGTCGATTTTCTGAAGCGAATGCGTTTCTTGTATTCAGATTTTGCTGTTTTATATCGGTCCCAGTCATCTGGTGCTTTGGTGTTCATTGCTCTGTTCAGACATTTCCTGACCTTTGCCCGTAGCTTTTCCAACTCCCGACCCCACCATTGGTCTTTTGTGGATTGGTTAGCAGGGGGTGTGGTTAAGTGACATGCCTCTTCATAGCAGCTGATTAGAGCATTGGTGAGCTGCTCTGTCGTTTCTTCTATTTGGCTGGTGCCTTCTAGTCTGCCTTGTGTGCCCTCTTCTTTGATTTTGTTACTGAGTGAGTTAACAAACAAAGTCCGGTCAGTTTTTCTTGGATTTCTCCGTGGTTCTGGAGTATTTGATGTAGCCTGTAGGTTAAATCGTAACCATCTATGGTCCGAACAAGACGCCTCCCCTGAGACGTGCCAGCCATCGATAATGGCCTGAGCTCGTGCAGTGGCAAGTGTTAGATCAATGATGGTTCTCGATCTCCTAGTTACAAACGTGGGTTCAGCACCAATATTAATAATATTAAGTTTAGTTGTGAGTAAGTATTCAACAAGATTCTTACCTCTGTTGTTGCTTATCTTCATTCCCCACAGCGGATGATGGGCGTTCGAGTCGGTAGCGACGATGATCTCAAGGTTTTCATCTTCGCAGTAGTCTATCAGTCTTGCTAGATTTTCGGATGGTATCTCCTCATCATCTGGCATGTAGACTGATGCAATGACCAGCTCTTTTGGGTCTTCGGGAATTGTTAGTTTGATTGTGCATAAATCTCTGGAACAAAATTCCACAAGTGGATGTGCAGTTATGTTACGCGAAATATAAATACAGGTTCGTGGTTTATCTTGCATAGTACAATGTATAAGCTTACCTCCAAGATTGGAGAGACCGCGGATACGTTCTCCACTGATCCAGGGCTCTTGGCTTTCGTTGTCATACTGTAAATTGATCACGTATCGATAAGAATATCGATAGATTGACATTGTCTGCACAACACCGATTTTGTATAAAGTTGGTGTAACTTCGTTTCGTGTTTCAGGATTTTCTATTTGTGGGAAGATTATTCTTTTCGAAAAGAAAATTAAAACCGCTATTATCATAAAAACTGCTGCTATATCTATTATGTTAGCACGAATAAGAGCAGTTATCTATCTATTATCAAGGGTTTGAGAATTAAAAATCGTTAAATATATTTAATAAATTAAGTATTTGTTGTTAAAATTCTTAATTGCTGTGTAGTGTCGGCTTAGAATAGCACTACCCCATTTCTTCCGGTTAGAATAGCACTACCCCATTTCTTCCGGTGGGTGTACGTAAGAGGCGACTAACGTTATCGGGGCTTCTGAGGGATTTTTGGGCGATGCGGTTGGAGACCCATCACCAACAACCTTTATTTCACCATCTTTTTCCCACGCAACTTCTAATAGTGGCTGAGGAATTTCTAATTCCTTAGCTCTGGCTACCCCATGTAGGGATTTATAGCCGTGAGTATATGTATATATGTATGTAAAATTCTTAATGCCTCGAATGCAAAGACATTAAATAGCACAATTATATGTTTTTTCGAAATCATTATATTTATTCAATGATCCTAATATTTCACAAGTGGAGGATCATTACGAACTTTCACTGTTATAAATACTAATGCAAAAGTACTCAGAGCTTCAGAATAAGTAAAATCTCGATTAGTTTCGGAAAATGAAAGAAATTAGATTGTTACATAAATGTGTGTCGATTTCAACTTTCCGTTCAGACTTATCTCCCCATTGACCATCGACCTTATAGCTTAGTGGGTACACTGTCCAAGCTAAACGTGGGTACTCTGAACATCAGGTGACAAATATCACGTAATGTTCAGAAGTATTAGTACCTCTGCCAACCCCTTCGGAGATACAGGGCGTGAGCGTTTGAGTTTTAGTAAGACTACACTAATCAGTATCACATACGTAAACTGCAGTATTTACACACGAATAAGATTCTGCTACACCAAAAAAACGAATACGAATCTAGCATCGATAACAATCGTTGAGCACGTATTCGAATGCTGAGTGCTATTATTTCGCACAGTTGGTGTCGAATCGAGACCACATCTAGTCAGCATGTCTCCCTCTGCCTACTCTCGTGTCAATCTAGGGTTAAACCTTCGCATTATCATGGCCGCTCTGTGTGATGCTATCGGGATTTTCAATAGGATTCCAAAGCCTTTTACTTCAAGTTAAGGGGAAGGTTATTTGCTTGGTTTTGCTTTTTGAAAATTGTTGTGCATTGCGATTGAGAATATAATTGTACTCGTATTTGAATTTGTTCATTTCATGTTTAAGTTTTTTGTTGGTGTGGTGCAAAAATTATCGTCTTACGCCACAAATATTTCTGTAGTCAATTTTATTTATATAACCTATCATATAAAAAAAATATTATAGTCCAACCATAATATACAAGAATAGCAAATTACATACATTCATGCTATAATTTCCTAGACGGGGTAGCCAGAGCCAAGGGATTATAAATTCCTCAGCCACTTTTGGAAGTTGAATGTGGAAAAAGGCGGTAAAACAAAGATTTTTGGTGATGGGTCTCCAACCACATCGCCCAAAAATCCAATAAAAAGCCCTAAAAACCCTTAACCCTTAGTATCAAATATAGCAAATTATCCGGTCACGATACTAATCAAATTGATTAATAACATGATTTTCAGCAGAACTCAAACATCTTCTTTTCTTTAAGGTAATGTATTTAGTATCTAATAGTTTAAAATATGCTCTCGTTTATATTCGCACCAAAGGCTTCCAGATTATACTACAAAGGGTGTTAAGGTTCGATGCAGGTAAGGTTAGGCTACATCAGATTATGAAGATTGTTGAGTTACGCCCGATTTCTGAATTGAGTATTCCAGCTGAGAACAACTTAAGTATCGTTCTGTCGCATTGAAATCTTAACAACTGAATGAGACAAAACGATACTTAAGTCGTACTCAGCGTGAGTACTCAATTCAGAAAGCGGGCGTTATACCCTAATACAAGTTCTATTTAGTTTGGGGCTAATTTGATCAGTGTTTAATACGTGCGTAAAAGATTTGTTTGAATAGGTTCGAAGCAACTTAATTAAAAATTACTTCATCAATAGACACCTACAACATTCAGAAAAAAATTAGCCTTATTTCATCACGCTAAATTTTGATAGTAATAAGCAGTGATATTGGACATACAAAAATTCATTTATAAAAAAAATATAAATGTGAATGATGCTCGAAACGTTTGTCTATAACATGATGAAAGGTAAAATCTACTTGTCCAAATAAAATTAATCGTAATGTATAACCATATGTGCAAATTTTATTCATAGAAAGTGATGGCCCTTAACAGTATAGTATTTGAGCTCACACGTCGCCATTTAAGACGTGCTAAGTACGCTCAGTGTAAGCTAATTGTTTTAGAAATGAAAATTGCCTTTTCTGCTCTAATGGGCCCTATAAAAGTTGCCAACACTAGAAATGTACCCTTAATTAGGTACCAGGAATTCTGACGAAGCTTTTATTACGTTACTTATGTGTATTTGATGCAGGTGGAGTTGTGGATTGACGATTTAGTTATTAGATTTAGGTATTAGATTGTAGTGTCGGCTTAGAATATCACTACCCCGTTTCTACCGATGGCTGTACGTAAGAGGCGACTAACGGTATTGGGGCTTTTAAGGGATTTTCGGGCGATGCGGCTGGAGACCCATCACCAACAACCTTTATTTTTAGCATCTTTTCCCCACTTACATTTCCAAAAGTGGCTGAGGAATTTCTAATTCCTTAGCTCTGGCTACCCCTTCTAGGGATTTACAGCCGTCAGTATACATATACTATATATATATATATATAGTATACATATGTATCTATGTATTAGATTGTTTCTTGTAAAGGATGTGATGAAGGTGTTCATAAGCAGTTATTTATAATTGACACTTCTCACATTCCAGGTCAGCCTTTTTCACTCAAACTAATGTAATAAAACATATTTTTGTACTACTATTTAATACCTAGCTAACGTTCATATGTTTATACTCGATTATTTCTATCATTTATATTCATTAATCTTTTCATTCATGCTCTTTTATTCTTCATACTACGTACGCCTGTCTTTTTGAACACACTCTCTATTTGATCCAAATGTGCCCTCCGTGATTGTCCTCTACTACCATTACCTTCCACATTAGCTGTATAAATCTTTACAAATAAATTAATCTCTTAACATTCCTTTTTCTATCTTTTTTACAATATCATCTTTCACACCACACCTCTCACGAATCACATCATTTCTGACTCGATCGCATAATTTCTAACATCACAAACTTTTGCGATTTATAAATAACTAGCTTTTTGTCCGCGACTTCGTCCGCGTGGACTACATTTTTTGCATCCGGTTTACATCCAAAATACCGAAACACTATCTTAACTTCTCTTTTTTTATTCTATTTATATTCCCGTGGGCATTGTAAAGGACATAAAAGACATTGAGGCTTTTTAAGTGATTGTTGGGCGATGCAGTTGGTGACGCACCACTAACAACCTTTATTTAACTACCTTTTTTCCAATCTATTTCCAAAAGTGGATGAACAATTACTATCTCTGAAGCGATGGCTTCTCTTTTATGGAATTTATGGCCTTTAGTATATACTCATGAATGATTGACAGAAGAATTTCATAAATTCAACCCCACAAAAGTGACAAAAATGACATAAATCTCTATATAAACTTTATTTGCTATATCAACCCCTTAGGTGTTGAGTTCCAAAAAATCCTTTTTAATTGTTCATAAGAATAATGAAACAAACCATTTTGTACCAGGTTTCTATGTTCATAAATGAGAATATCTTTAGTAATTACAGATACAGATAAAAATTTTGCGCTGCGGGGTGGTGGCCCGGTGCTGTCCCCTACACTGACCATTGGTGATAGTGGGAGAGCTTGCAGGGATTGCTCTGGAATATGG
Source organism: Bedellia somnulentella (assembly GCA_963576735.1). Lineage (NCBI taxonomy): Eukaryota > Metazoa > Arthropoda > Insecta > Lepidoptera > Bedelliidae > Bedellia > Bedellia somnulentella. The sequence goes on from OY755183.1 coordinate 2,766,256, forward strand.
GGATGATTAGTGATGGATCTCCATCCAAAATAATCGCTGAAGTGGAGGGATAGTGCTTTCTATTATTATATATATTGCTATTCTAAGCTAACAAAATCATAATAATTACAAAAAGCTTGAATCACCTGAGACTCGAATCCAGGACGATTGATTCATAAAAGTTCTAATTAAATATTCATAGTAGTTAGTTATACCGCTTCGCCACTGGGACGTTACCGGCGGTGTCAAACTTTTAATACGCTTTATTTTATGTTAGTCTTACTATTGACAAACGATCATCATAAAAATGTATATTTATTTTGATGAAAATGTATGTAACCCTTAGTCTTTCCAACGAAAAGTTTGATGTGAAGTCCATCGTCCATACATGAGTAAAGTTTTTTTGATGTTCCTGTGGGTACCCTTGCGCATTCCACATTTTCGATTATTCATCATCGTATCATTTAGCTTCTTAATTTACATGTCTATATTCGTTTGCAATACATAAGTAGATGTAATAAAAAACAGTTTTGACGATAAAACAAATAGTACGTCATCCCTTGGGAATTCCTCATTTTCGATTATTCATCATCGTATCATTTAGCTTCTTAATTTACATGTCTATATTCGTTTGCAATACATAAGTAGATGTAAAAAACAGTTTTGACAATAAAACAAAATAGTACGTCATCCCTCGGGAATTCCTCATTTTTGGGGAGACATTATCGTATCATTTAGCTACTAAATTTACTATGGCAATATATTCTTCTTCTCAGTCGTAACATTTTTGACAGAGTGGCCGTGGTGGTCATTTTGGTTGGGTGACGCGCCGCACAATTCGTCGTCATTCCTCTCTGAGGGCTGTTTTTTTGGTGCATTGGTACAGGGGGTCATCTAGCGTTGCTTTAATTTGGTCCGTCCATCTCATTGGTGATCGACCACGCATTCGGGTGCCCTCTACTCTGCCCTGTACCACCAGTCGTTCGATTTACATGCGCCCGCGTCGAGATATATATACGATCGTTGACGATATAATAAATCCCTCAGCCACTTTTGGAATTTGAGTGAACAAAGATACTAAATTAATTTTGGTGGAGATGGGATGGGTTCACAACCACATTGCTGAAAAATAACTTAAAAAGCCCCATACCCTAAGTCGCCTTATGCGAAGAAATGTATTAGTGATATTCTAATCCAACACTACACAGCTAATATTATATAATAATTTTAGTGTACTTACTTGTACATAACATTTTTGTTGTAATTTTGGAACTGGATCAAAATTGAACAATTTCTTCCACAGCAGCTCCAGTCGTTACTTCAGGGAATAAGTCTTGAATTAAAGTAACTAAGTCATGTATTAATTGTCTTTCGTAATTTTCTTTTCGGAACGCAGTTTTGTAGGTATATATTAAGGTTTCAATAAAATCCGGCATTTATTGAAATCAGAAAGGCAGTCTACCGAAACGGGTTGACTTTATGTGAAAATTATTTTTATGACGCCTTTACAATGATTTTGCTTATCTAAGTAATAAATCCACTACTGAAAGTGTGAAATTTTGTGGTCGTTTTTTTTAATGTCTTAAAATAATAAGGTGAGGTTTTTTAATAATATGTTTTAAATATGAAGTTGAAATGCCTTTGTTTGGGCAGAAATTACAGATGTGACTACATTATATCAGGATATTTTTTAAAATAATCAAAAATTTATATAAAATAATTGTGAAATCCATATCTAACAATTATTTATGAATATATGCATAACATTAAACAATTTCTTCCAGCGTGTGACATACAAGTGGTACGACTGCTTTAAAGTGATAATATTTTCTAAGACTTTCACGATTGCACATTACAATTATACACATTATAATATTATATTATATAATATTTGCCGTGTAGTGTCGGCTTAGAATAGCACTACCCCGTTTCTACCGATGGGTGTACGTAAGAGGCGACTAACGGTGGGGCTTTTAAGGTATTTTTGGGCGATGCGGTTGGAGACCCATCACCAACAACCTTTACTTTACCATCCTTTCCCCACTCAATTTTCCAAATGTGGCTGAGGAATTTCTAATTCCTTAGCTCTGGCTACCCCTTCTAGGGATTTATAGCCGTGAGTATATGTATGTTTGTATGTAATATTATTATGCTTTTAAGTGATTTTTAAGCGATTGTGTCTGAAGAACTATTATTATCTACCACCACATTTATTTCTCTATTGTTTCCTCACTGAACATCAAAAAGTTGTTGAGATAAATATGTGATTCTGATGCAATGATTTGGAAGATGCAAAGAAGTGGAGCATGAGTATGGCTAGTTTTTATTGTTTAAAACTACTTTGTATCAAAACTGTAAAATAGCTTTGATATGAAACCGCTTTTATTCTATTTGCAAAAGAAAAACTCTTAGTAGTAAATCTAGAAGACCTTTTAACTTTTACTTGCAGACCTCTCAGGGCGTATCATGCATCTTCAAGCTATAAAAAAGTTGTACTATAAATTTTTATAAGCGTCGAAACTCAAGTTAAGGATTGATGTGACCTGAAGGCAGTGGGTGGCCGTCTTGTTAAGCCTTATATGAGCCTTATACGACTACTTGCGAAAAATATGTCATATAGTTTAAAGTTATTAATGTGTTTTGAGGGTAAAGGACGGCTTTTCAATTCAGAAACATATTTTATTGTTGTAATAAAGAATAATTTCGTAGTAAATAGTTGAAATTAAAATATTTTAATATTGAAAGCATGTGTGGTTTGGCGAGGTGTTTTTCGTCATCCAGCTTTAAGATCTTTTCATTTTATTTCGTAGAACAGTGATGACTTAGTGAAATATGATGTTATACAACGAGTACATAGATAATGCTCTTTGAAAGATATATGAATCAGAGAGCATTTTAATATTAGCTACATATCAAATAAAGTTATATGTTTTATGAAACTATTGGTAATAATAGGTATTTCTAAAATCTTTATTGCTCAGTTATTAATATTTTTATGGTATCTTCCAATATCTTATTTAGACATACATGCATATACTCACACCAGAGAGAGTCCATCGCCATATTAAATATCGCGATTGTGTTTGATCTCGTGAAACATCTCGATCTTTATTTACATTCATCAATCTTTTCATACTTTAATTCTTAATTCATCAGAGTCCTGTATTTTCGAGCATATTTACTATTTAATCTAAAAACTTTACATCTTAACATTAATAATATATATATTATATAATAATATTTATATGATTTGCAAGCGATATTTAGAATCAATATCGCTGGAAATTTCACCAAAAGACACTTTCGGACAACAAATTTTGATATTTAAGTGATGAACACAAGTCCTTATTATTTTTATAAAAAAAAACATGTACTCATGCCTCAATAGGCATGCAATATCCAAGATATTAAACAAAAAAGCTAAGATTAAAAACAAATAATGCCGTTCTAATTTTTTAACATTTATAACTTTCAACATTCGCCTTTTCACGAAATCAATTATTGTTACAAACAAAAATCGTTATCATTTCTCATTTTAACGATCAATTTAATGAAAGCTACCGCCATCACAATTGATTGATTACAAAAATCATAATAACTATCAACACTTCGTCACAATAAATAAAGCAAAAAATGTGCCACTGTATTCCGTGTGAAGTCGGATTCGATTTTTCAATTAACCTAACGATTTTCGAATCATTCGTGACGGATCGAGAACTCAACTTCTCACCGCATTTATGAATAAATCGGCAGTAAAGAGATCATTCTTCAAGTAGACAAACCTTTTTCCTAATCAACTCCATTAGATTAAAAAAAAAATTTAAATAAATTTAGATCTCAATATTCGTTTTTTTTTCGTACCCCATTTCTTCTGTGGGTGTACGTAAGAGGCGACTAACGGTATTGGGGCTTTTAGGGGATTTTTGGGCGATGCGGTTGGAGACCCATCACCAACAAACTTTATTTTACCATCTTTTCAACACGCAACTTCCAAAAGTGGTTGAGGAACTTTGATTCCTTAGCTCTGGCTACCCCTTTTAGGAATTCATAGCTGTGAGTATACGTATGTATGTATGTTGCTTATATTTAACGTTACATAGAAAATTAAACTAAACTTAAAAGGCTGAGGATTAAAATTTCTTTACCCCTATTTGGAAGTACAGTAAGGAAAAATAAAGTAAAATAAATGTTTGTTAATGTTAGTTATCCAGACATATAGCCCATTTATCACCAAAAAATCCCCGAAACCTTAAGTCGTAACCTCAACACTCATGCCACACTCGCGGTAAAAAAAGAGGTTAGTGCAATACTCCGCAACTTGTACTGCCGTGTAGTGTCGGCTCTGCTGTGTAGTGTCGGCTTAGAATAGCACTACCCCATTTCTCCGGTGGGTGTACGTAAGAGGCGACTAACGGTATTGGGGCTTTTGAGGGATTTTTGGGCGATGCGGTTGGAGACCCATCACCAACAACCTTTATATCACCATCTTTTCCCCACGCAACTTCCAAAAGTGGCTGAGGAATTTCTAATTCCTTAGCTCTGGCTACCCCTTCTTGGGATTTATAGCCGTGAGTATATGTTTATGTTTTGTACTAAGCCCATCGTACAAAAATCCGCACCACAGAAAAAAACTTACAAGCCACTTGATAGGAGGAACCCATGCTTGTACTAGGTTGTAGATTACATCTTAAGATGCCCTTTATCGTATCACGTTTTTGTTAGGCATGACACTGTTCGCCGGAAACATCTAGATTTACAATTACCGCTATCGATGACGTCATTTATCGTGAAAACTCGAGATGCCGCGGAAAAATATTGTACACTGTTAGCACGACTTTCGTTTGGTCCGCTGAGTTAATGGTTGGGAGTCTGTTTCTATTTTATTGGCTATGTTGTCCGAATAATATTATTATGGGTAACCATAAAATGATCTGTATGACCATATCTTTACTTTCTTTCAGAGATTATCGATCGCCGATTTCAACGATCCGGAAAAATCTCTGCTACTTCTTTCATATTCATTGTTCTCCCAATACAGACATAGTTATACATACATACATACATATATATTCTCACGGCTATAAATCCCTAGAAGGGGTAGCCAGAGATAAGGAATTAGAAACTCCTCAGCCACTTTTGGAAAATTGAGCGGGGAAAAGATGGTTAAATAAAGGTTGTTGGTTGAAGACCCATCGGTCTCCAAACACATCGCCCAAAAATCCCTTAAAAGCCCCAATACCGTTAGTCGCCTCTTACGTACACCCAACGGAAGAAATGGGGTAGTGCTATTCTAAGCCGACACTACACAGCAAACATAGTTATACTCACGGCAATAAATCCCCAAAGGTAGCCAGAGCCACTATTGGAAGTTGAGTAAAGTATAGGTTGTTGTTTACGGGTCTCCAATCGCATCACCCAAAAAACTAATTAAAAAAAGCCCCACTTACGCTTAAGGCTTACGACACCTGTGGGTAGAAATTTGTAGTGATTTTCTAAGCCAGCATTACACTACACGGCTAAGGAAAAGATGTGTACACAAAAATATTATGCAAGAAATATTTGAATTATTAGATAAAGAGGAGGGATAAAAATTGCATTTATACAATACATATTCAAACAGCACCGATTCTAGATTTAAATCCCTACTTCTATGTATCACAAGCATTGCTCTTTGCCATTATGCTACCGAGGTTGTTGTAGGGAAAAATGTAACACAATAAACCTACAAAACATTGCTTGCCATAACTAATAAAAGTATAAATTATTTTCAAAATCAAAAAAACATACATAACATAACATATACTCACGGCTATAAATCCCTAAAAGAGGTAGCCAGAGCTGAGAAATTAGAAATTTCTCAGCCACTTTTGAAAGTTGAGTGGGGAAAAAATGGTAGAATAAAGGTTGTTGGTGATGGGTCTCCAACCGCATCGCCCAAAAATCCCTTAAAAGCCCCAATACCGTTAGTCGCCTCTTACGTACACCCACCGGAAGAAATGGGGTAGTGCTATTCTAAGCCGACACTACACAGCAACAAAATCAACCCAACCTATAAATACTTACAACTCTAATGAACAAAACCGTATATTCAAATCAAACAAACTTAACCCACATTTCACAGACAACCGCAGTTTTTCCTACGCGCCCAATCAACCGATATCCGAGGAATGTCACGTGCGTGCACTAATCATTCAGAAGTTGGTTACGAAATTGTCATGTGATTTTAGTATTATTATACCTCTGTACCTTACCGGATGTACGTCGTGAACATAGAGTTGAGTTTAACTTTGTCGTCAAGCTAATAAACACATAATGATAAACAGTAACCACAAAATTATACTTTAATTAAAGGAAAAAAATAAAAATGCTGTTTATTAAAAAAAAATAGATAACAAGAAGAGATAAAAATTACATGTAAAACACACACATCAATAGCATTGCTCTTTCCCACTACTCTATCTGGGTTTTTATGAAAATCTACTAAATGATTGTTCAAAAAAATATACTACTGTGATAAACAAATCACAGCCGGGTGCGGGACAGCCCCAACACAATACTAGGTATGATCGGGGCGAGGTTAGATTGTCCCTATATGCGACACTGTTGTGCCTTCCATGCTCCCTGTGTAAAAAAGGATAGGGCTTTGTAAATATACATACATACATACATATACTCACGGCTATAAATCCCAGGAAGGGGTAGCCAGAGCTAAAGAATTAGAAATTCCTCAGCCACTTTTGGAAATTTGAGTGGGGAAAAGATAGTAAAAATAAAGGTTGTTGGTGATGGGTCTCCAACCGCATCGCCCAAAAATCCCTAAATAGCCCCATACCGTTAGTCGCCTCTTACGTACACCCACCGGAAGAAATGGGGTAGTGCTATTCTAAACCGACACTACACGGCAAATACTTTGTAAATATATTATGTGTATATTAAGTTATGTTTTTCCTAACATAGTATGTAAGCCTTTACTAACACTAATGTGAGTCTTTGTTACTTGAATAAACATTTTTATCATCATTTCATTTTTTTTAATAATTCAACATGCAAAACAAACCTACCCCGCATTTCACAGACAACCGCAGTTTTTCCTAGGCGCCCAATCAACCGATACCCGTGGAATGTCACGTGCGTGCAGGCATGCAGCTGCACTAATAATTCAGAAGTTGGTGAGTTCGTAACGAGTCACATTATCAGTCTAAATCTGCCGGCAAACCGTACCTAAACTCACAATGTGTAATTGTCCATTAAAGTACCTAATCAGATGATGTGCGATTAGTTTTTGGTGGATGTGGTTGTTAGATTTAAAATATGCATACGGTTTTATAAAAGAGCCAAAGCTAGGGAATTTGGAATTGCTGAGCCACTTTTGGAATTTCCGTACGGAATACTCGTTGATGGTTAAACAAAGGAAGGATGATTGATTGGTAACATAAAAAGCGGCCAAGAGCGAGATGGACTCGCTAATGAAGGGTTCCGTAGCAGCACTAGCAGCAGGTAGGTAACATAGTAATATACATGTTTAAAATGTTTAGTTTAAAATGTTATTTACTTATCACTGATTTACTATAAGAAAACAATGGTTCACTTTTTATGCGTAAGGCCTGTGATAGTAAAATTATTGTTATATATTTCAGTAAAATTAATAAATTAGGTAAGTAATTTGATTTATGACGTTTAAAAATAGAACTACTGACTAGATCTCATTCAAACCAATTTTCGTTAGTAGTTTGTATAGTAATACACATCATATATTTTTTTCAGTTTTATCATGCCCATATTTTAGAAGTTACGGGGGGGGGGACACACATTTTACCACTTTGGAAAAGTCTCTCGCGCAAACTATTCAGTTTTGAAAAAAATTATGTAAGAAACCTCAACATCATTTTCAAATACCTTTTGATAGATACCCCACACGTATAGGTTTGACGAAAAAAAAAAATTTGAGTTTCAGTTCTATGTATGGGGAACCCTAAAAATTTTGGTTTTTTTTTAGATTTTATTTTAAAATCTTAATGCGGTTTATAGAATACATCTACGCACTAATTTTCAATAATGTAGTTCTTATAGTTTCGGAATAAACTGGCTGTGACATACGGACGGACGGACGGACGGACGGACGGACGGACAGACAGACAGACATGACGAATCTATAAGGGTCCCGTTTTTGCCATTTGGCTACGGAACCCTAAAAACAGCCCCAATAATCCTATAGTCGCCTCTTACGACTACTGAAAAAAATGGTTTGGGATATTTTAAGTTAACACTAGTCCAAAATTTTAAATCCGTGTTGTTTAGCATTAGACGGAAATGCCTTAAAAATACCTAAATGTTTAGGTAAAGTATGTAAACAATAACTTTGACCGAATACAACAGAAAATAAAATTCAATGATTTAAATTCGCATCATTTCCCTGTTGCTCATTAGTTTCAGGTTTCATAATTAGTCTTAACTTACAGTATATTTTTCCCGCCTTCTATTCCATAGATATCTAATTAAAAACACCGCATCCACGCAGAATTCCAACCCGTACATCCACAAATCCTTCTGCCAATTGTGCTCAAACGCATAGGATTAAGGTTTTATGGAGCGTTTCTGTATACTTAATGATATGATTGTTCGCCGAGTAATTGATGGGGCTCGTCATAAGTTGGACGAATTATAGGACCTGTCGATTGTGATTGGTGGCTGACGCTTAATGAGATATACTCTACGTGCGGAATAGGTATGCTAGCTTTGAAGGCATGTGTGGCGTTAGGAAAGGTTTGTATTGGGATTTTGAAACAACATAAATACAATACAACATATACTCACGGCTATAAATCCCTTAACGGGGAAGCCAGAGCTTTGGAATAAAAAATTCCTCAGCCACTTTTGGAAGTTGATTGAGGAAAAGATGGTTATAATAATAAATGTTTTTGGTGACGGGTTTCCAACCACATCGCCCAAAACTCACTTTATAAGCCCTTATACCCTTAGTCGCCTCTTACGATCACCCACGGGTAGAAATGGGGTAGTGTTATTCTAAGCCAACACCACACGGCGAAACAAAGAAACAAAGATTTAGATTTTTAGCAAATTGATCAGCTCTAGCTGCATGCACAAGAAAATGTCACGTTCTGCAAGTAAATTGTCATGGTAGGACGATGCGGTCAATTACCATACAAAACCTTCAAATATTTTAATCTTTTAAATTATGTGAAACTTTACATAACTAAATTCTCATACATTTTAATCGAATAAAAGTTTAGCTACTTTTAAAAGTTTAGTGCAGTGAAAAAGCGACATTAATGAGTTGATGATATAGGCGTAACTCATTTCTATTACGTGCATGTACTAAATTTAATGAATCAATAGTAGATTTAGATATTTTCGATACAAGCACTACAAGAGTAAGAAAATTATTAACTAATTTACATTTCGGCCAATAATTTCTAACTCACTAACCTCAACATTATAATTATTTAATTTTTACCTAAATCTTTTAGTTCTGTGAGTATTATGTTATTTTTCTATAGGTGAAGATTTGTAAATGGCATTGTGTATTCATAATTAGTATTATATTGTTTGTATTGGTCTGTTAATCTTCCAAAGAAAATAAAATAAAATATTGTATCCATCGACTGTAAAACTGAAAATTGTGATTATACAATGATGGAATTTTGTTTGAGCAACAAGTAGAGTATAACTGTCAGCTTGGTTAAGATAAACGGCATGAGATACGTAGCAGAGTAAGCAATTATGTAGCTCAGATAAAGCATTTACTAATGTTCATAATAAAAAAAAAGAAAAACGTAGTCTAGTTTTGATAATAACATATACTATGTGTAGAGCCTATCTGTACTATTGCTGTGTAGTGTCGGCTTAGAATAGCACTACCCCATTTCTTCCGGTGGGTGTACGTAAGAGGCGACTAACGGTATTGGGGGCTTTTAAGGGATTTTTGGGCGATGCGGTTGGAGACCCCATCACCATTAACCTTTATTTTACCATCTTTTCCCCACACAACTTTCCATAAGTGGCTGAAGAATTTCTAATTCCTTAGCTCTGGCTACCCCTTATAGGGATTTATAGCCGTGAGTATATGTATGTATGTATTTGTAGAGCCCTAGCTCATTGAGGCTATAAAAGCACGTATATATTGTTTGAAGATTGCTTACGAAAGAAAATACACTCTTAAGTAATATTTTACATACTTTTAATGTTAACCTTTAAATTATGCTATTTATAATAATAAAATAATGAAAAGGAAGAAGAAACAGCTTTTTTACGAAACAAGAATATTAAATAGCGACATGATAGTCCAGTGGGTAGAACACCCGCCCGAAAAACAGAAGGGCGTGAGTTCCAATCCTGGGACGGGCCTACACCAATTTGTCTTTTCTAAAGTCATATGTGTGGTTAATTTATCATGGTTGATAACGGTGAGGGAAAACATCGTGAGGAAACCCACATGGCTGAGTTGTACTTAGTCATGTGACAGTGTATTCGTACAAAAACGGCGATAGGCCTGCCCCCTATCACGTGAGTACACTGTCTAAGCAAAACGTGGGTACCTTCTCTGGAAACTAGATGGCGCTTGCCATGTGAGTTCAGGAGTATTGGTACCTCTGCCAACCCCTTCGGGGATAAACGGCGTGAACGTTTATGTAAGAATATTAAAAAGTATAGTGCAGGGACAATACCTACAAACACAGCCCACAGAAAAAGCAAGTCTCAAGGAGCGGTAGGTTTATTTTCCATAATTTCTCCGATGACTCACATGTTTGCACCGTATATCCCCAAAGTAGTCGCAGAGGTACTGATACGTTTAAACTTTACGAGTCATTATTGTCACCTGTGATTTAGAGTACCAACGTTTTGCTAGGACAGTATACTCACGTGATAGGGAGCAGGCCTATTGCCGTTTTGTACGGATACACTGTCACGATGTCTTCCCCCAACGTAACAAATCATGATAAAATATCCACATATTTGCTGTGTAGTGTCGGCTTAGAATAGCACTACCCATTTCTTCCGTTGGGTGTACGTAAGAGGCGACTAACGGTATTGGGGCTTTTAAGGGATATTTGGGCGACGCGGTTGGAGACCCATCACCAACAACCTTTATTTCACCATCTTTTCCCCACGCAACTTCCAAAAGAGGCTGAGGAATTTCTAATTTCCTAGCTCTGGCTACCCCTTCAAAGGATTTATAGCAGTGAGTATATGTATGTATGTATTGATTTTAGAAAAGTTATGTTGGATTAGGCCCAACTCAGGATTTGAATCCACGCCTCCCTGCATTTATAGGCAGTTGTTTTAACCACTGTGAGCTATCACTCATTCTTACATATTAATTTCTGAACAATTTAGAATGTCTCTAGAATGTCCTACGATACGATATGACCCACCAGGAAATGAACCCGAGACATGCTAGTCTTGCGTGAGCCTAAAGCCCAAAACTTGGACCACACAGACTGTCTACCAGTTCATTTATGAGTAGGTATATAACAAATATACATACATACTTACATACATATACTCACGGTTATAAATGCCTAGAAGGGGTAGCCAGAGCTAAGGAATTAGAAATTCCTCAGCCACATTTGGAAAATTGAGTGAGGAAAGGATGGTAAAGTAAAGGTTGTTGGTGATGGGTCTCCAGCCGCATCGCCCAAAAATCCCTTAAAAGCCCCAATACCGTTAGTCGCCTCTTACGTACCCCCATCGGTAGAAACTTGGTAGTGCTATTCTAAGCCGACACTATACGGCATTTATGAGTAGGTATATAACAAATATATGCGCATAAAAATACAATAAAACAGTTTTTCAAATAAGAAAGATTGGCGGACTCGTCAATATAAGCCATCACTTCCATTTGTTAACTTTACTTAAGATTCATAAACACTAAAAATCTTAACTCCTAGGTTCATTTTAATATAGTGGCCGGTACAATAATTTTATTTGTGAAAAACAAAGTGTTGATGCCTGGGGCAATGATAATTCTGTCTCATTTGGCCACTCGTTTTAACAACACGATTCTTAAGTATCAAAATTAATCTGTTCGAGCTTTTAACCTCATTAACATATTTATTTACTTTACAAACAACCATATATTATTATGCTCATTATAAATACCCTGTCAATTTCTTCACTTCAAACAACGAGACGCACACGTGTGAATCGAAAGCTAATTAAAATCGAAAAAACTGTAAATTTTAACAAACAAAATCCGCTTAGTAAACGTTGTATACGCTTATTATCAATCAATGTTCGAAGAAAGGGTATGCACCGTGTATTTAGTTTGGTGCATGTGTGTGTATGCGCAACCGAAAATTATTGCCAGGGATAATAAATTTCCGAAAACCACCCGTGGCACAATTATGACACGTAATTGAATTTCGGAATCTCGATCTCGTTTTAACTGCTTTCGTAGAAAAGTCGTCGGGATCTGGTAGGGGTGGTGCAGTAGCAATTTTGTAATGTGTTTTATAGAAATGTATTTTATTTCTTGGTTTGATTGCACACTGTTGTTTGCATTAAGAACATTTATTAACAATGCATGATACCAAATTAGTTATTACGAGTTTTTATGTAAAATCTTATTTTTTCAAAGATGTTGGTTATAAATTTTAATATGATGATATGATTCGTGCCATACTTAGTTTTGCAAATATTTTTATACACTACTATCCTTCCCCGAGACATGATATTTTTAAAACGTTTATATGTCATTTTTACTTTTTAACTGACACTGAATAGCTATATAAACTTAAAGATTACAAATTTCAATGAATCATTCAAATGCTTAAAATATCTGTACTAAACTCTGAAGCGTTACAGTGTTATATAGTGTAATATATAAAACCTTACCTGTAAATATTGTTAATCCGTTTTATTATTATTTATTTCCTTTTATGTTAGTCTCCTGCGGTTATATATCATTGTTTAGTTCCTTTTTATTATTTTTCTGCGATTTGTCGATAATATTTTTATTTCTCTGGTTTATGTTATTGTTTTTATTTTGTTGTTGTTATGGCAACGACGGAGCTGAGAGTTGTCAAATTTTATTTTATCTTAAACTTTTCTTTAGTTTATCAATGAGAGGTTTTCTTTATGAGAAATAAAAAAACAACATAGTTCCCTAGAGCTCTGTAGATGGCGTTGATGTAACTACGTTACTTACTTCAAACTTTTTTCGTGGCGTCAGTCGTGTTGCTACAATAATTTCGCCAATGTCAACTTTAAAAACATGTGTCACATCACCATGTACCCATTGCGCTTTACGATTTTCATCTTTAGGAAAAAGATGTATTCGTTCATTTTTACATAAATCTACAAGGCACAGACTCCTCTTCTTTTTTTCTAGGGACATTTTCTTTTTGGCGAGTGAAAACAACAAAAATAATGTTAAATATAAATACCGTCTTTGTTTATTTACTTTTAAGCTATCTTGGGTTAAACTGATATTTATTTAGACTTTCAAATCAGAACGTTTTTATGTACGTTCCGTTTTACGATATCATTACATCCAAGTGTGAAGAACGTTCCGTTCCTACCAGTAACATAGCAAGTCTGGCGCCATCTATCCTGAGAACAGGGAAGAAGAAAAAAAGAAAAAATGGAAAACCTCTCATTTTCAATGTGTTTGTGTAGGATAGTTTTAAAATATTATTATGTTAAATGATACAATTTTAATACACTTTTGTTGTCTAAAATGATAGCGCAGGCATTAATTTTATTTTTAATGTAAGGCTAGGACATTTTACTTATTCAAATTTATATGTTTTCATCTTTTTATGTTAACTGAAACTCTTTTTAAAAAAATCCTTCTTTTAAGTTTATTTGTCTATTAGGATTTTTTTATGGATTGTCAAGATGGTTTTTTTTTTGGGAGGAGAACTAATGAAGGATTCGAGAAGGTTTCTCAAAAATATTATTAATTAGGATTCAAGGAGAGATTCTAAAAAAAAGATAACTAATTATCATTTTTACAAGATATTCTTTAAAGTATTACTTACTGAGACAAAGGAGGAGAGGACATAGTGATATACCCTCATCTACTGACAGATAATTTCACCTGGACCTTGATGAAACTGAATTTTTGCACACCTCCGTTTAATACTGGATTAATCCTATTTTACCTACCGAGTGCAAGATCACCGCTGGCGGACCACTAGTAAATAATATTATTATTGTTATTTTATTATTAATTTTTATCTTCTTATATTGTGTATATTTAATTTTTAATAAACTGGTGTAATTTATTTCTTTGTTTTGTCTCTTGTCTCTTTGCTCTCCGGGTTTCGTGTCTTAGGTCTTATTTCTATAAGGGGATTAAGACTTAAGACACGTAACGTTACAATAGTCCGTTTATCAGTGTAGACTTTATCATAATGGTAAAACCAATAACAGCTGAGCTACCATGATGTATTATATATATAGTTTCTTTAAGTCCCATCACCAACGATACTTTATTTCTACCATCAACTTCCAAATGTGGCTAAGGAGTTCTTTTTTGGTATCTTTGGCTGTGAGTATAGTTATGTATGTATGTTTGTTTACGCATTCGCCATGGCATGGATTAGTTTATATATTTAAAAATGCTAAGAAATTGAAAAACCAAATTCTTACCTCCCGTGACAACCCTGCTATAAACATATTCCCTACCTCGTCGTCTAAGAAGCTCCATGCATTGAATACCTGCTTTTAGTGGCCAGAATAAACAAGAAAATTGATTTTGAAAGGATATTTTAACAGCCGTTTTCATAACTTTCATGGAACCATTTATCGATAAACACTATTGCTGCACATCGATCAAGCTTGCAAACATTAAAAAAGTGCGAGATTCGCGGAAATGTCACAATCACCGTTTATTTCATGTGAAATCGAATTCAGTTCGAAATTCAAAAACGGAATTTCATTTACTCGTTTATTAATTCGAAATTAATTCGTTCTGAATTTAAAACGGATGTGTGTGCTACTACTTTTATTGTTGGCCAGATGTTTCTTCATATTTGACATTTCTTTCTTCCTGTTGTTTATTGTCGATTGTTTTGCACTTGTAATATTTTTTTGCCGTGTAAGTACCGGGTTAGAATGTCACTACCCCTTTCTACCCACTTGTGTAGTAAGAGGCGGCTAAGGGTATCGGGTAGGTTTGTTTTTTAAGTGGGTTTTGGGCGATGCGGTTGGAGACCTATCACCAAAGAAACTTTATTTCTACCATCTTGTCCCCTACCAACATCCAAATGTGGCTAAAGAGTTTCTAGCTCTGAAGCTCTGGCTACCCCTTTTTGGGACTTATGGCCGTAAGTATGTGTATGTTGTAATATTTAAAGTTTATAGCATACCAAAATCTTCAAAAGGTTATTAAAGTATTTTAATCTTATCTTAAACATAATACATTATATCATGGATAATATTACGATATTGTAAGAAACCAAATGCTGATAGGTTGCTAATGCAGGGATACTCCATAAACCAATGTCTTACTTGATATTAAGGGTTTTTTTCTTTTGGTAGTTCTTTGACAAACCTGATTTCAGGCATGGAATTATATAATACCAGCTAAGACGATAATCGCTCATTTAGTAAGAGCTACATTAGCGAAGTTGTGTGAGAATTGAATTAAAAACTAAAAAGAATGAAATAATTATTATAAACTAAGTAAGCTGACAAACACCAAAGCAATCTATACTAATATTATAAAGAGGAAAGGTTTGATTTTTTGTTTGTTTGTTTGAATTGAATAGGCTCCAAAACTACTGGACGGATTTGAAAAATTCTTTCACTGTTTTAATGCTACACTATTCCCGAGTGACATAGGCTATATTTCATTTTCAAAAAATTAGGGATCCTTACGTAAACTTCAAAAATGTAACCCAAGGTGTTAAAGAAATACCAAAAAAAATCCTTACATCGCGTGCGCTGCGAAAACTATTGACAATAGAATAAAATTATGTACTACAATTTTATAGAACACATTAATATCTAAAAAAAATGCCCAGACAGCATGTCTCTAACTATTATAGTTATCTCACAACAAGCGTCATTATATAAAATTATTTAAAAATTAAATTAAAATCCTGCTTTAGAAAAGGCTCTTTATTTGTACCTATCTAATCCTTATAAAAAACGTATATATTATTTTAGACTACTTCAATACCCTTATATTACTTTTTGAATTATTCAATTCGAACATTCCATTCGAAAGTTATCTCGAATTAAAAAAATAGATAAAACTCCGCTCGATTAGCTATGCATAGTAAGTTTGTTGCAGGCGTCACGAAGGGGTACGGGAGGCTGCTTATCAAAGAGTAAAAGCAAAATTTGATTGTAGCGACTATTATCACTGGCCCAGCAGCCGGTCAATTAGCTCATATACCGAGGATACCGATGATCCCAACTGATCTGCCAATTCCATTTAAACGGCTACAATTTCCGGTTAAAACATCTTTTGCTTTAACAATTAATAAGTCCCAAGGCCAAACCTTCAAATTAGTAGGGATTGACCTGCGAAAGAATTGTTTTACTCACGGTCAACTGTACGTTGGCCTGTCGCGGGTGGGAGCCCCTGAACATCAATTTATTTTGCTGCCCCAAAATACAACAACGTCAAATATTGTTTACAGGGAAGCTCTAACTCTATAAATTGAATGGCTTTTGATGTAATTACTCATTATAAAAAATAAAAAAATATATCTAAATATAAATACAAAAAAATATAACATACATACATACATATACTCACGGCTATAAATCCCTAGAAGGCGTAGCCAGAGCTAAGGAATCCGAAATTCCTCAGCCACTTTTGGAAGTTGTGTGGGGAAAAGATGCTGAAATAAAGGTTGTCGGTGATGGGTCACCAACCGCATCGCCCAAAAATCCCTCAAAAGCCCCAAAACCATTAGTCGCCTGTTACGTACACCCACCGGAAGAAATGGGGTAGTGCTATTCTAAGCCGACACTACATAGCAAAAAAATATAACATAGCTTAAAACTTAAAAAAAATATATTAAAATAATAATACATGTAATAAAATAAAAAACAAAATGTTAATGATAATTCATGCCCGAGCGAAGCCGGGACGGGCTGCTAGTATTAAAATAAAAACAGAAAATTACCGATAACATTCATAACTTTTTAAACCAAAAACTCTTTTCTCAAAAATATGCATAAGATATTAAAAACAAAAACAACACCGGCATAAATTTCCCGCGCTCGAATTTCTTAACCGCCGCAGAAGCGTACTCCAAATTTGAATTTACAAGGCAATGTTCAATATAGGTGGTCTTCGCGTGAATATGGGGCGTTCTCCAAGATGGCTATAGATGTTTTTATTGCAATTATGTAACGGTTATCTGTGTACAACTACGTATTATTGTGTTCGCTCGCGTAATTATTGTAGCACATTATTCATTTTATTTTTATTAAGTTTCTAACTGAATATAATGTGGTGTTTGTCATTTTTATGAGACCTTGGTGTTTATAATGGACACTGTTGTTTTACAGCGATGTTTGAAATAATAGTTCTCAAACATTTAAAGTGTTTTATCATCTCTGCTCTTTGCTTAGTAAACAAAGTTTAGAGTTTTTAAATCTGTGAGAGTAATTAATTATGAACAACGTCAGATTTGACATTAGGATGGATACTTAGCTTTTAGCCTCTTTTCATACAATCAGAGCACGCAAGAGTAAAAAAATGGAAATTATTAATTAATTTTGTGATACTTATTGTAAATATTTTTTTAGTTTTTAAGTTAGTATTAAGTTAGTTTTATAATTCAAACAAGATGTAATATTGTTATAATGAATAAATGAATGAATATGAATATGAATTACTTGTAAATGCTTTGTTTGAATGCGACTTAGAATATTACTACCCCATTTCTTCCCGGGGTTGTTCGTAAAAGGCGACTACGGGTAGTAGGGCTTTAAAGTGATTTTTTGGCGATGCGTTGAGACCCTTCCTTCCCAATTTCTCCACTCAAAAAACTGCTGAGGTATTTCTTATTCCTAACCTCTGACTACCCTTTCTATGGACTTATAACCGTGATAATATGTGTGTATGATCTATGTTGTAAATAGAACAAAGAGTGGATGAATATGGAAGAATAACAACCAGGGTCGCAGTAGGCGGGTGGATAAAGGCAACTCAGTACCTGTCGTGGAGATCTTTATGGGAGGTCTATGTGTAGCAGTGAACGACTGTTGCGTGGATTTTATTGATGATCGGCATATATAAATTAGTTCATATATAAATTAGATCATATTTAGGAAAGCTAATATTAATATTAATTTGGAAACAAAACTTGTACATTAAATTAGAAAATATTAACATTACTTCTAATGTTAACATTACTTTGAAAATTACTTTCAATATCTTCACATAAAGTATAGTAGTGTAGTATATTGCCGTGTAGTGCCGGCTTGGAATATCGCTACCCCTTTCTGCCCACGGGTGTCGTAAGAGGCGACTAAGGTATTGGGGCTTTTTATTGGATTTTTGGGCGATGCGGTTGGAGACTCATCACCAAAAACCTTTATTTTTACCATCTTTTTCCCACTCAACCTCCAAAAGTGGCTGAGGAATATATAATTCCTTAGCTCTGGCTACCCCTTCCAGGGAAATATAGCCGTGAATATATGTTCGTATGTACATAAAGTATTGGATATTTATAAACGAGTATTTCTGTTATAAACTTGGAATAAATACTTCTGGAATTCTAAACATGTGACTGAGAATAGAATGACGAGGATATAATTGCTGTAACATTGGATTTGGACTTCGACAGTTAATCATAAAAATCTTCCATTACAAAAACGTTTGGTGATTTTTTAATGTCATCGCACTAAATTGTTCATCACCTTTTAAGTGACTTCAACAAACTATACTATAAATGTCGAGGCCCAAACTTGATTAACCGCATCAACTATCCAATTAACATCATCAAAAACTCCTCACATTACCTAGTTAACCAAACCGTAAAAAAACAGTTTATTTCATACAATTTTACCATTTTCGGATGGTTGGGTTTATTGTTTTAAATGAATTTGCCAACCTTAACAGGTATTGTTGAAATTTTGTAGGTTTTCGTCTTTATAAAGCGTAGTTGTCTCAATTAACTTTGAGATAACAAGGGGCGACATATTTGGCATACTATTTTCACACTTGCTAATGTCAAAGTTCGTTTTGACAACTACGAGTAGATTATGGAGGTAGGAAGAATAATATAATTGAAATTACGACGTCCGTTGCCTAGTTGGAAGGTGAGTAGGTTATGGGTTTGAAAGTCGCGAGTTCAAATACCGTTGAGAGCATTAATTTGTATGATGAATGTGTGTTTCATAGTATTGGATGCTTTTTATTTAATTTAGCGTCCAGTTAGTTGTACTTACCACAAATATTTTTCTAGGCCTTCTTTATATGTTAAATATGTACACACATACATTGTTTCCCATTGGTTTAGGCAGAACATAGTATGTTCGTATATAATTGTTTATTTTATTTAATATGCTCTACACAACTTCAGTAGCTTCATGTTCAGGCCAACTATGTGTAGCCATTCGTTTTGTGACAATCGATTAAAAAATACAAACTACAACATCCTAAAGTCTAATAAACATAAAAATCTATAATATTGTTCCTACCTCAATGTAAATGCTATAAAAACTTGACCTCTTCGTTACACCTCGTTTAAGCATCTTCACAATAATTTTGCTTATAATTATCTACATAAGGCACCGCTGTGTACAAAATTATTCATCAAAATCGGTATACTGGCGAAAGCCACCATTTTACGAAAACCTATTAATTCATAAATGCTCTCGTGTATATTTGTATGTTAATTTTATACGTATTTTTAATTCGCTGCGTTTTTATTTGCTTCGATATTAATCGGTTTTGGATGAGCAATGTTGCTTTTTGACCTAGTTTTTAAAAGCAGATGCTTTTTATAGCGGACGGTAACTGTCAATTAAGACGTCAAGTTGACAGATGAACAATGTTTCATCTAAGGAGGGTGGAGGTAAAGAGGAGTATCTCTTATAGGGGGGTAGGTAAGAAGTGGCCGAAAAACATAATTAAATGATAGTTGCAGAACCGATCCAATTAGCGCTGGAGTAAGAATGAAGTTTGAAATGAGTTATGTGTTTTGTAAATGATGAAAAATATTATCATTTTACAAAAGTTGTTGCAGTTCTACAACGGTACAAAACTAAGGTAAGTTTTATTCGTTATCGAAAACTCAAGTTTCATATCATTACGAATTATTCATTAATAATAATTCAATTAATTCAGAACATAAAACTTTACTGACTGATTTCACGGACAATCACTTTGTGTTTTACTTTAACATAACATAACATAAACACACTCACATGGCAAGTGCCATCTAGTTTCCAGAGAAGGTACCCACGTTTTGCTTAGACAGTGTACTCACGTGATAGGGGGCAGGCATATCGCCGTTTTGTACGAATACACTGTCACATGACTAAGTACAACTCAGCCATGTGGGTTTCCTCACGATGTTTTCCCTCAGCGTTAGCAACCATGATAAATTAACCACACATATGACTTTAGAAAAGACAAATTGGTGTAGCCCGTCCCAGGATTGGAACTCACGCCCTTCTGTTTTTCGGGCGGGTGTTCTTACCCACTGGACTATCATGTCGCTACTTTAAGAACAATTTAATTAAAATACTCAAACGTTCACGCTTTATTTGTAGAGTTACTAATACTTCTGAGCATCACAAGACACAATTTTCACCTGGTTTTCAGAGACCCCACGTTAAGCTTAGACAGTGTACTCACGTGATAGGGGGCAAGCCTATCGCCGTTTTGTACACTGTCATATGACTAAAGTCCGATTTCTGAATTAAGTAATCAAGCTGAGAACGACTTAAGTATCGTTTTGTCTCATTCAGTTGTTAAGATTTCAATGCGACAGAACGATACTTAAATTGTTCTCAGCTGGAATTCTCAATTCAGAAATCGGGCGTAAGAACAACCAAGCCAACTCGGGATTTGAACCCACGCCACTCTGCATGATAGGCATGTTGTCAACCCACTAGTTATCACGGTTGTTTATTTCTTTTAACTACCATTTATTATATAATAATTATAATTTTTACCAATTAATATGCGTGAATTCATTTCGAAATGGTGTGCGGCCTTTCATGTTATTGTTTTGCGATGTGGCTGGAGACCCAATACTTACAAAATTTTATTTTTATTATACATACATACACATACTCACGGCTATAAATCCCTTAATGGAGTAGCCAGGGCTTTGGAATGAGAAATTCCTCAGCCACTTTTGGCAGTTGATTGGGGAAAAGGTGGTAATAATAAATAAATGTTTTTGGTGACGGGTCTCCAACCACATCGCCCAAAAATTACTTAAGAAGCCCCTATACCCTTAGTCGCCTCTTACGATCACCCACGGGTAGAAATGGGGTAGTGTTATTCTAAGCCGACACTACACGGCAAATTATTATTATTATATAATTTTTATTATATCCTCCCAAATGATATTTAAAAAGTTGCTATGGATTGTATATTCTGATGCTCAGACCACTCTTTTTTGGAACTTACAGTCGTTAACCATGGAAACAGATGAAGCTAGAACCTCTACATATATTATATTACTTTCTCAAATACTTGCCTACTTCTGCAAAAAAACTTTTAAGCAGTATTATTTCTATTTCCACATCCTATCCTCGAGTATACTGAAAATAACTTAAAAATAATTATCTCCGTCTACGCTTGAGAATCAAGTTAAGAAACCCTTAGCTAATAAATAATCGATGTCCCATCCTTACACTAATAAACAGAAGCGATTGCCTCAGTGATAAATTATGTTTCCCAGTAGCAAGCTATCAGTTCATTCCGATGCGCACACGCAGGTATTGTGTTAGTCACAGACTATCAGACTTCACAGAAGCGAGAACGATTAAGAAATTCTGTAAATCATTGAACTAACTTAACCATGAAACATATAACATAGCAGTAACAGTAGCAACCGTGATAGCTCAGTGGGGAGAACACCGTTTAAGACGATAAGGGTTCAAATCCCGGGTGAGGCCTACTTTAACTTTTCTAAAAGACATATGTGTGGTTAATTTATCATGGTTGTTAACGGTAAGGGAAAACATCGTAAGGATACCCACATGGCTGAGTTGTACTTAGTCATGTGATAATGTATTCGTACAGAACGGCTATAGGCCTTCATATGTATGTATGTATTTATAATAACATTGTGGTAGATTTACAGGAGCAGTTTATTTTTTTATGCCATTAAATTATCAGAAGGCTTGTGAAATATCCAAACCATTATCGAATAAATTTCACATAATTTGAAATTTTTTTGTTCATAAAACCTCGTGTGGGGATATTACTAATAAATAAAGGATAAACAAAGGAAACAAATAATAAATTTCAGTATACAGTCAAAGATAAAATTCTAACAAGGTGTAGCTACAGAAATTGTATGCGAACAGGATGGTGATGGGTCTCCAATTTCAGTTGTAGTTATAACGTAAAATTAACGTTCATAAAGCCACCATCAGACAAAAAAGATATATTCTTCTGTCTGTTCTATTAAAATTTTCACTCTTTGACAAAAGACTGTTAGATCATTTGCTACAAATTATTCTATACAAATAGAAGATTGTCGCTTCTGCCGTTCTGCAGGAAGTGTCAATTAATTTACCTATAATAGGTAGCAAGTGGCTCAACAATATTGGGACTGGGAGGGAACTTATTATGAAATATCTATGCTTTCATGGTACGTAGTTTTTATTTGTGTTCATATTGCTATAACAAACATGTTTAAAAGGTGAACGGGTGCCTCGTTTTTCTTAATGGATACAACGTAATATAAAGTATTAGTAAAGTAAATATAATCAATTATAATTTGTTAGATTTATTCCGAGCTTAACTTAAGAAATAGACCGATTTACTTAGTCGAATTTTATTTTATGTGTAAATTTAAATAATTATTTTAATAGTTAGTAGACGTACTATCAGCATAGCCAGTTTATTTACTCCATGTATACTTGTAAGGTAATACCATATCTACAAATACACACATATACCAATTTTATCCGTTATATTTCGTGACGGATTCATATCTGATTATTTATAATATACTGATCATCTTTCTTCTGTTCTCGAATTCGTAGATTCAGATAACAAATACAAAACTTTCCAGTCATATCATATTTCTTTTAACACACTTACTCAAACTACTGGATAGGTCTTAAGTAACTCTAATTTGTTATCATTTTATTTAGTACTAGTGGATTGGCCCAGCTTTAGAATAGTTGTCAAAATATCTGAGGTTTTTAGAGTTAGGTTTAAAGATTTTTCTTTCTTTCTTTCTTTCTTTCTTTGAGGTTTCTTTAATCACTGCTCAACCTTTGTGAAATGTATCGCAATTAATAGCACTCCTGAATAGTGTAGCTTTGTGATTGTGAAAGCGCTTTTATAAACTGTAAGTATGTCCAAAAATAAGCCCTTGCAAACAAACAATCAGAGTTGAAAAACTTTGCATACATCTTTCTATCTTTTGCCCGCGCAACTTTTACACAAAAATAATCCTTATAGCATGATCCAGTATTTACGTGCGACGACGGCGCAATGGCTTATTTCATGAATTAGTTTGGTGTTTCTGTACCGATTTCTATTATTCTTTTTTTATTGAATATGTAATAATGTAAACGTTTGGAAATTATGGATGAGTGAGAGTATAATAAACGTAAGAGTAAACAAATATAATCAGAGTGCTCCGAACTGTCAAGCTATCAGGAGTTACACGTGTTATTGTGAGTTAACCATAAAAGTTAGACATATGTTATTGAGAGATGTTTTAAGACAATTTTATGTGGAATATTTCCATCATACATAATTTCTATGTGACTTTAACCATTAAGGCTGCACTTAAAAAATGGAGTGACTTCTACAGTTTTCCCAAAATTACCCGAAATTCCCCTTCACTACTCTGCTGAAAAGTATACTATAACCTGCCTACTGCTTACTAAATATATCTTCTATCTATATCTATACTACAGTAAAGATATAGATAGAAGATATATTTCTATACATATATATATATATATCTTTAGAAGATATATTTAGTAAGAGAATACAGGATGCGGTGCAACAGAAAATCGAATCGTTGTGATTACAAAGATTTACTTTCTAAAACAATAAAAAAAATGGTTTACCATAACATCAAACGTAACAATTAGCTATCTTCTATCGATGATTGGCCAAAGGTTGGTTCTGCTCAAAAATTCAGGTCAAGACAATGCGATAAAATGAAATTCATTAGTAGAAAATAATGAAAATGTACCATGTCGTGCTGGATAAGAATGTCACTACCCCTGTCTACCCATGGGTGTCGTAAAAAGCGACTAAGTTGGAGACCCATCATCAACGATACTTTATTTCTACCATCTTGTCCGCTATCAACTTCCAAATGTGGCTGAGGAGTTTCTAGCTCTATAGCTCAAGCTACCCCTTTTTGGGATTTATAGCCGTGAGTATATGTACTATATTAAATATATCGTTGAGTTAGTATCCCGCAATACAAGCCTTACTTAGTTCGGCGCTAACTTGATCTGTGTGTTATATGTCCGTTTATTTATTTTAGGGGAAGGAAGAATGAAGTTAAGCCACGAAGTAATACATACATACATATACTCACGGCTATAAATCCCTAAAAGGGGTAGCCAGAGCTGAGAAATTAGAAATTCCTCAGCCACTTTTGGAAGTTGAGTGGGGAAAAGATGGTAGAATAAAGGTTGTTGGTGATGGGTCTGGAGACTGGACGGTTGGAACCGCATCGCCCAAAAATCCAATAAAAAGCCCCAAGTCCGTTAGTCGCCTCTTACGTACACCCACCGGAAGAAATGGGGTAGTGCTATTCTAAGCCGACACTACACAGCGAAGTAATACTGTGTTATAATTTAACACGACTCAGTGGAAGATTAACCCGCTGGAAGTCCTGACTGATCATTGTAATGCGATAGTTTGAAGAGAAAGCCTATTCAAAACCTCATCGAAATAATAGTCTCTTAAACAAATTTAATGATCCCCTCGATTGTATTATATGTTTATGTGAGAGACATATTTTAGCGGTGTAGTGTCAGCTGAGAATAGCACTACCTCATTTCTTCCGGTGGGTGTACGTAAGAGGCGACTAACGGTATTGGGGCTTTTAAGGGAATTTTGGGCGATGCGGTTGGAGACCCGATCACCAACAAGCTTTATTTTACTATCTTTTCCCCACTCAACTTTCCAAAAGTGGCTGAAGAATTTCTAATTCCTTAGCTCTGGCTACCCCTTCTAGGGATTTTTAGCCGTGAGTATATGTATGTATGTATGTATATTAAAGGTTTGCCAGAATCGTAAAAAGTGGCTATCGATAGTCTCTGCCTACCCCAATAGAAAATAATGGCGTAAGTATATGTATTTATATTAAATATAAATAAATACATAATAACATAACATAACATAAACGTTCACGCCGAATATCCCCGAAGGGATTGGCAGAGGTACTAATATTTCTGAACATCACGTGACTTTGTCACCAGGTGTTCAGAGTACCCACGTTTTGCATGGGCAGTGTACTCACGTGATAGGGGGCAGGCCTATCGCCGTTTTGTACGAATACACTGTCACATGACTAAGTACAACTCAGCCATGTGGGTTTCCTCACGATGTTTTCCCTCACCGTTAACAACCATGATAAATTAACCACACATATGTCTTTAGAAAAGACAAATTAGTGTAGGCCCAACCTAGGATTTGAACACTAGTCGTTTGCACGATAACCGAGTGTTCTACCCACTGGGCTATCACGGTTGCTTTGCTAAATAAATCTTGCATCATATTCTTCTATATATATAATATTGTATCGTATCATACAAAATGGCGGTCAATAGTATCTACCTTGACAAATGGAACCTAACGGCGTGAACATATATATATATATGTATAATAAATCTATAGCACATTCTTACGCCGCAACCGCACTATAGTATACTACTTACGCACAGCCTTACGAAAAATAAAAGCACCTAACATCTAGACCACGGCCATACTATACTACTACATATATGGTTTTGTAGACTTGAATTGAGGCTTTGATTATGATTTCACATCCCAATATTATTTTTCGATGCAAGTAAATTTTATGCACAACAGTACCTAAAAGAATCCTCTTAACGGAACCTTATAATAATAAAAAACAAGCGAAGGGCGACATGTTCTTCATAATTTTATTTATTTATTCGTCTCATTTACCATCGACGTGAAATTTTTGATGAGCAAAAAGTTGGACAAGTATTTTCATACCTCCTTGACAATATCGGGTCGTTTAACAATTATGGCTCTTCCTTTAAGTGATTTTAACATATATTGGTTGTACACTTGTAATTATTGATAATTTCCTCTTATAGCTCGCAAGCACGAAAGTCAATTGGTAATGTCTACGTTTACATACATTCTTTAAACGCCAATGATAAGTTCACATTAATCATTACTAAGGAAAATATGAAGTAAAAAACATCTTTTGATGAAACAAAGCGGTGATAAATAAGACTGCAATAAATATATTTATTTATTAAAATTTAACATAAAAGAAAGTTTGGTGGTAAATATACACGCCTTTTTTTATTGATGTACCCTTGGGATTGGTCAATAACCAATTATCTTTCTAAAACTGGCTAAGACATGTTTTGATTATCTGGCCACCTCTTGTGCTAAATATCACCGTGATTATTCGCAACATTAATTATTAAGGCGTAGAAAATTTATTAGTTTGAATCAAGTAATTTTCATGTCAAGACAGTGATGCATTTCTCATTCCGATTCCAAGCTATTTAAAGTCAATGCAATTAAAATGGGAGCAAATATTTAATTAAAGTAAATTAACATTTGTACTAAAAATAATAGTAAAGTTGAAATAAAGTCTCACTTTAAGTGTTGGTTTTAATAGTGTCCATGGTTTTATTACTCAATTTATTATTACATTTATAATTAAGTTTAGTTTAATTTCCGTATAAGTGTTTGTCATAACGCCCTTTCTTTATAGTAATTAAAAAGGATTCTTCGAAAAAGTTTGTGTATATTGCAAAAACGTTATAAGTTGAAATTTTATAACATAACATAACATAAACGTTCACGCCGAATATCCCCGAAGGGTTTGGCAGAGGTACTAATACTTCTGAACATCACGTGACTTTGTCACCAGGTGTTCAGAGTACCCACGTTTTGCATGGACAGCGTACTCACGTGATAGGGGGCAGGCCTATCGCCGTTTTGTACGAATACACTGTCACATGACTAAGTACAACTCAGCCATGTGGGTTTCCTCACGATGTTTTCCCTCACCGTTAACAACCATGATAAATTAACCACACATATGTCTTTAGAAAAGACAAATTGGTGTAGGCCCGACCCAGGATTTGAACACTAGTCGCTTGCACGATAACCGAGTGTTCTACCCACTGGGCTATCACGGTTGCTTGAAATTTTATCTATACCTCGATAACGTGATTTAAAATACAAGGGTATTTTTACCATTATAGTATTTTCTCAGATTTTCACGATTGCACATTAAAATTAAAACAACTATTGATTTTCGGATATTTTAATCGTGTGTTAGTACATAGTTTTTAAAGCCCGACGTTTCGCAAACTTTTCAGTTATCATGGTCACGGGAAGACTGAAAGAAACGTCGGGCTTAAAAAACCATGTAATAACACGCGATTGAAATATTCGAAAATCAATAGTTGTTTTAAATATTTTTACCAACTAATTAGTGTGTACAAAAACAACGATTTCGATAACTCATATTTTTGGAAAAGTTACCGTGATATGTAGATAATATTCATCGACCACCATATTAGTGATCAACGGAGATACTAACGTTCACTATAAATATATTACAACGGAAATTGTACTATGTTTTGCTAGCTTAGAATAAAGATAACCCATGATTTCCTATAGTTTCGTAAAAGAAGACTACTTGTACAGGACGATCATACCGATTGAGTGGCGTTGATCAGGATAACCATCACCCGATTTCCGAAAGAAGCTGTAATACTATTTTATTTGGTAGCTATGGATACCACTCTTCCGTGTATATAGCAGTAGGTGTAGGCAGATTGGGTAAAATCTTCAATAATAACAATAATATCCCTCTTGACCAAATAATATCTACGCGTTTAAACAACTCAAATAGAAACGTCAGCATTATATCCGGCCATTGAAATAGTAATAAGTCATTTTGATACACCGATAAATATTGTCACATAACCGTCAGTCACTTGTCCGTTCCACAAGTTTAATAGCATTCCTGACACCTCACCGTCAATATTGTAAAAAAACGTGAAACGAACATAAGTAATAAATCGTAGTGCAAATATCTCGAACATTCGATCTCATTATTTCAAACTACCCGCGTTGGTGTGATAAAAATCTCTCACCGTTTAGTTACTACAAAACTGAAGTAAGCGACACGATGATGATAATCGATACATTGGAACAATCACAGTTTATCGAGTTGAATCCTTGTTTATGGATGTTGAATTATTGATTCAACTTTTTACGCGTCGGCATATACTTACTTGATAGGTTAGTCCACTGACTTTAGGGATTTAAAGCGTAAGAGTATAAGATTCATTCTATGACTATTTGTCTATACATACATACAAACATACATATACTTACGGCTATAAATCCCTTAACGGGGTAGCCAGAGCTTTGGAATAAGAAATTCTTCAGCCACTTTTGGAAGTTGATTGGGGAAAAGATGGTAATAATAAATGTTTTTGGTGACGGGTCTCCAACCACATCGCCCAAAAATCACTTAAAAAGCCCCTATACCCTTAGTCGCCTCTTACGATCACCCACGGGTAGAAATGGGGTACTGTTATTCTAAGCCGACACTACACGGCAATTTTTCTATACAAATAAATAAATTTGGAGTGTATGTTTGTATAATTAAAATAAACGCTTTAAACTGATGATGACGGTTGTATGTGTTACCGTTAAAGTGCATAACTCAGTTCTAATGCACATCAAAAAGTTAGTTACCGGGTTTTAATTCATAAAACATGATTAGTTGTCAAAATTAACTATACTCTGATTTTACATAAACACATACATACATATACTCACGGCTATAAATCTATAAAACTAGTAGCCAGTGCTTCTGATTAAGAAATCCCGTAACCACTTTTGGATCTTTAATGGGGAAAAGATTGTAAAAGTTTGGTTGTTGGTGATGCGTTTCCAAATGCATCGCCCGAAAAATCACTAATTTAAAAACCAATCAAATCAAGAGAAAGAAGAATTAGAAAAGACAAATTTGTGCAGAACCATCCCGGGATTTGCACCCACGCCTCTCTGTACGATAGGTGGTGTTCTACCCACTCAGCCATTACGACTGTTTATATGTTCTTTATCTATATATTCAAAATATTAGCCGACTGAAGTGGACTGGAGTAAGGGGGTTTTCAAATATAACATTATAAAAATACATATATACCACTAGCTTCGTTCCTATGCATCAATCTTTTCATACATTCTCTTTTACTCTTCATTCTTCGGCAACGACCTGTTCAATTTGGATATAAGTCCTCCAAGGACGACCACATTGGCTTTATAGATCTCTTTCACCAATTTACTATCATCCGTACTCTCTATGTGCCCTTGATGTGCCCCAACCATCTCAAGATTCCTTTTTCTATCTTTTTTACAATATCATCTTTCACGCCGCAGTTTTCACGAACAAGCTATTTGACACTCGATCACATAACCTAACATTATATTTTTTCCGAAACACTTCATCTCTACTGCATTTACGCCGCTCTCATGCTTCTTCGGCCACTTAACAAAAATACGTAAAATATTCTTAAATTGTAATATTAAAATGAGAAAAAAGAAACAATACAGTCGGCAGTCCTTTAGCTATTTGGGGCCTTAAACCCAAATATTGTTTTGTAAAATCTGCAACAAAAGTCACAAACGTACTGCATATACTCGTAGTATACAGGGTGGCGCATTCAAATCGGTCAGTATGGGAAAGTCTGAAACTATAAGACATACGAAGATTTGTTCTTAGGAACCATGTCACCGATTTTAATAAAAAGAAAAACTGCATTCATACATTTAAAAAAAAACTGTACCCAGCTCGGGAATCGAACCCGGTTGTTTTGAAAAAATAAACTTACACTTTTTCTATTTGGATATCGATTGTGTAGGTCTTAAGCTGTAAATGTCTGCATAAAACATGATGTCTAAAATGAATAAAATGCATTGTTTTGACATACTTTATTTTCTCAAAGTAGGTGTTCGAAGTGAACACCATTTTTTTCAATACAATTTTCAACACGTTTAGGCAACGATCTTACTTTTGTATCTTCATGTGGTGAATTTGTGTTAAAATTGACTCAATGGCTGCTTTAAGGTTTTCAACGGTGTCATAGCTTGTTTTGTAAACTTCATCCTTGACGTAACCCCATAAAAAATAGTCTAGAGGCGTTAAATCAAGCGACTGTGTATCTACAATATCTACATACTTACTTTAAGTGGGCTTTTCAATTGATTGTTAGTGTTTAATTACTGTAGATAACAAAACTTCCTTAAATGCTTAATTTAATGCAAACCACATGATACGGTGCATGTATGTAATAACTTATTATTAATAAGTTGAGAGGTACAAACAGTCATAGAGACAATTTTACATGCCTGAACTTCTTGATTATTGTAACGGTGGTCACTTCGAATTCGAACACCTACTTTGAGAAATTAAAGTATGTCAAAACAATGCATTTTATTCATTTTAGACATCATGTTTTATGGAGACATTTACAGCTTTAGACCTACACAATCGATATCAAAATAGAAAAAGTGCAAGTTTATTTTTTCAAAACAACCGGGTTCGATTCCCAAGCTGGGTACAGTTTTTTTTCAAATGTATGAATGCAGTTTTTATTTTTATCAAAATCGGTGACATGGTTCCTAAGAACAAATCTTCGTATGTCTTATAGTTTCAGACTTTCCCATACTGACCGATTTGAATGAGCCACCCTGTATATTGCAGTGCTTCGTTCAAATACAGTACGACATGATTTTGATTGTTGTTAGGTGATATATATTGATGTGAATTAAGTAAAGACATATTAAAATAGGCCTGACTTAGGTTTAAAATCCATGCTTTATCCATTGACTCCATATATCATTGATTGAAAATATACAAAGTAAAAAGTAGGATAAATATCAAAAGAAAATACTAGAAATAATTAAAATAGTTTGTACCACAAAACAAGTCTGAAGTTAGCCGCTTCACATTGCTGCCAACCTAACAGACTGTAAATATATCACTCAAGTTGTTGTACTTGTTCGTTGACAGCTAAATTGCTGTAACTTCCGTGTGGATTGCAACAGAATTTAATTCAAATGGTGTCTTTTAATAAGTTTAATGTTTACTATGTGAGTGCCGTGTATGATTATCAAATAACGTTACATTTTATTGTAAAAAATAGTCAGTTTTTATTTTCTGAATACTCCAAAAAAATAAAGTTACATAATAAATCTCAAAAGAGGTTTATGTTGAGGTAATACATGTTGCCATCATGGTTATTTGATTCACCGTTCCATGATTAATAACAGGGCATTTTACGTAGTAAGACATTTTCCTCAAACAACTGTATTTTTCTGACCTCAGCATAGTCAAAACCTTAATAAATCGTTGAAAAGTTTAAAATCTTGTGTACCTTTTGGCGATTACACATATTCATTAATAAAAAGAAAAAATATATAAAGAATGTTAAAATTTCAAAACAACAAACATAAAATTGCTTCAAAAATATAAATAATGTTACTATTTCAAAAATATTTATAGCTTGTAATAAATTTAAAATTTCACTGATGACTAAGTATACTGTAATCTTGCTACAATTATTTAGTAGCAAGCAATGTGCGTGGAAAGACTAACAAGGCTCCACAATAGTCATGGAAAGCCTTTGCAAATGTCCGATCATTTAAAACCAGGTGACTAAGAGTTGAACATGTAAAAAGATTACGTATTACACATAATCAGTTAATTTAGACAATATATAATTGCAATATTTTATTTCGATTGGATATGATACATTTCTCTTTTTAAGTGGCTTAAAATAGGACTTAACAATTTCTGCCAACCCTTAAAATAATAATCCGAAAAATACCGTAAAAGGCGACTAGATTCGTCAAAACAAATTTATGAACAAAACAGTGAAACTTGAGCTTAAATTAGGGATTCTGAATAAAAACGGCTTAGACCTTAATTCGCGTTTATCTGCTTTTGCACACTTCAAACCACATCTAAAAATAAGTCAAGGTATTATTTTTTAAACAATACTATCTCTATATCATGTCGCCTCATAGTTTATAAAGGGTGGGCCGACAAATTGTTCCTCCATTCAAATGTTAGTACGGTGCGCGGCGCAATTATCGGTCAGCTGACTGCGGAATTCATTTAATAGACATTACTATTACTTGGACTGATAATGTGGAAACTAAAGAAATTAATATGTATTAATGATGAAACATTAATGGTGTAAGTTTTTTATAGACTTTGGTATTTGAAATACAACAGTCCAAACACCTAAGGACAGTGGAACAGTATATTAAAGCTAAAGAATAATTTGCTATATTGTAATAGTAAAAAACAAATTTTTTGGTAGTAGAAGTAAAAAAAGAATTGTGCTAAGAGCATGTGCATGAGCTAAGATACATTATAAGAAAATAGAAAACCATAGTTAACTCCGCTATTTTCTCCTAGATGGGTACAAAATCAAACTTCTACTATAAAGGTATATAATCAGCAATAACAATTAAAATAACGAATGTAATGATAAAAGATAAAAATATTATGGTTGATGAATTTATCTGACTTAAACCTTAGTAGGTTTTTTTTTATTTTTATTCAAAATTTTGATAATTATTGACTTAGTAATAAGTGAAAATATGTTTGTTTGGTTGTTCTAACTTGTTTTTAATTTTCTAGTTTATATAAATAGCTGCTGACGTACTGTCATCACTACTCATCACCATGTAGGGCTCATAATGAAAACCAGTTCTGATTTTGTGTATACTCATACACAAATCAGAAATTACTGATTGTGGGCCCAATTTAGCGAAACCATTTCTTTAAATTATGTCATTGAATACTGTATATGTGTGCTAAATAAAAAAATCTTTTCTTTTCTTTTCAAAAGCTGTTAGATTACCAAAATTTATAAAAGCAAAATGCTTTTGATGGTAATGAAAATCTCGACGGTAATAAAACTCGTTGTAGATAAAATTACTAATTATAATAGTTTTTAACAGCTATGATAATAAAACTAAAATGAAAAATAGATAAAACACATTAAAATTACTTATTTAAACTTGCTAAAAAAAGCAGGTGTCCAAAGTATTAAGAATAAAAGGGAAATTATGAAAAGATTGATGGATGAAAACGAAGCTAGAGAGGTTTGGCAATATCGTACAAAGTGGCGATAGATAGTCTCTGCCTACCCCAATGCAAACTCATGGCGTGAATATATGTGTGCATGTCTAAAATTAGTACAAAGCGCTAGTGTATTTTATTAAATTAATACTTAAGCGTAGATTCAAATGAAAACCAAAAACAATACTTTTATGTGAAATATAGATTTAACGGTTTGAAAAATATTTAATTAAATGTGACCAAAAGATGTAAGTTTTGTTGCCCATTGATTTATCAAATGTCGTTTCCTTTTGTATTTTGAAATTTTGACACATAAAGACATACATTGTACTGGTCTTGCTTGGTTTCGCATCCATATCACAAAATAGAGGTACAGCTACACTCATCGTACGCAGTTTTTTTTTTCATTGCTCTAATAAAGATTTATTATTTTTAGAGTCTTCATCAAATATTTCGTATACATTTTCTCTTTAATCATTATTTGTGTCAAAATAAATGAAAGCAATTAAACCAATTCCATTTGCAAATTAAGGTCAACTAATTAAATTACATTTAAATTGAAATCACACATTTTTATCTTCGGAATCCCTTCAATAGGTTTTAGAAAGTTAAAAGGTCATTTGCAAATAAGGTAAACATGTTTTATGGCTGGTGGGATCATTAAAATAGTTAAAATTATTAAGAAGCGCCATAAAATAACAATTTAATTTCAAAAATAAACAGGTATTTAGATTTATTTACTTTTGGTATGAAAGAGACAGTTTTTTTTATTGCGGCCCTATTAAAGCGATTATGGTAGGTAAGTAAAATCAATCATTAAACATTCTTGCCCTTCTGATTCGAGTACATATTAATAAATTTATTCATGAAAAGACTTTCTAAAATTTTAGTCACGAATTCAAATTCTTTAAATTTTTAATAAATTGCGATGCGGTTGGATACCCATCGAAGAAAGAAAGAAAGAAAAATAATTTATTTGGCATAAAAATATTACAATGTTTGAGTAACAACGGATTAAAACACATATATCATATTGCCAAATTGGTTCTGGCTTATCATATGTGCCTCAACCGCGTGTCTCGCAGGACACGTCAGCTGCTTCACGCTGGTTTTCAGCCAGCACCAGTTAGCCAGACAACATTAAAAAACATAAAGCTCTATGTAGCGTACGAGTATATACTTATATCAACAAAACAATTCTTATATATTTTTTCTATAATAAAACTATTACCGTTAGAATTTATACAGTCTAAATAAATTAAGACAAAAAACAAAAAAATGGTAAAATTGAAATTAGTTCTAAATATTAAACATAAAAACACAATTGTTTGTCTTTCTTAGCTCTGCCTACCCCTTTTAGGGATTAATAGCCGTGAGTATATGTATGTATGTTTTAATAAATTATTTTAACTGGTTAAGCGATCTTTAGATTCAATATATTGTTGAATTTAATATTTAAATAATATAGTATACATAATCAAAATTCTATCCCTTTTACGATTAATACAGTTATTATTAAATTTAATAAACGCCTAAAACTCGGTACCCATAAAAGCGAATTCAAACTCAAATTCAACCTAAGCTTTCAAACGTAGGCATAAATATCTACGAAAAGTAATACCCACATATGTAGGTATATGAGTAAATCATTATCATAAGAAACTTACATATCCTCCATTTTATTTTCCCATGTAGATCTAGGAAAATCCTATATCATTTTGATAAATTTGTAATTATCTCAGTTATTCCTTGTTCGTTTGAACCACCAACACTTAACCGAATCCGAAGTAAACTTAGTATTAAGTTGAAATTTGACGTTCAAAAAACAAAGATTTATCTTTTTACTTTGAAATAAATGATTATTTTATTTTTTATTTATTTTATTTTATTTTTTAACGCAAGAGTATGTCTGAAAATACTCACACTTATATACTTTCTGACACTATCCTTGCACTTAAAATATTTTGTAACCAAAAAATATCAGACACGGAATGCCGCTAGCTTAACGCTCGTGACGTCACCCAGGTTGCAACCCTTTTTCTGATCCTAGATTTGTGGTAGGTAAGTGTAAAATAAATATAACCTCTATCTGATTCCCAGATAAAAACAGTAGTAATAAAACGTAGGAAACAAACATTCGCCGCCAACAAAAACAAATTCGAAACCCCAGTAAAGGCCAAGTCCTTTGCAATAAATTGAAAACGTTGATATAAATTCGCACGACGTGTGGTGTCTGAATTAAATAGTGGTGTGAAGTGCCGATTCAATTCCGATTTTATGGCGGCAAATTAATTCTAGTAGTCGATTTGACGGTTTTGTTTCGTAGTCCTCACGTTTTGTATTTACAGAGATGGATGACCTTATATGGGGTAAGAGACTGACCCGTAGTTTAACCAAAAGAGGATTGATGTATGTTTCAAGCAATCGCTTCGCAATGGGTTGTTTGGTTTTGAAAATATGGAACCGTTGGTAAATGTATGTGTAGAAGATTTTTTTTTATAGATACACATACGGCTGTAAATCCCTAAAAGGGGAAGGCAGAGCTTCATAATTAGAAATACTTCAGGCACATTTGGAAGTTGTGTGGGAAATAGATTTTAAAATAAATGTGACTCGAGATGGGTCCCCATCCCCAACCGCATCACCCAAAAATCACTTAAAAAAACCCATTACCTACCTTACTGATACTAATATAATAATAATAATAACTCTTACAAACACCCACGGAACGTATGGGGTTGTACTGTCTTGTATAAATGTGTCCTCCTTGGTCTTCCACTATTGCCAATAGCATCCAAATTGGTTCTGTTACGCTGATTAACTTTAAACTGTACTCACTATATTCAAAACTATCTTAATATTCCCTCGACTATCTTTTTAACAATATTATTTTTCACCCCGCATTTTACAGTATTCATAATGAAATTGTTAACCACTGGAGTAAATAAGCTTACATTATTACTTTTTCTAACAGTCGATGAGCCAAAAAACTACTAAATTAAAAAGAACCCGAACTAGTCCATATTTTCCCCGTTTAGTTTTACACATGCATCCTCTTAGATTGAAACCATGGACGTATAGGTGGACTACTAAACCCTCACTTCAACAACGAATATCGGACATATATAAAACATTCAAGACTAATAATCAAAGCACAAACGCAAACCTCTTAATCACAAGTCTGTGAAAATCAAAATCTAACCCAAAGAGACAAATAGCGGAAGCGTGCCTAACCCAGCGGTACAAATGGCGATAACCCTGCGATACGCGTGCATTTAAACAATTTGATTTTAGACCCCGGCGTTTTATAAGGGACAACATAAACATATCAACCTGTGAATCCTGCGCAGTGCCCATGCGCATACCGATCTCTGCCGAATGCGCAGAGTTGCGTGGACATCACCCATTGAAGATATCTATCTGACCGCCACAATGTATTTCTAGTCGCCCATCCATTGCGGTAAAGTTGGACTAAGGAGTAGTATTGAAACGAGTTTTAAGTTTTGTGCGCTTTGCATATGTTGTGTGCTTAGAAATATACATACATACATACATATACTCACGGCTATAAATCCCTAGAAGGGGTAGCCAGAGCTAACGAATTAGAAATTCCTCAGCCACTTTTGGAAGTTGCGTGGGGAAAAGATGGTAAAATAAAGGTTGTTGGTGATGGGTATCCAACCGCATCGCCCAAAAATCCCTTAAAAAGCCCCAATACCGCTAGTCGCCTCTTACGTACACCCACCGGAAGAAAAGGGGTAGTGGTATTCTAAGCCGACACTACACAGCAATACTTAGAAATATAGTATCTAAATTTAGATAAGGTTACGTAATTTAGTTTTGTAGCTATAATTTTAGCGAGATTTTCGGAATAAGCAATTCGCCTGGCACGGTACAAGTTAAAAAAAAATACAATTAAAGAAATGTAGTTGATGGGTGGCTTTTTGCTCGCCCAACAATAAGAAAATGTACTAGGTTTAATATATATCTTTTCTACTACCACCCCATTTAATGAATAACTCCTGTGATTAGGCAGATCAGGTACATTTGTAGTTTCCATGGTTGTATGACGCATAACGACATTAATTTTTAACGATGTTCGGCGTGCACGGGGATGCAATGAATATGAATGTAAATTAAGTGCCTCGATACAGTTGTTATTATCTTTTGTTCTACTAGTTGCAAAAATGACTAAAGAGTTTCTAGTTCTGAAGCCTTGGCTACTTCTTTTGGGATCCATAGCCGTGAATGAATGTTTGCATGTACGTTTTTTTTTGCATACCTTAGATATTAGAACTTTTTTATTTAATTATTAACTATAAATTAGTAATAGACTTAGTAAAAGTAACAGCTCAATCATATATTTTTAGGGTTCCGTACGTCTGAATACAAAAACGGAACCCTTATAGGATCACTCGTGTGTCTGTCCGTCCGTCGCTTACAGTCAATTATTTTTATTTAAATAATGAAAATACAATTTACTTCATAGTTCAAAATAAAGTCGCTTTATCTGTCCCTATATATGCTTAAATCTTTAGAACTACACAACGGATTTATATATAAAATGATTAAAGAAGCAGGTTTATGTATATAATAATATTTATTAAATATTAGAAAAATGAGGTGTCTAATGTGATGTCGTTAATAATATATTTTATCCGCTTGCATTTCAAGCAAGTCTGAAGTACAGAAAAGGTTCTGATGATGATTTTTCTTATCTCAAGCAGACGAAGTTGCGCCAACTAACTAGTATATGATTAAATGAAAACTGTTAACATACTCATAAGAACGTAGGGAAGAAAAATGAATATAAGTTAAAATAATATAAAGGCGTATTTATTTCTTAATGGATGGCAACCTATTTTATCTCGGGCGGTGACTGACGATTGAATAGCTGAGTACTGTTGGTTCCTGATATTTTAGTTTGCTCGGTAAATACTACGGCTCGACAACGCACGCCTTATTTGCATTTTATTTGTTGAAATTTCAGGATTTAGAGATAAATGATTTATCCTTTACACAAAAAAAGCTGGAGGAAATTGTATTTTGCTTTAGAGCTAACAATGAGGAAGAAATAGCAACAAAGATTTTGGACTCAAAGTAACTCAGCGTTGACAATCTAAACGATCACCCATTGTTTTCACGAGCTACCACTATTAACATGTTATACAACTTTGTAAAATTTAAGAAAAGTACTATTGTGATATAAAAAAAAAAAAATTATTTACTAAATTAATTAATATACAGTTTCAATTTACATTTGCCCTCGCACTAGGCTAAACCTGTAATGTATGCATGTTTCAAGATTACGATGGAAGAGAAGGTGAAAAATTCCAACTTCTTTTAATGTCCCACACCAATAAGTCGTAAGTAGATTAACGAGAACGTATTTCCATTAACAAACCAAAATTAACAGTTTTAAATGTTACCGATTTCAACCGCTTAGAGGTTCAGTATATAACAAAGCATAGTATACAAACTTATGTTTGAACTTGTTCAAAGTTGCGATATCTTTTTCATTGCTTTTACATACTGTTCTAACATATTAGACATACATAATAATAATACCCACATGAGGTTATCATGAACAAAAAGATTTAAAATACATATACTCACTGTATAAATCCATAAACGGGGTGGCCGGAGATTTGGAACGAGAAATTCCTCAGCCAGTTTTGGAAGTTGAATGGGGAAAAGATGGGTGGTAAAATAGGGATTTTGGTGACGAGTCTCCAACCACATCGCTGAAAACTTACTTAAAAATCCCCTATGCTCTTAGTAGCTTCTTACGATCACCGACGGGTAGAAATGGGGTTGTGCTATTCTAAGACACTACACAACCATTTGATAGTTGTGTCATAATATTTTTGTCTATGTAGAAACCATATTTTGTAGAGGGGTGTAGTATTTACAAAAGCATAAAATGTATTACTTTGAATAACTGTGAAAAGTTTTTGTTAAAAAGCAGTTGTGTTCCTATGGGAAATCGAATATTAAATATTACAATAAAACGCCATAAAATGACATAAAATACATATTCGAAGCTGATCAGGAGCATTTTAATTTCACCCATGTTCTAAGTGGTTCAATACTCATTGCAACCAACATATACACGATGAATGCGGATGTGGATGTTTATTTTTATAAAAAAGAGGAAAAAAGAAAATATTTATTTGTTACCACAAATTACATTAGAAAACAAAAAAAAAACAGATCTTTTAGCATGCTTTAGCTAATAAACAATGTAAGTGGAAACAAATCGGCGTACACTTCAGCTGAATTACTAATTTTTTATTGAGATACTGTAAGTGCACCAAATGTGGCCTACTACTGATTTAGGAAGTTTCCTTACTGTTCTATCAAGTAATAAGGGACAAATCTCCTATGCAAATCAAATAAGTTAAACAACCTATTCGAAGGGCATAATTTCTCCACCTGACATTAATAAAGTATTCATATTAGTGAGATGTATGATATTAACAAACTCGTTTTGTCAGATTACACCGAAACTATTTGGGTCTTGTAAATTCTGTTTTATTAACTCTGATAATGAAATCAATATATTTATTTCTCGGTGTTTCGTGCATCGTAATTCCTATTCATAAGCCTCCTTTTAGGTTCAAAATTTTAGATTTTTTTGTTAACAAATGCATACAAATACACATACTTTAAATTTACTAATCTTACCCTCCAAAGATTGTCTTTGATAAGAATGCCAATTGTACATACGAGGGGCATGCCAAAAGAAACTAGATACTCAAAAATCATAAAATTTATTCTTTATTACAAGTATCGATCTTTTCAAAGTATTCACCCTGAGCAAGTATACACTTTTCCATACGTCTGAACCAATTGAAAAATACCTGTAACCACTCTTGTTTAGATACCTCAGAAATCTCGAAATAATAGGCAACCAGCGCATCTTCTTTGCTTACAAACCTCTTCCCCTTTAGTTTTTCTTTGATTTTTGGAAACAAGTAAAAATCACAAGGCGCTAGGTCAGGGGAATATGGCGGGTGAGGGAGAATAGACACATTTTTCGAGTTGAAAAAGTCTAGTGTTCTGGCAGACGTGTGCGGCGCCACATTGTCGTGGTACCTGAGAAGTTGCCGGATTCCTGACTTCGGTCGCTTGTCACACCAAGCTGATATTGCTGTTGGAGCACAAACTGTTGCATACCATTCGGAGTTCACCGTTTTTTCATTCTCTAGCACAACAGTAGCAATATGACCCGTTTTGCAGAAAAACGAAGCGACCATTTGTTTCTGTGTGCTTCGTGCACGGCGACATTTCGTTGGAGTTGGCTCGTCTTCAAAGCACCACACAGTCGACTGTCGCTTTGATTTGGGATCATAGTTATAAAGCCATGTTTCGTCACCAGTCAGTATATCATATACGTTTTTTTTCTCGCCTCCGTTGAATTTATCTATCATGAATAGGCACCAATCCACCCGACGGTCTTTCTGCTCATCGGTAAGTTTGTGCGGCACCCATCTCGAACAACGTTTACGGAGAGAAAGGTGGTTGTGAATTATGGTTTGCATTGCTGCTGATCCAATTCCTAGTTCTCGCTCTAGCTCTACATATGTAATTCGTCGGTTTTCGCGAATGAGTTTTTCGACTGCACGAACGTTTTCTTGCGTGACCGCGGTTGGCGGCCGTCCTGTCTCCGCTTCATCTTCGAGACATCCCCGTCCTCTTTTAAATTCAGCAAACCAATTGAATACTATTGCTCGGGAACAAGCAGACTCACCAAAAGTAGAAGCCAAAAGTTCAAAACATTCTTGAGGCTTTAAACCTTTTTTAAAGTCATAATAAATCATAGCGCGAAAATCACGTCGACTGAGATCTAAAAAATAAATAAAAAAGTGTGTTCTATATTCAAATATATCAATAAAAAAACCAGCCTATGAGATGGTGTATAGCTTGCCAGTGTCAATTAAATGAGAAAAGAGTATCTAACTTCTATTGGCATGCCCCTCGTACATACATATATTCACGGCCATAAATCCCAAAAAGGGTTGCCAGAGCTTTGAAGCTAGAAATTTCTCAGCCACATTTGGAAGTTGATAGGGTATAAGATGGTAGAAAAAAAGTATCGTTGATCTTTGGTGATGGGCCTTCAAGAGAATCGCCCAAAGGCCACTTAAATAAGCCCATACCCTTATTCGCCTCTTACAACACTTGTGTTTAGAAAGGGATTGTAACATTCGTAGCTGTTAATTTGTTTTATTAGATTTTGTAAATAATTTGTGTTTCAAAGTGTAATAAAGTAATAAAATTCTATTTTTTTTTTGTCGATACATATATTGACGACTATAACTTCCAATAAAGTGACAATAATAGCTAATAATAGCAAACACTACTTAAACGTGTAAAAGAAATAAAGGATAGAAGAATTTCGCATTGGCAACCAATTGACACGGTGGCTCAGTTGGCAGAGCGTCGGGGCGTATACCCGAGGTCGCGGGTTCGATTCCCGCCTGTGTCGAAATTTTTCTTTCCTTTATTTATTAGTAATAATAATTTTAATTATTATAAAAAGGCAATAATAAAATAAAGAATAATGAAACTTTTGAAAGTTTAGCGTTAAGTTTAGTTAAAGAAAATATAGTACAATAAAATAAAAAAAAGATAAGAAACACATTTATTCATAAAGAGAAAGAAAGATGGTAAGTTATGGCTCTCCAGCCTAATATAACATATACATAACATAACATAAACGTTCACGCCGAATATCCCCGGAGGGGTTGGCAGAGGTACTAATACTTCTGAACATCACGTGACTTTGTCACCTGGTGTTCAGAGTACCCACCTTTTGCATGGACAGTGTACTCACAGATAGGGGGCAGGCCTATCGCCGTTTTGTACGAATACACTGTCACATGACTAAGTACAACTCAGCCATGTGGGTTTCCTCACGATGTTTTCCCTCACCGTTAACAACCATGATAAGTTAACCACACATATGTCTTTAGAAAAGACAAATTGGTATAGGCCCGACCCAGGATTTGAGCACTAGTCGTTTGCACGATAACCGAGTGTTCTACCCACTGGGCTATCACGGTTATATTTAATAACTTTAAAAGCCCCATAATGCGTTGGTGATCTTCTGAACTGACAATGCACAGTTAATATATTAGGTTCACTACCCTCTTAAATAATATAAAGAATCAGTGATTTCAGAAGTCGACGAGAGTCATGATGAGTCATGATCGTCATAAGATTGGAAACCCATAACCACTGCAGTTTTAAATAATAAGACTAGAATTTATACGCAAATTAGTGGTGAATGATGACATCCAAAAAAACAGTGCAATATTATTTTATCCATATCTGTATTGCAAAACCGTTTACCATACAACTTTGAAAAATACAAAAGAACAATTAGTTTCGATCATATCATTTCGAAGTTCATGTACCCATTTTTGGAATAGCTGCAAGTGTAAGTAGGGTAGGTGAACCAATAAATTTGTCTTCCGATTACACATAACAATTATGCGAGCCCTTTTTTGTAATCAGATAAAAATTTCGTATCGATATTAAAGTTCTTGTTTGCCATCGGGCGGTTCGAAACCTGTATGATGCGTAACTGGTCCTCTCAGTGAAAGTGGCAAGCTCATCTGAGCCTTGGAAACCTTTGACATCCAGTATTGTATAAGCTACTAGCTTCTTTATGTTTAAAAGCTTTGAATTTAGATTGGATGGTATGACGATTGCTGTGTAGTGTCGGCTTAGAATAGCACTACCCCATTTCTTCCGGTGGGTGTACGTAAGAGGCGA
This sequence comes from Bedellia somnulentella, assembly GCA_963576735.1. Classification (NCBI taxonomy): domain Eukaryota; kingdom Metazoa; phylum Arthropoda; class Insecta; order Lepidoptera; family Bedelliidae; genus Bedellia; species Bedellia somnulentella. The sequence continues at coordinate 2,809,512 of OY755183.1, forward strand.
CTAACGGTATTGGGGCTTTTAAGGGATTTTTGGGCGATGCGGTTGGAGACCCATCACCAACAACCTTTATTTTTACCATCTTTTCCCCACTCACATTTCCAAAAGTGGCTGAGTAATTTCTAATTCCTTAGCTCTGGCTACCCCTTCTAAGGATTTACAGCCGTGAGAATATGTATGTATGTATGACGAATTGAATTGTTGCCGGAAATAAAGGACTTTTCCCAAAATTGAAGAACACAAATAAACTTAATACTTTAAATACTTTTGCTTCATGACTGTTTTAGGACCCATAAACCGAAGGAGTGTTATGGCTAATTGAATTAGATTGTCAAAGATTTTACGCCACAATCCTGTGAATCATATCCGTCCGTGGCCGAGTGGATAGTAGATAGTCCGGATTCGATCCCCGCTAAGAGCAACAATTTTATCGTATTGACTATGTATTAGACTTGAATATTATTAATATGTGTGTTATATAATATTAGATATATCGTTGAGTTAGTACCCCAAAATCCATAAAGCTCTCAGAAGCCTTGGCAACCTTTGATATCCAGTATTGTATAAACTACTAGCTTTTTTATGTTTAAAAGCTTTGATTTAAAACTTTAGATTGAACTATACGATGAATTGAATGGTTTGCGGAAGTAAGTTAGCCTGTTAAGGGATTGGGGCTCTTTTAAGTAGTTTTTGGTGATGTGGTTGGAGTCTCATCTCTAATGATACTTTATTTCTGCCATATTTTACCCTATTAACTTCCAAATGTGGTTCAAGAGTTTCTAGCTCTTAAGCTCTGGCTACTCCTTTTTGGGATGTATGGCCGCAAGTATATAACTATAACTAATTTACCGATCTCACTTTCCATAGGAGAAGACCGCCAATTATACCTCACTGTACAGTGTTTGTTTTTTTTTGTAAATTTGTGTTTGATGTGCAATAAAGAGTTATTCTATTCTATTATATTCTATATGTGTATGTAAGTAAAGTAAAGTAAGTAGTAAGTTATGTGATCGTGTGAGGAACGATGTGATTCGTGAAAGGTGTGGTATAAAAGATGATATTGTAAGTAAGATAGAAAAAGGAATGTTGAGATGGTTTGGGCACATCGAGAGGATGGATGATAAGAAATTGGTAAAAGGTATCTATAGAGCTAATGTGGAAGGTAATGTTAGTAGAGGACGGCCACGAAAGACACACTTGGACCAAATTGAAAGTGTGCTCAAAAAGGCAGGCGTCCGAAGTATGAAGAATAAAAGAGCATGTATGAAAAGATTGATAGATGTAGACGAAGCAAGAGAGGTTTGCCAGGATCGTACAAAGTGGCGATCGATAGTCTCTGCCTACCCCAATGGGAATTAACGGCGTGAGTATATGTATGTATGTATGTGTATGTATGTATGTAAGTCTCACCATTTTTCAAAATTGGAGAACAAATCTTCTTATGCTTTGGGTTGTTTTATGTGGTTGCCATAACATAACATAACATAAACATAACATGGTCAACTGGATAGGTGACCATGTTATAGCTTCTCGATCCGGAGGTTATGAGTTCGGTCCCCGCGGCGAGTAATATTTGCGTGATGAGTATAAATGATTGTTTCTTCGTCTTAGGTGTTATTTAGATGTGTATTATATAGTATCAATCATTATATTATTGAGTTAGAACATACATATACTCACGGCTATAAATCCTTTAAAGGGGTAGCCAGAGCTTTGGAGTGAGAAATTCCTCAGCCACTTTTGGAAGCTGATAGGGGAAAAGATGGTTGAGTTAGTATGCCATAATATTTATTTTTACTTAGTTAGGGGCTAACTTGATCCGTGTATAATATGTCCCTCTCTCAAACAAGCTCTTTACATTTATTATTATCACTCCTTACACACTATTCCAGACCCACCTTTTAGAAATGTTGTTTTTTGCCATCTTCGAAGCCATGTTCTTGCTTATTCAAATATTCCATGATTAAAGAGAATTTAATTTAACAAGTTAGGTTATTTTTCTATGTTTTCTGTGGCTTTCATAAGAGGTAACTATTGTGTTTGTTATTGTGATTTTAACAATGACGAATTCATCACCCCTCTTTATATTTCCCATAACCTTAAATAAATTGATTATAAAGTCCTTTTTGTAATAGTTATTGGTAGTTGTAGACAAAAAAAAGTCGCGTTACTCAAAAGCAATAGAGTATTTTTTCATTTTTATACTTAGTAATTCGAAACTCAAAAGTTTCGTTGTTGGCAAATTATTTAAGTTTTGAATAGTAAAATGAACTGAGCACGTTTTAATATGCTTTAAATACAAGCTATTAAAACGTGTATTAACTATCTTTATTATTTTAATTCGAAATAATAATTTAAAAGCGCTCTCAGAAATCACGTCACGTCGCTACTTTTTGACGAAAAACGTATAAAATTTTATGCCCCATACCCATACCCGTAAGAGAAATAACCTATTCGGGTTAATTCTACTTATCTCTGAACTCAAACGTACACTGGTTTACGCCTCTCCCATTTTACCAAGTGGCGATCGAAAGTCTCTGACTGCCCCAATGGGAACAGACGGCGTGTGTATATACCATACAAGACAAAAACTAATATGCCAGCCAGCAAGGTAGCCAGAGCTTTGGAATGAAAAATCCCTCAGCCACTTTTGGAAGTTGATTGGGGAAAAGATGGTAATAATAAATGATTTTGGTGACGGGTCTCCAACCACATCACCCAAAAATCACTTAATAAGCCCCTATTAGTAAAGTGTGGATGAACTGTGTGAACAATGATATGGGAATAAAAGGTGTAAGCTCCGAAATGGCGTATGTCAGAGACGAATGGAAGAGAAACACATGTTGTGCCGACCCCACCTAGTGGGATAAGGGCAGGAGAATGATGATGATGAAGCCCCTATACCCTTAGTCGACTTTTACAATCACCCAAAGGTAGAAATTGGGTAGTGTTATTCTAAGCCGACAATATACGGCAAGTACATGTGAAAGTCCTGTGAAATTGAGTTTAGCCGCTTCAAAGTTAAGCCGTAATAAACAGATAGATAGGCAAATGTTCACGACAAAACATACTGTTTTAACGTGTACCTCGTAGATATTCCTATACATTAAGTATATGGATATATGTATCAGTATGTTTATATATGTCTGTCATACAAGACAGAAACAAGTACACTTGCAGAAGGCCCCAGCTACGCATATAATTTTATTTCAAATCTTTTATACATCAGCTACTTTCATGTGAAAGTCCTGTGAAATTGAGGACAGCCATTTCAAAGTTAAACCGTAATAAACACATAGATAGACAAATGTTCAAGACAAAACATATAGTTTTGGTACATGTACCTTGTAGATATTCCTATGCACTAAGTTTATGGCAGATATTTACAAATAAACACTCCTATTTAAATAATATAAAAGAGATACCTTCTCTTGAAAAGCATGATCATCCAAATCATCACAAAATTTTAAGTTAAAACTGATTGACACTATGTAGTTTGACTTACTTACACGGTCATAACAATTATTTCCTCAGAAGGCTTAGCGTAAGCATCGCTTTTATCGTCACAATATCGGTTAGAATGAGATGGCAGTATACGAAACTACGTAAGTGTGAAAGAGATGGCTGTATAAAACTACGCGATATCTAGTTAAAAGATCGCTCGTGCTAGCCATGGAGAGGTAAACAGAAACTATTAATTACCCCTAAAAAATCTTACTTCTTTTACATAAATTAATTTCCCTAATAATATTTATATATTAAAAGTGTATGCTGTGTAGTGTCGGCTTAGAATAGCACTACCCCATTTCTTCCGGTGGGTGTACGTAAGAGGCGACTAGCGGTATTGGGGCTTTTAAGGGATTATTGGGCGATGCGGTTGGAGACCCATCACCAACAACCTTTATATTTAACATCTTTTCCCCAATCACATTTCCAAAAGTGGCTGAGGAATTTCTAATTCCTTAGCTCTGGCTATCCCTTCTAGGGATTTACAGCCGTGAGTGTATGTGTATATTAAAAGAGTACGGACTGTTGCTTGTATCAAAACGTTTCAGTTCATCGATGAATTGTGTTAATTTCATTCTTAGCTCAATAGAGACCAAAGAGTCCGAATACGTACTTCGGTTGCTCCAATTTTTTCCGCCCATTCTGACCAAGCGATCTCGATCGTCATAAAATTTTATTGGTTCCGTACAAAGAGAATTTTGTTAATTAACAGTTCGTAAGTAAGTTTAAGGAATTCTGGTGTACTTTTTTTAATGAATGTCTTGAGTTATTGTTTTTTTTTATCGAGAGCCTCCTTGCTAACTGCTCGGCCGCAAATCGTTTAAGTTAAGTAAGTACAAATGTAGTTATAATTAGCTTGTCTCGATTTCATGTTTGGTAGTTACTAAAAATATATTTTTATGGCCGTGGAAAAGAACACGATAATGCGTTTTCTCAATATAATCGTAAATATCTGAATGAAAGAGCTTGTATGTATAATATTGATGAATGTAGACGAAATTTGACAGGTTTGCCGGGATCATGCAAAATGGCGATCGATAGCCTATCCCAATGGGGACTAATGGCGTGAGTGATATTGTATGTGTGTATTTGAAAACTTATTCTATTTTATGAAAAAAGGGTAGCCAGAGCTTGAGAGTTCAATAGCCAAAAACTCCAAAGTAACCTTAAATCATCATAATCATTTATCATGGTTGTTAACGGTGAGGGAAAACATCGTGAGGAAACCCACATGGCTGAGTTGTACTTAGTCATGTGACAGTGTATTTGTACAAAACGGCGATAGGCCTGCCCCCTATCACGTGAGTACACTGTCCATGCAAAACGTGGGTACTCTGAACACCAGCTGACAAAGTCACGTGATGTTCAGAAGTATTAGTACCTCTGCCAACCCCCTCGGGGATATTCGGCGTGAACGTTTATGTTATGTTACCTTAAATGTCCTTAAATGACAATCGCGAGAAGAATTGGGTTACATATTATTTGGCTCTGCTTACCATGTGTGCAAACTAAAAAGGGTGAATATATGAAAGTATGCAGTAGTATTCATAATTTATGAATTTACAATAGTTACAATTTGCTGTGTAGTGCCAGCTTAGCATAGCACTACCCCATTTCTTCCGGTGGGTGTACGTAAGAGGCGACTAACGGTATTGGGGCTTTGAAGGGATTTTTGGGCGATGCGGTTGGAGACCCATCACCAAAAACCTTTATTTCACCATCTTTATCCCACGCAACTTCCAAAAGTGGCCGAGGAATTTCTAATTCCCTAGCTCTGGCTACCCCTTCATGGGATTTACAGCCGTGAGTATATGTATGTATGTATGTACAATATAATTTAATGTTTTTTGACATGAATTCCTCATGTGGAGATTATTACTCATAAATAAAAGATGTTATTAAAGGAAAGAAAAATTTCGACGCTGGCGGGGCTCGAACCCGCGACCCCCGCCAGTGTCGAAATTTTTCTTTCCTTTAATAACATCTTTTATGTATGTACAATAGTTTATAATTTAATAATTAATTACAATACAATTCAAGCAAAACGATGTAAATGTTTTTTTTTGGTCAAGGGTGTATAGTGTAATTTAAATTGGTTAAAGGTTAAATATTCGTCGACTTTTTCACGTTTCGCCCCCATTGAGACATCACAAAACAATCGTAAAAAGGAATGTAGTTGCTTGAAAGATGACAGTCTTAAATATTTTAATGCTGTTATTAAGCTAATTGGTATGAACCTTATTAAGTTGTACTTTTTGTATTAAACATGATTTATTGTTGTAACTTTACACATACAAGCTTACGTTTTGTTATAGCATTACTGAAGTGTACTAACATACTTACTATTAGGAGATATTTATATAAATTGGTAAGAGCGAAAAAATAAATAGGTACTTATGTTGATTATGTCAACTGTTTGATAAAATGTACCTGTAGGCATAGTTATATAAATACTATACCACAACCATTACAAAGTGCGATTCGGCTAATGCAAAAAGTTTTCAAAGCTCTAATAGTCTAAAAAATAAAAAAATAATTCTATTGAAATACATACATACATATACTCACCGCTATAAATCCCTCGAAGGGATAGCCAGAGCTAAGGAATTAAAATTTCCTAAGCCACTTTTGGAAAGTTTAGTGGGGAAAAGATGGTGTAATAAAGGTTCTTGGTGATGGGTCTCCAACCGCATCGCTCAAAAATCCCTTAAAAAGCCCCAATACCGTTAGTCGCCTCTTACGTGCACCCACCGGAAGAAATGGGGTAGTGCTATTCTATGCCGACACTACACAGTTAAGAAATAATAAAACAAAGAAAGAAATACACCATTTCTAAAAAAAATACAAGTCTCACTATCACGGTTTAGGGGCATAAGCATGGTAACAAACATACACACAAATATAGATCGAATTCTTAGTTATATAGACCCCGTTAAATCCTTTGTTCCGACCCTTAAGTTAATATGAAGTGTCATATTTTTATTGGATGTACTGATTGTATCAGTGTTGTTATTTGCTGTGTAGTGTTGGCTTACACTAGCACTACCCCATTTCTTCCGGTGGGTGTACGTAAGAGGCGACTAACGGTATTGGAGCTTTGAAGGGATTTTTAGCGATGCGGTTGGAGACTCATCACCAAAACCTTTATTTTTACCATAATTTACCCACTGAAGTTTCCAAAAGTGGCTGAAGAATTTCTAATTCTTTAGCTCTGGCTACCCCTTTTAGGGATTTATAGCCGTGAGTCTATGTATGTATGTATGTATGTATGTTATTAAAAGTGTTGTAAAGTCATAATCATAACTCGTAATTGTCAGAACTTATTTAAGAAAAATAATGACGTGTAGTACAATTATATTTAATCGTGTTAATTGCATGTTGAAAAATCACTTGGAATCTAACCACCACATTAATAAAACAACGTTTATCCCTTACAGGATCCAAACCCGTGACCTCAAATTCCAGCAAAAAGCTTTCTAATTACTAGATCAGGGCCATCAATAAATATTAAACCGCACTCTAATACCAACCTTTCCGATTTTTCTAAGTAAGTAGTGCCCTAATAAAACTAAGCTCCACTAAGCCCATTTCTCTCATATTACTTCCGGCAATTTCCCTCAGACCAATAAACTATATAGTTTATTATGTTTTTCTATTAGTTTTATTACCGAAAAGTTTATAGACGTAGATTTATTTGAAACGTAAAGATAAGAGATGCATCCATGTTAATTAAAGCTGGCCGAATAGCAGCTCTAATTGGGGAAAACAGTTAAAATGATTGTCAAAGGTATCTGGTTTAAGTTGAAACGGGTTACGTGAGAACGAATAGAAGGTTTGCGCAACCTTTATTGATTTACTTTCGGTTGTAGAAAACTTAATGTATTTCATATGTGGCGGAGGTATGTGTACAAAATATGGTCTTCTAAACATAAACATAACCTAAAAAAACATATACTCACGCCACTTATTCCCATTGGGATAGGTAAAGACTATCGTTCGATACTTCGTATGATCCTGGCAAACCTCTCTAGCTTTGTTTACATGTATTCATCTTTAATACTCTGCCCTTTTGTTCTTCAAACTTCGGACGCCTGCCTTTTTGAACACATTCTTAACCCTAGAGTGGGCGCGTCTTTCTGCGTAACGTCAGTGGGCGCATGGGGAGCATTTTGCCGCCCCTTTTCTTTTAACATTTTAAGTAGAAATACAGCAGTTGAATTAATTTATTTTCTCGGGATTTAAGTAATACACAAATAAGTAATGAAAAATCAACAAAATATTTATTAAACTCTGTTAAAAACTTTGGTTTACACAAGATATTAGAAAACTTAATATTTTAATTGTCTTTTTTAACTTATCCTATATAATACTCATTGGTACTGAAAAAACCTGGTAAAAAATTACAAAATTTTATGTTTTCTATATCTACAGGATATGCTTTATGCAAACAGTCTTCACAAAGGTATGTAAAATGTTCATTGCACAGTAACTTTGGGCATCTGCAACACCCTTTTTTTGTACGCTTATTTTTCTTTGTTGGACATATACTGCATTTGCCCTCCTTCTTAGAAGATGATGCTTGATCTGCTGGTACAAAGCGAGCAAATTGGTTCCTTAAAGGAATATTTAATGTGTCTATAGAAGATCTTGTGATCATATATTGCTTGACTAGGACCATAGCAATTTCTTTCAAATACTGTCGGCGTAACATCAAGTGTTCAGTATTGGCTTTGTAAATAATTTGGCTGTTTATACCGGCAATATTCATTATTGAGAAAAACAACCTCATTGGCCATCTGCGAGTCATTCTCCCAACAGAATATTCTTCCTTCATTTGGTCTACGACGTCAACACCACCTTTGGTTCCATTATAAAATGTTATAATTTCAGGCTTTGCAGCGGGCCCGGTGTTTTCATCGATTTTATTATCCTCATGCAAAGTTGATAATAGTAATACTACTTTTTTTTGCTTTTTGTTTGGAACATAAGACAGCCAAACTTTCTTCTCGCCAAATCCAAACATTGAAGATGGTTTTGACCGATCTTTGGTGTTCAGAAAATTAGGATATTTGAGCAAGACACCAAGACACTATTTGAGCGTCCATTTTGTTATTGTTTTTGGTACCTATTACCACTTGCTACTTTTTAATCCTGAAATTAAAAACGTTTTTTAGTTTTCACAATGAATGCACCATAAAATAAAGACTACATTTCAACTTCGCAAAAATTACATGACTCAATTTTTACTTACTTGAGTAGGCGCGCGATGAGCAATTTGCCGCCTGGTGACACGCGGTGGTAACTACCTTCTCCTCAAGGGGTCCCCCGCGCACTGATAGCGTCTTGCCTTTCGGCACGTGTTGCGAACGAAAGTGGCGGCAGCTACTTAGAAGCGCAAGCCTAACGTTCAAATATTTCACGTCATAACCTAACATTACATTCTAAAATTGTTATATGTTCACTGACTCAGCTATGTACAATGTGTATGTGTATGTGGACAATTATCTCAAAAATTACACGCTCAATAAATAAACAGAAGAGGACATGGCTTAAAATATTAGAATGATAAAATTTTGCAGAAAACAAAAGCATATATATAGTCACGCCACAAGTTCCTATTGGGTTAGATAGTGATAGTTGATCGCCAATTCGGTATGCAAAGTTTTACAAAAGTGGTGCTGATTACGAAACCATTTCGAGATATTATGTTTTTAAAACATATTTTCTTGAAACTAAATCAAACAGAGCTAAGATGACCGTTATTTTAGCAAAACACTGTAACAGTATTTGACCTTCAGCGTTATGTCAAAGACATTCGTTCTTGCAGTTTATTAATAAAACATCGAAAATCATAGGTTTGTTTAGTATAATATCGTAATACTTTCATTGGAGAACACAAATTCGTGAAATATTTTGCAATTAGCAACATTTTTACTAAACATTTCGCTTTATTTGCATGTCGCTACGTGATATTTTCGATCGATGACGTCATTAAGTACAAAAGTTGAATAATCTTGAAAAAATCATAACTTTGCAATTACTCATTTTAAATGAAAAATATTCAAATCAGTTTTTATTTTCGTGTTTGCTATCGAATAAAAATATTTAATAAATACCAAAAAAAAACTTTGCACACCAATTTGCACAATCTTGGTTAAACTCCCGAGATTCCTTTATATTCCCTATTCTTTTCAGACGAGCCCTATTATTATTCATATTTCAGATGATTACCTTTTCGAGCATTCTCTATTTTATCAAAAGATACTATCCGTGGTCATCCTCTTCTGGCATTACCATCAAATTTTGCAGAGTAAGGGTTTATATTAATAAGAGACTTAGTAGTCTTATTTACAATATTACTGCCTCATTTTTTTAAGTTGACCTTTGTTTCTACGTTTGAGCAAAATTATTATGAATCAGTTAATACATTATGACAAATAAATTAGTAATTATTCTGATTAACACCATGTGTTTGTGATTTTTGTTGCTGGTGTGTAGTATTGCGTTTTCAACAAAACATTTCATAACGATAATTTAATGTTTTTTGACATGAATTGAAATTGCTTTATAGTATCGGCTTAGAATAGCACTAGCCCTTTTCTTCCGGTGCGTATACGTAAGAGGCGACTAACGGTATTGGAGCTATTAAGGGATTTTTGGGCGATGCGGTTGGAGACCCATCACCAACAACCTTTATTTTACCATCTTTTCCCCACTCAACTTCCCAAAAGTGGCTGAGGAACTTCTTGTTCCTTAGCTCTGGCTACCTCTTCTTGGGATTTATAGCTGTGAGTATATGTATGTATGTAAAAAATATACAATCATAAACGCAAAAAGTATCACTCCATTCATCCATTGACAAAAAAGAACCCTGAACCCGTTGATGTCTTTGATGCTAATGAATGTTCACTCTTGGTTACTCTGTGGTATTGTACCATGGGGTAATACTACCTTATTAAATAGTTTCTTCACTTAGCTTTGTAGTGTCGGCTTAGAATAGCACTACCCCATTTCTTCTGGTGGGTGTACGTAAGAGGCGACTAACGGTATTGGGGCTTTTAAGGGATTTTCGGGCGATGCGGTTGGAGACCCATCACCGATAACCTTTATTTTACCATCTTTTCCCCAAGCAACTTCCAAAAGTGGCTGAGGAATCACTAATTCTAAGGAAATAAGCTAAGGCTCTGGCTACCCCTTCTAGGGATTTATAGCCGTGAGTATATGTATGTATGTTCTACACTAATAAATAAAAAAAAAGCAAATTATAAATCCAGGCCAACCTGCATAATATTTTTATGGTGTATGAAATATTACCTCCATAGCTAGCCTGAATAGACAATTTTGAATCTTTAATTTTAATCAAACCAAGCCATTTTAGTCTGTCAATAGAACACTAAGAAGGCTAAGTTGAATAATGTAAATGAACACCTTATAAATAAAGGCCAATTAATTTCGAACGTGTTCAAAGGATGCTCATGCGCTGCTGCACACGCGATCTTTTTGAGGACCGTTTCATATTGAAGCGGTTAATTGGGCATTAAGCAATAAAATTTTATAAAATGTCTGTATAAGTTGTAGTACACACCAAACAATTAGTTAATTATGCAACAAAAACAAACCGATAAAAAATATAACAGTTATTTGTTTTATAATTTTAAATTCCTCAGAAAGTATAAGTGTAATTAACCACTAAGTATTTTTCAAAACTATCAATAAAGTATTACATTATTGGACTATTACTTTAGTTCACATTATAAAATACACATGTAAGATATTTCTCAGTTTCAGTTGAGGTTGCTTTTTAATTTCTCACAGGTGTCCTAACACAGGATGGCACTTTCGAGAATTTTGTACTTCAACAGACGAATCATATTATAATATACAATGTACGTAGTACATATTCAACACTCAGCCTACATCAATAAAAAATATCGAATGTACTACTCTGCTTAAATAATAAGATAGTAATAATAATTCATGACCTATCTTCATAGTAAACAAATATAAAAAACCGAGCGACTTAATACGTTCTGGCGGACACAGGATCTACATCCGTCTATTGTCTTTTATAATGAAATATAACATTTTATTTTTTTATTCTCGAGTTAGTTTTACCTTTTCGTCTTGTTAATCAAAACCGCGTCACTCTGAACCCGTCCCTCATTTAAAGCGTAACCCGGGAGCGCCTAGTTAGTCTATCCCGCAATCTGCACCGCACCTCATCCATTACGTCATGTTACTAACTATTCCACTCGCTTCTACGGCTTTCTTTGTTCGAAATTATTATTGAATTAGTGTTATTGTTTTAAACTATACTAGTTTTTTTTATCGATTTGTTAAGAAGCTCTATAGTGTTTTACGATATCACTAATCTTATTTTGCCCGAGGTTGTCATAAGAGATTTTTTCAACTTTTTTAGTTATTATGAGGCGTAGTGGCTATAAATCCATCACCAACCATCTTTTATTTCACAACTTGTTTCTAGATTAATTTTAAAAAGTGTTTGAGCATGGAAGTCAAATTTCTGTTTGAGATTTAATATCGAGAGTATAGACATGTATTTTAATTTAATAAAACGCTAAAGGTTTTCGAAACTTTCGGTTGCTATTCATACAACTATAACATCAAGATACAAAAACTTAACTAGGTACATTTTATAAAATAGTTCTAGCTAACCATCATCAATATTTTATCGAGCAAATAATCAGAGAGCCAGGGTTGTCACAGGATGACATAAAGATCGTGTCGCGTACTGAATGTTTCATTCGGAACGGTTGGCGAAACCTTTTTGCTGTCCTTAATTTGTCTGTCATTTGCTGTCGGTGCGTCGTTTCTGTGATATGCCGCCTTACTTAGTCTGTTCTTGTTGAATCTTTCTGTAAATAAAAAAAAATACATGTCTAAGTAAATTTTATATAACTTGTTTCATGTATTAGTTTTCTCCGTTATCAATTGTTATACAAATACAGAGAGAAGTCCTAGGAAACCATTTATTTTAGAAATTAAGAAATATTCTGATTTGGGCGCGCACGCAGTATAAATTCATGATTAAAGGTATATAATAGTGAATAAAATGTATTATTAAAATGATAAACGTTCTTTTAAATGAACTATCCTGAAATTTAAATAACTAATAACAAAATTTAACAATCTAGTCACTTTACTTCAAACCAAGAAAAACCTTTGAAATCAATATTAATGGCTCGTCGACTTTAAAATACTTTATATAAGCAATAGTTTTTTTCCAGTGTGCAACCATTTGATTCGTATGTCAGAGCAGTCGCGACGCGGTCATTAATTAGGGAAATGCCCTGACGTGTGTCTGTCTGTACGTCCCTTACATCTGTCAACGGCAGATAAAAACCTAGGAGCGAGTTCAATACTTTTTCCGTATTTCAATATACCGCCATTGCAAAAAGAAACCAAGAAAATTAAATGTGTTTGAGATTAGTTTTTAGGTTTGCCGTGTAGTGTCGGCTTAGAATAACACTACCCCATTTCTACCCGTGGATGATCATAAGAGGCGACTAAGGATATAGGGGCTTCTTAAGTGATTTTTGGGCGATGTGGTTGGAGACCCGTCACCAAAACATTTATTATTACCATCTTTTCCACAATCAACTTCCAAAAGTGGCTGAAGAATTTCTTATTCCAAAGCTCTGGCTACCCCGTTAAGAGATTTATAGCCGTGAGTATATGTATGTATGTATGTATGTATTAGTTTTGAGAAGACTTTCTAGTTTTTGATTCTGAGCACAGTAAAATGTATGATGATTTGCTGTTTTATAAATTTCAGGTCATTTCTCCTACCTTTCAAGCTTTAAAAGCTCCGTGTGTAATATACAAAGTAAACTAGATGGAAAATTGAATGTAACTTTGCAAATCATTATATCAAGAATAGTAAAATGTTACAGGTGAGTTTCTATGTTAATATTGTTGTTATTTATTAATTGAATTAACCTAAAATAAGTTGTATTAAAAAAAACTACAATTTTATTTTTATGGAAATAATCTAGTTGCGCGGGTCATTGATGGTTGCTTGCGCAATTAAAAAGAAACTAATTTAACTGCATCTCAATACCACAATTAAAATTTTCTTGTGCAACACATTTAATAATGTAATAAAATAAGTTTCTTTCATTCTCGATAATTGCTTGCTCGGTTTCTTATATTATAGAATCTACCTCAGCTGTAATAATATTTTTTTTTGGATTTACGGAACATTTGAACATATTAACTCTGAGTGTTGAGCCTGAAGTTAAATAAAAAACAAAATAAAGTAAAAATAATTTATTTCGGACTGTGTCCATATCTAAGTAGGTAAGGTTTGTAACAATTTTACTGTGTTAGTAAGTATTGCTGTAGTGTTGGCTTAGAAAACACTACCAAATTTCTACCCTATAAGGTGACCAAGGGTATTGGGGCTTTTTAAGAATTTTTTGGGCGATGCGGCTGGAGACCCGCCATCCGCCACCAACAACCTTTTATTATATCATCTTTCCCCCAAAAGTGTCTGAGGTATTTCAATACCTCAGCTCTGGCTACCCCTTCTAGGGTTCTATAGCCATATATCTTAGTAAAACTGCAAGTTTAAAAATACCATCAATAACTATTGGTAAAGGTTACGGAAGCAATCGTTTCACCCAGCTCTAATATATTCGTACACACAAACGCCCACAGATTCTCAAACTCACATTAATCACGTGATCGTATGAGACAGTAGTCCCCAAACTGGGAGTGTCTAAAATTATGTGCAAACACTAGTCACCCGATTCTACACTTTATGGAATAGCTTAATTTGTAGGGCCGTATTAAGGATCCCTTGTAAATCAATAGTTTTTGACGTCAGACACTACCAAGGCTAGCTGCCGCCATAGTTTAACTGGACTGTAGTAGGATCACGTCCCGGAGGTCATGGCGGAAAAAATATGCAAATTTACAGGGGTAAATAAATTGGAAAAAATATTCATTGATGTATATACTTATAATAAGTTATAGCCTAACTTCCTAGAAAAAGGGCAGCCAGAGGTTCAGAATTCTTCGTTCAGGTTCTTAATTCTTCAAATTCCTAATTTGGACAGATTTTTGCAAGCTTGACTATCGGATTATCAGAAGATAAGGATGTTTCCGTTCTTTGAAAAATACGTCCAACCATTAGTACCAGCTATTATTACAGGTGTAGTATAATTTATGTCTACTAATATGCACTGAGCAAGAAAAAAATCCAAAAGTGTAATAAATATATATTTTTTTTATTAAAACGACACACTTCACCATATCATCCAGTTTTATAATCACCATCTGCTTTAGTGAGGCCTTCAACCGATTCTACACAGCATCACGGCATTTATAAAAATAATTGATTAATAAACAACTATTCTAAATATCTATGTGAGTACAGCCCTGGTTAATACCTGTCAACTGTTATGAAGTAAATCGTTCATGTTTGCTCTGCTACTGAACCAATATTAGTACGGTTTTGCTTTTATTCCGTGTCGCCTGTCGACCACACACGAAGATGGTTTTATTATATTTTGAGATGATTTTGAGTCATACATGACAGCTTTCATCTTTCAAGTAGGTAATGAATTAAAACTTTATTCTTATCATATTATAAACTCACAGTATTATCCGGCGATCACTTTTCGATGTATAATTAATAGCTTAATATACACAAAGAAGCTAATTAAAGAATTATTTAATATAAAACTGTAACTTTGGCCTTAAATGTACAAAGAACAAATTAAATCTGCTATATATGTTGGGGAAATGGAATTAATATTCACCAATCTTTTCATAAATGTATCCTTTATTCTTCAAACTTCAGACGTCTGCATTAAGACTAATGCATGCGTTTTTAATCTAAATCATCTAATTACGAGGGGCATGCCAAAAGAAACTAGATACTCAAAAAACATAAAGTTTATTCTTTATTACAGGTATCGATTTTTTCAAAGTATTCACCAATTCTGTCTGAACCAATTGGAAAATATATGTGACCACTCATCTTTAGATACCTCAGAAATCTCGAAATTATAGGCAACCAGCGCATCTTCTTTGCTTTCAAACCTCTTCCCCTTTAGTTGTTCTTTGATTTTTTTTGTGCGGCACCCATCCCGAACAACGTTTACAGAGAGAAAGGTGATCGGGAATTATGGTTTGTATTGCTGCTGATCCAATTCCTAGTTCTTGCTCTAGCTCTACATATGTAATTCGTCGGTTTTCGCGAATAAGTTTTTCAACTGCACGAACGTTTTCTTGCGTGACCGCGGTTGGCGGCCTTCCTGTCTTTGCTTCATCTTCGAGACATCCCCGTCCTCTTTTAAATTTAGCAAACCAATGGAATACTGTTGCTCGGGAGGCTTTTAACCTTTTTAAAAGTCATAATAAATCATAGCGCGAAAATCACGTCGACTGAGCTCCATTGTTGCAAGTGAATTCCCGCCAGATTCTCGGAAAAAGGATGCTCATTCAAATAAAAAATAAATAAAAGAAGTGTGTTCTATATTCAAATATGTCAATAAAAACCAGCCTAAGATGGTGTATAGCTTGCCAGTGTCAATTAAATGAGAAAAGTGTATCTAACTTCTTTTGGCATGCCCCTCGTAATCTAAATACCATTTACATTACATACCAAAAACAGAACAAACATACTCAAAAACACAAAATTGCGCGTGCACATAAAAATAGCGAACCGCACCTAGCAAATAACATATCACAATCATATTTCAATCACTTACCGCGGTACCACGGACCGGTATTCATACATCATATTATATTTTGGCAAGAGTGTTCCTATTTCATTTACGTTTTCCATACATATAATCACGCTATAGATTTCAAATACAGTAGGCAAATACTATCGTTGTATATATATCCAAGCTATAAGCTCACAATGCGGAAGGCACAGTGTATCGATTGTCACTTAACAGATCTTGGCTTACCCTTTCGAGGCTCATTTGCATTTATCAATTAATAACACATATATTTTATTCTTCACATGTTGAATCCTGCAGCTTTGATTTACATTATCTATTTGATTTAAATACTATTTCCATCAAGAGTTTATCATAAACCAAAACCAGAACAAACATACTCGAAACACTAGTAGAGTCAGTTTATGCGCGTGCACATAAAAATAGCGAACCGCACCTAGCAAATAACATATCACATTCATGTTTCAATCACTTACCGCGGTGACCGGTGCGTATACGCATATCGGGCGACCGTATCAGGTAGACATATTAGTTTGGAGCAAAAACTAAACTGGCCTTAGTAAGGAGCCGAATTGAGCTGGTTTCGCTTGTGTCTGGAGGATTTGTGCTTGTTAACAAAATTTGTATTTTTCAAAGGATTTAATAGACCGTGTAGTGCCGGTTTAGAATGTCACTACCCCTTTCTATCCACGGGTGTCATAACAGTCGTCTAATGGTATGAGGCCTTTTGAGTGGGTTTTGGGCTATGCGGTTGGGGACCCATCATCAACGATACTTTATTTTTACCATCTTGTCCCCTGTCAAATAGCAAATGTGGGTGAGGAGTTTCTAACTCTGAAGCTCTGGTTACCTCATCTGTGATTTATGGCCGTGGGTATATGTATGTTTGAACGTGTATGTGTTGGCTTAGAATAGCACTAACCATATTCTTTTTGACGTGTATCACAAGAGTTGACTTTCAAAATTGGCGCATCAATCACACAACTATTACTTTTTAAGTGAATGTTGGTTGATGGTGCTTAAGACTTACTACCAACAAGCTTTTAATTTAAAATATTTCACCTACTCGACTTCAGTAAGTGTCTGGGGAATTTATTAATAATAATTCTAAAGCTCTGGCTACCCCGCTTTGGAATTCATAGCCTTCAATTCGTTCGTCAGTTCTTCATAGTAACGTACCTTGGTAGTATATTTCCGTTATCTTTAGGTTTTACAAATTAGTTTTCACTCACAGTCAAACAGCGAAGGCGGTTTCTCACTAAATTTATGCAATATTTTGATATACATCCTAGTGATAGATGGTTCTACTTAAAAGTTAGGATATTTATTTCCAAGAAATACAGTTAAAAGCGGAACAAACCTTTTCACAGTATAAATTCTACTCATCTAAACTATTTGCTATAATAAATCAGACATATCCTAATACAGACGGCTTGCGCTCGCGCCGTTCATACAACTATCAGCGAACACATACTTGCACGTTTTCTTTGATTTAACGCTTATACTTTTAATTATTGTTCCCCGTATATTTAGTTTAAGGCGTTGTAATTTCTTTTATGTGCTCCATATTTAAAGGGATAGTGCATAAGTAAATTAGTAGTAGAATGTCACTCGTTTTCACTTTCGGAAGTTAGTGAGAAAAGTTTGTAAGGTAGGTTAATCTACAAATCAGTACGTTTCCTCATATAACTGTTAACTACTAGTTTTACAGAAGGCTTTGGTTCAAGCCTCAGAATATGTATATAAACGGAGTTTATCGCGGGGTCATTTTATATGAAATATTCACCGGCATAGAATTTAATTTCCCACAGCAATACTCAATACTAACCCACTTTCCGAGTGTTGTATCAATTAAACATATAAATCTATCGTTGCTGAGCTAGCGCGCCCATCCTCCTGCTTCGTGACTACTGTTTGCATATTTTAATATTTACCATTGCTTCCAGCTCTTGTTCATACTAAGGTACATCGAAGCAAACATTTTGCTGGTATAAAAATGTTAATTAACTCCTAAGTGAACGAAGAAAATGTTGTAAGAATTTTTGAGAAAACTAACCTACTTTTAGAATTAAAGACTTAAAAATCATGTAAAGCCAGAGAATTAAACATACGCAAAAAAGGCCGCACGAGTGCCATACCAGTCTTTAAATGGTGTGTTGTCTTAGCCATGTAGTGTCGGCTTAGAATAACACTACCCCATTTCTACCCGTGGGTGATCGTAAGAGGTGACTAAGGGTATAGGGGCTTATTAAGTGATTTTTGGGCGATGTAGTTGGAGACCCATCACCAAAAACATTTATTATTACCATCTTTTCCCCAATCAACTTCCAAAAGTGGCTGAGGAATTTTTCATTCCAAAGCTCTGGCTACCCCGTTAAGGGATTTATAGCCGTGAGTATATGTATGTATGTATGTTGTTTTAAAGATTGCTGAATGTAGCTGCTGAAAAATAACCGTCAATATACTCTGTCTCACTATGCTGAATTTTTGGCCTTAATATTGAAATAGCTCATCTCAAAAAGGTAACCATAGCAAGGATAATTAAATCATGAACGAACATGTCTAGCTAATAAAAAGGGTTTCATTTAAACAAAAACACTTTTACTTTCCTCATTTAATTTTCAAACGTGTCAAAGAAATTCTTGAAACCTTAAAACTATCCTACTCCTTTTCCAGATTATAAGGAATGAAATGAGATATTAAAATATATAAAACTACAGTCAGTGAGAGACAGTAGAGTACAGAGAGCGACATGATAGTCCAGTGGGTAGAACACCCGCCCGAAAAACAGAAGGGCGTGAGTTCCAATCCTGGGACGGGCCTACACCAATTTGTCTTTAATAAAGTCATATGTGTGGTTAATTTATCATGGTTGCTAACGGTGAGGGAAACATCGTGAGGAAACCCACATGGCTGAGTAGTACTTAGTCATGTGACAGTGTATTCGTACAAAACGGCGATAGGCCTGCCCCCTATCACGTGAGTACACTGTCTAAGCAAAACGTGGGTAACCTTCTCTGGAAACTAGATGGCGCTTGCCATGTGAGTTCAGGAGTATTGGTACCTCTGCCAACCCCTTCGGGGATAAACGGCGTGAACGTTTATGTTTATGTATGTTATGTTATGTATAAAACTTTCCATAATATTCTCAACAAAATAAAGTATTCAAATACTGGCAGTATGAACACCAATGTCCGAGGTGTAGGCAGTGGCATCACACGATATATGAGGTCGGCCGATCCGTGACGCCGTGACTCACTTGAGAACATTATGCACCTCGCACATGCTTTGTATGCAATTATATGAGTGCAGAGTTTTGCAATGGACATATAGATATCTTGAGATTTTTGAAAAGATTAATATTCTTTTTTAGGTAAACCAGGATTGGACGTTTATTTAGTGTCAGCTTCAGACAACTCTACCCGTGGGTATTTGTAAGATGCATTTAAGGGATTTGGGGCTTTTTAAGAGATTTTTGGGTAATGAGGTTGAAGACCCATCACCGATACCTATATTTATACAATTATTCTTAAACTTTTTAAGCAATTAATAAGTACTTTGGGTAAACCAGGATAAAAGACGTGTATTTAGATGTTGGGATGCACTAATTTTCGAAACTATTAATAGATTATAATTGCAGTTGGTACATTGAGTGATGGAAAAAAATGATTTATTTAAAAAATATATTAGTAACATTCATTTAAATCATTTACTTTTTTTTGTACATACCATTTTAGTATGAATACGCATGTGAACAAAAAATAATCTATTTTGCTTTTTATATGCAACTTTTTTTACATTTACTCTCTACACAAAAAGAAATATATATTGCAAATACGTAGAGCGCAGCGGTGACAAGGTTTAATGTTAAAATTGCAATTGTTTTTTTATTGAAAGGACTGAGAAAATTAGTTAAAATTTGGTATTGCTATCGAAGTACTTATAAACTTTTCTATATTCTTCTTTTTCTGCCTACTAGAAGATGCTTTGTATTATTAGTAATATATAATTATTACTGAATAACCTGCACAAATTGTTTATAACAAGAAAATAGGTCGTATAAAGTGGCTTCCGCTAATTAGCTTCGTTTGAATAATTGTATAATTATGGTTTATAAATGGGAATAAACATAATAAAATAAAATTGATAATAACACTTGTTCTTGCTTACGACAGTGGATGTTTTGAAGGCACTTTATACAGTGTCTCAGAACACGAAATTTAATTCATTTCCATTACCTTTCTGAACACTAAATCGCTATGTGCCAAATACTTGGACCCCTACTAAAAAGCGCACAGTATGCCCACTATGCAAATCACTCGGCCAAAATTGTGCAATCGAAATTCGGCCTAAAATATTTATGACTCAATTATGTATTAACACAATGCACCGGAGAATTTCTCCTCTGTACTTCGAAAACTCCGAATATTCGGTCAGTGCTTGTTTAATTACAGAATCGATTTTTTTTCGACGACCACCTTTTGCATCATTTTCAGGGTTCCGTAAGCGATTCACGAACATTTTTTCTTTGGTCAAAGACTGCATAGATTATTTAAGGCAGAACGCCTTTTTAGAGTTTTAGCATACATTTTAATTAGGTAAATCTCTTATTCATATGTAAGTACCGCTCAACATCCAAAGTTGGCTGAGGAATTTTTAGTACTGAAACTCAGTTCACTCATTTTAAGAATTTATAGCCGTGAGTACGTTAACCGTTTGTTTGTGTGTACTAAATAAAGTAAAGATTAAATAGTAAAAATCATAACATGCATAACATAAACATAAACGTTCACGCCGAATATCCCCGAAGGGGTTGGCAGAGGTACTAATACTTCTGAACATCACGTGACTTTGTCACCTGGTGTTCAGAGTACCCACGTTTTGCATGGACTGTGTACTCACGTGATAGGGGGCAGGCCTATCGCCGTTTTGTACGAATACACTTTCACATGACTAAGTACAACTCAGCCATGTGGGTTTCCTCACGATGTTTTCCCTCACCGTTAACAACCATGATAAATTAACCACACATATGTCTTTAGAAAAGACAAATTGGTGTAGGCCCGACCCAGGATTTGAACACTAGTCGCTTGCACGATAACCGAGTGTTCTACCCACTGGGCTATCACGGTTGCTTATTATTATTAAAAATCAATAACATTAAAATAAAATATTAAAACAAACGCTATCTTTGAAGTGGTAGGCAGAGCTACTAAAACATTTACCGCTATGTACGCACACACTGTCTCATGACTAAGTGCAAATAAGTCTTATTATTTATTAATTAAGCTAATAATGTTCACAATCAACAAATTAACTGCACTTTTGCTTTAAAAAAGACAGTGACTGAGGGTTGAACACACGACTCATAGTTTGGAAGCTGTGGCTATTCTTTATAATATATGTTTAATCGCTTAATATTTTTGACAATTTCATATAAGAATTCCTAGCCATAAGTATGAATACCTTAACTAAAAAACTAGTTGTATGTCACTTCTACCGCTGCACGTAATCGCCGCCGGCCACATTCGTTATTTACGAGAGCAAGTTTTTGGCCGCATCGCCACCATTTTGAAAGGACAACATCGCAACTCATTTGTTTCTTAATTTATTGTCTTCTTGTCTCGAAATTAAATCTTTGGGAAGTTGCGGTACCTTATTTTTTAAGTAATACATACATTCACGCCGAAAAATCCAATTGTGGTAAGTAGAATAATAACCGCCACTTAAAATCCCTATGCATACATACATACATATACTTAAGCCAGTAGTTCCCATTAGGGTAGGCAGAGACAATCGATCGCCATTTTCTACGATCCCGACAAACCACTCTAGCTTCCTTTACATCCATCAATCTTCTCATACAAGCTGTTTTATTCTTCATACTTCGGACGCCCGCCTGTCTTTTTGAACACTTTTCTAAAACCCCAATATTATTCTATCCTTGCATGTGCTTTTATTTGTTACTCTTTAGGAGTTTGCTATTTAGACCTGTATAGTGTCGGCTTAGAATAGCACTACCCCATTTCTTCCGGCGGGTATACGTAAAAGGCGACTAACGGTATTGGGGCTTTTAAGGGATTTTGGGCGGTGCGGTTGGAGACCCATCACCAAAAACTTTTATTTAAACATCTTTTCCCCACATTTCCAAAAGTGGTTCAGGAATTTCTAATTCCTCAGCTCTGGCTACTCCTTCTAGGGATTTATAGCCGTGAGTGTATGTATAGTATATGTATACTTTATATATTATTTTTCTAATGCACATATGCGTACCCTATGGTAACACCCAAACAAATAAAAAGTCAATCCAGGGGGTCACATTTTTTTTAAGTTGTATTATTCAAATAGAACAGTAAAAAAATTCATAGTCCTATCCATTACTAGTGCCTTACAAACTTTCAGTAAAATGGTTTAACGATGCGTTCGTCTATATATACCTGAAAGAAATGAACTATTGAATTGAGACAGGCTTTCTAAGTCATGTAAATAAAATATTATATAATGAAGGATGTAGTTGTGTAGTGTAGTAACACTACCCCATTTCTTCCGGTGGGTGTACTTAAGAGGCGACTAACGGTATTGCGACTTTTAAGGGATTTTTGGGCGATGCGGTTGGAGACCCATCACCAACAACCTTTATTTCGCAATCTTTTCCCCACGCAACGTCCAAAGGTGGCTGAGGAATGTCTCATTCCCTAGCTCTGGCTACCCCTTCAAGGGATTTATAGTCGTGAGTACATGTATGTATAATAAAGGATGATTGACGATTGGTCTCCAGCAATGTCGCTCAATCATCCCCAAACCCGATTATTTTGCCTTACGTCTGATAACACCTACACAAAGAAATGGGTAAGTGCTTGTCTTAGATGACACTTCCAAGTTTTAAATCATATATATTTATAAAGTTGCAAAATATAGAGAAAACTTTTGAGAAAACTCATATGGCTAAGTTGTACCGAGTCATGTGACAGTGTAGTCATACAAAACTACTAGTCACGTGTCAGCACTGTTAAAAAACTTGGATTACCACATTGTTATAAATATACCTCTGCCACGGTTCTTGTATATCAAACTCAAACTCAAACACTCTCGCCGTATATCTCCGAAGGGGTTGACAGATGTACTAATACTTCTGAATATCACGTGACATTGTCACCTGCTGTTGACAGTGTTATCACGTGATAGGGGGCAGGCCTTTCGCCGCTTTATATGAATCGAATATCGATATCGAGTGTGTGTGTATGTATTTCTTGTATATACGAAGCAAATGATGAGTTTGGTATCAACTGTAAAAAAAGGAATACTTCAGTTACATTTTTCTAAGAGCTGAATCGCTAAGAGATACCTAAAAAGGTTTATTTTAGCGCGTTGTACCTAAAAATGAGCTCCAATCATGATAAATAATCAAAATTTGAAAACATTTACTAGCGATTAATAAATGAACCACGATTATTATTATATCGTTTTTAGTGCTAGTCAGTATCACAAATAACTTAGCAACTTAATAAAAAATATAGAATAGTCCTGTTCTCATTTGGAACTTGACTGCATAGTTTTTGATTTAAGTATTCTTTTATTTTATTTCATGTCACTATCAATGCCATTATAATATTTATGATAAATTTCATAACAGTTTGCTCCAAAAAGTAAAAATACTGATACACTTTTAAGAAAAGTTTTATAATTCAAAAAAAGTTCGAATACAATCGACGGATGTATGGAGCATCGAAAAGCAAAGCCGGTGACAAAATGCCGTCGTCTTCATTTCCGAAAACTGAAAAAAAATGGCCAAATACCGGTCACTCTCTCTATAAGACCGGCGGTACTTGTAATCGACGCATCTTCAGTGCAAGTACCCTATTCGGAAGTCAATCGAAATTTGTGGACATTTATTTTCATAAAAGACAATTTTAAATACTTGCGATCTTAAATATTTCTTTTGTAATATAAATAGTAGTTCTATAATTTGGAATATGTGAAATGTACTGAAAGTGTTTGCTTAAGTAAATTGACGGATGGGATTTCCACATTAAGTTCTGACATTATTTAACAGATTGAAATAAAGTTCATAGTTATTTTGTATTAAGCTAATACCCAGCTATCTTATTTTTTTATTAAATTTTAAAATGTGTTACATTGTTTTTAAAAAACGGCTGTCCTGAAACAGTTATTCAGTGTAGTTAGCTTAATTTATAAAATCGTTAAATGATGTTAAAATAATGACAATAAAGTAAATGCAATAAATATTTTATTATGGCTTACATAGCGCATTAGATGTAACAATAACAACATATTAACTTGCGTATAAGCAGACAATAAATTTGACATAAATATTTCAGTTTTAAAAGTTATTAATATTTAGGAGTAAGCTTCGAGAATACACCCCCGCGTACCAATCGAAAACGGGCAGAGCATTTAATCGAGTAAACTTGATTCGCCATACCGAATGATTTATTGCTGTGACACATCGTTTTTGCGGGCCTCGGTTTGCTTGCGGAAACAATTTCGAGTCATTTATGCTGGTCGGCCGAACGCTGCCCAAATATGGCCGAGTATAAGACTGGTCGTGCTTCGCGGGTTTCGGCCGAATTTTAGATTGCCCCAGTAAAGGGATGCCTCTGGGTCGTACTTGGAACTTTAATTATTGTAATTCTGAAAGTTTTATATGGAATAGATAAATGTTGGAAGCTTCTTCAATATACGTAGTGTTGTCTAGAGCTGTGTATAACAAAAATAAAATATAGTGCTATTTGTATTATGTTATCAATAACACAAGCTGCTTAGTCATTAGTAATATATAATGGCAATAATTTACCTTTTCTCTTGTGGATATAGTAAGAAGCTATGCACTCTTGACGCTATACTTTAGAAATATTTGTTTTTATAGCTTTGATTATTCCTACCATCTTAGCCTAATGTCGGTTATTTTATATGATATATGGTTATTTTATTTAATACTAGTGGATCGTCCCAGCTTCGCACGGGTAGCGTTGTTTTTTTAAATATCAGAGGTTTCTTTCTTCAGTCACTGCTCAACCATTGTGAAATTCAGCGCAATGTTTTCAATTTATTAAATTTATAGCACTCCCTAAACAGTGTAGTTTGTTGATTTTGAATGCGCTTTAATGAACGGTTCAGTATTTATACTAAACAATAAATCATTACGCGATGTAGGATGCAACTACTGGCGCCATCTAGTATGTTATATGTAAATTAGTAAAGATTTGGTTTTGATCACGGGCGCGATGGCTTATTTTATGTATGATTTCGGTGTTTCTCTACCGATTTCTATGAATCTTTTTTTATTGAATAGGTAATAATGTCACCTTTTTTAAATTAGGGATGAGTGAGAGGTTTACAAACGTAAGAGTAAACAAATATAATCAGAATGTTCCGAACTGCTAAGCTATCAGGAAATACACGTGTTATTGTGAGTCAACCGTAAAAGATAGACATAAACTGTGGAGGATTTTTTTTAGATAATTTTATGAGGAATATTTCCGTCACACATGATTTCTATGTAAGTTTAACCATCAAGGCTGCACACACGACGGAAGCTTAAAAAATGGAGTAACTTCTCCCGTTTTCCCAAAATTTCCCAAAATTCCCCTTTACTACTCTGCTGGAAAGTATACAAAAACCTGCGCAGGAGTATGAAGAATAATTGTACCAAGTTTCGTTAAAATCCGTCAAGTAGTTTTCGTTTCCATAAGGAACACACAAACCGACAGACAGACAGACAGACAGACAGACAGACAGACAAAAATTTTACTGATTGCATTTTTGGCATCAGTATCGATCCCTAATCACAACCTGATAGTTATTTTGAAAATATATTTCATGTACAGAATCGGCATCACTCTGTTGGATCGCATCAGAAATGACGTGATCCGACAGAGAACGAAAGTGGCCGACGTAGCTCATCGGATCAGCAAATTGAAGTGGCAGTGGGCTGGTCACATCTGCCGAAGAACCGATAACCGCTGGGGAAGACGAGTTCTTGAGTGGAGACCACGCACTGGCAGACGCAGTGTGGGGCGCCCTCCAGCCCGCTGGACCGACGACCTAAAGCAGGTGGCCGGGAGTGGTTGGATGAGGCTGGCCGAGGATAGGAAGAGGTGGCGCGCCATGGGAGATGCCTATGTCCAGCAGTGGACGAGTGTGGGCTGATGATGATGATGATGACAGAATTGACCTCTCTACAGATTTATTATAAGTATAGATATTTAATTGTCACTACCTATTTTTACCCACGGGTGTTGAAAGAAGCGACTAAAGGTATGGGGTTTTTTAAGTAGTTTTTGGGCGATGCGATTGGAGACTCATCATACGATTATATTGTATTGTGATGTTTTCCGCAGTTCGACGTCTGCTAAGCGCCTATTTGCGTGATAAGAGAATGGCACAACTTTAGCTATCCCAGCTCACTAAGAAAGTTCAGGTCCTCCCAATGTCCTTGAACACCTCAGGGAGCGACCTGGCGTCACCCAGGTGTGTTACCCTGTAATCCGCTACACCTGTATACTCGAGGAGCACGTGCGCAGCTGTTTCTTCCTTTTCCATGCATGCTCTGTACAGAGGGCTGTCTGTAACACTCAAGGTAAACAACATACATATATACTCACGGCTATAAATCCCTTCACGGGGTAGCCAGAGCTTTGGAATGAGAAATTCCTCAGCCGCTTTTGGAAGTTGATTGGGGAAAAGATGATAATAATAAATGTTTTTGGTGACGGGTCTCCAATCACATCGCCCAAAAATCACTTAAAAAGCCCCTATACTCTTGTCGCCTCTTACGATCACCCACGGGTAGAAATGGGGTAGTGTTAATCTAAGCCGACACTACACGGCTAAAGGTAAGCAAGTGTTTGTCAAAAGTGCCATGCCCGTTAGGGTAGCTGTAATCCCGCTAATTTGTTTTTTGTTAAGTTTAAATAGTTTATTAGTAAGTTGCTTGTTGATCCTGGGTAAAGCTATTTCGGCGTGTTTACAGCCGCTCTCCGAGGACCAGCATACATCTCACTTACCTTGTATAGCCTTACGGACTATTGTTTTTAACTGATCGTTAGGTAGAGGCAGACATGGTTCTAGACCTGTGTACGGGGTATCCGATCCTCTTCTGGTCAATTCGTCTGCTGCATCATTGCCGCGTGATCCGCTATGTCCTTATATCCATTGAATGGTAGTATCATTGATTTGCCCTATCGCCGTTAGGGCTTTGTGACATTCATATATTTATTTATTTATTTATTTATTTAAGGCACACCAACAGCATTATAACATAGATTGCATTCACATTCATTTTAAAGTCTTGGTCAGTTATAATGCCAACAACAGTGCACACAGCATTGACAATATTATAACTTAAGGATATAACTAAAAAATTGATTAAAAACTATAATAAAATAAAACTAAAATTATTTAGAATTCCCAACATTAATAGTAGATTACAAACAAAAAAAAATAATAAAATTAAAAAAATAATAAAAAGTAAAGTGATAATACCAAAACATTTGAAAATTTGTATTTAATAAGAAGTTAAATAATGAAAAAATAATGATAATAATTGACTAATTAATTTCAGGCACCAACTGCCTACATTTTTTCTTAAAACTAAACAGTGTGTCATTCATTATAGACGTCAGGCGCGCTTTATGACCTATTGCACACAATGAATTGTATAGTTGGCAGACTCTGTGGATAGGGTTGTATAAGCCCTGATTTGCACTCGTGGCTCATTAGGGCTTGCAGGACTAATTTGCTGTCCGAGAGAATGCGAATTGGAAATTATCTGATTTTCCTCGCTAACACTGCTTGGGTGGCGAGTATGATTGCAAGGCATTCTGCCTGAAATATCGAATTCCAGGTGCCCATTGGTTTAGCTATTTTTATCTGCAGGTCTTCGGAGAATACACCCGCTCCTGTACCAGATTTAGTTTTTGAGCCGTCTGTGAATAACCTCTCTTCCCTCTCATTCAGTCCCTCGTTCGGATTTTCCGACAGTTGTATTTTGTATTTCTTGTCGAAGAGAAATAGTTTGGGAATCCTGTCGTTCACGGCCGATATTCTTGGTGCCTCATTCACCATCCTGCTAAGAATTTTGGCGTGAGATACTTTCTTGGTTATCTACCCATCATACGATACTTTATTTCTATCATCACATCCCCTATCAACTTCCAAATGTAGCTGAGGAGTTTCCAGCTCTGAAGCTCGGGCTACCCCTTTTTGGGATTTATGGCCGTGAGTGTATGTAAGTATGTCCAATACTCTCGTCCTTACTTGAGTTGCAATGACAATATGCTTATTATAGTTTCAGTATTCTTGTATATGGCACAGAATGCGGCTCTGTTGTAAAAATGATCAAGTCATATATGTACATGCATGCATTTAATTCAAAGCCAATATCTTCTACAAAAATATGGATTTGCTCTGCAGCTACATTAACTACGAGTTGTTCAGTGAAGCCGTGATAGCTCAGTGGGTAGTGTAGTGTAGTGGGTAGTAGTGGTAGTGGGCTTATCGTGTAGACAATAAGAGATCAAATCCCTGATCGGGTTTACACCAATTTCTTCTTTCTAAATTCATATGTCTGGTTAATTTATCTTGATTTTCAACAGTGAGGGGAAAGATCGTGAGGAAACCTACATGGCTAAGTCGTTTTGTCATGTATCATTTTATTCGTACCAAACGGCGATAGGCCTGCCCTTTTAAACGTGAGTACACTATCCAAGCAAAACGTGGGTACTCTGAAAATGCTCGAACTTTTGAGTTTTTTTAATGCACTCACTTTTTATTAATTAGAACTACGTTGGAGAGTAAGTCTACATAATTTTAATTTTAGCAACATTCGACCACAGAAAAATAATATAATCGCTTTTATGTTGCATGCGTTCTGCTTATTTGTTTTGCCATCATTACGAACACTTTTTTTCCATTTCTAGTTTTGAATATAAAATTAAAAGTACTGTTTTTTCAAAATCCGAAAGCTTAATTTGAACGAAAAGGACTTATTTATTCCCATGCCGTAATATGAAGAAAACGTTATATAAAAATGTTGATGTCACGAAAACGAAACGTTATTCACCTTACGCCGACAAAAAGAGAAGTTTTGTAAATATTTATGCTCTGAACTCGCAAAGGTATGCTCTACATTTTTTGTCCAGCCTCTTTGCTTTGCGATCCCACTGTGCACTAAGGTGTTGCATCATAAACTTTTATTATCATTGACGAATAAATACTTTTTGCCAAAAGCTTTGGACGACATGAAGTTCAATGGCTTTGTAGTTTTGCCTTAAGTAAATGTAGCTTTTTCGGTCATCCCTTACAGTTGAAAATTTTTGTTATCATAAATTTTACTAAATTATGTTCAAAATATACAAATATGTATACTTGGCTATAAATACTTTAGAGAGTTGGCCTGAGCTTCAGAAGTAGAGGATTGAAAAATAAAAGATAGTTTATGATGGCAACTAATCTCTCGGCTCTAGCCACATCCCATGAATGTCACCTTAAAAGTCCCAAAACCTTGAATCATCTCTTAAGACTTAAACTCAAACGCTCACATCAGGCAGAGGTACTAAAACTTCTGAATTACACGTCACCTGGTGTTCAGAGTGTAATCCAGAAGTTTTATTGAAGAAGTTCACCTGTGTGTTCACTTGGTAGGAGTACTCTTAATACACGTCTTGTATTTCGAGTAACAAGTTGATTCGAAATGCTTGTTTCTAACCAATCTGGGATAGCAAGAGCACAATTGTCATAATTTAAAACATAGAAATAATAGTTGAACATTTTTATACTTAATAAATGAAACATTAAATTGTATTTATGAATGGTAATCGTGCAACTGACTTGTGAATTAATAAAATCATATGTTAGCTGTGTAGTGTTGCTTAGTAAAGCACTACCTCATTTCTTTCCTCGATGTTTCGTAAGAGGTGACGAGGGTGTTAAAGCTTTTTAAGTGAAGTTTGGGCAATTATTTTACCAAAATAATTATTTCGGCATGCAGTGTCGGATAAATATTGACTCTAAACACTATCATTTTCTTGTTAGGGTTTATATTGTTATCACCCGAGACGACGAAAGATACTGGGGTATTTACTTTTACTATGATATATGTTTTATGATAATAAAATGATGGAGCTAACACAAGTGATGACACCAGCATTAACTTATTTTATTGTACCATTGCTTTTTACTTGTAGAATTGGTTAGTTTAAAAAATAAAAATAAAATAAAAAGAAAAAGAAGACGTTTATTCGTCATTTGTGGCACAAAAAAAACATATAAAGTTAATAAAATTACAAAGTTCAATATAAAAGTAAACTAAAAACTAACACAATAAAAATTAAAACATTATAACAACATTTTAAGTAATTAACAAAAAAATAAATATATTTGCACCACTGCAATTTCGAATTGGTACTAACTCAGCACTACGTTGA
This sequence comes from Bedellia somnulentella, assembly GCA_963576735.1. NCBI lineage: Eukaryota > Metazoa > Arthropoda > Insecta > Lepidoptera > Bedelliidae > Bedellia > Bedellia somnulentella. The sequence goes on from OY755183.1 coordinate 2,840,179, forward strand.
GAGCCGATTGACTCCCAACACTGATTTTCAGTCAGTAAAAATCGACTAGAGGAATAACTAATTCAGAAATGATAAGCCTGTGCATTTGATAAACTTATTAAAGTATATTATTATTGCTGTGAAGTGTCGGCATAGAATAGCTCTACCCCACTTCTTCCCGTGGGTGAACGGAAGAGGTGACTAAGGGTATTAGGGCTTTATTTGGGATTTTTGGGAGATGCGGTTGGAGACCCATCACCAACCACCATTACTTAAAAATCTTTTCCCCACTCTTCTTCCAAAAGTGACTGAGGAACTTCTAAATCCTTAGCTCTGGCTACTCCTTCTAGGGATTTATAGCCGTGAGTAATTGAGTATATGTATGTATGAATGGAAGTAAATAAGTCTTGCGATAAAATATATCAACTGAAAGTACCCGCACAATAAATACACTTTTTTGTTATGTTAAACCAACTTAATAATTTACTTTAGTTTATGAGACTTTTTCGAATATGTAACTTCATATTTTCGGATTTCAAAAGGCGTGGGTTGCAAGATCGGGGCCACAATTGAGCTGATGATTCTCGTGTCCTCGCATAATTATGATGCGCTTACGCATGCATAACGAAACGAGTTCATTCGAATACTGATTACGTTGAAACCGAATTGTATTTATTTTTGGCAACTTATATTATTTATATTTATTTTAAATGAAATATTGTGTAAATAAATATGTAGTTTAATATATTTAAACATGAATATTAATATGATAAATCATTGAAGAGTGTAACCATCAAAATTTTTCACTTAGCGATTGCTAAAAAACGTAATTCTTGTAAAGATGTTTCTTGTTATCGGAACAATACTAACATCATTAAAATAATTATCCTCTGAGGTTTTCTAATTCTATAGGTTGACGTCAATAAAAATATATAAATAAAAGTCTCTCACATTCGAAAGATAGTATAACAAACATTTCTTGACTTCAACGAATAAAAATTTTTAAAATATTATAATATATACGGTTGAATTATGATTAATATATTTCATATATATATATATATAAAATAAATATATGCTTAGTTTACGACACTATTTCAGCTCTTTCCATTGGTGTTACATGAGACGACTAATTGGATGGATGAATATTTAGACGTAAAACTTCTCAAGAAATAAATCTGAATTCGGAATTAATATTTTTGTTAATATCAGAACTTTTTCTTTTATGCACCTTGTTATAGATATTCTCACTTCGGAAAATAAAAATAACAAAAACGATTACCCTTCTGACAGAAAGTGCACATAAAAACATTGTAAAAATGTTAAGCCGTGTTATTGGTCGAAATTTAATCGAGGCATTCTGTCGGCCACATAAAAAGACGAAAACATGTGAGAAAAAGTAAACTGCGCTATTTAGTTCAAAAAGTATTCGTGCAAAATATCAAGATGGCGAATTACAAATGAGCCGACGCATGACACGAAATTAAAAGGCAAATCAAGAAATAATTTACTGATTAATTGTTTAATTAATTGCCCGCTTTCGAGCAAGTTGGGTGAGACAGGTTTTCAGTGTAAGATTGTTTGCTTCTTATTTTATTGATATGTTTTAATGTGAGGAACATTGTGATAAGCTTAACTCCTGACGTGTTTGATGTATTAAATTGTATTGATAGCTTAATTCATTATTGAGGTGATGCTAAAGTTTTTAATTGACGTTATTTTTAGCATCATTATTACGACATCCGTGGCCGAGTGGATAGATGAATAGCTTCCCGGTCCGGAGGTTGCGGCTTCAGTGCCCGCTGAGGGTAACATTTTTGTGATGAGCATAAATGATTGTTAGGATGTCATTTATATGTGTATTATATAATATTAAATATATCGTTGAGTTAGTATGCCATATTATAAGTTAGTTAGTTTAGGGCTAACTTGATATGTTTATAATATTTATATTAAAATCAATATTAGTACTTGTAATGGAAACCCGCCACAAAACTTTGAAAACAGTTTTCTAGTTAAATCATAATATATTTTTTATTTCCCTACATTTTGTTTTCGATTATAATTAAAAGCCGTGCAATATCGGCTTAGAATGTCACTACCTCATTCCACCCACGGGCGTCGTAAGAGGCGACTAAGAGTATGGGGCTTTTAGTGTGGTTTTTGGGCGATGCGTTTGGAGACCCATCACCAACAAAACTTTATTCCTACGGTCTTGTCTCCTATCAACTTCCATTTGTGATGAGGAGTTTCTAGCTCTAAAGCTCTAGCTAACCGTTTTGGGATTTACGGCCGTGAGTATATGCATGATTAGACTAAAAAAACACTTTTGATATATTTCGGTTAGTTTTGGGTGCAGATCGAACGTCAAAAATTTCCTGACAATATAAGAATTATGATACGCAACTAAATGTGTATGGGCATTAAATAAATAAATTAATAGTACTTCTATCATGTAAGCGTACATATCTTAATGTGTACGTACACAAAGAGGACACCCAGCGCACCAGAATCAGACATTCCTCAGCCACTTTAAGAAGTTGAGTAAGGAAGATATTGTAAAATAAATATGAGGTTTAGGGCTCAGTCAGTATTTAAAAGGCCTCAATACCCTGAATCGCCTCCTATGAACACGTAAGGGAAGAAATAAGCCTGTGTATGTATGATTATATGTTATGTTATGTTAAAAGTGGCTGAGGAATTTCTAATTCCTTAGCTCTGGCTACCCCTTCTAGGGATTTACAGCCGTGAGTATATGTATGTATGTATGGTTATGAGTGTAGAATGTAATTATTTATTACCATATATTATAATGGAATACAAGTTATAAACTAGATATTTGTATCGTTTAGTTCCTATACAAAGGGTGTCTGGAAAATACCGCTATAAGTGATAAAACCGCCAATTAAACTTAACTTAGCTAAAAAATTAACGCAGTTTATACCCGAAGGGGTAGGCAAAGATGCTTATACTTCAAAACATCACATGAAATTTTAAACATGATGTTTGGAATACCCATTTTTAGCTTGGACTCATCATATCACTCACATGATAGGTGGCAGGCCTATCGTCGTTTTGTGCGAATACATTTTTACACATACACAATACATTCTTGACAATTATTTTAAATTAACAACACATATGACTTTAAAAAAGACAAATCAGTGAAGGCCCGACCCAGGATTTGAACCCACGTCTGTCTGCATGATAGACAGTGTTCTACCCAATGAGATATCATGGTTGTACTTGTATTTAATCATATTATATCTGCATTATGTTTATATTTTAATGTGCAATTCAGAGATTTCTATTATATTATAGCCGCTTTACCAGGCAACTATTATAGTAATCTGCTGTATTACGAGTATTAATCAACTATTTTGTACGAATACACTGTCACATGACTAAGTACAACTCAGCCATGTGGGTTTCCTCACGATTTTTTCCCTCACCGTTAACAACCATGATAAATTAACCACACTTATGCCTATAGAAAAGACAAATTGGTGTAGGCCCGACCCGGGATTTGAACACTAGTCGCTTGCACGTCAACCGGTGTTCTACCCACTGAGCTATCACGTGAGTACACTGTCCATGCAAAACGTGGGTACTCTGAACACCAGGTGACAAAGTCACGTGATGTTCAGAAGTATTAGTACCTCTGCCAACCCCCTCGGGGATATTCGGCGTGAACGTTTATGTTATGTTATTTTAATCAACTATTGTAGTTGTCTTATATAAGTAAGTCTGCCACCTCATACAAGGTTAGCATGTACTATAGTCATATTACCCTGTTCAAGATAGAAACGAGCCCTTCGGTGGTCTATGATGCACTGCTTGAACATCTGGGTACCATAGCCCAATATTTGATTTTCAGTTTGATAATTTTCTTAAGCTTTTGAATTACGGTGCGAGCAATTATTACGAGTATCAGCAAGATGTTAATAGATCTATAAGTTACGCACTTTTAATAATAGAGCCTGGTTGGTGAAAACTATCTGTTGCCCATTTGAATCTGCCTTTGGGATTGCTAAATCCAAAGGTTTGGCTACCCCTCTTTTCTATACCTGAAAAGAGAGTTTATAAGAGTATAGATTATAATATTATGTGTGTAGATGGTATTGTTAGTAGAGGACGACCTCGTAAAACGTTTCTAAACCAGATAGAAAATGTTCTTATAAAGACGGGGTCCAAAGTGAGAAGATGTTAAGATCATGGAACGTGGCCTCTCGTCTCTGCTTACCTCAATGGAAATAATGGGCGTGAGCATAAGTAAGTAAGTATGATGTGTGTAAAACGGTAGTTCTTATCACTAAAATGACTAATAACAATATTATTCTGAGACACAGGCGCTCCCTTTGCAGTAAAATATGCTTGAAAGCGTCACACATGTCTTACCGTGAAGTTTCACATGCCCAATTTATCACCAGGATGTATTGGATACGTAAGCGTATTAATCCACATTCTTTGCGAAATGATAATAATTTTGGGGGTCCTTCGGATAGTATGCTTGATGCATGTCTTTTCTTCCCCATAATATTACTTAGAATAGCACTACCCTATTTCAAGTATGACTGCTGCATGTCTTTTCATACCGATAATATTACTTAGAATATATTTTTTTCCAATTTCTTCCAAATGATGATCGTAAAAGTGACTAAGGGCATCGGGGCTTCTAAAGCGTTTTTCGGGCAATGGGGGTTGCTAACTCATCACCATTTATTTGAAAAAAAAAATCCCACTTAACTTCCAAAAATAGCTTAAGAATTTTCTGATTCTGAATAACTGGCTAACCCTTTTTGAGATTTTTGGCCGTGAGTAGATACGTATGTGTAAAGCAATGAAGCACAAAACTTATTCCACCCAAAACACCTTACCAAAAACTCCATACGGAACCAACACAAACTGAATTCGTTTAATAATATCTTGACTTTCGCGAAATTGATGACTGCGCCGTCATCAGATAAGTGATGGTACCTAACAAGCGGTAGCTGATCAGAACGTGCGATAGTGATGATGTCGGGGTCACAATGATTTGAGTCAGTCGGGTACAATGACTTCTGAGTGTCATCAGCTTGGAGACCTATATTTTAATCTTTTGGCGCTCCCTGGCTACCCGTTACGTGATTGCGTGTGCGCAATTGTATGGTGTGCTCAAAATTAATCTCTACCGTTAAATTTTGTTTACTAAAAACTAAAGAAACGACAACACTTCAAAACGGTAAAAGAAAAGGTCAAAAGGAGAGGGTTGAAAAAATATGTTATAAGGCGGTTAAAGGTGTTAAGGACCGAAATATACATACATACATATACTCACGCTATAAATCCCATGAAAGGGTAGCCAAAGCTAGGGAATTAGAAACTCCTCAGCCACTTTTGGAAGTTGCGTGGAGAAACGATGGTGAAATAAAGATTTTTGGTGATGGGTCTCTAACCGCATCGCCCAAAAATCCCTTAAAAGCCCTAATACCGTTAGTCGCCTCTTACGTACACCCACTGGAAGAAATGGGGTAGTGCTATTCTAAGCCGGCACTACACAGCATAGATATACCGAAATATATAAACAAAAAAACACTAATGACTCTTTACATGATAAAGTCAATTCTATGGTACTTTCTGTGAATAAACTATCTCCTGAATAAGTAAAACTTAGCGTCTTCTTTAATTAGCACTAACCCATTCGTATGGGTATAGTAATAGGGGTCTAAGGATTAGATTTTTTAAAATAATGGTTGAATGATGAGGCTGGAAATCTATTGCAAACCATTTTTGAAAGCTTAATTCTGAAACTCTTGCAATTCGATCTTTTGAATTTATAGCAGTGAATATTCGTAGGTAGGCTAAGTAACACAAATATCATTTAAAATTAGTTTTTGTCATTGTGTTTTTGCATTGTAAAAATATTGTAATATGGCTTTATTACTATAGGCTTATATAAGAACAAGCCCATTTCTTCCGGTCCTGGTCATTAGAGGCGGCTTTGGTGCTTTTTTAGTATTTTTTATTCTTCTTTTTGTTTTTTACTTAACTTCTAAATTGGCTAAGTTACTTAAAATTTCTAAGCTCTCGCTTATAACACCACATTTTTGGGTTTCGCTATCGTGATTTTGTATGTATGTATGTGTGTAAATTTATTTATATGTATTAACATCGGGTCATCTTAAAAATATTTTTTCATACCGACAAAAACCATAAGTTAACAACTGGATACTTTTTAAATATCCTCAGATATGAAGAAAGAAGAAGAAGAAAAATAATTTATTTGGCAAAAACAAAATAAAAATTACAATAAAAAATCATACAAACATCATATTGCCAAATTGGTTCTGGCTCAGCATATGTGCCTCAGCCGCGTGTCTCGCAGGACACGTCAGCTGCTGCACGCTGGTTTTCAGCCAGCACCAGTTAGTCTGACAACATTAAAAACATGATGCTCTATGTAGCGTATATATTTATACAAATAAAAAACAAACATTTACCGTTAACATTCATACAGTCCAAATACATAAGGACACAAAAATAATTAGGTAAGAATGGAAATTGGTTCAAACATCAAACATAAAAGCACAATTGTTAAGTTTTATAAATAAATAACTCAGCAATATCTCCGCCTTGCACAAACGACACCCTTCCATCAACCACATAAAATAAAACCAAATTCTGTTCCATTTCAAAAATAGCAAAAGATACTCGTGAAAATATTAAATATATTATAGTAATGAAATAAAAATTATAATAAAATGTGACGATTATATTTTGTGTATATATATATAAAATAAAATAAAATGGGAATTTAAATTTATAATAGGTAGGTGCTATATTATATGATATGAGGTACAACTATAGTAAAGATTGAAGTGATAATAATAATCGTATAAGTTTAAATTTAAAAGTGTTAACAGAGTTGAGATCGCGTAATGGTGGTAGATATCTTGCAGTTCAGGATTTTACCCCACACCAGTTAGTATTTGAAGCCATTTCATACATACATACATACATATTCTCATGCCATTAGTTCCCATTGGGGTAGGCAGAGACTATTGATCGCCACTTCGTACGATCCTGACAAACCTCTCTAGCTTCCTTTACATCCATCAAACTTTTCGCACATGCTCTTTTATTCTTCATACTTCGGACGCCAGCCTTTTTGAACACACTCTCAATTTGGTCCAAGTGTGTTCTCCATGGTCGTCCTCTACTAACATTACCATCCACACTAGCTCTATAGATCCCTTGAAATAGAAATGGGAAGCCATTTCCTACCCATTAAACTACCCTTCATTTCTACACATATCAATTCACTTTCAAGTAAAGATCCAACGTAGTAATTGAGCTCACAGCAAAACAACTAATAAAGTTAAACAAGTGCAATAATCCATGTAATATATGTAGACGGTAGATCGCATCACTCCATATACAGAACAGACCACACTCGACCGCTCTTAATTAGGATTGGTTTAACGTAATGAGCCTATTAAGTGGGGCTAGGGAAATGTTGGTGACAAAGCCTTCATCTTATATGTCATATAAGGGATGGCAATGGAAGAAGTATATACTAGGTTTACATAAATACACACACATGCATATATTCTTGAATTTTAATCCCTAAACGGGGTAGCCAGAGCTTTGGAATGTGCAATTACTCAACCATTTTGGAAGTTAAGTGGGGAAAAGATGGTAATAGTAAATAATTACTGGTAACGAGTCTCCAACCACATTGCCAAAAATTTGCTTACTCTCATCGCAAGCCCATATACTCTACCACCTCTTACCACCCATCACCCTCATCACCCACAAGTAGAAATCGGGTAGTGCTAATCTAAGCCGACCCTACATATTAGGTTACTAATAAGTTTCATGAGTAGAAAGTGTCATCTCCGCTAAACTTAAGATGTGGCTGTTGTACAAGAACACTTAGTTTGATACGGATTATTGCTTCTCCTCTTCCTGAGGCAAGAAAAGATGTAGTGGTATTTTAAGCCGAAACTACATAGCACAGAAAAAATATATTAAAAAACGCCACAAAACTACAAAATTAAACGTATTTTTTATGTGGAACAAAGCGTAGATTTGCAAACAATTTGGAAACAAGACATTTTCAGACCAATTTCCGTTCATTATTAGATTTAAGACGTGATAACTCAATGGGTAGAACACCGGTTAACGTGCAAGCGACTAGTGTTCAAATCCCGGGTCGGGCCTACACCAATTTGTCTTTTCTAAAGACATTGTGTGGTTAATTTATCATGGTTGTTAACGGTGAGGGAAAACATCGTGAGGAAACCCACATGGCTGAGTTGTACTTAGTCATGTGACAGTGTATTCGTACAAAACGGCGCCGGCGATAGGCCTGCCCCCTATCACGTGAGTACACTGTCCATGCAAAACGTGGGTACTCTGAACACCAGGTGACAAAGTCACGTGATGTTCAGAAGTATTAGTACCTCTGCCAACCCCTTCGGGGATATTCGGCGTGAACGTTTATGTTATTATGTGTTATGTTATTAGATGTACTAACTAAAGGTTCCCTATTTAGTTTTAAAAAGTCCCTAGCCCCAACTTAACGGGACTGTACTAGACCCCATTCGTGCGAAACTTAGATTCTCGGTCCATAGTTTTAAGTATCACCTGAATTACTTTAGGGCTTGCCTTAAACATTCCTTTACGCACTAATTGGTGATTTGTTTTCTTATTGATTTATCCGTCAATTTATCGATTCCAACTTGCTTCGATTTATAACGTTATTACTGGGAAAATATATATAGTATTTAAGCCGTATATCAGTCAATGGGCTCATTTTTCATAACTCATTTAGTATCTCATTTATATAGAACGTACTAGCGTAATAAAGATCAAAACTTTTTGTCATTTTGTGTACATAAATTGTTACGTAATCTACTTATATTTTACAAGCTGATCGTCGCTTTCTCAGAAGGAAATATTTCGACCCCATTGCTTTAATGCATCTTATGCTGTGAAACTCTCACTGAACTACAAAGATTGCAAAATAAAATAAAAAAAAACACAGAACTATACCTATTTCAAACGTAAAACGAATTCTCAATAAAAAAAGTTTCCTCCACGAATTTAGAACCTTTTATTTTTGTTTTCTAATCACAATCAGTATCTCAATCAAATTTAATGTAGTGATATTCATTGCCGTGTAGTGCCGGCTTAGAATGTCGCTACCCCTTTTCTACCCACGGGTGTCGTAAGAGTCGACTAAGGGTATTGTGGCTTTTTATTGGATTTTTTTGGGCGATACGATTGGAGTCCCATCACCAAAAACCTTTATTTTACCGCCTTTTCCCCACTGAACTTCCTAAAATGGCTGAGGAATTTATAATTCCTTGGCTCTGGCTACCCCTTCTAGGGAATTATAGTCGAGAGTATATGTATATGTATATTATATATGTGATATTCATAAGCTATATTAACTAATCACCGCAGCACACTGTATTTGCCTTAAAATATATTACTATCATAATCTAATGACATGATAAAATAAAAACAAAGAGTTAAAGTAATGATACTAATTAATTTATATATTAACTTCCAAGGTCACAGACCATATTATTAATTGAATCAAATACAATTATAGACCAGGAGCTGATATTGCGTTTGGCGCTTTAATATATTTAGGTTATACTTACATTACAAGGTTAACTTCTTGATTTGTATAATTTTAGTACTAAGTTATTCAATTATGTACTGGATTTAAGATGCTTGTTATAAGAGAATCTGAAGATAATATCAAATGAGTAAAGTAATATTACATAATGTAAAGATGAAATTGTGTTGAGGATATCGAGAGAAGAGTGAAAAAGGGTAATGCGATTAATGGAGCACTGGATGGTCTAATGTCTAGTCAAACGGTGTCCAAAAGTGTCCGAGGTCCCCCAGAAAAGTTTGTAATGCAAGGTTATGTGATGGATGAGAGAAAATTTGTAATAGGTATCTATAGAGCTAATGTGGAAGGTAATGTTAGTAGAGGACGGCCACGGAGGACACACTTGGACCCCATTGAGAGTGTGCTAAGATTAAAAGAGCATGTATAAAAAAATTGATGGATGTAGACGAAGCTAGAGAGGTTTGCCAGGATCTTACAAAGTGGCGATCGATAGTTTCTGTCTACCCCAAAGAGAATTAACGGCGTGAGTATATAATATATATGATCAAAATTCTCAACATTTCCTTAAATGAACGCTGCTGGACACAAGCCACGCTCCCAGTGCGGTACGGTGGTATTGGCATCCGCAGCGTTTCAAGTATAGCCTTACCAGCTTTCCTGTCATCTGGTTTTGCCAATAACAATCTTTTTTTAAGCATCATTAGTAAAGCTTTAAGTTTGGCAGAGATCATCGATCTCACAGATGCTAGGAAGGTTTGGATGGATATAGTTGGTCCTACTGTCAATGTTCCCATTAGTCTTGCATCTCAGAGGCAATGGGACGAGCCCCTTGCTGTCAAGTTCAAGCAAATCTTCTTCAGTTCTTCTTCAGTTCTTTCAGTTCAAGTTCAGCTCTTGACTTGGCGGAGCGGGCGCGTCTCTTGGCTTGCTGTGAGCCAGATTCTGGGCACTGGTTGAGAGCATTACCATCGAGCAACCTCGGCACATTGCTAGACAGAGGCTCCTTTTCTCTAGCTATGGGTCTGCGATTGGGCACCAAAATAAATGAAAGACATCGCTGCCGCTGTGGAATATTTGTCGATCAGTTGGGGCACCATGGATTATCATGTCGTCGTAGTGCTGGTCGCATACCTCACCATGCTGCAATCAATGATATTATCAGACGGGCCCTTACCACTGTCAACATACCAGCAATCCTGGAGCCATCAGGTTTGCTGCGGGACGATGGTAAGAGACCAGACGAAATGTCATTGATTCCATGGAAGAATGGGAGGACGCTAGTGTGGGACGCTACCTGCGTCGACACACTAGCGCCGTCTCATTTGTCGGGGTCTGCATCTAAAGCTGGCACTGCGGCAACTGAAGCTGAGGGTCTGAAGAGGCGCAAATACAGCAATTTAGCTGAAGAACATTACTTCTCAGCTTTTGCTGTAGAGACTCTCGGTCCGTGGGGCCCAGATGCGCGTCGTTTTTTCAAAGAAATTTCGACGCGCCTGATCGAGAAATGCGGAGATCCAAGGGCTGGCGCATTCTTCGCTCAAAGAATTAGTTTAGCGATTCAAAGGGGTAATGCAGCCAGCCTTCTCGGAACCCTGCCACCAGGCGGCAGCGATTTCGAGAGCATCTTTATATAATTTAATGTAGGTTAGGTTTTTCATATATTATAATACTTTTTTTTTAAACTGTATATATAGTTAAATGTGTAAATATTTTTTTTTAAATTCTTTGAAATAAGATGATACTTGTGATATTATTAATATCATTAAAATTTTTCCTTATAAGTACAATATTTGGAATGCAGTAAAACTCATATATATGTATGTAATATTACATACCCTAATTATTTAGATTTAAGGTGTATTTTGCATCAGTGTTTTTCAAATTTATTAAATTATATTTGCATAATATTAAATAAATAAATAAAGTACTAGAGAAAATTACCCACAGATAATAACTTTTTAATATTATATAAATAAAAAAGTCAAGTAAGTTTTAACTATTGCTTTATTAATTACTGATATCAACTACCACTAATGAAAGCTATAATTCCAAAAAGGAATGACTGGAGTTTAACTATCGAGAAATTTCTCCGCTAAGTTTGGAAGTTTTAAGGGGGAAGATTTGACCATCCATAAATTTTGAAGGATCAGTAGTGATGGTATATAACCAATAAAAAAAGCTATATTTAGCCCAGTTTTTCTTGGTGATTCCAGGTAATAATGAAAGTAAAAAAGAGTTTATTTAAAATAAGCTTTACATTATTTTACACCCAGCTCCTGTACCACAATATAAAAACACACTTGATCTGCGCACGATTTCAATTCACGGGTGAATCTTTGATCTTGTGATGTCAAATACCAAGGCAAATATTTATCTTTTGTTTTGACTCTAACTTCCGCTGTTATATTTTTAGTTATTAATTTAATATAATTTATGTTTTTTAAGGTCAGTGAACGTATACAAAATAATAAGATACATTATTATTTCATTTATTTGTAGTTTTTTGTAGATCATTTCTGTTTTTTATAGATGCTTACTGAAATTCTTTTTGGACTTTTGATTGTGCTGCGTAGTGTCGGCTTATTATAACATTAACTTATTTATTTCCACTTTCATTTTAGGAGACGACTTCATCTTTTGGGGTTTTTATATGATATAAGGGCGATGAGGCTGTAGAACCATCATAAGCTCATCACTATTATTATACAGTCTTTTCCCAACGGAACTGTACTGGCTAACCCTTGTGTAATTTTATACGTATGTATGTCTTTAAATTTTGACGTGTTTTATTGCCGTGTAGTGCCGGCCTAGAATTTTAAAACCCCTTCTGGTACTGGTACGGGTGTCGTAAGAGGCGACTAAGGGTATGGGACTTTATGGGCGATGCGGTTTGAAATCCGTAACCAACGATGGTTTATTACTATCATATTTAAAAATGTGGCTGAGGAGTTTCTAACTCTAAAGCTCTGGCTATCCCTTTTTAGGATTTATGCCCGTGCGGTTATGGAGTATACGCAGGTATGTATGTATGTACATACATATACTCACGGCTATAAATCTCATGAAGGGGTAGCCAGAGCTAGGGAATTAGAAATTCTTTCACTTTTGGAGGTTGCGTGGGGAAAAGATGGTGAAATAATGGTTTTTGGTGATGGGTCTCCAACCGCATCGCCCGAAAATCCCTTAAAAGCCCTAATACCGTTAGTCGCCTCTTACGTACACCCACCGGAAGAAATGGGGTAGTGCTTTTCTAAGCCGCACTACACATCATGTATGTATGTGATTTTTTACAAAATTGTTGTTCGGTCAAAGATTTTGTGTGTGGAACATATTATGTAAGATTAGACATTAAAACCGTGACACCTCAGTGGGTAGAACACCGCTTATTGTGCAGATGATGACGGTCCGAATCTACCCAGGGCCTACGCCAATTTAATTTTTACTTAAGACATACGTGTGGTTAATTTACCATGGTTGTTAACGATGAGGGAAAACATCGTGAGGAAACCTACATGGCTAAATTGTACTTCGTCATGTGACAGTGCATTCGTACAAAACGGCGATAGGCCTGCCCCCTTTCACTTGAGAATACTGTCAAAGCAAAACTCTGAACACCAGGTGACAATGTTACGGGATTTTCAGTATTATTAGTACCTCTGCCAACCCCTTTGAGGATATACAGCGTGAAAGTTTGGGTTAGACATTAAAACAAGTGGAACCTAGTAAAAATCATAAGCGTCACAACCCAAACTCAATACAATTGTTGTACATATACTCATATATACTCACGGCTATAAATCCCGAGAGGGGGTAGCCATAACTAAGGAATTAGAAATTCCTGAGCCACTTTTGAAAATTTGAGTGTGGAAAGATGGTAAAATAAAAGTTGTTAGTGATGGGTCTCCAACCACATCGCCCGAAAATCCCTTAAAAGCCCCAATACCGTTAGTCGCCTCTTACGTACACCCACCGGAAGAAATGGGGTAGCGCTATTCTAAGCCAACACTACACAGCACTACAATTGTTGTATTATATAAATTTGGCATTGTGACCGTGCGCCTCTGATATTTTACTTCCTATTACGTTTTTATTATTTTTTTAATAAAACTACAATCCTGATAACTTACAGCCATTATCCCGAAAGGGGAAGACTGGTGAATTTCATTCCAAACGTTTTGACGTGACGTCTTATAAATTGGTTTGCCGGGTGACACTTCAAGAAACTGCGTTACGCTCCGCTCACGTTATGCGCTCACAATGAGAGCGAGTAAGAGGCACGCGTCCCTTCCACTCGGGCATGGTTATCCCGCCTAAGAGCGAGAGAGACAGATTATTATTTCATCCTTCTTCCTACCGTACGAATGAATATTCACATTAAAATTATTTTACCACTCAAAGTCGTTGTCACGTAAAACATTCGCCCGTATACCGACTTATACAGGCAAAGGCAACCAATTTTTTAAAAGTAAAAACGTTTTAGGAAATGAGACAGTGTTTTTCTAAGTTTGCGTTACACGGCTTAAAACTATATTGATAATAGGTTTTTACCTATGAAATTGCCGTTCTGCAGTACTTTCAAATCAAAATAATTTTTGTTTGACTAAGAATTCTAATTTCAAATTAATTTTATTTTAAAAACATGGAATTCTTTTTCCAAAAGTAGTCATTTGTTTATTGATTAGTGTTACGTTTTCATCACATTTCAATCTTTTTCGTCATCATGGATACGTTAAAAATTCGAGTAATTATGGAATATGAGTACCGTCGTGGCAGCAACCCGGCACAAGCGGCACGCAACATCAATGACGTTTACGGAGCTAACACTACAAACCAACGCACCGCCTGTTATTGATTTTCTCGCTTCCGTTCTGGAAATTTCGACCTGAAAAATGAACCTCGTGGTCGTCCGAAGACTTTGGTCGACAATGACGAATTAAAGGCGATTGTGGAAGCTGATGATACACAATCTACGGCGGAATTAGCAGCAGCTTTCGATGTTAGCGTCAAAACAATATTGGTCCATTTGCGTCAAATTGGCAAGGTAAAAAAGCTTGACAAATGGGTGCCCCACGAACTCAATGATCGCCAGCGCGAAGTACGCGTCGAGACGTGCCTTGCACTGCTCAACAGACACACAAATGAAGGAATTTTGAACCGCATTGTTACCTGCGACGAAAAATGGATTCTGTTTGACAACCGCAAGCGCTCAGCAAGTTGGTTGGATCCTGGTTCAGCACCGAAACAGTGCCCTAAACGAAAGCTTACCCCTAGAAAAGTGATGGTCACAGTTTGGTGGTCTAGCGCCCCGGTGTGATTCATCACAGCTTCTTACCAAACGGGGTGAGCATTACTGCAGATGTGTACTGTGAAGAACTGAACACAATGATGGAGAAGCTGGCACATCTCCAACCAGCATTGGTCAATCGCTCGTCTCCGCTGCTCCTGCACGACAACGCGCGACCTCATACTGCACAGCAGACGGTCTCCAAGTTGCAAGAACTGGGGTTGGAAGCTCTCCATCATCCATCGTACTCACCAGACCTTGCGCCTACAGACTTCTACTTTTTCCAGAATTTGGATAACTTCTTGGCTGGAAAAAAATTTAACACCCGAGAGGCAGTACAAAATGCCTTTGAAGAATTTGTTGCCTCCCGTCCAGCTGATTTCTTCAAGAAGGGCATCAATAAACTGCCACTGCGTTGGCAAAGATGCATTGATTGCATGGGTGATTACTTCGATTAATACAATTAAAAAATACAAGAAAAAAATTCGTTTATTTTTTTTCATACAAAACGGCAATTTCGTAGGTAAAGACCTAATATGAATGGGATGTAATAATAAAATGATTGGTATGTAATAATGTATTGTGTTTATATATAGGTACATATCAAAAGTTATTAAATTGTAACCCATGGATTGAACCACTCCTTTTGAATATTTAATTAACAAAAGCGCTTTAGGAATGATGGATAAGGTTTCGCTCAGCCATAACCAAAAATTGTTATTGTAATTAAAACTCCCCTGTGGAACATGCTCTGATTGAAATTAATGACAAAACAAATCATTTCGTACATGTTCAAATATATTCAAGCTGACTTACCATTTAAGGAACCAACTGTTATAACTGTTTTTTATAATTTATTGTAGCAGAATTTTGTGTTTAACATGAACTAATAAACTTTGTTCTAAAAATGGGAAATAGATGTAATTAAGATTAAGGAGATTGAACTTCCTCATTATAACAACCCACATTTGTGCTTTTCATATTTTTTAAGTATACTCTCGATGACTTTATTAAAATATGTGGTGTTGTCATAAATTAGCTGTGTAGCGCCGGCTTAGCATAGCGCTACCCCATTTCTACCGGTGGGTGTACGTAAGAGACGACTAACGGTATTGGGGCTTTTAAGGTAACATTGGGCGATGCGGTTGGAGACCCATCACCAACAACCTTTATTATACCATCTTTTCCCCACTCAACTTTCTAAAAGTGGCTGAGGAATTTCTAATTCCTTAGCTCTGGCTACCCCTTCTAGGGAATTATAGCCGTGAGTATATGTATGTATGTATGTTTGTCATAAATTATTATTTCTCTATAGAGGTATATGATGACAATACTATATCAGTTTGGGTTTTTAATTAGTAGTTATATAAATTTTAATATGGTTTTTCAAAACAGTATCTCTAACTAGCAATTTTGACAGCCCTTTCTATTTTACGAAATAATAGTATATGTCTTTTAAATAAAATAAAAATACTCACGAATTAAGAAGTTTTACACAATGGAAAAATAGTAGCTTTTTTTAAATTATAAGTTTTTTAACTACGTCTTTGGTGGTGAATTTTGCGACTCCTAAAATGATAGCACCCGAAACCAATGTCTTAATTTGCACTCTAGATCATTAAATCGTCTACAAGTTAGCAATTTAGAAACTGCGTACAAAACAAAATGCAAGTCAGTACATCTATTATATTAACATTCACATGAAATGTGCAGCCCGGTTCCGAAATTGTATGACCGAGGCTGTAACTAAAGAAAGTATAACTAAGTTTTCTTATGTGAGTTTCCTGGCCATGTTTCCTCTAACCGTTACATCCCGTGATTAAAGAATAATGCATATATTTTTTAATGGGTATCAGACATGGAATAAAGGAATCTAATATCGTAATAATAACCTACTATAGCATAGCAAAGTCCCTCTACTATGAGTCGACTTGCGTGATAAGAAGAAGAGTACCATTATCCTCAACCGATTGCACATACACACAGCTAGAATCTACGTTCTATTATGCGAAAATAAACAAAGGGTATCTTCAAAAGATATCTGATTTGGTCGGTTTAAATAGGCAAATACCGTCTCAGGCGCACTGGCCAATCAGCGAAATCAGATTCACTCATCGGCGCCTGCGCGTTACGGCTATCTGTATCTCAGCGCCACCTAGCGCCCGCCACCTTATGCTATCTATGAAGATTTATGCCGGGCACATAATAGGGGTATTCTGGTATTCTAACTCGTTTGGTTATTTTTGTTTACTTGCAATGTGTTGTGTAGCCGTGTAGAATGTCACTACCCCTTTCTACCCACGGCTGTCGTAAGAAGCGACATATAAAGCGAAGCGAGGATAGGGGCTTTTAGAAGTAGATTTTGGGCGATGCGGTTGGAGACCCATCGTCAACGATGCTTTATTTCTACCATGTCGTCTTCTCTCAACTTCCAAGTGTGGCTGACGAATTTCGAATTTGACGAATTGACGAATTTTTTTGGGATTTAAGACCGTGAGTATATATGTGAATGTATATGTATGTTTTGTGTATGTTCTACTATTCAACGATTGGACCGATTGGCTTTTCATTAGGACTCGGTTCCTTTTCATGGGGGAGTACACTTAGTATTTTTATTTGAGGGTCATCACAGTCAGATAGAATACTTTCATTTCAATCATTTGGTTTTATGAAACTAAAGAGATTTGCTGTGTAGTGTCGGCTTAGATTAGCACTACCCCTTTTCTTCCGGTGGGTGTACGTAAGAGGCGACTAACGGTATTGGGGCTATTAAGGGATTTTTGGGCGATGCGGTTGGAGACCCATCACCAACAACCTTTATTTTTACCATCTTTTCCCCACTCTACTTTCCAAAAGTGGCCGAGGAACTTCTAGTTCCTCAGCTCTGGCTACCCCTTGTAGGGATTTACAGCCGTGAGTATATGTATGTATGTATGTAAATTTAGCGTTGATTGAATGAAATTACAGTAATCCAACAAAACACAAAACAGAGCCTGAATAAGCACAAGCAATGGTCCGATTTCGTTACGCTCCGCTACTAATTGGGTGAAGTCGGTGTTACAATACAAAGCATGGGACCGATAGGCTTTACTTACTATTCCTATTGGATAACCAAGTTAAGCAACCAAGTAAAGTCTCTAAAGAAGACTTCTTTGTATGAAACACTTTGAGGCAACATACTTTCTTGTTCCTTGTGTCGTTGAATAATTACTTACTTCGTTGGCTAGGCGATTCGGAGTGGGTTTTGGCCTCAGACACAATAAGTCGCCACTGGTCTCCTTCCTGTGCGATCTCTTTCTAGTTGCCTGAATTAAGTTCGCGCAGGTCCTTTCCGACTCTTGTTTGTTGTGTGGTTTAATACTTCTTCAAAATCACATAATCAAGAATACAACATTGATAGGTCAGTGGATAGAACACCGCTTATTGTGCAGGCAATGAGGTACTTAGTTGTACTTAGTCATGTGACATTGTGTTGGTACAAAACGGTGATAGGATTGTCCCTATCACGTGAGTAGAGTACCAACGTTTTTCTTGTGTAGGCCGGTACCGGCATTCGAACTGTCATTGTCTGCACAATAAGCGGTGTTCTACCGACTGAGCAAACATCGTTGATTTTTTATTATATAATTAATATTTTTATTACTACGTGATAGCTCACCGGTTATCGTTCAAACGAATAGTGTTCAAATCCCGGATCAGGCCTACACCAATTTGTCTTTTCTAAAGACATATGTGTGGTTTATTAATCATGGTTGTTAACGGTGAGGGAAAATATCGTGAGGAAACCCACATGGCTGAGTTGTACTTAGTCATGTGACAGTGTATTCGTACAAAACGGCGATAGGCCTGCCCCCTATTACGTGAGTACACTGTCCATGCAAAACGTGCGTAGGTACTATCTATACTTATAATAAATCTGTAGAGAGGTCAATTCTGTACATTAAATTTATTTTCAAAATGACTATCAGGGGGTGATTGGTGATCGATACTGATGCCAAAAATGTAATCAGTAAAAATTTTGTCTGTCTGTCTGTCTGTCCGTCCGTCTGTCTGTCTGTCTGTCGGTCTGTCTGTCGGTTTGTATGTTCGTAATGGAAACAAAAACTACTCGACGGATTTTAACTCAACTTGGTAGAATTATTCTTCATACTCTTGGGCAGGTTATCATGTACTTTTCAGCAGAGTAGTGAAGGGGAATTTTGGGAAAACGGGAGAAGTTACTCCAGTTTTTAAGCTTCCGTCGCGTGTGCAGCCTTAATGGTTACAGTTACATAGAAATCATGTATCAGGGAAATATTGGCCATAAAATTGTCTAAAAAATACCATTCAACAGCATATGTCTATCTTTTATGGTTGACTCACAATAACACGTGTAACTCCTGATTATATTTTTTTCCTCTTACGTTTATAGTTCTCTCATTCATCTCTCATTTAAAAAAGTTTACATTATTACTTATTCAATAAAAAAAGAATCATAGAAATCGGTATAGAAACACCAAACTTATACATGAAATAAGCCATCGCATCCTGTCGTCGCACGTGAATATTGAATCGTGCTAGATTATTTTTTAGTAATGGTTGTGCGGGCAAAAATAGCCATGAGTATATGTACGATGTATGCAAAGTTTGTAACTCTGATTCTTTGTTTCACAATCACAAAGCTAAACTATTCAGGAGTGCTATAAGTGGCGCTAAATTTCACAAAGGTTGAGCAGCGATTGAAGAAACCTCAGATATTTTTTTAAAACTACGCTACCCGTGCGAAGTTAGTAAGTAATAAATAAAGGAAAGAAAAAATTATTATTATTTACTTTATTAAATATGATGATATGAGGTTTTGATGAACAAAAACATTCAAAAAAACGTGGGTACTCCGAAGGATTACATAACATAACATAACATAAACGTTCACGCCGAATATCCCCGAAGGGGTTGGCAGAGGTACTAATACTTCTGAACATCACGTGACTTTGTCACCTAGTGTTCAGAGTAGCCACGTTCTGCATGGACAGTGTACTCACGTGACAGGGGGCAGGCCTATCGCCGTTTTGTACGAATACACTGTGACATGACTAAGTACAACTCAGCCATGTGGGTTTCCTCACGATGTTTTCCCTCACCGTTAACAACCATGATAAATTAACCACACATATGTCTTTAGAAAAGACAAATTGGTGTAGGCCCGACCCGGGATTTGAACACTAGTCGCTTGCACTAGAACCGAGTGTTCTACCCACTGGGCTATCACGGTTGCGAATTAGTTAGAAGAATTATTACCTCTCATATTCAGCGTTTACGTTTATGTTATGTTATATTTTTATTAGTAGGTTAAGTTGACATGACATTGTTTTATTATTTATTACATTGTCTTATATTTTGTTATACAATTTTAACCTAATATTTGCTGTGCTGTATAGTGTCGGCTTAGAATAGCACTACCCCATTTCTTCCGATGGGTGTATGTAAGAGGCGACTAACGGTATTGGGGCTTTTAAGGGATTTTTGGGCGATGGGGTTGAAGACCTACTCAACTTTCCAAAAGTGGCTTAGGAATTTGTAGTTCCTTAGCTCTGGCTACCCCTTCTAGGGATTTACAGCCTTGAGTATATGTATGTAACCTAATAATTTACTTTCAGTCTTTGTAGTACATGCAAAATTAAAACTTTACTCGCAGATATTTGACCTGTAATTGAGTAGAAAACCGGCTGTATAA
Organism: Bedellia somnulentella; assembly: GCA_963576735.1. Taxonomy (NCBI): domain Eukaryota; kingdom Metazoa; phylum Arthropoda; class Insecta; order Lepidoptera; family Bedelliidae; genus Bedellia; species Bedellia somnulentella. Next base: position 2,860,786 of record OY755183.1, read on the forward strand.
TTGTTGTACCTAAACATTTATACTGCACTATCATGTTTTAAACTGTCCGTCTGCTTGAAATAATGAAAAAAATTACTGCATTGAATGGGCACAATTGAAGCAAATTTAAATATAAACGTTCTAATGCCCAGGCTATTTGTTGCCATAGGGGTAGGCAGATACTATTTTTCGTCTTTTTTGTACGAATATTACAAATCTCTCGAGTTGGGTCTACATTGATTTATTAACTCTTATTTTAAACACATGTTATGAAAATTATTGTTAGAGAGACGTAAAGTATGATTAAGTTAACTAACGTTATCTTAAAAACCATTATTTCTTATAAAATTATAACATAAAGTGAAGTATTAGTACCTCTGCTTTCACTTCAGGATATATGCCAGTGTGAACGTATAAGTTCGAATTTTTGTAATTTATGACATATGTTTTTAGCATATATATATAGATAGACCAAAGTTATATAGATAGACCAAAGTTATATAGCTGTCGTTCCCAGCTACTATCACGATAGTACTGTAGCCGATAGTCTGCTAACTTTTTACAACACATTAAATTTATTCACATATTATATTCACCATAATATCATATTAAGTCTCACCTGAAATACCTTATGGCCCTGATAGTGGTCGCAGAGGACTACAGTAATATTCATAGAATTATTGCCTCTTAGTACGAATACAGAGTCACAAAACTATGAATAACTCAGCCATGTGAATTTCATCACGATACTTACTCTCAAAAGTACGGCAAATCATTGTTTTGATCTAAATGTTATTTTTAGAAACATTTATGTAATCAAACTTAACGTCTTACCCACACATTCATAGATACATATACTCACGGCTATAAATCCCTAGAAGGGGTAGCCAGAGCTAAGGAATTAGAAATTCTTCAGCCACTTTTGGAAGTTGAGTGAGGAAAAGATGGTAAAATAAAGGTTGTTGGTGATGGGTCTCCAACCGCATCGCCCAAAAATCCCTTAAAAGCCCCAATACCGTTAGTCCCCTCTTACGTACACCCACCGAAAGAAATGAGGTAGTGCTATTCTAAGCCGACACTACACAGCATACCCTTTAAAACATACCCTTTTTATATTTTGAATCGATGAAACACATCAAACTAAACAACTTTGCCTATGGAATGCCAATATAAAATATTTTAATTATTAAAATAATTAATAATTAAAAATTGTCACTGCCTAAATCAAACTGGGAAAGTATGGTAACATACTTTCCCAGTTTGATTTAGGAAAGTATGGTAAGTGTTTTAACCTTAAGCTAAAATAATAATAAAACTGGTCTAAATTTTTTTCTATGTTTTTTTCTTTTATTTCAGCCGAGGCTAAGAACCTCACTATACTTTCTCAGTTTAATCTAGGGACCGACACTTCTTAATTATTAATTATTTTGAAAATTACATTTTTTTACATAGGCATTCCATAGGCAAAGTTGTTTACTTTGATGTCTTTTATCAATTTAAAAAGGGTATGTTTTAAAAGCAAGGTCTAGGCCAATCTACTCAATGGCAATGTCACTGTATAAAACTTATATTTTACGTAGTGTGAGTGCACTTTGTACTCATCAGTTAAAAAATTTCACCCTTACCTGACATTTACAACAACTCCAATTACATTTTCACTCTCAAATTTTCGAGACCTTTAATCACATACCAACAAGTACAATCGTTGAAAAAAGTCACAACTCCGCTCATTACAGTGCCCTCGTTTCGACGCTGTCTATTACAATGACATCTTTATAAATCAACGCCATCTATGGAGATAATGATGAGATTTTTTCGGTTCTTGCATTCGAAGGTGCAATCTCAATTAGGGCGATATCATTCTTGTTAAATCGGACAGTTTGAGTTGGGCTTTACATTTGTACAGTCAAGTTGTAAAATCGTTTACTTTCTTATTTTTTATGCATTATATAATTTCAGCCTTGAAACGTCTTCATCACTTGATATCGCCATATTTGGGATTTCTGCAATAATGCTGTTGCCATCAACGTTTATCAGATTTTTAGATTCTTTTCTATTAAGACTACGTCAGATGTATTGTATTGTATATATATTAATATATTTAATTAAACATAACATAGACGTTCACGCCGAATATCCCCCAAGGGGTTGGCAGAGGTACTAATACTTGTGAAAATCACGTGACATTGTCACCTAGTGTTCAGAGTACCCACGTTTTGTATGGACAGTGTAGTCACGTGATAGAGGGCAGGCCTATCGCCGTTTTGTACGAATACACTATCACATGACTAAGTACAACTCAGTCATGTGGGTTTCCTCACGATGTTTTCTCTCACCGTTAACAACCGTGATAAATTAACCACACATATGTCTTTAGAAAAGACAAATTGGTGTAGGCCCGACCTGGAATTGGAACACTAGTCGTTTGCACGATGACCAGTGTTCTACCATTGAGCTACACGTCGTCATATTTATTAAAATTAGGATAAATAAGTTACAAAGCTTTATTGGGCTCGATTAACAATAATAATCCCTTGTAACAAACCCTTTACATATCACAATTTCGGATTAGTATTTAGAGTAAAGTTAAAAAACTAGTTTTCATAATGTTACAAAGACCACGATAAATTCAAACAAATTTCAAAACAATCGCTGGGAATTGACGGCTTTGAGCACATTACCCATTTCTGTCGTGCCGTCTATTTATGCCGTGTAGTGCCGGCTTAGAATAGCACTACCCCATTTCTTCCGTTGGGTGTACGTAAGAGGCGACTAACGGTATTGGGGCTTATAAGGGATTTTTGGGCGATGTGGTTGGAGACCCATCACCACCTTTATTTTATCATCTTTTCCCCACCTAACTTTCCAAAAGTGGCTGAGGAATTTCTAATTCCTTAGCTCTGGCTATCCCATCTAGGGATTTATAGCCGTGAGTATATGTATGTACCTATTTCTGGTCCTGGTTGTCATACGAGGCAATTAAAAGTATTAGGATGTTCATGTTATTGTTATACGTGTTGCAGGACAACGAATACTAACTACTAACCATTCTTTATTATACACAATTTACCAATTTAAGTTTCAAAAACGTCTTCGGAATGAAATTTTGAAGCTTTGACAATAATTACAGCCGTAATTATTGGTCAACGTCAAAGTACTCTTGTTATGAGACTTGTCCTAAATAGTATTACGCACCTTAGTATTACCTTACCTTAGTATTTTGCAAAAAACACTCACTGTGTATTACTTCAGTAATATTTTTCATCTGAAAATGTTTCAGGAAATTTTACCTAACATTACAGATTTTATTCTCCTTTACACAAATTTTGACGGAAATAACATATACTCACTTTTTATGTTTGACTTTCGTAACTGTTCCAAATTAGTTAAAGCTTCGTGAAAGCGGCTGTACTCGTGAAGCAATGATGTAAAATATTCAGACACGGGCTAACGAGGTTCTTTTCGTTTGCCGAATATGTTTCGCGGCTGTGTCTGAACAGGATGGATTGCAATTAAACATGAACATTTGTAAAAACTGATTCATTTGGACTGGTGAGGTATGAAAGACTTTTTTTAAAGTCTCGTGATATTGGAGTGTCAGGTGCTTAAATATTAAATAGGGGTAAATTTTGCTGAGACATTTTTATGTTCTATGGTATCCGTTGTTTGTTGAATATGTTTATCAATGTAAAATATTATACGATGACATAAAATACCTTGAAGCGTTTTATTTTTATTAATGTAATTTGCTTTTATAAAAATCACTCTTATAAATTTGTTCTAAAAATGTTAGCCACTAATAAATTGATTCGAAACAAAATATTTGTTGGATGGAAAAGTAAAACTTCAGTGTTGAAAAGAAAAAATGTATATTGTTTGTTCAATATATTAATTATTTGCATATAAAAACGTATAAAAATATCTTAAAACTAATGACAACAGTTTAACAATAGGTTTATGTTGTACTTTTGAGCTTCTAATGATAATTCTAAGGTATGCTTACGAGAAAGGTTTTGTTTAAGGAAATGATGATGATTACATAAATATTGTAAAAAAAAGAATACATTACAATTCTGTAAAAGTTCTGCCCAAGAAATAAATATTTTTATAATAAGCTGTAAACATATAGATCTTGCAAGAGTTCCAATAACCAATTTCAGAATCAGTCTTTTTAAATCAATGTACTTTACGTATCTTAAATAAAACCATCAGAATAATGTATTTATTTTAATACTAGAAAGGAATGTAAATATAGATAAAAAATGATCTTAATTTAAGTCCGGTTTTAATGTTGTACAATGCTTTTATATGGATGTAGTAAATTTTTCTTATCATCCAGTCTTAAACTCATCACTGTGTATAACTAATAAACTGAATAATTTGTTTTTTATATTATATCCGAATACATCAAACTACTCACCAAGTTCATACCAAAGTTATTTGAATGATGACTTTTATTTGCGTACTGAATTGATAAAATTATATAATATGCAATATGAATATAAATATCGACCGTTGATAAGGAACAATCGTAATGTTCTTTGTTGGCGATCATCAAAACAAAAAAGTATTCAGAAAATATACTTTGACCAAAAGTCGGAATTATCATAGTTTTGTTCAATAAATAGATTAAAAAAGTAAGTATGTTTATGGAGTAATTTATCTTGCTTCTAAGATCATTATTTATCATTAGATTTAAAATACACAACTTTGAAATAATTCAGTGTAAATGAATTCCCTACAAAATTTAATTAACTTAAAAAACTCTTTTAATTGACTTACACGCATAACAAAAAAACAAAATTACCTACTTACTTTAGATACATAATAAGTAAAATTTTTACTCACAAATGACTCTAACAATATCAAGCTATGTTCTAAGAGAAATAAGTTACTTAAAAAGAAATAAAAATATTCACAATATTTTTACATAACAATTTTCTCCTCAACTGGCCTCATATCCCATCATATTTCTAAGATTGGTAGCACTGGCATTAATTAATGTACACTGGCATCATTTTTCAAATAACAAATAATATACTATACATCACAAATACAAACAAAGAAATAATTGAACATGTTTTTCTTTTTAACAAGAAAAACAAGAGCAAAAACTTAAGTAAAACTAACGTATGACAAATGCCAACTATATTTTGTTATCCATCAACGGAAAACAAGCAAAACACAATAAACTGAATTAGATCATAAGAGCAAATTTAAAATAGTTTGAAATTATTTCATTCGAAATTTCCTTGCATTACTCTATTGTGTTGGTGTACTAAATAAATGATTTCTCTACAACAATTTATGATAATTAATCGTATTATATAAACACCGATTACACTCACAACATTACAACACTCCTTAATTTTTAAATGATCAATATTTTATAAGCTTAAAATACTGTATGGCAAAAAATTATTCCAAATGGCAACTTTATTAAATCATAGAGTTGTACTACTGGCACACGTCAATATTTAAATTTATTGTCATAACTTCGTGATATTTGTAAAATAGAAATTGCAACTCATTAATTTTAATTCATGAAAATGGTAATTCAAAAAGACAATGGCACATTTTTAAATAAAATCATCAACAATACAAAAATCTATATGTGAAATAATTTCTAGGATATTTAATTTGTCTGTTGTTTATATACAAAATCAAACTTTAACTAAAATCACTATTGTATTATTATTACTTTCCAGACTTGACATGACCTTTCCAGGGTCTTTATTTTATGTTTTCAATAAAATTATACACATTTATCTAGCCAGTTAGATGCACTTCTTCAGTCCTTTTCGGAACAAGAGACAAATCAAGGGGATTTTTCATAATGTCTTTAGAATCATCATGCAAATCAATACTAAGTTCAGGTTCCGAATCACTAGGCTCTTCATGTTTCGGACTTCTAAATAAAACTGCTGTTGATTTAATCGAGAGGTCAATGGGTTGATCTTGATCAACTGCTACACCACCCACCGTTGGAGACAGAACTGCAGAATCTCCTCCATTTCGATTTTGCCAATTATTAACCGGTGCTGGTCGAACTGTTGACATATAATTTCCCGTTCTTGGTGCAAAAGTTGGTGACGGTGCTGCACCAAATGGTGATATAGGTAAATTTAATAAAACGGCTGATGTCTTTCTTTTTCTATTATCAGCATGTCTAAATCTTATCTCTTTTTCGCTAGATGGAGACGATGTAGGGCGAAATATGCTTAGTCCATTTGTACTTCTGGAACTGTTATCGTCTTCAGGATCTGCAGATGATGCTCCAGAATCAGACGGTGACACACTTTGTCGTGTCATATCTTCTGTGAAATGATTTTTGTCAGAGTTTTTGTAGTATTCTGCTAACGCTGCTGCAGGCAAAAGGTTTGTTGGTAAAAAAGAAGGACTAATTGGAGGATTGAAATTTTGTTGTGATTTATTAGATTGTAATTGATGAATATGTTGTTGCTGTTGTTCTTGAAGAAGACAATGAATTTTGAACCAGTTTGATCTTCTACCGTATCTGGATCCAGATTTCGACATGCCGACTAGTAAACATTTTCTTAATCTGCATGCTTTACATGCTGTTCTATTTTTCTTGTTGATGACGCATTCTCCATTGTTTTTGCATTCTGATATTGATGATAAGTTGTTGTAAGTTCTGCCGAAGAATGACTGAAACAAAGAAAAAATCTGGTTAAAACTTGCTTGAGTATTATCAAAAGGGAGCTTTAATACAAAGAGCATCGAACTATTCAATAAATACATTTTTAATTCTTATGACAAAATTTATAAAAAGAAATGTAATCTTAAATAATTTAAACAAATTCGGGGTATAAATATTTTTTTAAATTGGTAGCCGTATATCTAGTTCCAAGTTTAAAAATCTATAAATATCACATTTTAGTTACTTATTTTTATCGCAAATATAACTTATGCTTAGCTGTGCTTAGTTACATACATACTGGTTAAATTCATTATCTAACAAAAATATTTATGATTTTTATTTTAAGAATTCACATTTGGTGTCTGAAATAAAAAGCTACCAATATCCAAAACGTCAAAACATTTGAGTAATGTGATTATCTTAAACTCAGCGGGTCGCATTATAATTGATATTATTTTAAAAGCCCCCATGCCTTGAAAGTGCAACATTCATAATTTCAACGCAAAATACAACCAACTCAATATGACCCAAATATTAATTCACTCGATATATTTACGGTGACATTGTGAAAAATGCCAATTTCCAATTTTTAAAAGAAATTATTTTTGCACAAATGTTACATAAACTCTGTGAGTTGTTGGCCGAAATTTGACAGTCATGAAATGGACAATACCATTTTGGTAATTGGCAATACCATTTTAGCATTCGCTGATTGTGATTCGTTAAATGGTTTTTTGAACTTCAATATTAGTGACAAACTTGTGTATTTTATTGGTTTTAAATTAAGTTTGGTGGCATCGTCGGTACGCTGTGAAGATAACTTTTAAGTTTTTGTAACTTTATTTAGCTCTTGGTGAACGTCTTATAGATACCCAGAAATTAATAAATGGTGAAACTATCATGTATTACACATTACTAAAAGCGATAGATAAATTTTATATTGACAAAACTATTTAATGTTATCGTTTGTTCACTTTGTTCACAAAATTGCTGCAATGAAAATTTAATGATATTGTGATTGATTAATATTAAACTTCTTTTAAATATGATGATTAGCAAATACTTATTGTAAAACTATTTTTTTTTCTTCAAATAGTAATTGGTGAGATGCCCATTAGCAACGGAACCAATTTTGTTACCAGACGAAAAACAACTGAATGTTTGCTTTTTTATACACATTTATATCATTAATTACTCTAGGAATAGGTTGATTCAAGTGATGAAGTACGCTGTACGTAGTACCTACCTATAACTTTATTTACTAATATAAATCTCGAAAAAGTTTCCAGATTCAGAATTAGTAAAAACACCTTTTATAACAATTTTATCTAAATCGCTCTTCGTGTGTCCTGTTAGAAAACTTACATATGTACTTTTACTTTTACCTATCCGTTCGACGGAACAAAGTAAAACAAAAATAGTTACTTCACAAATAGCTTTTCTATTACATCATTCCAAACGACTATACTTATACATACATACATATACTCACGGCTATAAATCCCAAGAAAGGGGTTGCCAGAGCTAAGGAATTAAAAATTCCTCAGCCACTTTTGGAAAGTTGTGAGGGGTGAAGATGGTAAAATAAAGGTTGTTGGTGATGGGTCTCCAACCGGAACGGCCGAAAATTCCTTAAAAGCCCCAATACCGTAAGTCGTTTCTTACGTACACCCACCGCACCGGAAAAAATGGGGTAGTGCTATTCTAAGCCGACACTACACAGCTTATACTTATATTAGCTATACATTTTGCATTAAACATTATGTTTGTAGATGTTTCTATAAAAACCACTTTTACGCTTTTCCCATAACACTATCGTTGTATTAACTCGGGAACATAAAACTATCTTTTAACTATCTGATGGTAGAGGTTTGCACTTGGAATTTGCGTTGAAGCTCGCGCGTTGACTCAGAGATTAGAAATTGCAGATAAAACCTTATGGGTGCTTGATATCTTACAGTTTGTTGTGAACTTGCAATAAAAACTATAGTGTCTTGTCAGTTTGTTATGTGTTTATGTGTACGCGACGCTATAAAACCCAAGACATAGAAGACTTAACTAAATAGAGCGGAAACCAAACGTAGTTTAGTATAAAAATTACTGAAATAATTCCACCGTGTAGTGCCGGCTTAGAATGTCGCTACCCCTTTCTACCCCCGGGTGTCGTAAGAGGCGACTAAGGGTATTGGGGCTTTTTTAATTGGATTTTTGGGCGGTGCGGTTGGAGACCCATCACCAAAAACCTTCATTTTTACCATCTTTTCCCCACTCAACTTCCAAAAGTGGCTGAGGAATTTATGATTCCTTAGTTCTGGCTACCCCTTCTAGGGAAATATAGCCGTGAGTATAATTATGTATGTATGTATGTATGTAAAATAATTCCGTAAAAACCAAATTGTCAAAATAAATTTCCCTACACCTTAATTGGTTGATTCAGGGTTCTCACTTTTGCTGGTCATACATTTGCTTCGCTCAAGTCAGTAGAAATGCACTGAATCATTTACGGTATTGACATTCATTGTTTCTTTTCCATTTAAGTAAATACGCTAATAAGTAATTTTAGCTGTGTATAACACTAACTACGGCTTAGAATAACACTATCCTATTTCTTCCGGTGGGTGTACGTAAGAGGCGACTAACGGTATTGGGGCTTTTAAGGGATTTTTGGGCGATGCGGTTGGAGGCCCATCACCAACAACCTTTATTCCACCATCTTTTCCCCACGCAACCTCCAAAAGTGGCTGAGGAATTTCTGATTCCCTAGCTTTGGCTACCCCTTCAAGGGATTCATAGCCTTGAGTATATGTTAAGTAAGTACTCTTAACCTAAGAGGGGCAAACAATCATTCCAGTTCTAGAGGGGAAAAAATACTCTTGCAATAAGAACATTTTCAAATTTAATTTACGACTACAATAAATATGCAAGACAGCTATTTATTCACCGCTGATAAAGTATTTTCAATATACATTGGTGTGCTAATACCAATTTGTTAAAATTATATACTTATTTTGTATAAATAGACAAAACAATAGACAAACCATAGTTTATAAAATCATCTTAACCGACGAACTAAATCATAAGACTATTCTGAGATATTCTTAATTGCATCCGTTCTTATTACGTGTGCAAAAGCACAACTATAGGAAAAGTCATTTTGTACCCTAATACAATAGCTTAAGACTTAAACTCGTCTAAACAAAGGATTTTATGAAACTACATACTTAAGTTTAGATTGTACGTGACAAGATATATTAGAATGATTATTGCAAATAATAAAATTCTAAGAAGGGTTTAAGACGCATACAAACTATTGTATTGATATGGTATAGTATCGGTTAAAATTGCTTTAATTTCTTACTGGAGACTTAAAAAAGCTACTGTGGAAGTTGCATGGACTAAGACTAAGACTTATCAAAGCTTAAATGTCGGCTACATACATACATACATATACTCACGGCTATAAATCCCTAGAAGGGGTAGCCAGAGCTAAGGAATTAAAAATTCCTCAGCCACTTTTGGAAATTTTAGTGGGGAAAAGATGGTGCAATAAAGATTGTTATAGCCGTGAGTATATGTATGTGTGTATGTACATATCATTAAAAATATTTAATTTTGAACATACTTTTAGTATAATATTTCTGCTTTTAATCTCAAATAAAGGGCCGTAACTTTTAAGTTTTAAAAAGTAAATTTCATAAACCAGACCAAACATAATTTTATGCAAATCCATATAAATATGAAGACGTTGTTTCTTGAAGAGGCCGTGAGATCGCGCCTGCTCACGGAGCCATAATTTTCATTTGTCATTATTATGTCAATCTTATTTTAGATACTGCCGTGTAGTGCCGGCTAAGAGTGCCGTGTAGTGCCGGCTAAGAATGTCGCTACCCCTTTCTACCCACGGGTGTCGTAAGAGGCGACTAAGGGTATTGGGGCTTTTTATTGGATTTTTGGGCGATGCGGTTGGAGACCCATCACCAACAACCTTTATTTTAGCATCATTTCCCCACTAAACTTTCCAAAAGTGGCTGAGGAATTTAACTCCTTAGCTCTGACTACTCCTTCAAGGGATTTATAGCCGTGAGTATATGTATGTATGTATTTTGATACTGGATAAAACACTGCTTATCGTACAGACGATGAGGGTTCAAATCCCGGGGCGTACACGAATTTTCTTTTCTGAAGACATATGTGTGGTTAATTTATAATAGATATTAAAGGTGAGGGAAAACATTGTGAGGAAACCCACATATCTAAGTTGTACTTTGTCATGTTACAGTGTATTCGTACAAAACGGCGATAGTCCTGCCCCCAATTCCTTGAGTACACTGTCCAAGAAAAACGTGGTTACTTTTAACACCAGGTGACAATGTCAAGTGATGTTGAGAAGTATTAGTAACTCTGCCAAGTCCTTCGGTGATGTACGGCGTGAACGTTTGAGTTTGAGTTTTAAAACCAAAAAAATGGGGTGCCGCATATATACAGCATCATAAACACATTAGTGAATAATCGATGATCCAGTTTTAAAACATTGGGTAAAGGCTTCCAGTTTTGATTAATTGTAATAAATATTTTAATATTTTAATTGTATATAAATAAATATAGATATTAGATATAATTGGTGTGCATACTAACATATTGATTAAGTTGTATTACTAACAAGAAATGGAACCATGTTTTGATAAATAAAGATTTCATTATTTTATTTATATAAACCAACAGCTGTGTAGTGTCGGCTTAGAATAGCACTACCCCATTTCTTCCGGTGGGTGTACGTAAAAGGCGACTAACGGTATCGGGGCTTTTAAGGGATTTTTGGGCGATGCGGTTGGAGACCCATCACCAACAACCTTTATCTCACTATCTTTACCCCACTCTAATTTCCAAAAGTGGCTTAGGAATTTTTAATTCCTCAGCTCTGGCTACCCCTTTCTGGGATTTATAGCCGTGAGTATATGTATGTATGTATGTATAAACCAACACTACGCGGTATAGTTTAGAAGTACTATTTCACCTACGTGACAAGTGATGATCAATATCAAGTTAAATTACGACAAAAGTCAGAGAAATGAGGAAAATGCAAAACGGATTCCATGAATCGAAAGCATTTTGATATATTTAGCAAGAACTAGATGAGTCATGTGTACGTGATCTCAAAACTCGACTTAAGACTTCCTCAATTGAGGGACACTTGTACTTTTTGAGTGTTTGTGTAAAAAACTCAACCATTGCTCATTTGTGATTTAAGTATATAATTTGTTAAATTGGAGTGGTAATGAAAAAGAAAGAAATAAGTTTATTTTGAAAAAAATAATTGACAATAAACAATTTAAAAAGAAGGAAATATTATTATGTATATATATTAGTATGTAAACAAGTTCTGTTTTGCTAATTATTAAGGCTTTGTATTTGAATAATCTAATTGTTTTTAACAGTCTTACAAGTCGCTTGAAATCAGAACAGTAAAGAATTGAAACAATGTGTTATGCTATTCAAAGACCAAACTTTCTTTTTTTTTGTATTTTTGTAAATATTCTTAGTGATATTAACTGGTATCCTTGGAAAAATATGAAATTTTAAGAAATAGATCAACAATGTTTAGCCATTTTTGGTCTGTTTCTAGACACAGATTTAACTGTTTGTTTCTCTATCAATAGATAGTTTCTAAAATACCAAATGTTTTGAGTGAATTGAAGCATCAACTTATTTTATTACTTAACTTATTTATAAAAAGAACATGGTATTTCGTACAATTAAAGCTAAAGTCACATGCGTTGGAAGAAGTCAAAGGTCTTGTATCGGTAACACGTGGGAAGTAAAATGGATTACAAACCGATCGGTACAGTTAATTTACGAGATGACATCGAATCGATTTGTTTTTGAAACACAACTTAAACGATTAACATACTATGTGAAAGAGGGCATACGATGATTTCGAGAAGTTACAGTGCTATAAAACGCACCAGTGTTTTATGAAATTTTCGGCAGGAACCACACATTTTCTCTTAATTTTTCTATTGGATAGATGTTTAATAAGTAACTTTGAATAGCAAAAATATTTTTTTTTCACTCTCGGTGATATAACCTCAAAATATCTGTAACCTCAAATTTGTGATGTGACGAAAATTATGTAATACTTACAGAAATTTACAACAACGTGAACACAGTTTTAAATCAAATAAAAGGTGTGCAAAAAAACTGGAGTTCAAAATAAAATGTGTATGTATTGAAATATTTATAAGTATTAGAGGAACACGAGAGGTATGCCTAGGTAGTAAACTAATGGCAAGGAAACGAATAGGGTAAATCACGTGTTTGAATTGTCGAGTTTTCATTCGAAACAATTTCCTGCCTGAACGTTAGTTATTGGTAAAAAATGTCTTATAACTACTTTATATAAAGAAATACATATTTCCGTGAAGTTTTTTTTAACAAACAAGAAAATTTAGTTCATGACATATTTAAGCTTTGATAATATATTAGCGTTAATTATAATCATATATCACACCACATTATTCTAATATGAAATATTGTTAATGTTTAAAATGTTATGTTTACGATACATTACGTACGTATCGTATGATAATATTTGTTTTAGTATCTTTAATTGTCGCTAGATGGGTGTGTAAACGTTTTCTACATCGCGGTATGAATTCTTTTATTCTTTTGTATAAATACCAAACCATGCTTGTTATCTTTACTTAAATAAATCACTGGTATCCAATTGTAATAGTGTTTTCTTATCAACAAAAGGAGTGTGGAACTTGGGGAACGTTACAGTTTTGTACATGGTCCTTTCGAGTCGGGATAGACCAGTGAAATTTTAGTCATCGCAGCATAGAAACCAGGACGCGGAGTATTGGGGTGCTGGTGCTTCTAATCCCTTCGGAGAAGTTAAGAAGAACAGAAGACCTGGATACTGCCTTTTCGACGAGCCCGGTTGCGGACAACTTGTGACATCTGTCAAGAAGCTATCAATCCAAGGCAGGAGTCAATCAAGTGACATTAGTTACCACATTGGTCAATGCTGTCAAAGTGAAGTCATCCTGATTGAAGCTGCCAACTTGACGTGTGACAGTTGTCAAGTCAACCTGATTGAAGCTGCCAACTTGACATGTGACGGTTGTCGAGTCACCCTGATAGAAGCTGCCAACTTGACATGTGACAGTTGTCAAGTCAACTTGATTGAAGCTGCCAACTTGACATATGACAGTTGTCAAGTCACCCTGATGGAAGCTGCCAATTTGACATGTGACTTAGTCAAGTCATAATTAAGGTTTGCAAAAGAAGATAGAGTCGTGAGTACAGTTTGTGTTTATTTTCTGGTGTAGTGAGTAAAACTTTCGAAATCTATGGACTTTAACTTTATAATATTAATTTCTGATAGCCAAGCGTTGTAGGACTTAGAATAATTTAACATTAAGTGTTGAGTCTGGAAACCTATGCCCAATTTGAGTTTAAGTTATTAGAAAAAGTTTGGTTAAAACGTTCTCTTTTCTGACTGAAAATGGATAACCTTATAAAATTACAATTTAATAGTAAAACTCTAATTGAAAAATCTATTAAAAATTTCAAAAAGTCACCAAAGGGACGTTTAACCGATCTGAATTATGTTCAGACTAGGTTAGAGTTATTGGATAAGGAATGGGAGGGTTTTGTCAAAACTCACAAACAAATAGTAATGCAGGCTGAATCAAAGGATTTACTATCTCCATATTTTAAAGATGAAGTTTTTGATCTGGTTGAAGAAGATTATGTTTGTTATAAATCGGATTTAAAATATCACATAGATAATCTAACGGAAGCATCTAACTCAACTACGCTAGGTAAATCTACTAGTTCAATTAACACCAGTGCAAAGTTACCAAAAATTGTTATACCTATGTTTTCTGGAGAATATAGCGAATGGAAATCGTTTAAAGATCTTTTCACATCTCTCATTCATAATAATGAATCTATTGATTTAGTTCAAAAGATGCACTATTTAAAAGCTCATTTATCAGGGGAAGCAGAACAGCTTCTCAGACAAACGCCAATTACTGGTGATAGTTATGAGGCATCTTGGAAGTTATTGAATGAGCGATTTGATAATAAAAGGTATTTAGCCAATTGTATACTCAAGCGATTTATGAATCAAAATAGCATTAATTTCGAATCCTCTCGTGCAATTAAAGAGCTTTTGGATGTTACGGTTGATTGTATGAATGGTCTTAAAAATCTTGATATTGATATTTCCTCTTGGGATATCATAATTATTTTCATCATCAGTGCAAAGCTTGACTCTGAATCTCGCAAACAGTGGGAAGCCAAAATTAGTTTATCTGATAAGTTACCCACATTTGTTCAATTAAAAGAATTTCTTGAGTTAAGATTTAGATCATTAGAATTTCTAGATAGTAAACCTAAAGTAAGACCAGTAGTTTCAGGATATACAACACCGAAACCAAAAGTTCTTCATGTAGTTAAGACCACATCTCCAGAAAAGAAGTTGTGCGCTTTCTGTAATAAAACAGATCACAAACTAGGTAATTGTAAACAATTTAGTAAAGAATCTGTCGATGATCGCCGTAAGTTTGTACAAACCAGTGGGCTTTGTTACAATTGCTTAGGCCCAAATCACTCTATCGCATTTTGTAAAATTACCACTAAATGTCACATTTGCAAACGAAAACATCATTCTTTGCTGCACAGTCCCAAACCCACTCCAATTTCAGACGTGGCTGAGGTTCAGGAATCGGAATGTACCACCTCAGACCAATCATCTTCCCAAGTAGCTGCATTGTTTTCGCGGGAAACCATAACTAACCAAGTTTTGTTAGCAACAGCAATCGTAGAAGCACAAAATAGTTACGGTTGTATCCAACCTTTAAGGGCGTTGCTAGATCAAGGTTCCCAAGCGTCATTTGTAACTGAATCAGCAGTGCAACTTCTTGGACTTAAGAAAACAGCCATAAAAGGTACTATATCAGGACTAGGTGGTGAAAATAGTTCATTGATATCAAATTTTATCGTCAAGATAAAAATTTACTCACGTCTAGATCCTAACTTTAACGTAGAAGTATCGGCATTTGTTTTGAGAACAATTACATCGCTGTTGCCTTCACAAAAGGTAACAGTATCAACTAGTTTGTGGCCAGAATTAGCACATATCACGTTAGCGGACCCGGAATTTCATACTCCGAACAAAATTGATATTTTGTTAGGCGCTGACATATATGGCCAAATCATTAGAGAAGGGTTGATCAAAGGTTCCAAAGGTTTACCAACTGCTCAGAATTCAGCCTTGGGATGGATCTTATCAGGTTCCACACATTTATCCGTAAATGCTGATCAATCCGACCAACAGTTTACCTATCACAATGTTATCGTCAGTATGCATGCTCATATGTCTGACAATGATTTGCTCAAAAGCTTTTGGCAATTAGAATCAGATATCTTTGAGACAAAGATATTATCACTAGAAGAGCAACAATGCGAAAAGTTTTATAATGAAACTACAACTAGAAATCAAGAAGGTCGTTATGTAGTTCGACTTCCTTTCCACGAACAGGACCCACCTTGTAAGTATGGTCAATCAAGAGATATTGCTCTTAAAAGATTTCGACTTCTCGAAACAAAATTTAGGAAGAATCCAGAATTTAAAACTAGATACGCAGAAGTCATACAGGAATACTTAGATCTGGGCCATATGGAACGTGTTGTGGGTAATAAAGAAATAACAAAAAGTACAGCTGTTTATTTACCACATCACGCTGTCATACGTGAAGATAAATCTACTACTAAGGTAAGGGTGGTATTCGACGCATCTTGTAAGTACATGAACGGGGTATCTTTGAACGACTCCTTGATGGTCGGTCCTACACTGCAACAGGATCTGCGGCATCTCATAATGAGATGGCGTATGCATCCGATATGTCTCAGCGCTGACATAGTAAAGATGTACCGTCAAGTTTTAGTTTCCCCCGAAGATGCAGATTATCAAAGAATTGTTTGGCGTACTGATCCAGAATCTAAGATAGAAGATTTTAGGCTATTACGCGTCACATTTGGCACAGCATCAGCTCCCTATTTATCAATAAAGTCATTACAGCAAATCGCTCTAGATGAAGGTAAAAACTTTCCATTTGCATTTGAAAGAGTAATGAAAGACTTTTATGTAGACGATCTTATGACAGGCTGTGAGTCTGTAGAAGAAGGGCAGCAGATATACCAAGAAATGACAGAGTTACTATCAAAAGGAAAGTTTGAGATACAGAAGTGGATGACAAATAGTAAAGATTTAGCCAAAATTATTTCAAACCAGAGTACCAGTGGCCAAAAAGATAAGTTGCAAATAAAATTTGATGACGTTGTGAAAATTTTAGGAATATCATGGGATAGAGATACGGACTCATTCCAATATGCAGTCAAGCTTCCTCCTCTGCAACACCCAGTTAGCAAGAGACGAGTGATTTCAGATATTTCACGCCTCTTTGATCCTTTAGGATGGTTGGCACCTTGTGTAATAACAGCCAAGGTAATTATTCAAAAGTTGTGGCTTGCAGGCATCGATTGGGATGAAGAACTGCCTAAAGAATTACTTGTGGAATGGAAAATTTATAGAAGTAACTTGACTCATATCTGCGAAATTTCATTTCCCAGGTGGGTGCAAGTTAGAAACAATGATGTACTGAAGGAGCTTCACGGTTTTTGTGATGCTTCTAATCTGGCCTATGCGGCTGTCGTTTATCTCAGAACTGTCGCTAGTGATGGCACAGTTTATGTTAATTTGATAACGGCCAAAACAAAGGTTGCCCCTGTCAATCAAATTTCCATTCCTCGTTTGGAGCTAATGGGAGCAGTTCTCTTGGCCAAATTGATGAAAGAAGTTTCACAGGTATTGTCTATAGATAAACCCAATGTGCATGGATGGACAGATTCATCTGTAGTCTTAGCATGGCTCAGTAGTCATCCAAGTAAGTGGACTACATTTGTGGGCAATCGCACATCTGAGATCTTATCTAAAATGGACAATGAGCAATGGGCTCATGTAAAATCAGCCGACAATCCTGCTGACGCCGCTTCAAGAGGAATGACACCTGTGGAACTAAATCAAAGTTCTTTGTGGAAGAGAGGACCTCTTTGGCTGCAGAACCCTACTATAGAGTATAGCAGACCCAAATCTATATCAACGTTTTTAGAACAGCGAAACATCAAAGTGCATGTTTCGACGGTTGGTGATATACAGGAAGGATTTTATGAGAGATTTTCATCTTTACGGAAATTGATTTCTTTTGTAGCAATAGGAAGACGAGTTTTGAAATTCAAACAAAATAAACTACAGGGAAAGAAATTTGAACGCTATATTACGAGTGCAGAGCGAGATGAAGCCTTGCTAACATGCATAAAAATAATGCAAAGTAAAGCATTTATGGAGGAAATAAATGATCTACAAAAAACTGGGAATGTGAAACAAAGAAGCAAGTTGAAAACATTGTGTCCTTTCATAGACGAGAAAGGAATTTTACGAGCTAATGGTAGACTTAGAAATTCTGCTATTTCTTCATTAACTAATACACCTATATTATTAGCTTCCAATTGTCATCTCACAAAGTTAATTGTTCATCAATCTCATATCAGCACATCACATGGAGGGCAAACTTTAATGTTACATTATTTGCGAAGGAAATACTGGATATTAGGAGCTAAGAATGCAGTTAAAGCTTGTGTACGTAAATGTGTTACTTGCATTCGTTATAAGGCAAACAACCAACAGCCTTTTATGGGACAGTTACCAGAATGCAGATTAAAGCCATCAAAGCCATTTTTACACTCTGGTATAGATTTTGCCGGACCTATAAATATGCGTGTGTCAAAAGGTAGGGGCAACAAATCATATAAAGGGTACATTTGTGTTTTTGTTTGTATGGCTACAAAAGCCATACATCTCGAAGCTATCAGTGATCTAACAGCTCAGGGATTTATAGCTGGGTTTAAGAGATTTGTTGCCAGAAGAGGGCACTGCAGT
The DNA here is from genome assembly GCA_963576735.1 of Bedellia somnulentella. NCBI lineage: Eukaryota > Metazoa > Arthropoda > Insecta > Lepidoptera > Bedelliidae > Bedellia > Bedellia somnulentella. The sequence continues at coordinate 2,879,433 of OY755183.1, forward strand.
GAAGTATGGAGTGACAACGGAACCAATTTTGTTGGTGCTTCAAAAGAGCTTCGAGTATTAGTTGAGGCAGAAAAGTCGAGTGTTGCCTATGAGATTAGAGATTGGTTTAGTAGTAATAGCGTAACATGGCACTTCATACCTCCCCATGCCCCCAATTTCGGAGGACTATGGGAAGCCGGGGTGAAATCCACTAAGCACCATTTAAGAAGAATTGTTGGGAATTCAACTCTTACATACGAAGAGATGGCAACCTTTCTTGCCCAAATAGAGGCATGCTTGAACTCACGACCTCTCTCAATGTTGCCTAGTGAAAGCAGCGAACCTTTGCCATTAACACCTGGTCATTTCCTTGTGGGAGAACCATTAGTTCTTGTACCAGAAGTTAATTATGAGAAATCTAGTTTGGGCAGTTTGAGGCGTTGGCAACTATTACAGCGAATGACGCAGGATTTTTGGAGACGTTGGTCTGCTGAATATCTTGCACAGCTTTTGCAGCGACATAAGTGGAACAAAATAATACCTGAACCAAAAATTGGAGACATAGTTTTGGTGAAGGATGATAATCTCCCACCAGCACGCTGGCTTTTAGGTAAAGTTGTTGAAAAGCACACTGGTTTGGACAAAATTACAAGAGTCGTGACTTTAAAATGTAACGGTTCTATTATTAAAAGACCAGTGTCTAAATTATGTATTTTACCTGTGGCCGATCAAGTGTAATAAAAAGTATATCATATCTAAACTCTAAAGTTTAAATGTTTTTATTGTTTTGTTTAATGTAAGGACATAAAATTACGTCCTTGGTGGGCGGTATGTTTATGATAATATTTGTTTTAGTATCTTTAATTGTCGCTAGATGGGTGTGTAAACGTTTTCTACATCGCGGTATGAATTCTTTTATTCTTTTGTATAAATACCAAACCATGCTTGTTATCTTTACTTAAATAAATCACTGGTATCCAATTGTAATAGTGTTTTCTTATCAACAAAAGGAGTGTGGAACTTGGGGAACGTTACAGTTTTGTACATGTTACGTATTTGCATACTCGATAATTTATTTAAATTAATTCTCCCTTTTAAAACTTAGAAAGGAACCATAAATATGGATTCCGAAACTATTCGAAAATAATTCAATATGTGTTACCGATTAATCATAATGATTACGCTGATTAATAAAACTTTAATACCGGTATTTTGGAGGTCTGTTGTTAAGTTTTAAAATGCGAGCGATACACTTGTTTCTAGATACGTACGTATTGCATAATAAGCCGTGTAGTGTCGGCTTAGAATAACACTACCCCATTTCTACCCGTGGGTGATCGTAAGAGGCGACTAAGGGTATAGGGGCTTATTAAGTGATTTTTGGGCGATGTGGTTGGAGACCCGTCACCAAAAACATTTATTATTACCATCTTTTCCCCAATCAACTTCAAAAAGTGGCTGCGGAATTTCTCATTCCAAAGCTCTGGCTACCCCGTTAAGGGATTTATAGCCGTGAGTATATGTATGTATGTATGTATGCATAATAAACTATATTATTGAGCCGTGTAGTACCGGCTTTAAATGTCACTATCCCATTCTACCCATGGGTGTTGTAAGAGGCGACTAAGGGTATGAGGATTTTGGTTTATGGGCGATGCGGTTGGAGTCCCATCACCCACGATACTTTATATCTACTATCTTGGCCCCCTTTCAACTTCTAAATGCGGCTGAGGTGTTTCCAGCACTGAAGCTCCTTTTTTTCGAGATTTATGTACGTGAATATATGACTCGTTTTATTATAGCACAAAATACTAAAAAGTTATATAATTATATACCCTATTCATATAACTTTTTTAATAGACGGTAAAAATAATAATAAATGTGTTTGCATTTTCTCTACTTATGATTACATACATACATACATATACTCACGGCTGTAAATCCCTAGAAGGGGTAGCCAGAGCTAAGGAATTAGAAATTCCTCAGCCACTTTTGGAAATGATAGATGAGTCTCCAACCGCATCACCCAAAAATCCCTTAAAAACCCCAATACCGTTAGTCGCCTCTTACGTACACCCACCGGAAGAAATGGGGTAGTGCTATTCTAAGCCGACACTACACAGCATGTTACTTATGATGACGTAAAAGACATGACGTATATTATTCTACGGAACCAATTTAAATAAAATAAAAATATTGAAGTAAACCGCTATGCCCTCAAGCCTGAGCTATACCGGATAATAATAAAATGGAATGAGATGATTTCTTCTCAGCCAATGCTAAGTGGGCGAGAGAAACTTAAGTCAAAATAAAATAACGCGGCAAATCTTCGATTGTATTAGTTTATGTAAATAAGTGATACATTTATTAGAAGTGACATAATTATGAGCGGAAATAATATCGGAGGTCAAAACCATTTCCTAGTAAAATAGTAATTGTTTGGAAATCATTCTTTTTACGGTATTAAGAACAGAGTTTTCTATACTGTTTTTTTTATTTAGTTTAATTCAGTGGAGATGGGTGTGTCTTAGTGTGTTGTTAAATTCAGTGATAGAATAAGAAACAAAGGAAGAAAATAATAAAACGTGGTTTTTAATAAGAATATATTTAAAAACAGGTTTTTTAGTGTCGAATATGAATTCAATATCATTCCAAATAAGGGTTACCAGAGAGTCAAAATCAAAAATTTCTTAGTCAGTTAAGGAAGTTCGGAGCAAAACGATGATCGGTGATGAATCTCCAGCCACATCGCCTACACATTGCTGTGTAGTGTCGGCTTAGAATAGCACTACCCCATTTCTTCCGGTGGGTGTACGTAAGAGGCGACTAACGGTATTTGGGCTTTTAAGGGATTTTTGGGCGATGCGGTTGGAGACCCATCACCAACAACCTTTATTTCACCATCTTTTCCCCACGCAACTTCCAAAGGTAGCTGAGGAATGTCTCATTCCCTAGCTCTGGCTACCCCTTCAAGGGATTTATAGCAGTGAGTATATGTATATGTATCGCCGAACAATAAACTAAAAAGCCCCGTAACCCGTACTCACCTCATTTAACAGTCATGATAAGAAATGGGTAAGTGTTATTTTAATCCGAAAAAAAACACAGCTTCTTAAATTTTATGATATTGAATCAGCGAGTAAGTTAAACCCACAGTGAGGTATCATAAATATCATTAATTCACAATTTGTAACAACATTTTGACAATATTAGTCTAAGTGTGGGCGTAGCTCAATCTCTATGTAACTTGGGATGGTATCATGCAAAAATGAAATAAGAACATCAAAGTTGGTCGTCAAGTTAAGTGTAGTTTAGATCTTAAAATTTGGTAAAACACAATAATACATACATATATATTGTGGAACAAACTCTTAAGTTATTATGTTTAATGGGTACAAAATAAATGTTTAATACAAAGCATACAAGTTCCTTTTTGTCCATAAAATGTGTCATCTTTGTTAGTAAGACTACTTAATTAGAACAAATAAAAATTGTATGGAAAATTGAGCCTTAATCCATAGATATAAAAAATATGAGTACAGTTAAGTGTAAAATAAACTAATTTTATTCCTCTATTTGCTAATATGAACTCTGTTTTTAATCATTTTATGCGTGACATATTTCAGCATGCCACCATCCACAATAGCAATTAACCATTTTTGACAACTATGTATGAATTATAGTGAAGTATTTTGTTTAAGGCGACCTTATTTTTTGGATGTGTAAAGTGTGAGTCATAAATGCTTATATACGACGCATTTAGCTCGTGTTCGTGACTAACTTGATATTTGAACAGGAAACTTCCCAAAACCATTGACTTGATTAATTGAGACACGATTAAATATGTTTGTTTATAGACTGATAATATATTTTAAATCTGTATATCTTTTGAATATTTGATCTTCTTATTACATACAAACATATACTCAAGGCCATTAATCCCCTAAAGGGCTAGACAGAGCTTCAGAGCTAGAAACTCCTCAGCCACATTTGGCAGTTGATGGGAGTAAAGATGGTAGAAGCAAAGTATTGCTGGTGATAGGTCTACAAACGCATCGCCCAAAAACCACTTAAAACGGTCCCATACCCTTAGTCGCCTCTTACGACACCTGTGAGTAGGAAGAGGTAGCGACATTCTTAGCGGGCACTACATGGCATCTTCTTATTCTAAACATTTAAGGAACACAAGCATAATAAACTATACTACACATTCGCAAACCAACAACGGACTTATTATGCACAAACTATCTACTGTGTTTTTCAATGACATAGGCTCTAAATAGCGCAACCCTGGTTCTGTACCTCTTCTTAAAATTTATTGCATAAGATCAGTATTCCACAAAGGATTCAGTATAAAAAATTTACTTAGTTTGAATAAAGATGATGAATTATTCTACTGAAATGTCTGAACTATCTAGTAGTACATAGTGCAATAGTTAATAAGAAGGAAATTTAGGAAAAAAAATACCACGAAATCAGAATTAAATAAAATTGGCTGTTTTTGCACAATTTGTCGACTAGGAGAGCTAAACTATAATCATTTTGTAAAATATGGCTATATAACGTTCAACAGAGTAACTTCAAAGAGCCACAGTATATTCGACATCAACGCGTCTCCCATACATTATAGCTCGTTCTAAAAGACAGAGCATCAAAATGGATTTGTTATCTCGTCTGTCGTACCCCTTAACCTTTCACCTCCGTAAAGCTCGGGACATTAAGATAGTGTTCTAGTTTACAACATCGATGTTAAGTTCACACTTATCTTAATTTAAATATATGAGCTTTGTAGTGCTCGGAAATAGCTTTAAGAGCTTACATCATGGAGCTTTTAGGGAATATAGAAGATCCAATATGTATTACATCATTATGACTTAGTTGTACTATTAGAGGTATACGCTTAACAAACAAATAATTAAGCTAGAAATATCTAGAATTAGTATTTACTGTATATTTTACGAAAAAATATGTGAAGTGTGGCTGACATTCAAATATTTAACAGAAATAAAATATGGTATAATATATTATTATTTATATATGCATTTGTAGACATACGTCGCGTATATCTACAAACGCACAATCAAAAAAAATACACAGAAAATTTAGTCAATAAACTAAATCCGAGTTATGCCAAAAACTATATCATAAAAGCAAAAACGTGCGTAATGATACAGTTCTCACAAAATAATAACTCAATGTTGTGTCATAAAGTAATAAAAAGTTTCACTGATTTTAAACCGAGCTAAAATTTGGTAACAAAATTACAGCTTAGGAAACAGTACTGAACACAAATTACGAATCTTCGATTTCGAATAAATGTAGTAATCGAATACACTATTTAAATAAATCGTGCGATTTTTATCTGACACGATGAGTTATGTTTTACGTTTTCGCGAATTACTAATTTACATTTTAGTTTTGAATCAATATTGTAATGTTTGGACATTTATATTAATTGTATCAGTTCTTTTTTAATATGTTATCAAGTTAAAGTCATTTGTATGTTTATTTTAATTTGTAAATTACTAATTCACATCATAAATGCAAAAATATTTTAATATGAAATTCGTCAGCCACTTTTGGAAATTAAGTGCGGAAAAGATTGTATAATAAAGGTTTTTGGTAATTTAAATTTTTTGTTCGTAAAAACCTCATGTGGGGATATTACTAATAAATAAAGAATAAATAGAGGAAAGAAAAATTTTTTTTTGACACAGGCGGGAATCGAACCCGCAACCTCGGGTATTAAGCCCCCGTCGCTCTGCCAATTGAGCTACCGTGTCAATTGGCTGCCAGCGCGAAATTCTTCCATCCTTTATTTTTTTCACACGTTTAAGTAGTGTTTGCGTTTCCTACCTCCGAATTAGTAGAAGAAAGGTTTTTGGTGTTAGATCTCTAACCACGTTGCCCAAAAATCACTTAAAAAGCTCCAATTCCCTTTGTCGCCTCTTACAGGCGTCTACGGAAAAATGGGGTAAACCTATTCTAAGCCGACACTGCACAGCTCGAAACTTTTAATAATCCTAAATCTTAAACTTATGTTATTCTCAACCGACGCAAGATAGTTACCATTTTAAGAGCTATATTTGATGCGTGTTACATTTCTAATTTTGTAGCCAACACTGTATCATTACGGTGAAGCCGCAACATAATTACTTAAGAACCATTTATTAAACCTTTAACATGTAATTTTAAATAATGGTCTATTAATACACTATGATTGAAGTGGGAATGTGGAACTTTATTGACAGCTTTTGAAATAATACACTGGTTATAAACGTTGAGGTTTTATTTTTGATGTCGAGCGAGATACATCATTTATTTGATTGAAGTTTTCTCATAGGACGAGGTATTTTGGAAATAGTATTGAATTTATCTCACATACAGTCAACAAAATAGTCATCTTGACCAGGTGACAATGTCACGTGATGATCAGAAGTGTAAGTAAGTGAGTATTAGTACTTCTCCCAACCCCTTCGTTGATATACAGCGTGAACGTTTAAGTTTGAGTTAAGTTAATAAAATCTTGATGCGTCTTCTTTAGGCATCTGTTTTAAAGTCTACATACATTTGGCAGTCTTAATTAAATATAGGAATACGACTTTTGAAAACCTCTTTTAAATAATTATTATAACAATTCTACTAATAGAAACTTTAATTCAATTTGTTTAGTTGCCATGTAGTGCCGGCTTACAATGTCGCTACCCCTTTCTACCCACGGGTGTCGTAAGAGGCGACTAAGAGTGTTGGGGCTTTTTATTAGATTTTTGGGCGATGCGGTTGGAGACCCATCACCAAAAACCTTTATTTTTATCATCTTTTCTTTAACTCTGGTTACCCCTTTAAGGGAAATATAGCCGTGAGTATATGTATGTATGTATGTTTGATTCAATTTTAACATACATAAAAAACAGTTTACTATTTGCCTAATACCGCTTATTAAATATGGGAATATGACTTTTGAAAACCCCTTTTAAATAATTATAAAGAACAATTCTATTAATAGAAACTTTAATTCAATTGTAACATACATTAAAAAAAACAGTTTACTATTTGGTACCGCAGTCGTAAAATTAATTTCCATTACAATATAAAAAGCAATTTCTTAATAAGTCACGCTTCAATTATAATAGACATAATATATCTGACGCGAGAAGATAATAGAAACAAGTAACGATTATTTGTACGTGTACCCTAATTTTAGAGGATGATTGATACCTTTTAGGTGATGATGAGTATGACAGGTTAAATTTTGATTGATCATAAAAAAGATACAGCTTTGGGTATACAGTAAATCCTCTACTTTGGTGTCTTGTTAATAAGCATGTTTTCGCCAGTAAAAAAGTGAAGTAAATTATACGTATATGCTCACGCTATTCGTTCTTTTTGGGGTAGGCAGAAACTTTGACTTTGTGCTATACTCGTCAAACCTTCGAGCCTGATTTACATTTATTAATACATTCTTACATTTCCTTTTATGTTTTACTTTTTTAATAATTTTCTCCAATTTATATTACCTAATAAAAATATAAATAACATATAGACTTTAAATAGGAATGTAAATTACATTTGTAAGTTTTATCTAAGGAAGGGGTAACCAGAATTTGAAAATAGATGGCCCTCGCAAAAAGCTATCAGTAACTAAAATACCCTCATTTTTATAGACAGCTCCAAAAGCATTGTTTCAAAATCAGCCATTTATTTGTTGTCATTGAAAGTTATAGCTAAGTTTTAATATATTTTCTTGACCTTATACTCTACTATAAATAAGCCTAAGATTTTATCGTCATCCGTTAAAAGCGGTAGCGCGTGTAATAAGAAATGTGCTACTGAAATGATTGCCGCCAAAGCCTCAGGGTATTATATACCAAAGTGTATTTTTTTTCAACAGTCATACTAGAAATTTAATTATAATAATTTGAATGATTGATGCGATCGCTTTTGTTACAGATGATATAAATTACTTCGTAAGTTATTTAGATAATAAGTGTTATGATAAATAGCTTGAAACTGTCTTCGTGAAATTAAATGATATGATAGTTTGATATTGATTGTCATGTTTCAAATACCACGTCCGTGGCCGAGTGATAGGTGAGTAGCTTTTCAGTCAGAAGGTTGCGGGTTCGATCCCCGCTGAGAGCAACATTTATATGATGAGTATAAATTATTGTTTCTTAGTCTTTGCTATTATTTATATGTGTAAATATTAAAGAATTGTATAACTGGTTATTATACACAAAATACAAATATTTCAAGGAATAGGAAATAAAATAGTTTTACTATGAACTACAATTGACGGTATTTTCACCAAAAGCGTTTAGATTGTAACTGGTATATGAAATTGAAAGTTTACTCATAATACCATTTACCTGCGCTGTTATGAGACCCATATTGTAGCAAACATCTGACGTATAATTAATTTAGAAAACCCAGACTAAATTTTACTATGAATCCGGTAATGATCGAGTCGTGGCATAAAAATAAAAGTATGATATTACGTCACTAAACATAACTGCGCATGCGTGATGCGATGTTTACTTTATTGCCAATAATTTTGGCCGATATCTTAGTGTATTCTGTAATAGCTCTTAATTTAAACTTACTTAACTTACACTACATTTTAAAAAAAAAATGCTTAGTGTCGGTTTGGATTAGCACTAACCCATTTTTTTTCATGGGTATTGTAAGGGCACGGTTACGCGTACACCCGTATTACCCGTTATATACAATAGGAACAACCCTAGAAGGCCAACCTATTCTTTAAAATAAAATAATAATAAAATTGTGTATTAGTTTTGATTTAAAAGTAAATATGTATAAAACCATTGTAGTAATTAATCAAGATCAAAATAATACGAAACCCATAAATAAAGATGAAAAATGTAGTTTTATCTGATAAAATCAAGTAACAGGTTCCGTCAAACTGTGATGGGTTACGACCTACCGTATCAATAACATACATTATCGAGATATAAATTAACATATTCTAAAGAATTTTACGTAACGTAAGCCAAAAATAACGATACAGTGGTCGATTAAAATAACATTGAACACGAAAACCGAATTGACAAATTTTACTGTCACGAGTATCGGCTATATCGTACAAATCCTGTTTTAGTGTATATTTTTTATTTGTACTTGTCGAACCAGACTTTCGTAACAATATACGAAAGCAATATTTCACCGCGACACATACAGTTACGCGCACACTCACAGTGATGAGTTGAGGCCGTGTACGTATATGGTGACCTCACACACACTGACGCAGGTTCACCTGCCGCGAACCACTCGTGCGCACTGTCACTAAGTAAAGCTGCGGGTATACTTGTGTTTTTTGCACCTTCTTTGATATCTTGACAATTAGAATTTTTAATTTTTTCGAAATTTTATCATAATTGGACAAAAGTTCCTTTTTTCTCATTTTAGTAAAAAATATTTTACATAATTTACAATCGGAAATAAATATTAGTAACTTAAAATAAAACAATGATGATAAATTGCCTTTTTATTATCTCTTTTACAATTTTTTATTTTATTAGACTTACGAATGTAATGTTATTCTATCATTACTTTTCTCCAACACTTCCCAAAACTTTCAATTAGCTCTACGTTATTTTCTTATTAAAACGCAAAGCCCCAATATAGTACATATAAAACTGTATCAAAAAGTAACCGCATCTTTATACGTCAACTTTGACATTCGATGCACACACGCGCAATCAATACGACGTCACCTGCCGAACGACCTCCCGTCGCCCGCGTACGTTATTAATACTACACTAGACGTTCCTATCTGATCACTATTTAGAAAAAAATGTTTTAGTACTAACAGATATCTATGTAGTGATAAATAGAGATAGCTAGAATTTGAGAATCGGAATTTTTTGCATGTATTTTTTTTTATAATACGCTAGGTGACTTTTTTGATAAACATGAAGGCATGATATGTTTAAGCGTAAAAGATCGCGTTATTATTTATAATTACCACCATCACCACAATGGTATTGTAAATAATATGCAGCATAAGTTCAGAAAACACTGCGGAATGTGTAACAGAGGCTAATAAATTGGAATACAAATAACCTGAAATTTCGGTGAAAATGGGATATATTTTAATCATCATGCGAAATATTTATGAAATAACGTACAACAAAAATAGCATAAATCATACCTCTCATAAGTTTTTGTTGTTTTTATAATTAAATAAATAAAAAAAATATTTATAGAAATAATTAACGACTAAATCATAAAGAGTGATCAACTAAGCATAACCCTTGCGCTATTGGTCAACACACTCACACGAACACATTCCAATCAGATTCTTATGTGTGCTTTTTCAATGGACTTTCTAACAAGATCCAATATCTGCTCTATTGTCAAAGTGTTAAGGTTGTTAATCCTGTATTAGAGGAAGTGAGATTGGATAGAGCACTGAAGAAAGTAAGCCTTGGAGGTCGTGGGAAGGTAACTTTGTGATTCAGTTGCTTGGGTTAACGGTACTAAGGCTTTTGGCATAAAGTAAGCTCTTTGAATTCCTTATTGGCATTCCCGATCTATTTTGACACTTTTCATTTAATTGATTTGTTGTTTATTGATTCTAGTTTTCCATTTTGTCTTAGTAATAGACTCAAAAAACCCCGTGTGCTGTGTAGTGCCGGCTTAGAATGTCGATGTTCTACCCACGGGTGTCGTAAGAGGCGACTAAGGGTATGAGGATTTTTAAGTGTTTTCTGGGAGATGCTGTTGAGGACACATCACCAACGATACTTTATTTCTACCACGTTGTCCCCTATCAACTTTCAAATGTGGCTAAGGAGTTTCTAGCTCTGAAGCTCTATCCCTTTTGGGATATATGGCCGTGAGTATATGTATTAGAATACTGACGCCCAGAAAATTAAAGGACATTTCTGATAGAATGTGGATTTGAATAAAACTACAGTGGAAGTTTGACCAAGGTCGTATAAAAAAGACGATCAAAAGTCGGCCAAAACTTATGGGAATTTATGATGAAGTTTATATAACTTGCTGTGTAGTGCCGGCTTAGAATAGCACTACCCCTTTTCTTCCGGAGGGTGTTCTTAAGAGGCGACTAACGGTATTGGGGCTTTAGGGAGTTTTGGGCGATGCGGTTGGAGACCCATCACCAACATCCTTTATTTTACCATCTTTTCCCAACTCAACTTTCCAAAAGTGGCTGAGGAATTTCTGATTCCTTAGCTCTGGCTACCCCTTCTAGAGATTTATAGCCGGGAGTATATGTATGTTTATATAACAATTATACATACGCTCTGATTATTATCTAGGTACGTTTTTGTGTGTATTTACGACTTTAAACTATCGGCAGTGAATAAGTTTCAAAGAAATCTATTTGATGTGAATCTACAATTGATTTAAGATCAACTTATGAATAGAAACAATATTAAAAGATCTAATATCATCAAGATAAAGTACTCGTAGAGAATCACAAACCCGATGAAAAAAGATAATCTCCTTTTAATTACGAATATTTGAATATTAACTATTAATTAGATCGCCTTAAGGCTATTTAATTAAACGGGATAATTAGAAAATATTTTAAACTCTAACAGTGTTTAGCGGTAAATTAAACAAATTATGATGCTTAATTATGCATATATGTAGATGAGAACTGTTGATTAGAGAGTCTTATCTGTTATTTATTATGTCAATGCTTGCGTTTTTGAACTGAATATGTATAATGTGATCTTATATGCGGATAAAATGCTATTATGTTAGAAGCTATACTATTTAAATAGATCTGCGTTGATGTAGATCGAAATTTTAACGAAAATCAACCACTTTCTTAACAACTTTTGTGCTCTAACGGCGCTCGGCTTCAAATTCGGAGATCTCTTGTTCAATCCCATAGTCCCATGGGGATATTGCAGGCTTGAGTCACCTGTTTATTAAGAAAATAAGAATCTTTCTTTGCCTATGAAGGGACTTTAATTATGTATGTCACTAAATGTTTTATTAAATTTAACTTTTTGTTTTGTACTTTGTTAAAATTGTGTAAGTTTTTTGTACATATTTTAAATGTTTTATTGTTCCCTGAGGCAATTAATAAATGATTTCCTTTTACTTTTTATTGGTAGACTAATGTATTAACTCATAGCTATAATCTCAAAAGAGTAGTTTGAGTCATCATAAGTAATCTTTAGATTTTCTTGGAAGTTGAGAGATACAAAACGTGTTCTCAAAGGAGTGGCAGTGAGAGGTGATGATGACTAGTGCATGAAACATGATAGTGTTATTCCAAGATAATACTACATATTTATGTTGTTTAAGAATTTACAAATACACCCGTAAATGATCCCCAGCCCAATCGCCCAAAAATCACCAAAGGCCCCAAATCATCTCATCTCATATAGAAATTTTTCCAAGCTAACACTGCACAGCTTTTTAATTCTTGTAGTAGTAAGTAAATTAATCTTAAAATATTCAAGAGCAATACAATTTTAGTATTTGAAGTCGGTGCGATATGAATAAAGCTAAAAGTTACTTTCAAGCAAGTCAATAGAAAATAAAGTAAGGTTCTAAGTAATAGTTGACTTAACTGTCAAGTTAAGTTGGTACTAAGCAAACAACTTAAACTGATACAAAGCTAAACATCTCGGCTGAGCTATTAAGGGTAACTTAATCGTATTGGTCTAAGTCATTTACAGATTTTTACCAGCGTAATTTTAAGTTAACAACGAGTGCTTAGATTTTGTAATAGCTTTCTTGAAATGTAAGTTTTTTGTTTGTTTAGATAAAAACAGTGTCTTAAAATACCATATATTTTTTTTATATATACATATACTCACACCGTTAGTTCCCATTAGGGAAGGCAGAGACCATCGATCGCCACTTTGTACGATCCTATCTAGCTATTTATTTATCTTTTATTTATTACTATCTAGCTTCATTCACATCCATCCATATTTTCTTACATGCTCTTTTTCTTTCGTTACACCTTGTAGTTCAAAACTAAACTGCTTTTAAAATATTTCAAACTTGGTTTATCTAAATCATTTTGCTCTTCAAAGATCAAAGAAGTATTATCTACTTTTAAATCATCTAACATAATGTTCGTGCTACCTGAGGTCACCTCAGCACGCGCTAGGTATTAAGTATTTATTTTATATTCACTTCAACGAGTGATTATGTTAGACTTACTAGAATAGAACTGTGAATTCATCTGATTACCTTAAATAAATATGTGTGAAAAATTAATTGGTATAAAAATTGTTTGGCTTTCGTATCCTGTTAGAAAGGGCTTAAAATGATAAAATTTATAAAAGTTAAAATTAAAATAGCAGGGAAAGTATTCGGCGAACAAATTTTCATTGAATCTGCTAAATAATGAATTCTCGTATATCATAATTATCATCATCAGCCAATAGACGACCACTGCCGCACATTAGCCATCCCAAAAGATTTGAACTAACCACATTCAACAATTTCACCTGAATACCTATCTCGACAAGATTATCCTTTTGATTTTTGCTATATTCACAGCAAATATAGAGCATAAAATGCATTCGAACAAATTAAATCAGACTCATTATTACATAACCTAAGAATAATAAAATCGAACATTCATTGCGACAGAGGCATAAAAACTCGTTCTAAGATAATTGAAAAGACCTATGCTACTTAACCCTATACTCAGTTGACATTTAATTTGATAATAAAATAATCGATTTAAGTTGTTACAGCACTAGCTTATGGCATCAATAAACAAACGACAAATTGATTTTGAAACGCGTCTCTAGAGGTGTACACTGTATCGGTGTGGAATAAAAACATCGATAAAATGTATCGAATGATTAGGGTTATGTCAATTTATACGCCATTACCTAGTTGAATATGTAAATGACACTGGCCACCCTGGCTTATTTAAATATGGAACGGTTATTTTGTATTTTATTCATATCTGTTGATACATCGAGATCATTCCACTCTATAATTTATTGAGGTTTTTGTAAGTTCTTGTGTTAATAATAATTTATAAGCGTTTAGCTTTTCGTTATGTTTTTTAAATGTACTTCGGGTCCAAACGTCGGGTGTATGAAGTTCATGTTACATTGTATCAGCCTTTCATTCGTTGCGAAGTTGGCACACTTCTATGTTTTTTATTTGAAAAACTTTTGATTTTAACGAATATTTTTTAATCCAAAATTATTTTTTATTGCATTTTCGTATAAATTTTGTAGTAGCAATGTATAACATAGTAAGTTATGTTTATCATTAGAAGCATTAAAATAAATATATTTTTTACATCAGTAACCTTAAAAGTTCAGAAAGAGCACCACCGCTGCTGATGCCAGAAACATGAGATCAAATGCCTGGTCGTACCCTTATGTGTTATTACATAAGTCATCATCAAACTATCATAAGGCAAAAGACAACTCACATGGCTAAGTTATAATTAGTAATGCGATAGTGTATATACAGTAATAGGTGGGCCCCTATCAAATGGGTACTCTGAACATCAGGTAAAAAAAGACACGTGATTTTCAAAAGCATTAGTACTACTGCCACCCCGTCGCGGCTTTACATCATTATAATTTAATATTTGAAAATGAGTTTTAAATTTAGTCACTTTTTGGTATTATGATTTGTTTACATTAATTTTATAAATCCGTGATACAACTGTATTTTTTTTCTAAATCAGGTTCAAAAATATCTTTTTGCATTTCATAAATTTGAAAATTATCAGATTAAGCAATTTGAATAGATACGCGTATCGAATATTAATAAAAACATTTAAGTCCTTATTTATTGAGTAATTTAAATATTTGCTCTAAATCCGTAAATATATTTATAAGCATAACAGCGTTTCGGTTAAGACATTAGTCTCATTTTAAAAACTCTAGCTTGAGAAATGGGATATATACAGCCGTCCATCTTTAACGTAAGGTTTTTTTTAATTTCAACTTAAATTTTTGTCTTTGATATAAAATGATTATCATAATTTATTGTAAAATAATGGTAATAAGTCGATGTGTTGATGGAGACGTTACATTAAATAAATATAACCGTTGGATAAAACGAAGCTAAAGAAAAAAAAACTGCCCAAATAAAAATTTTAGTTAGTTTAACTTATTATGTTAAGGCATGTATTTAACGCGGCGACAAATTGATACCATTCCGGGTAGTAAAAAAACTGAAAATGGATAGTTAATAATCTACTTTGGCGACTAATTAGAGGTAGCATCTTAACTAGAAAGCGGCGACTTTTTAATGAGTTTTGAGGTTTTATTTAAATTTTATCTGGCAGTGATTTTCTTTTGTGGCAATTGAATTTCTTCTAAGGCGACAAATTATTGGCGGATAAAAAAATGAAAATAGGCTTTCATAAATTCTAAAATGGGTTCTGAAATAAATACAAACAAGATCTTAAAAGAATACTTTTGGCTACAATTGTTGGGATCTAAATTCACCAAATTGTGACATACTATAAAACTTTTCTTGGTCTATTTTATTAACCTTCCCTCTTTTAAATGAACCTACCTACTTTGAGTAACAGCGTGTCGACGTCACCCCGCTTCGTGGGGTGCCTATTTCCGCTCTAAGGGACACAAGCTAACCCTAACCTAACCTAGCACAAATACAATTGTGGTGATTAATTGTTTTTTAATGCGATGCCCCCCATGTGGTTGGCTTCGCCCCCCGTCCCCCCTCTGTTTTCCTTCTCTAACTTAATTGAATCTGCCCAATAGGCTGGGTGAAGCAACTTTTGACCTAACCTAATTTATTTTATTTTTATTAATTTTTACTTCAATACACAAAATATGTAATTTGCTTAATATTATAGTCACAAAAACTTGCCGCTTGCAATTGGCAAGAAACGCGCTAAACCCCCCGCTCCGCAGCCTCCGCACTGTTCAGACACACGAGCGCATTTGCCGCCTTTTCGAGAATTTACGAATCTACAAAAAACAATATAATATCCAAAAACATTATTATAATACCCATTTTCAGTTTTAAAGCTACCTGAAAATCGCTGCCAGATGTGTATTTTTATAATGAAATCCAATAGTTGCCAGTGCAGAATGTATGATATCCCCTCGGAAATATTAGTCGCCACATTAGGTTTTATAATACCTTAAACAGTTTTACACTGATCCCGCTTGATATATTTGATACCTTACAGTAGCAGCCGTTTTTTTAGTTTTTTGATCCTAGCATTTTGTTGCTTGTATAGTTTAATAGTTGCTAAAATATTTAATCACTGCAAAGTTAGTTTTTTTGTGACTTAATAGAAAGTTGCCTAAAAAGGATTTCAGTTGCCGTGTTAAATATTTGCCTTATGTAAATATTATTCAGTATCAACCTAAAAGACATTATTCTCCAAGCCGCAACAACGAACTAAATAAAACAAGACATTAAACAAAAACACGTTCAAATTAAAACCAATTAAATTGAATTCAAAAATAATTAAAGATTATGCGACCTACTTCTAAAAAAATGTTAAAAATGTATCATGAATGTTGCATTTCCCCGTATGTGCAAAAAATGCGATGTCGTCTGCGCGCGAGTCGTAAGTCACTTGCGCGGGCGCACTAACGCAATAACGCAACTAGTGGCATTCTCGTCACCCGCTGAGCCGCGGCGATAAATTGTCTAAGCGCACCTTAACAAATGCTACAATGTGACAACCCTGATTATGTATGGTAGCGTGCGCTATTCTTCTTCAAATTAGATGCGAGATGCGTACACGCAGCTATTTTGAAACGTGGGATATTTTCTGAAATAGATCGATTCTGTGTGGAAATCAAATTTATGCATTTCGTTATGTTTATATGGAGATTACGTTGTTTATTGGTTTGCTTTCGTAGTGCGCTGTTTTACGATATATCAAATTTATTGGATCTGTTTATGTATGGTGGAAATTGATTTAGTGAATTCTGAGTTAAGTTTTGTAGTATTGGTTTAGAAAAGCACAATTGGTTAGTCTTACCACTAACTGATTTGTTGTTTAAAGAACAAAACTTGCGAAAAATATATTGTTTTTATCATGTACTTGAGATGCTATTTAGAGGTTAAGTTCAAATGGTCATAAATTATGTCAGAATTTTTTAAATTCAAGAATATAATACATGAAAAATAGTTTATTTTCAAATTGTTATTTTTTTTAATGAATTTAACTATTCGATAAAAATATATTATTGAAGCATAACTATAATTTCATTTTATTTCTTCCCAGCTTGTATCTATTACCTATCACATTTTTTTACTTTAATCACTTAATAAATTATTGTCATAACTATCATCTATCCCAATAATGATTTAAAAAATATGTCTAAAACACTCGAATAAAAAACTTGGCGTGAAGTGCGACCACCACGATCGTAAATTCGATATAATTTACAACGCGATAATTTGGAATAATTCGATTCGGAATCCGAATACAAACGCCACGCCTTTACTTTTTGGAATTCGAAATTTCAAATTTTGTTTTTGTTTCGGTCACCCAAAGTTTAATGGTTTTTTGATTGGTGAAATCATTGTTCGTATTTTTATTTATTTAAATGTCATTTTTTCGTGTCTACTATAACACTACTATTGTTTATAAGTATGAGTTGTCTTAGACATTTTGATTCCAATAAAATGCGTTTTTACTAATGAGACCGGATACAAATTCAGCAAAACTACAATACTACTAATCAGATTTCTAAGCATATTGCTTTTGGTAATCATTACGATTCGATATCGATATTCAAAGAATCGAATGATCGACATAGTGACGTGCCTGTCACTAGCTCGATATATCGACAATAGAAAAATGAAAGTGTTCGATATTTGAAAATGTCGATAATGATGTGCCGTTCCATTATTGAAAAATAGAAGCTGTTTAATAAAGTGATTAAAACCTCTTGTAATGGTAACGTTTCGAACGGCGATTATGTGAACGCAATATGATATTATGTGCGTAAAAACTCAAATTTGTGGTACAGTAAATATTATACAGACTATTTAGTTGACAATCTTTATCCAGATAAGTTTTATTATTTTGAATTATCGTCTGGTTCAAATTTGAACTTCTATATATGTATCTAAACATCAGTTTCGAAAGAATTGTTAATTTATCGCGAAAAGAATAAATGTATAAATAATAGAAACTATTTTAGAATAGATTTGTTTTTGTTAATTAATATATCCTACTTTTATTTTCAATTTGTGGACGCTAAATCAAAAAGAAAATAAACTTATACGCATTCTACTAATTTTTAGTCAATAATACGCTGATGAATTCTGAAGTAATAAAGAGATCTTATTAGGCTTGTTCTTACCATAATACTTACTAATAAGGTGAGATGTTTACGATATTTGACTCTTGTGTCAGTTATAAAAAAATTAATATTTATAACACAAACTTAGTATTTCCTGTAACTCCAAAATATTCTCGCTTAAACGACTCAAATATGACCTTAATGCGCTATAATGATTGCTCCGGTTTCGTCTCATTTTTGAAGCCCTGGGCAGAAATGGTAGATGGATTTATAAGTGTTATAAATTATATTGCAACATTATGATATGAAAGGTGCTAAGCGTGAAATCTAATTTTAATATGAATTTCTATAAAGGAATTTTACCTTTCGATATTTTTGTAACGGAATGTCAGTGTTAATAATTAGAACATACATACGTATCTACTCACGGTCATAAATCTCAAAAAGGACAGCTAAAAGCCCCATATCCTTAGTCCTTAGTCGCCTCTTACGACACCCGGGGGTAGAAAAGGGTAGTAACATTTTAAGCCGGCACTACACGGATAAATTATATAATAGTTATAGGATAATTGGAACAGTTAAATAAATTAGTCGCATTGTTTTCTATACGAGTACTAAGCATACCGTGATAGCCCAGTGGGTAGAACACTCGGTTATCGTGCAAACGACTAGTGTTCAAATCCTGGGTCGGGCCTACACCAATTTGTCTTTTCTTAAGACATATGTGTGGTTAATTTATCATGGTTGTTAACGGTGAGGGAAAACATCGTGAGGAAACCCACATGGCTGAGTTGTACTTAGTCATGTGACAGTGTATTCGTACAAAACGGCGATAGGCCTGCCCCCTATCACGTGAGTACACTGTCCATGCAGGGTACTCTGAACACCAGGTGACAAAGTCATGTGATGTTCAGAAGTATTAGTACCTCTGCCAACCCCTTCGGGGATATTCGGCGTGAACGTTTTTGTTTATGTTATGTATGTATGTTTATGTTTTCTAAAGTCCTTTAGTTTCTGTTAGTCCAATTATATTCAGGAATAAAATTTAACCTACTTTTCTTGCATACATTTTACCAAGTAGTTATTACGGGATCGAACCCACGACCTCCGGGTATACGCTCCCATATACGTATATCCTTATTTATTTATATATTATATTATTTCGTATATTAATCCTTTTTTTATCAGTATATGTAAGGTATAAATGGTGCTGTGAAAGGTATGGTGACGCTTGCCTTCTATCTTGTGAGTTTATTATCCAGACAAAAACTAAGCAAATGAATAAATTACAAAGATATTTACTGAAACTTCCATTTTTTGATAATAATTAATAGGCGTATGTTTTGATTTATATTTTTGCGAACTACAAATCAAAACATACCTATGGCTAGGTTTATTTGAGATTATTAAGAAAAGAAGAACTCTTTACTGAGACGAACAGCTCATTTTCTCAAAGTTTCTGCAATTAACTTCCAAGAAAGACTGGGTTTTTTCGCATTATGTACTACTATTCTACATACATACTTATACTCACGGCCATAAATCTCAAAAAAGGATATCCAGAGCTTCAGAGCTAGAAACTCTCCAGTCACATTTGGAATTAGTAGGAGACAAGATCGATCATTGATGATCAATATGAATGATCTTTAGTATAAGATAAATTTTTATCCTATTTTTAAACTTTTGATCATATAATTTTGCTTTACATAGCACCAAAATCAAAGACGATTTCTCAATAATTGCCAAATTTTATTAAAAACAATAAAATAAACATCCTATACAGCTGAACGCATTATTCAGAAGGGCCCAAAATTAAACTCAAAATACGCTCAACTTCCCAATTTTTGGGCTATTAACTTACGACCCGAGTTTGGTGCACTGTAATTTACACACACTTTAGTAATTGGGCGAACGCGTTGGATTCCGTACGTGCACTTTAAAACACCGAACCTAAATAGCACTCTATCAAATCGCAAATTAATATCCGACATGGAAATTGATTAGTGTTCTTTTGCTTTTTCCGAAACGAATCACATTTTGGAATTTATTCGTTGAGCTATAATATTATTGGTTAAAATAAGAAATTTGTAATATGTATTTACGTATTTTATATTATGTATTTGTTTATTTTTGGGCGATGTGGTTGGAGACCTGTCACCAAAAATGTTTATTAATATCATCTTTTCCCCAATCAACTTCCAAAAGTGGCTGAGGAATTTATCATTCCAAAGCTCTGGCTACCCCTTTAAGGGATTCATAGCCGTGAGTATGAGAGAGAGAGAGTAGTAATATATAACATTTGTAACTACTTTTATGGTTATATTGATAACTTCATAGCTAGATAAGTAGAAAAAGTGCCGGTTTAGAATGTCATAACCCTTTCCTATCTACGGATGTCGTAAGGGTATTGGGATTTTTAAAGTGGTTTTTTAGTGACGTGGTTGGGGCCCATCACCAATAATACTTTCTTACTAACATTCTGTCCCCTATCAACTTCCAAATATAGCTGAAGAGTTTCTGGCTCTGAAGTTCTGGCTACCCATTTTTGGGATTGGTGGCCGTGAGTATGTGATACATACATATGTATGTTTATTTTTTGTAATTTTGATTATGTCTTCTGATAGTACATATGTTTTTTTATGTTTTTAAACTATATTGATGACCTTATATGACATAGTTTTTCGGGAAACATTTAGAGATAAATATTAACTAGATATATATTTTAATATGCATTTTATGACTTATGTGGATATAAGAAATATTAATAATAGTAATAATATATTTATATTTAAAAGGGCATAAATCAAAACGTATTCAAGTTTAATAGATACATACATACATATACTCACGGCTGTAATTCCCTAGAAGGGGTAGCCAGAGCCAAAGAATTATAAATTCCTCAGCCACTTTTGGAAGTTGAGTGGGGCAAAGATAGTAAAATAAAGATTTTGGTGATGGGTCTCTAACCGCATCGCCCAAAAATCCAATAAAAAGCCCCAATACCCTTAATCGCTTCTTACGACACCCGTGGGTAGAAAGGGGTAGCGACATTCTAATCCGGCACTACACGGCAACATAATATTAATAATAAATAGATATAATTTATTAAATCTGCCCTTTTACTAAACTAATAAACGGTTGCGCAATTTTTTAAACAAAGACATTTAAAGATACTATTAAATGATATTGAGAGGAAAGAGTGAGAAAATAGTTTATGACATAATATCCAAATTTTGGGTTATTTGAATTAAGTTGTGTAGTGTCGGCTTAGAATAGCACTACCCCATTTCTACCCGTAAGTGAGCGTAAGGGGCGACTAAGGGTATATATTTTAAGTATTTTTTTGGCGAAGTGATTGCAGACCCGTCACCATCAAATATTTATTACCATCTTTTCCCCACTAAACTTCCAAAAGTCGCTGTGGATTTTTCATTCCAAAGCTCTGCTTACCCCGTTTTGGGATTTATAGCCGTGAGTATGTGTATGTATGTATGTGTTTCGAAGAGTGGCAGAGTATATTTTTTTCCTGTAAAAAATCTAGCAAGCCAATAAGGAAAGTGGGAAGATATCAAAAAAAATATTTTAAGCTCACGGTCACGATAAAGTAAGAATATGAAATTTGATCCAATTATTGAGAGTCTTTTAATCATTTTTTTATTAGAAACCTTCATAATCGCAAATACATTCATTAAATATAAATTACATTAAAATAGTAACTTCATTTTGATAGGGCATTTTAAAAATAGTTCAATAAACATAATCCCTAATCTCTTTACAATAAGGTATATTTTCGTGTAAAATTAATGTTGAGGTCAACGCACATAGTGTTGCATAAAAACAAAGCAAATTGATTCCGTGTTCGTAATGATCTGGGTTCTTCCGATCCGACTCTTTATGAGAAACTTTTTGGTAAATTTTTCACACAAATGTCAGAGCCAATTGTCATAATTGCTACGTGTTGGTTTTACCTCGTTAGTGACGACTTAAAGTATTGTATTAAAATTTAACAGTAAACAGTCGTGATTGTTTTTGAAGGAGCAATGGGTAACTTATTTTGTTGTTAAATTGACTGGAGCTGAGCGAGTATATCTTTTGACTTAATTAACATGTCTGGTTTTTACTGCAACTACTTAGTTCAATAAAGTTGAGCTGATTAATAAATGGGCAACTAAACTTATAATTACGTCATAAAGTAAATATTAATAATAGACTTTTACAAAATCAGTAGCTTTTGACTAACAGAATATTTCTTGATGTATTATTTATTAATCAATTATTTCGTTTTCAACAGACATTCTCTTGAACCCAACCTTTTATGGCTTTATCAGTGTACATAAGTCCAAATAAAATATTTTAACTGACTTTCATCTTAGATCAAATTTCCTATAGGTTAATCACCAAATATCCCATCCCTACGTTTTATAATCAATCCTAACTGATCTATAACTAGTTATGACGCAACAGGAAGTATCCAACAGCTACTGTGTAAAAAGGTGTGTACATCACACGACTTAGGTGTCGTAGAACATCAATCATAAGAAATGATTTTGAGTGATGGTCTAGGAATAATTTATAGATCGACTTTTTGCTTTCGATGATTTTATGGCGACAAGAGTTCGATATCATTGCTTAGCCGTAGGTGTAATATAACATTGATTTATTTAGAAGCGATGGATGATTCCTTTTAGATAGTGAGATATCGTTGTATATCTTTTTAACACAGTAATATTATATAATTTTAAGGCTAAAAAATTTCGTAATTTTCTTATCCTTTTAATAGTTCAGTTGACTTCCAAAGTGATAGTTAGGACCAGTTTTTTGATCCGGAGTTAAAAATATAACCATTTGTTACATTGACTATAGTTAAATGACTAACCAGTAGTCAAATCGTAAATACATTTTGGTTCGATATTTGACCATTAGTTACTCTAACCACGGGTCAAAAAATGCATTTGACTGATATCTAACTAATAGTTACGATATTTAACAAATTGTTGACTTAACCACGGATCAAAAAACTGGCCCTTAATAAAATAACAATGTCCAATTACATTTGTTTTGTAAAAAATATCATATTGAATTTTTTAATGTTTATTTTATAGTGTATATCTGTGGTTAATAATATGTGTCTTTAATTAGGATTTACCAAAAAACGGTAGAAGATAAAGTCTTGTTAGTAATGATCGGTTAACTGTATCATTAATTTCATAGTTTATTATTACTAATTTTCTTTTACATCACGTATACCAGGAGTGAAAGGAAACTAAAATTTATTTAGTGATTTATAATACTTTAGGTACTCACTTTACATCCTTCACAGGTAAAAGCGCCAAAATGAAATCCAGCGGCAGGCTCCCCGCAAACTTTACATTGTTGATTCATCTGTAAATACAAATTGAATTAATAAACAAAAAAAAATCCTTGGTAGATAAGTGGAAAGGAGCATCGTCTCTTATGCGGAGAAGCGTGGGTTCAAATCCAGACTTAATTTACACCATTTTCTTTTATTACATACATTACATACATATACTCACGGCTATAAATCCCTTGAAGGGGTAGCCAGAGCTAGGGAATTAAATATCTCCTCAGCCACTTTTGGAAGTTGCGTGGGGAAAAGTTGGTGGAATAAAGGTTGTTGGTGTTGGGTCTCCAACCGCATCGCCCAAAAATCCCTTAAAAGCCCCAATACCGTTAGTTGCCTCTTACGTACACCCACCGGAAGAAATGGGGTAGTGCTATTCTAAGCTGGCACTACACAGCTATTATTATAAGGTTATAAATGACTTTTGTTTCCTAGGATATGTACAGTGCAAGGAAAATATAGTGTGGATTACCATGAGTTTTTTTAGGTCAATACTCAAGCCCATAATTCTCATTTGAGTAAATAGGGACTATCAATTGCTAAGTTAAGACAATGAATATATTCGTAAAAAAGAAATATTACCGTTGCAATAGTACTTCAACCACACATCACTTTAAAAGTAGCTATTACACCCTTAGTAAATTGGTAACAATAACAGAATCCTCTCTTTAATATAAGCTACATGAAGAATTTATGTGAAAATAGTTCAACCATCAAACGATGATTCTATCAATTTTTAAAAACTCGGCTACAGCTATGAAAAAGTTTTGTTTTGTCTCATAATCCCGTACCAATAAATATGGTAACAAAATATTTAAAAAAATAAAGCTAATACTAAACTAGAATAGTGCTCCACTCAAATCAAATTTGAACGTTCGAAATTCAAAAATCATTTCCTACTTGTTAAACAATTATAGTTTAAGGAAAAATCACTTTTATTTCGATACGTATAGAATTTAAATTGGTTTTTAATGATTTGACAAAATTGTTGTTTTAATTGAGAACTCTTGAGCTACTAACAAGTGCCACTTTATCTTGACGTGCCTAAAAAGTACAGGCCAGAGATGTTCTCAAAATAATATGCTACGGTCAAGTGTGGGACAAAAGAAACACGATTTTTATTATGTCATCATCATTAAGTTTATAGACTACTATGTTAGTAGTTTAGTGTCAGCTTAGAACAACACTAACCCATGTCTTCTCGCAAGTGTTATAACAGTTGGTTTGGGTTTATTGGACTCTAAAGTGATTTTTAGGTTATACCGCGGGAGATCCATCACCAACGATTTTTATTTTTAATTCTCCTAGTAAAGGGACAAGATGGTAAAGAAAATTATTGATAAAAAGCCTAAAAGTCGTTTTAGTCTTTTACCACACACAAAGAAAGGATAAGGCTGCTGTTCTAAGCCGACACGCCATGACACTTTAAATTATAGGTATATTGATCTGAATTAATTTCGTTCCTCATTTTACTGTTAAGCAGTTTGTTTTATTCCAAGTAAGCTTAAGTAGTGGAAGCGTATGTAAATAGTTCAAGTCTTAACAATGGCCGATTGACGGATATGCAATTTCGTTTACATACAAATATAGGAGGAGAAGGGTCAATACGACAGTGCAATGTTTGGAACAATTTGTAAGACGAAGCGATTTTAGTTAAAGTTGTACGTGTTGAACTTAGAGCATTGATGCTTTCAAAGTGATTTGCGAATCAACTACAGTCAATAGAATTTACCGTTTTTCCGTCTCTTAACATCTGAAAATAATCAAGAAATAACTCACTCTAAAATATTTATACATACATACATACATACATATGCTCACGGCTATATATCCCTAAACGGGGTAGCCAGAGCTTTGGAAATTAAATATTCCTCAGCCACTTTTGGAAGATAAGTGGGGAAAAGATGGTAATAATAAATAATTGTTGGTGACGGGTCTCCAACCACATCGCCCAGAAGTTACTGAAAAAGCCTCTATACCCTTAGTCGCCTCTTACGATCATCCACGGGTAGAAATGGGGTAGCGACATTCTAAGCCGGCACTACACGGCATAGAATATAACCTTAGAAAGCGAAACTTCGGAAGCCAATTACAATACCACTAAAAGATATTATCTTAATTATATCTAAAAGGATTTATCTTTAAATTATTTGATTGATTGTCACAAATTTCCTACAATCCCATTATCCGCGACAAATAAAATTCAAAAAACCACATAACGTTCCAATGTACTCAACATTGTAGCCGAAACATTCAGATTGACAACAACGTATGCTCGCAAGTAAACATCAAGTACGTAAAAGGAAGCCAACATCCAAATAGAAAACCACAAGTGACGGTTAGTTTGCATGCAACGAAACGTTTACAATGCCCACTCTCTCAAAATGTATAAGGAACAGACATATTAAATTTGTAGCGAAACTTCTGACTGATGGACTGGTGACATCTTTTGAACTTGTTTATTACTTTTGTGGTGGTTTGTTATAGTTTTTAATAGCAGAATCGCTAAATTCTAGAATTCGTAAATATTAATAGCTAACAAAAAATATATATGTCAAGCATAATGTCTATCCATAGAGAACTTAAAACTAAATAGAGCGGAAAGCAAAAGTAGTTTAGACCAAAAATTGTTAAGTAAATTTCACTAAAACGAATTGTTAAAATAAGTTATCCCAACACCGTATTATTAGCTTTGCTAAGTCAGTGCCAATACGATGAACCCCACACGGATAGTGGCATTCTCTGTATCTTCTCTATTCAGATAATTTTTCTGTGCCTCTATCATATTTGAGGTCAATTTTCAATTATATAGGTATTTTTTATTTCTTACTCTGATAAAAAATGAGCTCAAAAACGACGTATCAATAACGTCTAAATATGACCCAGGATGTTATCTCCCAAAACACCGACCAGAGCTGTCACAAGACTGGTGATTAAAAAAAACAAGAAAAGAGGTCTGTCAAAAAGAGAATTCATTATCCTGCCCACAGCCTGTCGCTTCGTTTCACTCAGTTGAACTGCACTCAATACGTCATCACTAAAGATGGAACGCTCCAAGTTGGTTTTCAGATGTTGCGTTCCGTACTTTATTGAAATTATTGATATGGTTATTATGTATACGCCCTGTATGATATGAATTCAGTGAAATTTCATTTGGGACGAAATGTAAAGATGTAAAATAAGTCCTTAGCTATAATTTTATTAAATGTATTAGACACTTTGTGGTTTTCTACAGCCCTGTTTATTTCATTTGTTTTTTATTTCCTCTACAACTTATCACGTTGTTTGAAAATAATAATTGGTAAATAGTAAATTCATGATTTATGTAAGTTACAACGGTGTAGTCTTATACATTATATTCATTTTTAATATCGTTTAGCTACCAATACAACTAGATATAGTTATTCATGGAATAACAGGAAAATAAGTCATAAATTATTTGACGGAACCCCAAAAAGGATAAGTTAACAGTGCTCAGTCACGCTAACTTGTTAAGCCTTTCGGCAGCAACATGTTATTATTATATATTTTTTTAGCAAAGAAATATCTGTTCTCGTTTTCAACTTAAAAGGCTTTATGTTAAGAAATTTGCGTTGAGCAAAATACACATTGTTAGCACGCATGCGCACGCTTTCTTCAATGACAGATCTGAAGTAAGCGAACTGTGTTATTAAAATCGATTTAATTTTTCACCGAATGGTTTTATTAATTTCGTAAAATATATTTTTATTACAACTTTCATTTAAGATATGTTTTATGTTAAGACAAAGTTACATATACTGAGAAAAAAAAATGGCACTAGTAAATATAGTTCAAATCAGAACATACACATGGTTACATCTCAATCATTTTTGGAACACTCATCTTAAGATTCACATAAATCTTATTACCTTTAAAATAAAATGGGAGTTAATCCTTCTAAATTGTATTTCGAAAAAAAAATAAGATTTTAAAACTTTAGAACGTAAATATTTAAAATCAATTTATGGGAAGCTGCGTAATTTATTCGATAAACTTATGCGACTAAAGCATAAATTTATTAAGCAGCATAATTTATGAAATTTATAAAGTAGAGGCAGCTGAATACAGTTAATACTACCCACCTTTCTTGGATACAGGTGTGACGGTACAGATTGATGGCTTTATTCAAAGTTGAAATAAACTCCAAACACAGCACTTAAAACATGACAATTTCAAGATATCACCGCGAATCATCATTATTTATGAGTTCATATCTTAATTCGAGAAAATAAAAATATACATTTCAAATTAACATATTACAAATTCAATACCTATATTTTTTCCAATAAGATTTTAGCGTGAACTGCTTAATTAAAGCGACATAATCAGATAACGCGGAGATATGCGGACATTGATGAATCATTCGGGTTCAATCGTACTTTTATGATAAAATCGTGGATTAAATAACCTTAAAAATCTCGGTGTTAGTATAGGTGATACTAAATTCTTACAAACGGCCATGTTCTCAAAAAGTTAGTTTAATTGATCAATATTTTTAAGAACGAAAGACAGAAGAAAAATGTTTTTTTTTGGACGTTACATACAGGTACTCAAGCTATTTTTCGCATTAGGGTAGGCAGAGACTATCGATAACTACTTTGTACAATCCTGGCAAATCTTTTGAGCTTAATTTACATACATCGTTGGACATTATCTCATTATTAATTTTTCGTAATAAACCTCATTATTTAATCACATAGATAGAATTAGATACAAATTAGTCCCTATCATTTGACCTAACTACCTTTAGGTTTAACCTATCTCAAACATGATTAATTATGCCCCAAATTGCATCCAAGTAAAATCTTCTTATTCTGGCATCAGTTTTCATTTAAATGCAGCTGCCATTTTAATAGCATACAATCTTGAAACTCATTAATCGTCTACATTGTCTGCCAAATATGAGCGCGATTCATATTGGTATCATGTAAGAGATCGATATAACACGCCCACGTTACGTTGTGTTTAATGACATATTGATGGTGTATTAAACAGGTGGTTAGTTGATGCATATTTCATTGTGTCGGGTTATTTTTCGTGAGTTTTAAGTGTGAGAATGTTTACGGGATCGGATTATGTCCGTAGTTTATGTAAAACGGTAAATTGTTACAAATTTTTGGGATGTTTGAAACTTAACCTGTATCTAATTTTTTTCAGTAATAAAATTATAGAAAGCAGAAATAACTACTGGAATTTTAGCTTACTAGGGTAAGCAGAAATAACTACTGGAATTTTAGCTTACTAGGGTTAAATCTCACTGATTAAATTTGTGAGTTTGCCGTCTGTGAATAGAATTGACCACGTAGATAGTTTTAAAACTATTTATATATAACAAAACGCGTTAAGGCGATAAGTCCGCCTTTGTGTACATATATTGTGGCACCTATTATGTAATATACTGTTTGTGTGTTTTTGTGTATGCAATAAAGTGTTTAAACAAATAAATAAAACGTCTACATCTCAAAGGGCTAGCAACAACCTTTCTCAGACAAGATTCTTACAAACTTCCCATTTACCAATCTATTTATAAGTACAACGAATTAACAAACCAATTATTACTCAAACAGGTCAGAAGCAACGACATACCATCTTGAATAATGACAACGTAGAATTGTGCGTAATAAATCTTCGGGTCAGATCACGTGGTACCGTGGCCTCAATCTTGATATAAATTACAATGTAATAAAAATAAATATTCGACAATTACAAATAAAAGGGCACTGAGTCTCTGACTCAACTGCATTTTGTGGTCGGATCGTTCTTTAATCTACACAATTTTTGAAAAACGTAAAGATATTATATACTGTGTATGATAATGCAGTTATTTAGTAGAGCTTCTGGTAATTATGAGAAATAATGGAATAAACTTAAAACTTTTAGAATAATATTCTTTAGGTATAATAAATTAAATTTCCAGCTGAATAAAGAATTTCAATTAATGTATTGTATTATTATAATTGCAAAATGTATAGAAACAGCGGTCATGAATATAATCTCACAAAAAAATTGTTCAATACCCGCGATAGCCAGTGACATGTTTTTTTAGTTTTGTTCTTACATACATATACATATAGTAAATATACATACATATGCTTACGCCAAATGTTCCTATCAGGATATACAAAGGCTATCAATCACCACGTTCAAGGCAATACAAAATAATACAGTAGGACATAACTGACACTATGTAAAAGCTTTTATAACTTTTTAACAAAATCGTGTTGATTTGAGCACCACCTCTCTGCACAGGGAGCAAGCGCTGACAGCTAAAAATTACCACGCCTCAGAAACCGAGAGCTATCAAAAGATAATTACAGATCTTTTTATTCTTTACAAGTATTTAAGCTGTTCTTTTAATGTTTAAAGAATCAATGAGTAACACACACTTGATCTGATTACGTCTGCCAGCAAAACGTTGAATATAACCTGCATTATGTTGTGTTATGTTACTTTCCTGTTAAGATTTGAAATGGGTTTTAATGCTTCTAAATGTGCATGATTTTTCACGTCAATGGCAGATGCTCAATTACTATTTTTTGTTAAAAGTTTGTGTTTTAGGCTATACCTGAAAATCAGTGTTTTTGCTATACAGCATTTACAAACGCTGAGTTATGGCCTAGTTTGTGTTACCATAGCACACATACCTTGCACATATCTACTTTGTTTGTTACTTTTTAATTGTTTTTTTTAGAAAATGTTTACCCTGTTTTTATATTTCTTGTAATGTATGTACCTATGTGACTGTTATGATAACATGAATAAAGATTTTATCTATCTATCTATCTATTTTTGATTTGAGTAGAAGTTTTATTCCTACGTATTTATACTCTCCCCTTTAAATCGCAAAAAGAATTACAAAAATAGAAATGTAGACGGAAAAAAAATACAGAAAGGTTTGGTGATGGGTGTCCAGCCACATCACCCAACAATCACTGAAATTATCCAAAACAATCAATGATTGTTAGATTAGAAATTTAACGGTCTGCCAGTAAGCAACACAAAAATCTTAACAAAGTGGTAAACAAATGCTACCAATTCTCCAAAACAGAATATGAAAAAGAATTCAATTTTTTGAACCATTTTCATGGTTCCAAAGAGGTTCAATGTGAACGCTATGAATTGCTAATACTTTATGCACTAGTTTCTTAAACAATATGTTTTGTTTTTGTCACTTTGCATGATATTATGTTAATAACAGAAAACGTTTTGTTTTGCCTTCAACGCACGTTTGAACCAAATTATTTGGGCTTTTGTATGGGCTCTTTGCCGCTCTAGTAATGAGATGAGACAAATTGGTACAGTTTTAAAAGAAAACACAAGATATACCAGCCGCGTAAGGAATTTATTTAAAAGGTATATATGAAAAATATGTAGTTACATGCGTTTTGGAATATAAAAACATAATCTCGCCATTATTTTCCGTTCATTCCTAAGATCCTGGCAAACCTCTCAATTTTCGTTCTCTTTACCAATCTTCCCACACATCTTTTTTTTTCCCAGACTACGGATGCCTCCCTTTTTGAGCACTATGTGTCTAAATGTGTCTGTGGTCTTCTTTTACTGATATTATCATCTACATATTGGTTCTATAAAATAAGTGTCTAAAACCATTTTAAACATTCGTATTTGTATCTATTTTTCAATATTTTTCCAATTTGATTTTACCGATCAAGGATAAATAAGACTTTAAAGCCAAAATAACAGTTGCATAATGTCTGAATCGAAACCGCAAAAGGTATGAAGAATTTACGCCATTAAACGTGAGAAAAACTTTGGTTTTAGTGTTGTAACATCAATAACATATGAGTCTACTAAACCTAACCAACTAATGTTGCACCAATTACATTGATTAATAAAATCATAGGGTTGGGAATCATTTGAGAATCATTTGTCGACTGTTACAGGCAATTGATTATTATTATCGAATTATAATCTCGTGATGTAATTGAATTATTGTATCTTTGAGTGGTTACAATGTATGTATTGTTTAGTTTGGTACACTGTTGGTTTAATCTTCTGAAAAGAATTATTTTTATATAGTTTTGTCAATTGTTATTAGTACAGGTTTGAGGGATGGGGCAGGCAACTTACTAACTTACTCTAGTGTGTAATTTTTTATGTATTTTGCTATTAATTATCATTTTTAGAACCCTAAGTAAATAAAATCATTATAGAATACTAAACTTAATCCAAAACTGAATCATAGTATGTTGTAAAAAAATGACAGACAGTTAAGACTGAGTATTTAAATAGGAACTAATTTATAGCAATTGTAAAATTACGGGTTTAAGTAAAATTTACATACATACCTATACTCACGGCTGTAAATCCCTTGAAAGGGTAGCAGGAGCTAGGGAATTAGACATTCCTCAGCCACTATTGGAAGTTGCGTGGGGAAAAGAAGGTGAAATAAAGGTTGTTGGTGACGGGTCTCCAACCGCATCGCCCACAAATCCCTTAAAAGCCCCAATACCGTTAGTCGCGTCTTACGTACACCCACCGGAAGAAATGGGGTAGTGCTATTCTAAGCCGACACTACACAGCAAATGTTACACAGCTAGAATTTACCACACTACAAAATATGAACCAAATCTGAAAATTTCGGATTTTATGAGGGCTAACTAGCATGGTCAATATGAATAGCATTGATCTGTACTACATACATACATACATAAATACATATTCTCACGCCGTTAGTTCCCATTGCAGGCAGGCAAAGACTATCGATCGCCACTTTGTACGATCCTGGCAAACCTCTCTGGCTTCGTTTACATCCATCAATCTTTTCATACATGCTCTTTTATTCTTCATACTGCGGACACCTGCCTTTTTGAGCACATTTTCTATTTGATCCAAATGTGTCCTCCGAGGTCGGAGGTTTGTAATACAACAGTGTGATATCTTATGAGAAAATTGTGTACGCGAAGTCTGGGCTATCCTTTTGCGTATGTTGCCGCCATCACAATATGGGTAATGAAAGTAATTCAAAATTGGAACGCTTTCTTAATTTGACCGTGTATCGTGACGAATCGGTGAATATCGATAATATTCATAACCGCATCCTGCGGCATGCATTCGGAAATTTGATTAATGAATTCCCAACCCTAAATTGGTTTTCTTTTTGAGCCTCCAGGGTACGATGCCTGCACCCGAATTTGAAATGTCCCAGCCGACAGAGCTCTGAATCTAACTAATTGAAAAATAATGGCTGTCTGTAAAATGAACCTTCTAATTTAAAATGTTTTTTAAGGCACTGATTTAAAGAGGCAGTTGTATATAGCGGTTTTGGTAAGTTAAAAATTATAAATGGCACGTTTAATAACTAGATCAGCAGTTAAAACTAAGCAGTAAAGTAAACAAAAATAAGTAATAAAATATAATGAAATGGATCAGTGAATATATAATTGAGTAGGAAAATAATTAAATGGGCGGTAAAAAATATTGAACGAGCGGTTACGCGTGGGTAGTAATAAATCGGAATCTGTCGGTAAGAAACCTCATTCTAAGCAATTCTATAAAGTAAGTAAGCATATAGGCATGCATATAGGCATGCATCAGGCATTTAGGGCTCGCTACGCTCGCTCGTTTTATACATAATCTAACCTAACCTAACCTAATTAAATGTGACCACCTACTTTTCTTTGTCTGCAGGGGGCTTTCGGGCGGCAGCGCCATTTAGTGTCCAGAGAAGGTACCCACGTTTTGCTTAGACAGTGTACTCACGTGATAGGGGGAAGGCCTATCGCCGTTTTGTACGGATACTCTGTCACATGACTAAGTAGTATAAATGAAAGAACGAATATTAAATACATAAATAAAAATATGTAATGATTCCATTTCATTTATCCTTATCATTAAGCAGGGTTTCGTTTATACGATACTGACAAACCTAGAGTATCTGTCTCATTCATAAGTATTCTGAACAACATTTTTTTGTGTTTTTATTTTAATTATGTTGGATTGGATATTTTTTCTATAATATATAATTGAAACTTGAGTCTCTGCAATTCTAAAAGAAAAATAAAGGATGTAAAGCTTTATCCATCCTTATTTTGTGAACATACATACATACATATACTCACGGCTATAAATCCCTAGAAGGGGTAGCCAGAGCTAAGAAATTAGACATTCCTCAGCCACTTTTGGAAGTTGCGAGGGGAAAAGATGGTGATATAAAGGTTGTTGGTGATGGGTCTCCAACCGCATCGCCCAAAAAACCCTCAAAAACCCCAATACCGTTAGTCGCCTCTTACGTACTCCCACCGGAAGAAATGGGGTATTGCTATTCTAAGCCGACACTACACAGCTAATTTTGTGAAGACCCTGTTATATTTATTGCGACAATTTGAAACTCTCGAAAAGTACAATGATCTCATTGTATGTTTGTCAAGAGCAAAGGCTGTGTGAAAAGCTAACACATCTTTATAACAGGCTATATGGGCCAGCCGTACTTAGCACTGTTACGGAATTTGCACATGACAAATATTATCACGGTCGAACCGGAGATGCTTCGAGAAAACATCTTAACCTCTGCCCGATCTACATACGTGTTAAGCTATGGTCATGTCGAGTGTAAAGCAAGTATATTGAAATTTCACAACTTTTTTTACAAGTTGTTTTTTTGTTGTATATTGGCACGTAATTTTAAGTATGTAGTATTTAGTAGAATAGCATCATTTCACCTAATTTCAGTACAAAAACATACATAAAAGCTTAAAAAAGGCAGAGTACTTAAAAATGTGATTTTGGGCTATGCGGTTGGAAACTAATCACTAAAGATTCATTATAAATTTTATTTTCTTCTTTAATAGGGAGTGATAATTTTAAAAAAGTGCCTTACATTACCCATACTTGTGATTATAATTCCAAAAAGAAGTAGTTTTAGAATAATAATTTCAAGGCTGAAATTTATAAGACACTTTTTACAGTGGTACGGGATTTCACAATTAATTAATAAAGGATGATAAGTAATGGCTCTTTAACTGATTTTTTATAAAAAGTCATAGTTTATTTATTATTCCGCATTATTGAAAAACTAGCAAACCGAACCGAAGCAGCTAGTTAAAGTTAAATTGGTAAATTATATTACGACTAATTGAAAAGAACGGTAATAATAAATAAAATACATATTAAAACTTAACCAGTGTGACAAAACCTCAATAAAAACAGCAAGAAGGTACTTTTGGTGATTACAGGTCGTAAAAAGATTTTATTGAAATTTGATTCTGGAATATTAAAGCTTCAATTATACTTTTTATTTTGACACTTTATTGTAGTTTAATATATAAATGTCAAATTCAATATAGTTTACGTTTCTTTGACAAAAATATCCTTTACGTTATTTTGGGATCTAAACCAAACAATAAAAATATGTATGAAGAAAACAAATTGCCAACGTTTAATTATATGTTATATTTTACTTGATCGGAATTTATTATATGTCCGTATATACATATTATTTATGCGAATAGAAAAAAAAGCCGTGTAGTGTCGGCTTAGAATAACACTACCCCATTTCTACCCGTGGGTGATCGTAAGAGGCGACTAAGGGTATAGGGGCTTATTAAGTGATTTTTGGGCGATGTGGTTGGAGACCCGTCACCAAAAATATATATTATTACCAACTTTTCCCCAATCAACTTCCAAAAGTGGCTGAGGAATTTTTCATTCCAAAGCTCTGGCTACCCCGTTAAGGGATTTACAGCCGTGAGTATATGTATGTATGTATGTAATAAAATGTGTATGTAATAAATATGTATGTAATAAAAACCATCTACTTCCAATATTGATAATGATAACTTGTTATTATTTTCATGTTGATTTACTTCTTCACCTATTATAAAGAAGTTATAAATAGGCTTATAAATATGTACTAACATGAACATTATATAAAATTGCTCATAAACTAAACTCATTGGTATGAATACATTTTAAAAATATATATGAATAACTTTAAAGTATCCTTTTTTATGTATATGGATCCAATCAATGCACTTATAAAATAAACTGCATCCTAATTAATCTGGATTTAACTTTAAATTACTTTCATAAAAGCAACAAAGGAAGATCTCTTTCATATTTTTAACAACCTTTAAAAGTATAACAAAAAATGGCAATTCCCGCTCCCAACAGAATTGGAGCGAGCGTTCAATTTAGCACTGTCATTTAGATATATTTAAATCGATTTTTCAGAATCGATGGTCCGAGTAATTGTCCGTAATAATCTCGATACCGTTGAAGGTGTCGAGGCAACGAGATATCGGACACAAAAAGAAAAAAAAAGAAAAGAAAAATTACCCGCAAAACGCTGGTGGTCGCGTTCTTTTTATTAATCGATGTTTGAATGAACCGATGATTTTTGGATCGATACTTTTTGACAGATTGTCATTGTCAGTGTTCGGAGTAAGGAATATGCATTTTTATTAAAGTTAACAGCGATAAGGGAGGTCAAAATGTACACATATTAATGTACTAAGTTACAACTAAATTTAAGTTCTTGTTTATAATCTTCGGTCTGAATAATAAGATAAACTCGTTTTTAAGTATCATACGAAACCTTGAATTCACTATGGGCCTGATTATAAACTCATCAAAATTATCTAAGCTAACATTTTGGCAAGAACGTATCGAAAAGCAATTTACGGGTATTTCAAGTTCACAAATCATTGCATTTAAAATGCATGTATTTTCAGACGCCATTATCCAGGATTTTTTCCAAAAAATTCAAGTTCAAATTATAGTGATACGTTGATCAAAAGCGCACATTAACACGCAAGCTTTTAACAAGAAGCCAAGTGTAAACTTTTATGAACTACTCATTAAATATAGTTAATGATTATGCACAAATTTTACGGTCTTTGACACGTTTTAAGTATTCACAAAATTATGGTAGCAGCAGTAATTGTAATTGCAATTTAATTATACGAATGTGTTTAAGAGCCAAATTTATTGTATTTCGAGATTTTACTTGAAAAAAGTGTTAAATTTCTGAGCTAAGTTATAAAGTATTGGAAAGTAAAATAGGTAAGATAATATCACTTTTTTAACTTTTATCGCAAGTTCACATTAGTTGAAACTTGGACTGAAAAGACATGCAGCACAATTAATATAAAATAAATTATGAAAACAAGCATAAACATATTTTTAAATGTGTTTTTTAGGAAAGGTTGCTGAATGTTGGGCAACCTAAAAAGGTGGACCAGGATTGGAGACAAAAAGGGCAAATATCATTTGACTACTCTTTAACAATGAATGTGGGAAATGATTTTGCAAGGAAAATTCGCTATGTTAGTATAAATAAAGCAACAATAATTAAGTTACAGTACAATTTTAGTTCGTTAAATCTGAATTCCATCCTACGAAGCCATTAAACCTGTTGAAAGCTTCAAGACATAACTTTCCAATTACTCCGAACATTTGAGACATAGTTTTAATAAAATTAAAATACGTAATATGCATACACGTAAATACAAAATCGGCTTGCCCGCGTATCAGTATGCGGCCCGGGTTTCCATGACACAGCGATTATTCAAAAACATCGATAAACGGGCACAATTATAGGTCATTTATTATGAAGCCTTTTCGGCAACCGACAGTTTAAATATGCATTAAAAATATAAGCCAAGTCCGTGTTCTTGGATAAAGATACTTCAATATAATAAATATAACCTTTAATAATCTATTGAGATGAGAGAAGCGTTTTAAACTACTGGATAGATTTATATTTTCACGCTAGTAGTTGGATGGGATAGACTGAAACTAGTGATAGGTAATATGATCGAACCTGGTAAATTAGAGCTTCACTTTTTTTCAATATACCTTAACATGCTGTTATTTCTTATCAGTTTAAGCGTTTGCCTTTATTTCATTTGTGTCTTCTTAAAGAACGACAAACAAGTTACTTACGACCGATTTCTGAATTGAGTATTCCAGCTGAGAACAACTTAAGTATCGTTCTGTCGCATTGAAATCTTAACATCTGAATGAGACAAAACGATACTTAAGTCGTTCTCAGCTTGAATACTCAATTCAGAAATCGGGCGTTAGACACGAATATTAGGAGAGGTCTTAAAATTCATGTTTATTATATTTAATTATGTTGTTATCCATATTTGTGTACTATTACTTTTGTTGTATGATGTTATGTCAGCAGGAATACATGAGTTTTCTATCTATCTTATTATATGTAAACTAATATTTTTTGTCATTTTTTTATTCGTTTCTGTACGCAAATATAGTAAGTAGTTTATTACATTAAATCAATAAAATCATTTAATAAACTTGAAATATTTTTTGAATGCATCGAGATTTGAAACTAAGAATTAGCAAAACCCTAAGAAGTGTAGCGGTTGTAGTTTATTTTTACTATTTTTTAAATATACATCATACATATACTCACGCCGTTAGTGCGTATTGAGGTAGACAGAAACTATCGATCACAACTTTGTACGTTCTAGGCAAACCTCTCTAGCTTCATTCACATCCATCAATATTTTCATACACGCCCTTTTATTCATCATACTTCGGACGCCTGCCTTTTTGGTTCAAATGTGTCCTCCAAGGTCTACTAATATTACCTTCCACATTGTTTCTATAGATCTCTTTTATCAATTTTACGAAATCATAGTAGGTAAAATTGTTATAAGTCCGTTAACAATTTCTATCCTCTATAAACATAATAATTTACATACAAACATATACTCACGCCATTAGTTCCCATTGGGGTAGGCAGAAACTATCGATCGCCACTTCGTACAATCCTGACAAACCTCTCTAGCTTCGTTTACATCCATCAATCTTTTCATACATGCTCTTTTATTCTTCATACTATGGACGCCTGCCTTTTTGAGCACACTCTCAATTTGATCCAAGTGTGTTTTCCGTGGTCGTCCTCTACTAACATTACCATCCACACTAGCTCTATAGACCAATTTTATACCATCCATCTTCTCTATACTAAATAATTTACTGAAATAAAAAGTAAAAAGTAAAAGAATGATCATTCAAAAGCAAAAACATAATGATTATCATCAGATCGGAAGTGAACTGTATCGTGTTCGGAATTCAAACTTTCAAAAAAAGTTTCTGATACATTTTAAGTTTAATATCAAAAATTCTCATGCATTGAGGTGGCTGTGTCAAATTGTGCATCATTTGTCAAAACTGTCACCTTATCACTTAAATTCAGTCTTTATATTGAAGGTGTTATGGCATATTTTACAATGATCACAACTCGATTGTTAATTCTGATTTGACAAACAGATGGTTAATGCGAATTAATGGATTTCAAATTATTTTTTGTAACTGAGGACCACACATTTGTATATTTACGACCATTATCATTCTAGGTGCTTTAAAAAAGAAATAATACATTTTATTATAAAAAAAAGTATTTCCAAATAAATAAGAAGAAAGAATTTCTATTAATTTTCACACTATCACTTAAAAATGCTATTGAGGCTTTCTAACTGATTTATTGGTCAATGAGGCTGGAAACCCATCCCATTTTCCAACTATCCTTTCTCCCACTCAACTTCCAAAAGTGTCTAAAGAATTTCTTATTTCGATCCTCTGGCTACCCTTTTTTGGGATTTCTATCCCTGAGTATATGTATGTACAGATCCAATGAAAAAAATTGAATTATACGAATACAAAAGTACGACTTTTAATAACCATTATAATCCGTTTATCGCAAAGCTAAATAAACAGATGCTCTATTTAAAAGCTTTAAGTGTATGTCACATGACATCAAACAAAAAAAAGGTCTACAAAACCAGAATCATTAGTCACTTACACCAAACTTTGGAAAGATCTTAAAGTATTGGTAAGATGAAAACCAAAATAATCACTTTGCAGCAAGTTTTAAAGTACAATTTTGATTGGCAATATTTAAGGGTAGTCTTTAATACTTATGATAATGGGTGAGCAAAATTTCATTAATCATTATCATAGGGTTCGTCTTTCATTCAGTGGCACACTGTCGTTTTTTCAGTTCGTATAGCAAAAATAAACACCATTTATAAATCTTAACGGAAGCAAAGATTTCTATTTAAACATATAGTTCTTAATAATATATATATAGGGGTTATCTTTGAATAGTTCAAGAAGACATCATTAATTTTATTTTGATGTATTTGCACAATGATTCACACTTTCAAAACTTGTGGGAATATAAAATTTGTTTTTGCCTAGTTATGTGTTTTTGTTCAATTGACGTCTAAGACTGTTTAATAATGACTAATGAAAGTCGCCGGCTTAGCTGAGCAAATGGGGTGAATAAAAAACACGACCCTACTTCAATATTGAATAAGAGTTTGATGAAAGTACAAATAAGTGAAACTCAAACAAACACATGGTCAAGTTGAGAAAGAAGTAATGTAAAAACTCGTTTATACCAATTATATGGTTTTTTTAAATTACTTTTAAAATTACATTGCCGTGTAGCGGCTTAGAATAACACAACCCCTCTCTACCCGTGGGTGATCGTAAGAGGCGACTAAGGGTATAGGGGCTTTTTAAGTGGTTTTTGGGCGATGCGGTTGGAGACCCGTCACCAAAAACATTTATTATTACCATCTTTTCCCCAATCAACTTCCAAAAGTGGCTAAGGAATTTCTCATTCCAAAGCTCTGGCTACCCCGTTAAGGGATTTATAGCCGAGAGTATATGTATGTATGTATGTACATTTTATTAATTGTTGTCATAACATACAAACGTAAATATTCTCATGCCCATAAATCCCGAAAAGGGGAGCTTTAGAGCTAGAAAATACTCAGCCACATTCGGAAGTTTATAGGGGATGGTAGAAATGAAACACTGCTCGTGACGAGTCTCCAACCGCATCGCCCAAAAACCACTTAAAAGAGCCCCATACCCTTAGTCGCCTCTTACATTCTAAGCCAGCACTACACTATCATGTTTTGATCTGTGATAAACTTTTTTTAAACCAAATTTTATTGTAAAATGCAAATCTGTACCTCCACCAACTTTGATACTTCTTACCCATAGTACCCACAAAACAGGTGAGCTGTTTCATACCGACTTGCCAAATAAGTTGTTAAGTATTAAAATGTATGTTTCAACTATACAAAATTATTATATCATTGCTAAGTCTCGATCAACTCAGATCCATGACAAATATCTCAATCGATTACCCAGTAAGGAGATGGAATCGATTCAATAGTTACTAATTTATGATTATAGCTTTGATTTTCAAAGTAACCCTTTATTCGGTCCTTAGAAGGGAACTGTTATTCATTTATGCGGTCTTCAAAAGTAAATTATGAACTATATTATAATAAATTGTTTGACTATACTTGAAGACCGATTTATTTATTGCTGTAACTGATTTTCAAACATGTGATTTGAGTAAGAGAGATTTTGTTATTTTTTGGATAGTATTTGATAATATATTTGTCAAGTTTAAAATAAGAATGATTAAGAAACATAGAAAAAAGGCTGGATTCTGAATATGTCTTATACGCACATGAAGTAAATAAAGCATCATGATTAAAGGGTGAAAGAAAAGATAATGAGGAATCCTACATGGCTAAGTTAATGTTTTTTTGACATGAATTCCTCATGTGGGGATTATTACTCATAAATAAAAGATGTTATTAAAGGAAAGAAAACGACGGGGGCGTATACCCGAAGGTCGCGGGTTCGAACCCCGCCAGTGTCGAAATTTTTCTTTCCTTTAATAACATCTTTTATTTATGGCTAAGTTGTTCTTAGTCATATTACAGTGTGTTTGTAGGTTTGGCCCCAATCACGTGAGTGCCCTGTCTCAGCGAACCGTGGGTACTCTGCAAACCAGGTGATAGTAATGTCACTTGATGGTCAGCAGTATCAATACCTTCGCCACCACTCGAAGATATACGGTACGAACATTGGAGTTGAGTTGAGTGTTAATATTATTAATCAAGCAACGCATTTCTCTCTATCTTACAAATCAAAAACTAAACAGCAAATGTTTTCAGAGTAACAATTTTGCCATTTATATATTTTTTACTTTAATGCCTGCCAATCAAACTAAGTTGTAATTCCAAAACCAAATCAAAGAAAATGGCAGTAACCAAAAGGACGCGACATCACAAACGCAAGCTGCCGATTCCAACTTCAATACTACAATAGATAAGTGAATACATTTTTTACGACCAACAATGCGTTGATACAACAATGGCGGTGGAACAAACATTGTGACAATAACCGTGATTAATTTTTCAAGTGTCACTCGGTAAGTGCTCCCTTTTACTACAATCGTTTTGAATTAGATAAAAAATCTATTTCGAGCGTCGAATGCAGCAACATAGCTAGTACGAACAATCTTTCTACATATTTCGTGGTATAAAACAAACAGCCATCTCTTAAGCACTTACTTAGCTATATAAGCTGAAAATCGTAAAAAAGTGTAAGTTATTTTTTGCTGTATAGTGTCGGCGTAGAATAGCACTACCCCATTTCTTCCGGTTGGTGTACGTAAGAGGCGACTAACGTATTAAGGCTTTTAGGGGATTTTCGGGCGATGCGGTTGGAGACCCATCACCAACAACCTTTATTTCATCATCTCTACCCCACGCAACTTCCAAAAGTGGCTGAGGAATTTCTAATTCCCTATGTCTGGCTACCCCTTCAATAGCCATGAGTATATGTATGTATGTATGTATTTTACTTTTTAGTTGGAAGTACTTCAAAAGCATGTTTTCAGTTTTTTAACCAATGTTTGTTTTTAACTTCTTAGTACTCAATTATTTGTAATTATTTAATCCTGGGGAACCTAATCAAAATAATGGAATGACGCTATGAATTTATTATTTTGTCTCTGATTCTCGATAAGTGTGTTAATCCTAAATTATATAGGTCCGTTTAATGTGGGTCAAAATCAAGTTTAATAATTCACATATATAAATGCAGGTGAATCTAATACAAGCGTTTTGAAAACCAATCATCACGACGAGAAAGTTACGGTGAGAGATATAGAATACCTATTCCAAATCCATTTTTCGCTTTCCCATTATGTTTCCAACATACCACGATCACGGAAGACACAATAAAATAATCATCAAACTGAGTCATGCAAACCTTCGATTTGTTAATATGATAATAAGATTTAAATCAAAACATACAATTTTATAACCATCAGAAGCCAGTCAAAGGGATTTTATAGATTACAACTTGTTACCTCATGTCGGCTCAGTCAATTTTAATTTGTGCCAGTTTTTTGTATTGGGATTAATTTTAGGTTATTTTTTTTTGTACATGCTTCTATTTTTAAATTGTAATCTAGAATATGATTTGCATATTTTATTTCGTTCCTTGTATAAAATTTTAGTTGTTTTGTGTTTCTAAACTGTGTTATAAATACATTGCTTTGATTGAATTGAAATGTTTTGCTAATAAAAAATATAATCTTTGCATACCCAAGAAATGGCGTGAATAATGAATATACTAATTGTGTAAGCAATTTTACAGACCATTATAACCAACGATTTTTGATAAAGGTCAATAATTTGACTTCTAACTTTTTCATCAGCTGTATAACTGAATTACAATAAAAAAAATGAACAATAATATTTTGAGTGTCAAACCACTCGCATAAATACAAGATATAGCTTGACAGAATAAATGCTTGTCATTGACATAATGTGATGTGTTAAACGCAGTTCTTAAGTATTTGCTACGGTATTTTTTTATGCTTCTTATACAGTAATTGTTTGGATTAAAATCATTCTTTGATTTGTCATGGGTTTATATTTTACTACATTACATTGCAAACAAAATTGTTTAATGACTTTTTGGTTTTACAAACGAGAGTAAATGTAGATTATAATCAAAACCATACGATATTGCCCATTGAGTATAGTGATTATCAGAAATTAGTGATGTGAAGTTTGTTTATTAGGAATGAAAAGTGTGAGGAAAACGTCGATGGAGGTGATGTGACAAACTTAATGTCTTGTGAGTTGATGTCCGAAAAAAAACGATTTGCAAGACACGATGATGTTCGTCCGAATGTTGGAAGAACCATGCTTTTATCAGTTACACAAATCTTATTAAATAACCTTTTATATTTGGCTCTCTTCGAACCCTCGCTTTAATTTAGCTTTTATACAATTTCTATTCTATGTTGCTGCCGCTTTTTTTAAATACTACTGTTCTCGTTTTGTTTAAATCTTTATCTTTCTTTTTCGAATTTGCCTTGATCCATTCACTGGATTTGCCTACAAATCATTAACAAATTTTTCTTTGTTTCAGTAAAAAAACTCATTTATTAATTTTACAATGTTTTTCTCTACTCTAGTCAGTGCGGGATGTGAAAACTAGTGTTAAGTTCTGGTTTAATAAAACTTTGTCGAGCTTCATAGATATAGCTTTCGATAAAAACTCGATTCAATTATAAGTTATATTACTTCTACCATAAACCCTTTTCATTATCTTAGGTCACGATCAATATAACATCTCGAGAAAGGAAATGGTTATTTTTACAAATATTTTAATAAGTAACGCTAGAAAACCCGTTTTTTTAATTGACCACATTAAAAAGCGATACCGTAACTTTAAATTGTTA
Source organism: Bedellia somnulentella (assembly GCA_963576735.1). Taxonomy (NCBI): domain Eukaryota; kingdom Metazoa; phylum Arthropoda; class Insecta; order Lepidoptera; family Bedelliidae; genus Bedellia; species Bedellia somnulentella. Next base: position 2,923,600 of record OY755183.1, read on the forward strand.
TTTATATGCAAATCCATATAGAGCCAAATATTTCATATTATCTTTTAACAAGATTTAGGTTATTATCTATGATCATCGTTTACAGTCAAGACCGAGTCCTGTTTTTATTTTAATTTACTAGGACCTTTAGTAATACAATACAGCGATTAACTTTTAGGAAAAAAACGTTCATGATAAATACACAACAAATTTTGGAAAATGAAATAAAAATATATATAAATAAAATTGATGGAAGCAAATGCCTCAAATCACATAAAAAGCCAGTACTCTTAACTTCCTCATACAATACCCATACAGATAAATTAGATAGCGCTTTCCTAACCCAGTCTTAGAGCAAAATTAATTGTTCAAATCATATATCTACCGTTAAAATTATTTAGTGCTTAAATTTGTTTCATAAAATGACTTCATTTTAATTATTAAAGTAAGAAGTACCAAGTTTTATTATCTTACTTTTGTAGAAAACTCGATTAAGGTAACACTTGTATTGGTTTTGCTATTAATATAAACTAAACGTCGTCGTCTGCTTGCTTTATATGATGTCACTGATTTTTATAGTATGCTCTTCTGGTTATCTATTAAGTAGAATTTATTAATAAAAATATAAAGAGCTATTAGCTAGAAAACTTTAAGCTCAAAAGCTGTATTATAGCCGCCTTAAAAGTTGCGCCCTATTTTATGCTACGGCTATCCGTATCGAAATAAAAACAAGTTTAAATATCTATTTTTCTGTTACACGTCAGAAACAATTGTTACACTTTTTGTAATTTATAACTATGCCCTATTTTGCGAACCGGTCGTATAATCGACTTTTTGGTTTATCAACCCCATTGTGCGCTTAAGTGGCATAATTTTTGAATAATATACTTTACTGATAAAAAAATAGAATGACTTATTTTGTATAATACAAGGACCTTTTGATCCGCAAACATTATGAAGTGACATTTATTGTTGAAACGGGTTTTGGGGTCATAATTATGAACTACCTATTTGAAAAGATGTGTACTTCCTCTTTGTTGAAAACTCATTGTACCGTTCCATTTTTGAATAAGTGTTCTATTTTTTAGAACCATTTGGTTTGAGTATTTGCAATATTCATAGTGTTTGTTGGTATACAAACTTTTTGATTATTAATTGTCATAGTTACCTTTGTCTATCGTTTTTGCGGGGGTTATTTGAAATACATAAAATTTTACTCATATAAATATTTTGCAAACCGATAAATTACAACGTTTTAATTCATACAAAGGCTGTGTTTTGAGGGTTATTGAACTTGAAAACAAGAAAACATTTATCAGTGCGGTGATTTATTATTCCACATTCATTGTAGCACTGTAATAAAACCACAGTAAAACATGAAAGGCTAAAACTTAAACCAGATTTTTGATCTCCATTGACATAAAGGTCATAAACGAATATAAAATGGAAAAGCAATAAAATTAACATGAATTCACAATTTACGTGTTATTGTAACACTGGTCGATCACAATAATTTGTTGACGCGATGACACTAAAATTTGGAAGAAAAGGTGACTCAGCGTTCGTAATTCAAAATATCGTAACATTTACTAGTTCCATAGTTTTATTCCTATTGAATATTACAATTGTAAATGAGAAAATCTCTTTTTTTAAAAGGGTAAGATTGAAAAGTCAAATGGTTTAAACAAGCACGTATAATTATATTGATGGAATCTGAGGAAACAATCAGTTTTATCTAAAATAGACAATGTGTGACTTTAGTTATAAAAGAATAAGTATAATAATTAGTCTGTCTTGAATTCTAAGGTGTTTCATGATTTTTTTACATACATAATACATACATATACTCACGGCTTTAAATCCCTAGAAGGGGTAGCCAGAGCTAAGGAATTAGAAATTCCTCAGCCACTTTTGGAAATGTGAGTGGGGAAAAGATGGTAAAAGTAAAGGTTGTTGGGGATGGGTCTCCAACCGCATCGCCCGAAAATCCCTTATAAGCCCCAATACCGTTAGTCGCCTCTTACGTACACCCACCGGAAGAAATGGGGTAGTGCTATTCTAAGCAGACACTACACAGCAAACTTTTCTTTTACTACTTACCTATACTCACGGTTATAGATACAAAAAAGAGCAGGCAAATTTTCAGGATTTTGAATTGGGCAGCTACTTTTGAAATATGATGGGTGATTGTTCTCTTACCATATTGTCGTCTTAAAATAGCATCAATCTATTTTTAGTGCTTAGTATTATTTTACTACCTCCATGATTTACGGTTCTCATTATTAAGTCACGTGACAATGTATTTATACCTTTGACTCATTATATGAAGATTTTGTAAAACTCTGAATAAGGGGTGCCAAAAAAATTACGTATTTTTATAAGTTTAAGTTCCTCTGCCAAGTTTTAAGAGGCACAAAGCATAAAGATAAGTGTACGATTTAAAATAAAAGAAGTGTACGATCAACTCTGGATTTCCCGAACTATGGCCGTCTCGAATCTGCTATCTTGCACATTTAGCATCATAATATCTAGTGTTGTCCCACGATTAATGGTTTTAAGTATCAATAAATACAGTTTTAATTACTAATAAAATTGATATTCCAACTGTGTGGTCTACATTTGATGAGACTGACTTGGTGGTTTCGCTTTTTATTCTAGGTTAATCTTACAAAGACAGTTTTTATTATTTAAACTTTAAATTTATTGTCCGGATTTACTAGGCTTTTATAACGATAATCGCGATTATTCAACTATTTTATTACTTACTACTTTATAGCTGTGTAGGGTCGACTTAGAATAGCACTCCCCCATTTTTACCTATAGGTGTTCGTAGGGGATGATTTAGGGTGTTGAGGCTTTTTAGGTGATTATTTGGCGATACGGTTGAAGACTCATCCATCACCAATAACAATATTTACATTAAAATCTTTTTCCCACTCAAGTTTCAAAAGTGGCTAAAAAATTTTGTATTCCGAAGCTCTGGCTACCCTTTCCACGGATTTATAGCTTTGAGTATATGTATGTATGCTACTGTCTAAACCTATAAATTGAATCCCAAAACGTAACTGAAATTTATGAATAGTGTATTATTTGACCACTTTTTGATGTTAAGATGAGAAACGTTTTGGTGCTGGGCAAACAATTACTAAAATAAACCAGTGCTCATAATAATACTTATGACAGAGCTATGACAGAAAATTGTGACGTAACCTTATTACTACCAATATATGATCCCATCTAGTAAATTTATAGATTGTGAATCATAGCAACAATAAATTTAATGTCAAAGTAGAGCATGAATCATGGTGCTTGAATAATCATTCGGATAGTAGGAAAAAATCAGTGCCGACGCTTAGTCGCCCAATTAAAACTAGCTAAGAACTACTTTCTTGACAGGCGGTGAAAAAAAAGCATAAATCACGAATCAAGCGTCACACACACACGAATCAAATCATGTTTGTTGTTAATCATGTTAAGGAGAAGTTTTAATTCATTGGAGAGAATGAAACGTATAATAACGTAGTGATGTAATATGCAATGCAAATGTAAAATACGAGTAAGTGGTTTCTATGAAGCAATGTTAAAAAACCTTCTTTTGGCAAACTTGCTTTTTTTACTTTATATGCAGGGTTGGTTTCCAAATTATGACACTTAAAACAATAGATTTTAAAAACTTTTAGATTTGCTAAACACCTGTGGTATTAGATTTTTTTCGAAATTAAGTCTTGTATTAATTATATACGAAAAACCGAAGCTATATTCAAATTTATCATCATTTTTAATTAATCTAGCATAGCTTTATTATTAACCTAAGATTATCAACAATATTGCACGCAAAAACTGTTGAATATTTCATTAAAAGCACTTGAAAATAACAAATTTCAGAACTCAAGCTATTTACTCATCACCTGTCAATGTCAGAATGACAGTTCACTGACGCATGTCATAGAGTACCACAAAAAGTTGTCGTCGCCTTAACTCGGTAGAAAGTAGTGACCGGTAGAGGTCGCCGGGGTGCTCATTAGAGCAGCGATGGACTTGCGTTTGACACTGAGAGGCAAAATGTAATTAGTAGATCGACAACTCATCTTCATAATACTGGTTTTTATTGCGATAGTGTTTATGTTTTTACTTTTATTTTTATGGCACGTTCGAATCTTATATTTGGTGTTACGTGTTCGGTTGTGGGAATTAGAGTATTTGTAAACTTGCACTTTTATTGGTTTTTCTTAGTAATGGCTAGATATTAATTAGGTAAAGATTGGTTACTAATACTTTTTATATCAGAAGAATACCCCACAAACTCAGGCGTTAATCAGGGGAGTGATTTAGGTCCATTGGAGTTTTTTTATCATGATAAATGATCTGCCATGAAACATGAAACCAAATACTGTCTCATGTTGGAGAAAATCGAAAATAAGTTTTCACGTTTTCTTTATTTTAAAATGTATATAGTCTACCCTTACTATCCTATGAAGTATCCTATGGATATGGTAGGGTACACCAAACTGGGTGTGAGGAGGGAGCTCAATTTAATTATTTATCTATTTAAAATATCAGAGGCTCTACACAGAACACTATTATAATGAGCCAACTTAGGCTAAACGTTCCAAGTGGTGCGCTTAGGCGGCGGCTGGGTGTCGTCTTCTTGCAGTTCCTGCATCGCGTACCAACCTATTGAGAGAGAGCTCTCTTAGTCGCGCAATAGTTGCAGTTAACCATATTGCCGAACAAACGGACATATTTCCTTGGCTCACTTCACAAGCGCAGCTTTATAATTATTATTTTTTGTGTTACGGTATGTAAAATTTAATTAGTGTGTAATTTGGTTAATTTATTTCTTTGTTTGTACTCTGTTCTTTAAATAAGGTTATAAATGTATTGTCTTAATGTGAAATATAGCCGAATTGGGTTATAAAAATCTGTAATGGTTATATTTATGAATTAATAAATAAATATAGTCCAAAACACAACTCCATTAAACATTTTCTAAAATAGTGAGAATTATTCAAGAATAATTAAAAATATTTACTATTAAAATTATTTATTAATTAATTAATTATATTTTTTTTCTGAAATAAGCCCGGGAAATTGAATTGTGAATCAAACTCTCTAACATTCAGACCATAGAAGGAGTTAATATTAATAACTGATGTAAATAAGCACCCATTAATGCATATCAGTTCTGGGAATCATATTTTTTTCTGAACATTACATACCTTACTAATCATACAAATAGTAACATTCACTTTCATCACGAGTGGTATACTTTGCATTGCAAGATGGAAACACTTCTCATCAACAATTCAAAGAAGCAACATTACTTTACGTTAACTTGTCATAAAAACACAGAATAAATGACAACATTTTAATGTTAACATAACTTTCGACATCATGTTTTACTTAAAGTCATTGTGTCAACATTTCCGTTTACTGAAGATTTTATGAGCATTTGTTGTCAATGTACTTTTTAGTGCCAATAGATAAGTGGTTGGCTGTTTGCGGTGAAAATGGGTAAGGAAAATGGAATTCACTTATGTTAGATGTTAGAAAGCTAGGGGTGGCCTTGCTTTGTTGGATTATCGATAGTTGTACGTTATTGAATTAGAATTTTTGATCAGTGTTAGGTACTGTTTTTTTTTCGTTTATTTTTCATCAATTTTATTGTTCGATTTAGTTTATCAGTGAAGAGAATACAAGTGCAATAAATGAAGTTATCCAACTATTTTACACAAGAAGAATTAAAAAAAACAAAACATCAAAACTTTTAAAAACTAGACAATACCGCCAATTGTACTTTAATTTAAGAAATAATCTTTATAAAATGTCTTTATGTGTGATGTACAATAAAGAGTTTTCTATTCTATTCTATTAGAATTATTATTATGTTTTTAATTAAATTGAAAAATCATTTATTTATCTATTGAGGGATGTAAGTACTTAAATGAATAATCAGAGATGTGGAATAGAAATTTTTAATGAATGAAAGATGGAAAATATCGTCAGGTAACGCATACCACACGGCTGAGTTTTATTAAATATACAAATCCAAATTAGAGATAAGCCTACCCCTTATGAAGTGGATAAACTTTCAGAAAGTGAGTACCTACTCCGAACACCGGGTGACATATTAGGTCACCCCTTTGGTGACTTACGGCGTTTACATTTTACTAATTTTTGTTCTAGTTTCGTGTTAACTCGAGAGTCTTCAAGTATGTTCATTATATATATATATATGATTATATAAGTAAATTCACTAGCCAAACTCACATAAGGTGACTTTCTTGCATCTCACTTGACATTGGCGAAATAATGGTGGCAAACACGATTGAAGCCACTTAAACAAAAATTTAATTGAATTGAATAAAAAAACCTCGCATCATTGAAGTATTATACATTTCTTTACTATACATTAAATCTAAATCAATAACTTGAATAATTTAATAACAATTAATCTGCAACCACTTAAATACTCGAAAAGTTTAAATTTAAATGTATAAAATATATTTCCTAACGCGGCCTTGTCAACAACAGTAATTATTCATCGCTAGGCTAAATAAAAATATATCCTTATTACATAAATCGATATAACAACCGTAACAAATTATCGATAATGAACTCAAACTTCACTAATGATGAATGTTAGTCCAAATTTAGACTTTAAAGCTTTGGCATAGAATTTAAAATAGCGTATTCATTAAACTAGGCTGGATTGGAAGTAATTTGACAGACTTGTTAGAATGAGAGATTTAATTTTTAAATTAGGCAGTCTATTTGTAAGTACAAGATATAATTAAGAAGGACATGTTTTGCATCGTTAATTAATGGTTTATTGTAATAATGGCATAAAATTATATCCTTTAGTTTTTGATCAACATATCCAATCCATTTGAAGCTTTTTACTTCAATGTAGTAAAAACATCTATGCGTTTAGTAATTTTATCATCAGTTAAGATTATCTACTTTAATCATGTCTTTTATCGCTATACATACATTCATAAACTCACGACTATAAATCCCTAAAATAGATGGTAATATTGAATAATTGTTTGTGACGGGTCTCCAACCAAATCGCCCCGAAATCGCTTTTAAAGTCCCTATAACCTTATATAAGCCTCTTACGATCACCGACGCATAGAAATGAGGTAGTGTTATTCTAAGCCAACACTACACGGTTTATCTCTTAATATAATTACTTATATTAACGATCACACTAATCTCTAATATTTAACGATTAATCTAGTTGCTGTAAAGTACTGATTAAAGTTTCTCGACATCGGAATAGAAATAAATTAACGAATTGTGTCAACATTTTGTGATTAACACTCGAAATGTTCTTCGAATTTAAGTCGGACTATTACTTGTCTTTCGGAGATATATGGGTTTTAACCGCGGCTTCTTCGCTAATGATCTTTTAAACAAATAAAAAAAATACTAAATTTGAATAGCAAGCGACTAGTGTTCAAATCCCGGGTCGGGCCTACACCAATTTGTCTTTTCTAAAGACATATGTGTGGTTAATTTATCATGGTTGTTAACGGTGAGGGAAAACATCGTGAGGAAACCCACAGGACTGAGTTGTACTTAGTCATGTGACAGTGTATTCGTACAAAACGGCGATAGGCCTGCCCCCTATCACGTGAGTACACTGTCCATGCAAAATGTGGGTACTCTGAACACCTGGTGTCAAAGTCACGTGATGTTCAGAAGTATTAGTACATCTGTCAACCACTTCGGGTATATTCGGCGTGAACGTTTATGTTATGTTATGTTAAATTTGAATGTTTTCAAAACAAATCACGCTATCTAGATAAATAACATTATGTTATTAAAGTTTCGGTATAGTACCCACTTCAATTCAGAGAATTGCTCTTTACCTTCTCACCAGATCTTTCTCCAAGCCATGAAGGTAAATAAGATATTTATTGTTCAAATTAATCTTTTGAGCTATCACTTTTATTTCTCTTCACTTCCGGTGATTATATATTTAACAATGATGAGGTAATTACCATATTCACTTAAGTTTAATTTACTTTCATACTTGTAGAATAAATTAATGTATGCAAGAAATATTATGTAGTCTCCTTTTATCTTTTATTGTTTATTGTACGATGGACTGTAACATTTTAGATAAGAATTTCAAAAACGTCGCAATATCCATAAAACTGAGTGGATTGAAGTACTAATTTCTTAAGAGAAATTGTATAAAATTTCATTCTTTACAATTCTGTTAAATAAAATGCGTCGGATGAAACTAAACTAAATACCAAACGTTCATTCGGAGTTATTCCCCCAAAAATAATGAGACAGTTCAAAACCTTTGATAATGTTAATTTCTACATTTTTAACGCGACAAAATCGATATTGAATGAAAATACTTCATTTCACCTTAATTAAGTTTTATCAGTTGATTTAAAATATACGTGTTCTGTCTACGGTTATCATGATGTTTCTATTTAAATAAACCTTAATTAAGGTAATTAATGGATTTCTTATATGTATGATTTAACTTATAAAAATGTCTTGTTAAATAAATCTTTTAAAATTTTATTCGGTGCAGCTTACTGATTTTAACAAGTTTGATTCCTAAGAATTAAATAAGCTAACTTGAAAGTCTGGGAATTTTCACGATAAACAAGAACTTTTGATTTCAGTCAAACCAGATAGTACAAAATGACGGTCGCTGTCTACCCCAATGTGAATTGATTGCTTTCGAACAACATATATATTAAACAAGTCAATGTCATTAATTGTTTACTGGACCATATTTTAATTTTATTACCCGTTATCGTTGACAAAATTCGGCTTCAAACTAATCTCTTAAACTGGTCATTATCACAAATGAGAGCTTACATCTACCAAATCACATGGATTTATAATCATATCAAAAAAATGTCACGTGGTATGCAGAAGCAATAAAACCCCTGACACCTTTTCGCGGACATACGATGAGAAGCGACGTCAACACCAGAAGCCACGCGAAACAAAAATTACTCAAAAACGCGTAATCACACCACAACGAACAGTTACCTATTGAAAACTCATAATCGATGTAACCCTTTAATGCACTCGCTGGTCTCACAGACCACACACTTAAATGTGTGTCGCAAAACACCAAACAATAAACCGAAGCACTTTGTGTAGAAAGTGATGTAAGCTCATGTTAGGAGTGGCTGCGGTTAGAATTGACAAAAGGTTTTCTTAAACATAAAAATCTTTTAATGTCGCATTGTAAATGCGTTTACAGGTTGAGGGGCCATTCCGCGAACACTGTGGCAATTTTCGAGCATATATGCAAGTTCTGATCTCGATGGGCGATTCTAAATTTATTACTGTGTTTATTGACGTGTCTTTCAAATTGTAGGCAAAATGTTATTTTGAATAGGGTAACGATACATAAATATTACTTGGATTGTGGAGAATGAATCGTAAAGTTTTGCACAACAGCTTAGTAGGGTGTTTTTGATGTTGAATGGTATTATGTTCAAAAACTGATAATACATAATTGACGATTTTTATTCGAGAAAGAAAAAGCAAAGTTTTCAAAGGCAAAAAATAGGAGCACTATTCCGATGGTAAGTTGTCACTTAAAAACAAAATGATTTTTTAATTATTTATTCTATATGATATATTCTCTGTGCTTTATGTACGAAATGCATTTCAATTATGATAAGAATCAAGATTCTATAAATTTAGGCTCCTGAATTTTCCCCAAAAATTCCAACAATGACTTTTCCTGCGCTGTTTTCAATCATCGCATAGAAAATATGACATTTACCAATTATTTAGTTACAAAAACGTGACGTTTTATTTTTAATTTTTATATAAAATATTTAACAAGGTAATTGATTAAATACCAAGGTGAACCGACACTTAGTTTGAAACGTTTTATTGTATATTTCAACTAAAAGTAAATTAAGCTTCCTAGACCTTATTGCTATCGTAATAAGAAGTATAATAATAGTTTTATAACCAATAACCTTAATGTCATCCTTTAATAATATGAAAGCATTATCAATCAACTTCTATCATAGTATAACCGTCATCAGTAACGTATTCAAACAATTTTGTTTAATAATATGAATCTGTATTTTTTTAATCATGTCAAATCTGAAGTTTCGGATCAGAATAGCACTACTCCAATATTTCCCGCGAGTATTGTAAGAGGCTAGTTAGGGTTTTAGGGATTTGTAAGTAATTTTTCGGCAAAGTTGTTATAGTAATCAGCAATCATTCTTTATTTTACTATTTCTATCCCTAATCAACTTCCAGAACTGTCTGAGAAATTTATATTTCCGATGCTTTGGCTAGCGGTTTTTGGGATGAATAGCTGTTAATAGGTAAGGTACGTAGTTCGATGTAGATTATAGTTAGATAGTCTAGAAGACAGAACACCGCCTGTCGTTAAGAGGCCTAGAATCCTATGTTTTTTGATTAAAAAATACATCATTCATTGATCTACATTGGGAGAAACCCCACATGACTAAGTTATACAAGTTAAGGTACCTAGTTTTCATTGCCAATGTACCTTAACTTATAAATACTTGCAGTAGCATGAATGTACTGTCTAAAAAATCGTTGCTATGAACATGAGATATCATTAATTCACTCGTAATGTAGTAAAAATTGTATATACCTTTATTATCATGCGAGAGAAATTAGTAAAGTTTCAAAATATCTTGATGGTTAAAACCTTTAATTTAAAACGACTTAATTGAGGACTACATATTATTTTAATCGATATTAACGGAATTTCCTTCTAAATGATCCTGCTTTGCGGCTGAGATGGTGTAGTGCAATCTTCACTCAATGAAATATTAAATCGATCCATAATTGCATAAGAATGGGGAAAAATAATGGACGCCGCGAAACTTTCGAAATAATTGTTTGATCAATGTGGCTGGAAAACTGTATCAAATATTATTTTTTCCGGTTTTTTCAAATTTTACTATAAAATCTAGAGATAGAGCCTATTAGTATTAAGTAAATTGATCGAAAATAAATTTAAAAAAAAGAAAAAAAAAAGCTAATACGTGGCAGTGAACTGAAACCGTTATTTTCTCTGAACAAATGTAGACTTAGATGACTCTCCAAACTGAAAATAATAATCTGTATCTAGATTTTTATATAATTTTTTTGTTCGTAGGATAGATAAGGATACCATTGTTCTGAATTATTAATAATTTGTTATCCTGAATTCTCACAACCGCTTTTGGACAAGACAATATGGCAGCATACTATAATGTTGACTGCAATTTTATAGATACATTTCCGAATAGATAGTAATAAATTCAGTCATTTGCGTTATCGCAAGATGACAAAACCTGATAAACGAACTGATATAAGAAGAAGAATAAGAAAAACATTTATTCGCTGCTACACACGTACAAAAAAGATACATAACACAAAAAATATATACAAACACACAGAAAAAAATAATAAAAAAAAACAATATCATAACCACTAATTCCAAGATATAAAACAATAGCCGTATAACCTGCGTAGTAGCAACGTATTTGGAAGCTGACTCAGCATTATTGTTGTAAGTAAGTGAATACCTCACAACACTGATTTTCAGTCAGCACCAAAATAGTAATATAAAAGAAAAAGACGCCACATAACACACGTTCAAATCAAATTGACCGTAAATCATGTAAGTTATGACTTTTGGGTATATATTATAATGTGACAAATAAATAGGAAAAAAAATTATACATATTACAATTAATTAACAAGCAAAACCAAGATATGTTCAAATTCAAATTAATTATTTAAAACGGGCGTCGAAACTGCAACTTCCGGTTCCAAAAGCTAGTCTCCTAAGCACATGGCCCTTAAGAAAAGGCAAAATGGTAAAAATGCTGCTAAGGAGCCTCATACATACACACATACAAAAGGATACAGAGCATTAGAATAACCAATTCCTTAGCCCCTTTTGGAAGTTGAGAGGAGAATCTATTATAAAATAAAGGAGGGTAAGTGATGAGTCTTCAGACACATCACCCAACAATCACTTCAAAAGCCCCAAAACTTAATCCGCTTGTTACGACAGCCGCTAGAGAACGACACTTTGAATAATCTGGCACGTTTTGAAAAACACATATATTTTTACTACGCCGTGTAGTGTCGGCTTGGAATAGCACTACCCCGTTTCTACCGATGGGTGTACGTAAGAGGCGACTAACGGTATTGGGGCTTTTGAGGGATTTTTGGGCGATGCGGTTGGAAACCCATCTCCAGCAACCTTTACTTTACCATCTTTTCCCCACTCAATTTTCCAAAAGTGTCCGAGGAATTTTTAATTCCTTAGCTCTGGCTACCCCTTCTAGGGATTCATAGCCGTGAGTATATGTATGTATGTATGTATTTTTACTACAGTAAACACGATTTTAACGTATAACAATTATCGTGCATAATTAATGTTTAGCCTTATTAATATATAAGTATAAGAATAAAACTAAAAATAAGAATAAAAAAGTATAAGTATAAAACGTTATTATTAACAATTGAATGTCTCGAAAAGTTTAATATTATGTTATAAGTTATCGATTCTATATTTTAACTGAATTTTAATTTTATTTTACCAATATAAAACGAGATTGTTTTTATAATCATTTTATATTTCAAGTATAATATCTGAATGTTCATATATACCTATAAGTAAATATAGTCTGTATCTATGCTGCATCATAATATATCTCAGTTACATTCATATAGTTTGTTTAGTTTCAGCCGTTACGTTTTTACATATTGAAATGTCTTTTTTAAATGATACGGAAGTTTAAAGATGTCAAAAATGATGTTATAAGTTTCTTTGGTGCTGAACTCAATTTAAGCACATATTAAGACTGTAAAAAAATATTTAAATACACTCATATTTAATGGTGTGATATACAATTAACCATCTCTCTTTATATCAATGAGTATACCATTTATATAACCAACGAGTTGTCAAAAGTTAAATTGCCTGTTTTAATATTGATAGATGTGTACTAATTAGTAATGTATATAATCTTATTAATTTATTTGTGTAAGTAACACAATACTTACACTTTCAACTCTCGAAAAAAAACAATTAAACCATTGCATTTAAAATATAGTATAAAATAAAATAAAAACATACCTTGACAAAGCCTCCTCAAATCACTTTAAAATATACAAATATCAAAAATATATTAATTACTAACTATAGTACACTACAACTGTCCATGTTTTACCACATTATTTTTTCTAAATTCACGCACACAAAAATCCCACCAAAAAGTTCGCCTATCAGTATCTTATTTTAAAACCTATCGAAAGAAAATGCGCTCGCGGTTGCGCCCGCGCACCTCAAAATCTCAACTGTTAACAGCTTTGATGTCCGTATGTGACTGTAGAACTCATCTTAAAGCAAGCGACGTGAAGATGAACCGTCGTCGCTCTCCCTCTAACTGGTTTAAACTTCGTATTGCTATCTCACTTTCTCTTATTATCAAAGGTTATAAGGCTTGTCAACTTGGTTAGTAAAGGTGAGGTCGTAGGAAGGAACGGGTACTCTCTCATAATGTACCGATGTCTACAGTTGTATGGGCCGCGTATTTGTAATTTATTTTGCGCATGCGCAGGTGTCCGGATTTATGGTGATCGGTGTGATAGGTGATGATTAAAGTATTGTTTTAATTGTATCGCCGCATACAAAGGTTAAATTACTAAGTTTAAAGATTTAATTATTGTTATTTTTATAGAAAATTTACTTTCACACGTACATTAATATATTTTACATTTTGAAGCTTAAAAAAAAGATAAAATGAACATGAAATAAAATGGGAATGCATTTTCATATTTTTTGAACGTTAGACTAATAATAAAAATGAAGTATATGTAACATAACTAATTGTACCTTAATTAGTCTATCCAAAAAAAACTTACAAACACAAACAGATCTTTATTTAATCATACACAATAATTAAAAACATAACTAGGTCAAAAGTGCGGCCGAAAACAAAAAACGTGTCAATCAAAGCGCATGCGTGCCGAAAACAATAATTATGTCAACCAATAGCGAGATAGCTAAATGACAAGTTAGCTAGATCATTCGTTTAAATCATGCGCTTACGTCATTGAAACATATGATTGGCTTGTGGCTCTTGGCCCCGCCTTTTACCGTTACACCGGGGCTTTGGCCTGCGGGAGGGGATATACTCTGTGACGTATGTTCATTAAACATTACGGAGCTGTAATCAATTGTAACGTATAACTTACTGAGAAAAGATTTTTATTATGTAAATTTATATTTGTGTAAATGTAAACGTACGTAAAATATTTATTTTTAAAATAGTTTTTTGTTTTTTATTTGCTTAATTACAAAAAGATAACCAAGGTCTCTAAATCAACTAATTGCTATCTTTTTAGGGGAGCCGAAAGATAGGAAGTAATATAAATAATGAATTTTCAATAATTATATTAAAATGCACTACACCATTTCTTTCGGTGGGTGTGGTTAAGCTAACGGTATTGGGGCTTTTAAGGGATTTTTGGGCGTTGCGGTTGGAGACCTATCACCAAAAACCTTTATTTCATCATCTTTTTCCCCACGCAACTTCCAAAAGTGGCTGTGGAATTCCTTATTCCCTGGCTCTGGCTACCCCTTCATGGGAGTTACAGCCGTGAGTATATGAATGTATGACACTACGGTAAATTACACAATTTTTTAAAATTATTGTTTCAACTAAAACCTCAACAAACGAATTACGAAATATTAGTCTTGGTTTTGGAAGTTTATCTCTCAAACTCAAACGTTCCCACCGTATATCCCTGTAGGGTTTGGCAGAGGTTACTAAAACTTCTGAAAATCATGTGACATTGTCATCTGATTCTCACTGTACCCACGTTTTGCTAGGAAGGAGTGCTCACGTTCATCATAATTTTAATACAATTGAAGTGTAATGTCGGCTTGGAATTAACCGTGTAGTGTCGGTTTAGAATAGCACTACCCCGTTCTTACCGATGGGTGTACGTAACAGGCGACTAACGGTATAGGGGCTTTTAAGGGATTTTTGGGCGATGACGTTGTTCAACTTTCCAAAAGTGGCTGAGGAATTTCTGATTCCTTAGCTCTGGCTACCCTTTCTAGAGATATATAGCCGTGAGTATATTTATGCATGTATGAAGTATAGTATTCCTGTGAGACATACCGTATAAAGAAATATTTAGTGATTTCACTTAATTGCATTCTATCCTTTTCACCCGTTTTAACCAGAAAATTTAAAAACACAAAATTTAAAACAGCGTGTGCGTTAAGAAAAGGAGGTCTTTGAAAAAAACAAATTGGTGTAGGCCCAACCCGGGATTTGAAACTTCATCGTCGTCTGCACTATAAGCGGTATTTACCTACTGAGCTATTCTGGTAATTACTTAAAAGTCTCATATAAAAAACGAAAGAAGAGTAAATACAGCAGAGAGGAGATCTCTCAGAAAAGTTTGTGATGTTAGTTATACGATCGAGTGAGAAAAAGCGTGATTCGTGAAAGGTGTGATCTGAAATATAATATTGTAATAAAGATAGAAAAAGGAATGTTCAGTTGGTTTGGGCACGTAGACCTCCATCCATCCTGGATGGCAGTGAAATTGTATAAGAGCTTTATGGAGCTAATGTGGATGGCAATGTTAGTAGAGGACGACCTTAGTAGACCCATTTGGATCAAATAGAGAGGGTGCTCAAATGGCAGGCGTCTGTAGTAAGAAAAATAAAAGATTGTATATGAAAAGATTAGTGGATGTAAATGAAGTTAGAGAAGTTTGCAAGGATCGTTAAAAATGGCGATCAATACTCTCTACCTACCCGTAGGAACAAAAAAGCGCGACTATATGTATTTTGTATTAATCAAAAACGACTAATGACCAGAGTAGTAAAATTAGCTTCAAATAACCATAAAACAAAAAAGTAATATTTTAAAAACCAACTCCTGAGATATTATACTACTGCTGTCATTCTTATTCGATTCCAACAGCCAACGCAGCCGGTATATATTTCAACAAAAACACGAACTAATAAATCAACAGAACGGTCTCAATCCCAATTCTAATGAGGTCCATTTTGAGTAATATAATGCAAGCTGCTGTGTATTACGCATGCGCGTGCGATTGACATAAATATCGCGAGGTGCGAAATGTTGATTTGTCCTGTTTAGATCTCATTCCGATAGGACTGCACTCATAAATTAAGTGCGTCTAGGACAAGGGTGGTTCCGATAGCAATACGTTTACTTATATTATATATATATATATATATATATATATATATATGTATATAAAATAAACTAGTTAATTAGTAACATGATAAATTATCTAAGTGTAGACGATTACCACGAGGGAGGTTTGATAACGCGATTAAAAACGTTGTAACAAAGGTGGAAGTGTGAAGAATTAGAGAGCATTTTATGAGAAGAAAGATGAATGTGAGAGAAGCGTGAATAAATGAATTCCGGATATTATGTAAGATAACTAAAACAACATACATACATAAATATACTCACGGCTATAAATCCCTAGAAGGGGTAGCTAGACCTAAGGAACTAGAAGTTCCTCAGCCATTTTTGGAAAATTGAGTGGGGAAAAGATGGAAAAATAAAGGTTCTTGGTGATGGGTCTCCAACCGCATCGCCCAAAAAGCCACAATACCGTCAGTCGCCTCTTACGTACACCCACCGGCAGAAATGGGGTAGTGTTATTCTAAGCCGACACTACACAGCAAATAAAGTTTAAAGTACGTATTCCTTAATTCTGAAATAAATTATCTGATTCTATTGAATACTATTATATATGCTTTGTCCTACATATTGATTTTAAAAAAACTATTTGGATTGACATCTGGATAGGCAATTTCAACTACTCAGTTGTTGTACAAATCTAAGAAAAGATAGCGTAAATGTGTTGAAATAAGATAATGAATTAATAGCGAATCAGTCTTGTTGCCAAAATCTTATTAGAAAGTCTTGGTAAAAAGACCTAACCAGAAATTAAAATTTATATTATTACTAAAAGGGGTAGTCAGAGCTTATAATTTAGAAATTTATCAGCTACTTTTGGATTTTAAGAGCGGAAAATATTGTAAAATAATGGGCTATACACGTACGTACAAATACCAACGCAATTTATTTCCCATTGAGTTAGCGCTATTTTAAGACGTCACTTATACCCAAATCGATATTTCTTTTGTATTTTTGATATAATGCATTTTAAAGATTAAGGATAGATAGTTAAATGCTGAAATTAATACGATTTTTTATACTAAATAATTGTAAAATAATAGTTTTTTTAGAACGACCCCGCAAACATGTTTGAACGCGTGTATCCTAACTCAGAGCAAGTAAAAACAACCGAGTTGTCAGTAATTTGTTAATATTGCTCTGCAAGGCTTACTTTAAGGCTCTATTGCCATAAATGCTTGTACGAACAAAAAAGCTCGTAACATTTTATAGAGTTTTATTACCAATAATGTTATAAGTAATAAGTTATGAGAGTAAAAAGTAAAACAGTTACCTTAAGGCCATTGAGTATTTGTATCAGTAAGCAAGGCTTAGAAGGATATATTGTTATATTATAGATCCAGATTCTGTTCTAGGTTTTGGGTTAATTTATTTATATGATTCTACTAATATTTCCAAACTTTTTAATTCCAAATCACGGATACTTTAATAGCCAATGTGCTCAAAAATGCTGGCGTCCGAAGTATGAAGAATAAAAGAGCATGAATGAGAAGATTGATGGATGGAAACGAAGCTAGAGAGGATTTTTAGGATCGGACAAAGTTGAGATCGATAGTCTCTGCCAACCCCAATGGGAACTAATATCGTGAGTATATTTACGTCTGCACGAATACTTATCGTTATCCAAATTTGACCAAAAATTTACATTTATATGAAATAACTCGAATATACAAGCATTGTTTAGTAAACCTTCCATTCATTTGCAAACAGTTATTTTTATACACAACTATCAATCTTAGTCCCGTACATTCTTCCTCAATAATAGGACCTTAGCTGAAACGGGCGATAAGGCTTAGGTCTACAACAGGGGCGTAGTACCAGACATCGATTACTACTACCGCGGTAGGAGCCGGGGTCCAAGGTAAATGGCCTATGTAAATGCAAAACTCGTGGCAACCCTACAATGGTTTCATCATTTCCCTGATATATGTTTTTAACATACATACATATACTCACGGTTATAATCCCAAAAAGGTGTAACCAAAGCTATAGAGCTAAAAACTCTTCAGCCACTTTTGGAAGTTGATAGGAGCCAAGATGGTAGAAATAAAGTATCGTTCGTGATGGGTCTCCAACCACATCACCCAAAAACCACTTAAAAAAATGAAACCCATACCCTTAGTCGCCTCTTACGATACTCGTGAGTTGAAAGGGTTAGTGACATTCTAAGTCGGCACTATAGATGACAATATT
The DNA here is from genome assembly GCA_963576735.1 of Bedellia somnulentella. Classification (NCBI taxonomy): domain Eukaryota; kingdom Metazoa; phylum Arthropoda; class Insecta; order Lepidoptera; family Bedelliidae; genus Bedellia; species Bedellia somnulentella. The sequence continues at coordinate 2,942,022 of OY755183.1, forward strand.
TTTTTACTAATAATAAAATAAAATAATCATTTATTTCAAAGTAAAAAGATAAATCTTTGTTTTTTGAAAGTCAAATTCCAACTTAATGCTAAGTTTGGATCACTTGTTTATTTACTATAAATAAACAAGTGATCCAAAGCACTGAAATTAGAAGGGAAAATTGTATAGAATAATTTTCTTACTTTAATACATATCTCCTCAATAGTGGGACTTAAAAAAAAACATGGTTAAAACGAGAGCCAATATCTCGTTGAAGTCTTTTGTATCAAAAACACAATTATAAGAAAGCTTCAGTACATTTTGTTAAGAATATAAGTTTTTTATTTCCCACGGTGTTGAGCGTTATAAAGGAATAAAAAAATGAGAAAAAATACATCGTTAATTATACTTGAAAACATAACTAAACGAGCCTAATCAGAATTATTTTACTAGTAAAATGTAATGTATTATTTTACTAGTAAAATGTAATGTAATGTAAAATTTTCCTAGATACTTTTACATTTTAGTTGATGACAGACTTAGGATGTTTGATGTCTTCATAAAAACCTATTATTTGTATGCGTGATTTTGTGGTATAAAACATATTTTAAATAAGCTATTGATTTTAATTTCTTACTTTTAATTATTGAAAATTTTTGTATCTGTTTCCATTTGCAATTTTGAAAACTATGATTGGTATAGTATCAGAATATAATGTAACTGTATGATAGAACATGTATTTTTCTATATCTCATATTTTGGTGTGTAGAATTTGCTTAGAATAACACAATCTCATCTGATTCTGAGACTTAACAAACATACGAAGCAACGAAAAATGTAAGACTTTTAAACCAATAATGAAAACTATATTTGTTCATGTCCTCCCGTTTGAAATTTTACATACATACATACATATACTCACGGCTATAAATAATTAAAAGGGGTAGCCAGAGTTGACAAATTAGAAATTCCTCAGCCACTTTTGGAAGTTGAGTGGGGAAAAGATGGTAGAATAAAGGTTGTTGGTGATGAGTCTCCAACCGCATCGCCCAAAAATCCCTTGAAAAAGGCCCAAGTCCGTTAGTCGCCTCTTACGTGCACCCACCGGAAGAAATGGGGTAGTGCTATTCTAAGCCAACACTACACAGCGAAATTTTCATATGATACAGATAAACTTCCAGAGAATAACAAGTGTTACATCAGAAAGAGAGATATGAAATCTCTAATCTCCACTTACGGAAATAATAGTTCGATATTGCACGCAGAAACCGATGTGTAGTATTTCATGAACCCTAAAACTAAATATATATATAGCACAAGTATACAAATTTCCCATTTTATGTCTCCCAACATATTAATAATATTTGATATAATAAATAAACATTACCGCTTAAAGAACGCATGAGATTAAATAAACACAACAAAACTTGTTTAAGTTCATCGCTCTCTAAACAGATGGCGCTAGTAGTTATATTAAAGTGTATCTTTAGATATTTTTGAAGATTCTTTACATTTAATTGAAAAGTTTTTGAAATTAATTGTTTAGTTTCATTTACAGAAAACTTTAAGTTTTAAACTAGTAATTTAACTTGCAAGCAGAAATTTCACAGGAAAGTATGTTCAAAATTACCGCTTACTTTTTTATGAAAACTTTAAACGTTTGAGCTACTAAAACATTTTATGAACAATAAAAAAGAATGAGAATTCATAACACAGAACACATTAACCTTTATCAATCACATAAATCAAACAAAACTTAGTGAAACATTAAAAACTCGGATGAAACTTAATAATAAACAAGATACTTACAAGTTTACGATTTAATTAAATGCATAATAAAGTTAACATAAACACGATTCCTTTGAAACCTTAAATTGTATGAGTTTTGTTTATCTTAAGTAGCTTTTAACTTGTTATTTGAGGCTGTGCAATAAAATGCAAATTTCACACTGCTTTTGCGCTGAATATGACAGATTGTTTTACTTACGTGTGCTTTTATGTCGTTTTTAGTACACAATTAAACATTAAAGCTCGTTTGGCTCTACAATAAGCACTTTATAAAATAAAATTTGGCTAACAGTGACAAAATTACACTACCCCACTATTTGTTCTCGAAAGTTGTTGTCTATGGTATTTCAGCGTATTTTTATTTAAAATTGGAAGTTAATATGAAAGTTGTAAGTCCGTGGGTCATCGTAAGAGGCGACTAAGGGTACAGGGACTTATTAAGTGATTTTTGGGCGATGTGGTTGGAGATCCGTCACCGAAAACATTTATTATTACCATCTTTTCCCCAATCAACTTCCAAAAGTGGCTGAGTAATTTTTCATTTCAAAGCTCTGGCTACCCCGTTTAGGGATTTATTGCCGTGAGAATACGTATGTATGTATGTTTGTCAATATGGAAATTTTAACTCATCTTTATCAGTCGATCGTTTGGACAACTTGTTTTTTTTAACTACCATTTGCTTTGAAACGGTATTAGGGCTTTTAAGGGATTTTTGGGTGATGCGGTTGGAGACCCATCACCAACAACCTTTACTATCTTGTCCCCAATCAACTTTCCAAAAGTGGTTGTGGAATTTCTAATTCCTTAGCTCTGGCTACCCCTTCTAGGGATTTATAGCCGTGAGTACTCGTATATGTGTCTATGCTTTGAAATCGTAACTTATTTTAAAACCTGTATATAAAAAGTCGTGTCTGCTCAACATATCACTAATCCATTTGTTCCCGAGAGTGCTGTGAGAGGTGACCGGATTTCCAGTTCTTTTTGATGACTGTTTGGCAATGTGGCTAGAATTCCATCACCAAACATATTTTATTCAACATTCTTTATTCCACTAAAGTTCCCAAAGTGGCTAAGGAATTTCTAATTCTAAATCCCTTGATACGTCCTTGTTGGCGAATGAGGTAGAAAATATATAACATAATTACATACATACTTATACTCACGGCTATACATCCCTAGAAGGGGTAGCCAGAGCTAAGGAATTAGAAATTCCTCAGCCACGTTTGGAAAGTTGAGTGGGGAAAAGATGGTAAAATAAAGGTTGTTGGTGAAGGGTCTCCAACCGTATCGCCCAAAAATCCCTTAAAAACCCAATACCGTTAGTTGCCTCTGACGTACACCCACCGGAAGAAATGGGGTAGTGCTATTCTAAGCCGACACTACACAGCTAATAATGATCCAAAAATTTATGTTTAACCTTTCACATAATGCATTTTAAGCGCTTTCGTACAAGACGAGTAGTTCATAACTTTTGGAAATTAGAAATAACGTCTTATTGACGCGTCTCGGTCGATAAGCAACGTGAAAAATACAGATAGAAAGATCCAAAAAAAAGATTGTAACCGCATCGCCCAAAAATCACTTAAAAGCCCCAATACCCTTAACCGCTTTTTACAAACACCCACGAGAAGAAGTGGGATGGTGCTATTCTAAGCCGACACTACATAGCAACTATAACATATGAACCAAAGACGTATGTAAGAAAGATTTTGAAAACTCACTCAGAAAAAATATATTGTATAATGCCTAAGGCAAAATATCGGGGCTGTTTTTAAATGATGCAGGTCAAACCACTAGTCCAAATGATACACCAAAAACGATTGTAAAACATTACATGATTATATTACCCGTCATTCTAAGCTAGTCGTCGTCGCCGAGTAGTGTCGGCTTAGAATAACACTACCTTTCATCATTTCTACCCGTGGGTGATCGTAAGAGGCGACTAAGGGTATAGCGGCTTTTTAAGTGATTTTTGGGCGATGTGGTTGGAGACCCGTCACCAAAAGCATTTATTATTACCATCTTTTCCCCAGTAAACTTCCAAAAGTGGCTGAGGAATTTCTCATTCCAAAGCTCTGGCCACCCCGTTAAGGGATTTATAGCCGTGAGTATATGTATATATGTATTCTAGGCTACTAACATTAACATATTTTACCGACCTAAACTGTATATAAGTCTTTACGAGTCCCTTGTAGTTAATTTGCCCTTCGTACAGAATAACACATAAGCCTCCTTAAAATAAGTATACTTTTAAGGCAAACATCAATTTATTATATCATCATCTCATATACTCATATATACTCACGGATATAAATCCCTAGAAGGGGTAGCTAGAGCTTCGAAATAAATTATTCTTCAGTAATTTTCGGAAGTTGAGTGGGGAAAAGTTTGTAAAGTATATGTTTTTGGTGATGGGTCGCCCAAAAATCACTTAAAAATGCAGAAATCAAAAGCAGCACAATATAAAAAATAAGTTTAATGTTACAACCAACCCATAAATCTCAGTCTTGAAAGTGACAATAAACATAAGTGCATAACAATTATTCAAAACAGAGTTCATACGAACTAGTTTAGCAAATAATGCAATCAATTGACTACATCTTTCAAAATATTTGAGAGCACTCCAAATGTGCTATGTTTTGACCCCAAAATGAATATCGGTTTTTGTCCACATTGAATGTAACCCGGGGTGCTATAGACCCGGAGTGTCAATGATTGGGACAATGTTTTCGTTACCATTGTGGACAGCAGTGATTAATAGTTATTGCTTTTCAGTGCTGATTGTTATAATTTGTTGTGACGTGATTTTTTTAAGCTTTAGTATGGATATGCCGTTTAGTATATATTTGTATTATTTTTATTAGTAACGGCTGCGTGCCTGAGTTTGGTCTTAGTTTAATTAAGTAAATGAAATTGAATTTGAATAACATTTAACAGTTTAAATACAATAATCTTAACTACAGCCTAAGGAAGAGTCAATCAAGATATTAAAACATATTTTTGTAGCCTCTCGAAGTTTACTTAGCTAATTAAATGAAAAAAAAACTCATGAGCAATATTCTTAGTAATTCTAAGTAAATATCGTCACAACCTTTGTGGGTACATATAGTCTGAGTTAAAACTTAATATATCATTATAACATACATACATACATACACATACTCACGGCTATAAATCCCTTAACGGGGTAGCCAGAGCTTTGGAATGAGAAATTCCTCAGCCACTTTTGGAAGTTAATTGGGGAAAAGATGGCAATAATAAATGTTTTTGGTGACGGGTCTCCAACCACATTGCCCAAAAATCACTTAAAAAGCCCCTATACCCTTAGTCGACTCTTACGATCACCCACGGGTAGAAATGGGGTAGTGTTATTCTAAGCCGACACTACACGGCTATCATTATAACTTTATTATAAAACCTTTAGATATAAAAAATAAAAAATAATATGTCATGTTCACATAAAAATGTCAATCAAACAAAAGTTTAGTAAGTGGCACAGCATCATTTACCCGTCGCCGCCTACCAAATATTGTATAATACACAGGCATTGTTACGCAGCATCTGTGCTACCGATGACAAATATCATTTAGGGGTCTATAAGACCCGAGTGTCTTTTTTGGCGTCAAAATTATTACGAACCAGGTGGAAGGTTATGTTATCGTAGGTTTAGATCAACTGATAAATCAGCTGCATTTGGAATGTGTGGTTTTAGAGATGGCATTCGGTTTCCCTTTGAATGGTGTCATGTTGTAAAAAATTTGTTAATTTATTAAGTTTGTATAACGGTCAAAGGTGATTTTTGTTTGTATTTGAATCATAGAAGATTCAAAATTTTGTTGAATGCCATTGTGGCACTTATTTAAATTCTGAAATTTTGCAATCTTTGAAAAATGTGTTAATATAACTTACGATATAAAGAACAGAAAAAAATATGCACAGGATGAAAAAAAAACTTTTTTTGTCGTTTAATATGATATGATTCACTTCTGAAGTTTCTCATTATTCTCAATCTAATTTAATTTGTACGTTGAGTCCTTGTATAATGATGGCTGATAAGTTTTAATTCCAGGAGGTACTGGATTCTGACCAAGTAAAAGTAAGCCATGTGGGTATCTTGCGATGGTTCCCTTACCATCAACGAAATTAGTAAATGAACCATATATATGACTTAAGAAAGAACACATTGCTGTGTAGTGTCGGTTTAAAACAGCACTACCCAAATTCTTCTCATTAGTGATCGTAAGTGGTGACTAAGACTTAAGAGTATATGGGCTTTATAAGTGATTTTTGGGCGATGCGATTACTAACTTTTCCCTACTTAATTTCCAAAAGTGGCTGAAGAATTTTCTGTTACTGTAGTTTTGGCTACCATTTTTAAGGATTTATATGAGTATATATGTACATATACTAGGAGTATGTATGTGTATGCACATTTGTGAAGGTCCGACTCAAGATTTGATATCACATGTCCTACATGAGAAGCGCTGGCGGCTATCACTGTTCATAAAATCACCATCATTTTAAAACTGTCATATTGATAATGTGCTAAAAAGGTACATAGAAAGCTTTAATTATTTTGCAAAGAAGCGATCGATAGTTCTACCTCACTAATGAAATTTAATGGCTCTGGCTACCCCATTTACGAAATCATAGCCATTAGCAGAAATAAGTGGTTGGTTACAATTTTTTCCCTACTCAACTTCCAAAATTGGCTGGTGAATTTCTTATTCCGAAGTTTTGGCTACCTTTTAGGGATTTATAGCCGTGAGGATATGTATGTTATAAATTTATCAAAGTAGTTGAGAACTGCAAGACTCATATCGATCAAATCACATATAAATGATACTAAAATCACACTATGTATGGAGCGTAACCAAAATAGTTTTTCAAAAATTAGTCACAGCCCATTCGAGACTATTTTAATGAAAGAGAAGTTATAAATATCAACTCTTAAGTACAATTGTCAATTTTGTATTGACTCCTTGCCATTGTTGAACGAAAGTTCGATTTTGTATCTTTTTAAATGGTTCAAGTCAGAAACTTAAGCCGATACAGCGTTTTTTTTTCTATTTCATCCCTTTATTAATTTAATTTGTGAACTTAATATTAATTGTTGAGAATGAAAATCCAGCAAAACATTTCGCACATTTATTTTTTATTATATTTATTCATACATACATAACAGGCCGTTAGTTCTCATTGGGGTAGGCAGAGACTAGTGACGCCTTAGAATTGCCATTTCTTCCTGTAGATGTCATAAGGCAGTTCACGTTTTCAAGGATGTTGTAATTGATGATTTTTGATGTTAAATAAATAGATAATCCCTTTCAGGAGATGTTTTCAACACCTTGTACCACTCACCAACCTACAAATTCGTTCAAGATCAAAGCGTTTACCCAACAATGAGTGTTCGTTAGCGGGCAAAACATTGGTTGTGGTGACTTTTTGCCCGCTCAATGCACCGTGCTTAATATTACGGATTAGCATCTGTGCTTCACATTGTTAGGGGCATATTTTGTCATTTGCTTTTTATTAATGGGCTATGTCTGTTACTTTCTATATTTGTTTCGGGCTTTACTGATATATAACATAATACATAAACATAAACGTTCACGCCGAATATCCCCGAAGGGGTTGGCAGAGGTACTAATACTTCTGAACATCACGTGACTTTGTCACCTGGTGTTCAGAATACCCACGTTTTGCATGGACAGTGTACTCACGTGATAGGGGGCAGGCCTATCGCCGTTTTGTACGAATACACTGTCACATGACTAAGTACAACTCAGCCATGTGGGTTTCCTCACGATGCTTTCCCTCACCGTTAACAACCATGATAAATTAACCACACATATGTCTTTAGAAAAGACAAATTGGTGTAGGCCCGACCCAGGATTTGAACACTAGTCGTTTGCACGATAACCGAGTGTTCTACCCACTGGGCCATCACGGTTGCGTTACTTATTTAATATTATATAAATATAAAACTATGCTAAGAACAATACATTTGTATATTAGCATTTTACATTAATGCTCATTTTGCTGTATTTAATAGTATGAAAGGAAAACATTGATAAAATTAAAGTGTATGATTTTGAAACTCTGACACACCTTTGATTAAAAATTCATTTGATTATTTTTCTTATTAAACTTTACTTTGTTATTGCAGCATACGTATTCGGGGATTAAAAAAACATGAATAAGAATAGGGATAAAAGTGAAGAAAGTTATTTTTTGCAAAATAAAGGTTGTTGCTGAGGGTCACACCCTGATATAACTTAAATAGCTCCAATACCCTTAGTCGATTTGTGCGACTCCCGCAGTAAGAAATTGACACTTATTTTGTATTTTTGAATATAGAAATGAGAAATATAAATATTGAAGACTGCTTTGTCAGCAAAAAATACGCTATTCTATGAATCCATGCGAATATAAACCAGTTATACGGCCATATATCCCCAAAAGGGGTAGCCAGAGCTTCAGGGCTAGAAATCCTCAGCTACATTTGGAAGTTGATAGGAGACAAGATGGTAGAATTAAAGTATCGTTGATGATGGGTCTCCAACCGCATCGCACAAAAACCACTTGAAAGCTCCATACCCCAAGTTGCTTCTTACGACAGCCGTGGGTAAAAAGGGGTAGTGACATTATATGCCGGTACTACACGGCAAAAGCATTATTAAGGCTTTCACAATTTATTTTGCACTTCAATTTTCATATAATACTCAGAAAATAATTGCAAGTGAGAAGCGATGACTAACTTCTTTACATGAATATGTATTAAGCCTAGCTTACCGAATACGTTATACATAGACTAAGCAATGATTCAGAATAAATAAAATAAATTACTAAAATGTGTATGTAAGATCTCCTAAATCTGATGATACTTCTAAATCTTAGCCTCGCTAGATCTGTCTAACCCGATCAGAAGTTAGTCACCTACCAACTATACCACGGACCTCGACATTATTAATATATTAAAAATGTAATACTTTTATATAGTGAAGTAAAAATAATACAGCTTTACCCATTTGTCAACGATTATTTTATTATTTTCATACGTTTTTATATAAGGCTTTTAAGGGATTTTTGGGTGATGCGGCTGGAGACCCATCACCAACAACCTTTACTTTACCATCCTTTCCCCACTCAATTTTCCAAATGTGGCTGAGGAATTTTTAATTCCTTAGTTCTGGCTACCCCTTCTAGGGATTTATAGCCGTGAGTATATGTATGTATGTTTTTATATATTAGAGTAGCGTCTCCCTTATTTTACACACACACACACACACACACATTGCTGTAAATGACAATAAAATAGCTAGGGCTTAGGAATTGATCAGTTACTTTTGGGAGTGGTATGAGGAAAATATAATATTAAAGTAAGCCTATGTTCATACTTTAAATATGAATGTTTCTCGTGTTTTTAAACGATAATCTTTATCCGACAAACCTATTTAGTGACTTGCAGCCTTCTCTGCATTCAAACAATCTATGCCTTATTAAAATTCGTCATAAATAATTTATTTAGAGCCATAGTAGGTGTATTTTAAGCGTAAACAATAGGATAAAACTGATTACTAATGAGACTTGAACGCACTACATTGAATGTTATTTATTACGTACCTACATTTCAATTTAATTTGCCTATACTCTCTATACTATCAAGGTTATAAATCTCAACAGAAGGGTAAACACCATTTCGCAAAATACCAATCCAACAATAGCTTTTTAAATTTACTTATACTCACGTCCATTAATCCCATTTGGGTAGGCAGAGACTATAGGTCGCCACTTGTACGATTTTTAGGAGCAATTCAAATAGAATTTAGTTGAGGAAAATATGAGGTGATGGATGAAAATAAAGAAGCAAAAGAGATATATAGAGCCAATGTGGATGATTGTTAGTAGAAGACGGCTTCGTAAAACGTTTCTAGCCCAGATAGAAAACGATCTTACAAAGGCGGGGTTGAGAAGAATAAAAAAGCACTCATGGGAAGACCAAGCAACCGTGATAGCTCAGTGGGTAGAACACTCGTTTCTCGTGCAAGCGACTAGTGTTCAAATCCTGAGTCGGGCCTACACCAATTTGTCTTTTCTAAAAACATATGTGTGGTTAATTTATCATGGTTGTTAACGGTGAGGGAAAACATCGTGAGGAAACCCACATGGCTGAGTTGTACTTAGTAATGTGACAGTGTATTCGTACAAAACGGCGATAGACCTGCCCCCTATCACGTGAGTACACTGTCCATGCAAAGCGTGGGTACTCTGAACACCAGATGACATAGTCATGTGAGGTTCAGAAGTATTAGTACCTCTGCCAACCCCTTCGGGGATATTCGGCGTGAACGGTTATGTTATGTATGTTATATATTATGTATGTATAATGTAATGGAAGCAACAGACATGCACAAGAACAGCATTCATATCATTTTCCTATGAGTATTATTTGAATATAAATACATATCAACTAACATAAAAATTAATGATAATGTACTTAAAACTACAGTAGGTATTTATATCAGATATTGTCTTTGCTCCGCAATACTGAGAACATACATATACTAACGGCCATAATTCCAAAAAGGGGTAGCTAGAGCTTTAGAGCTAGAAACTCCTCAGCTAATTTGGAAGTTGATAGGGAACAAGATGGTAGAAATAAAGTATCGTTAGTGATGGGTCTCAACGGTATCGCCCTAAAACTACCTAAAATAGCCCCACACCCTTAGTCGCCTCTCACGACACCCGTGTATAGAAAGGGGTAGTGACATTCTAAGCCGGCACTACATGGCATTAAAAATATTTAGATAATGAATAAAAACTACAGTAGAGATTTAAAAAAGATATTTTTCTTTAGAAAGAAATAATGTTTATTTGGTAATTAACACAAGACAAAGACAAATATATATATGTCGCAGGCATATGATAAAAATGGGGATTTGGTCAATTCCCTAAGGGAGTTGATCAAATCACGGAGGATGTTAAAATAACAACACGATTTTATCTTTTCCCTAAACAAATCTAGTGAATTGAACAAATCCCTAAATTGGTTCAGTGGAATGACAAAAATAATATTACAATGGTATTTTAAAGATTAATTTGGTAAGATATACCTACATAGGGGGGGTGCAGGGGGGCAGAGCCCCCCTGCTTGGGGGGGTCGGGGGGCGAAAGCCCCCTGCAGACAACGAAAAACTAGGTCACATTTAGTTAGGTTAGGTTAGGTTAGATTATGTATAAAACGAGCGAGCGTAGCGCAGCGGAGTGTTTTTTTTTGAATATATATATATATATATTCAAAAAAAAACATTATTAAAAAGGCCTTGACTCAGCTCTCGTATAACAGAGTATATACTCATCATACACTGATTTTCAGTCAAAGCCCTGTTTAACTAAATAAAGGTATTTAAAATTTCACTATTTACACATTTAATACTAGAGCTATTTTACTAAAGCTCATCAGACACATATTTAATGAGGAAAAAGAAAACATTATAACATAAATAAAAGTAAAAACAATATCTTTGCATCACAATATAACATAACATAAACATAAACGTTCACGCCGAATAGTTGGCAGAGGTACTAATACTTCTGAACATCACGTGACTTTGTCACCTGGTGTTCAGAGTACCCACGTTTTGCATGGACAGTGTACTCACGTGATAGGGGGCAGGCCTATCGCACACCACAATACTGATTAATATTAAAAAACTACATTATAATATCACATACTTATTGCACTTTTACCTTTCCGAACATGCACAACAATATATAGCTACTGCATTGCGAACAATAATAACAAAAACTAGCAAATAATATTAGAATGCTACACAGTCATTAATGTCACGATAAATGAAAACTAATTCTTATTTACAACAGTAGAACGTAAAAATCTCTTACAATATTTCTTTAAACTTCAAAGTATTCCGTTCGTAATTTATTGTCATAGAAAGTTGACGATGTGTTAAAATTTATAACGCCTTTTAAATTGTATCTTCTATTGAAAATAGGGTAAGATGGGTTTAGCTACGAATTTGTTGGGTTCCTTCCACAAAGTAACCGTCAATATTTTCTTTATGTTATTAGGCGACATTAATTTGTACGAACCACTCAGAACATTTAAACCCTAAAGTATTTTTTTTTATTCTGAGTTACTCAGTTTTACATAAATATTGTAGCTGTAGCATTCCTGCAAAGGTCTCCACCCTTTACCAACCATGCCAAATTAAAATATTTTCCCCATTAAACTTCCAGAAGCAGCCGAAGAATTATAAATTTGTAATACCTAAGTTTTGCCTACCTCTTCAGGGTCTTATAGCCGTGAAAGTATATTTATATATGATTGTTGTCCTTCTTGACTGTGAGAGCGTTACATACCAACCGAACCCTAAAATGTATGAACTTACAGTAAACCGTAAAAAAAACACATCTGTATTTACGGGTTAAGTAGGGTGACAACAAAACGTCTTTTACTGTTCCATAATCTTATTTATGAGGTGTGATGCTCTCGTTTTAAAATTTATCGACACGAGGGTCAGAAATGTCGATATAATTTAGTGTTGCTCCTATTCAAAGTCTATTAAGCAGTTGTGAAATATGAGGCGTGAATTTTTATTGGAATTTAAAAGGTAGGGTAGGTATTTATTGTTATTTTGACGTTTCCGAATATCTTGCGAAACTGGTCAAATCAGGACTAACAATATTCTTCCTTAAGGTGAACTTTTAATGCAATTTTAATCATTCAAACGCAATTAAAACTCAAATGTTCACGCCACTATCCCCGAAGGGGTTAGCAGAGGTCCCAAATGTTCACGCCACTATCCCCGAAGGGGTTAGCAGAGGTGCTAATACTTCTTAACATGCTGTGACATTGTCACCTGGTGTTCGAAGTACCTTTTGCTTAGACAGTGTACAACAGTGTGTGACAGTCTCGTGAGTACGAGATAGGGGGCAGGTAACTTTTAATATCTAGTTTAAAATATTCATCTCTTGTGCAGCGTCTTTGTAATCGCTAGAGTGTATTAGTTTTAAATAGCACTAATTTGCATCGGATCATCAGTAACACTTGTAGTAAAAAACCAAATGCCAAATGTAAAATGATATAACACTTGTAGTAAAAAGCACTTTCATTTTTAACTACGCAGCCGGCAATAGGGTGAGAAATATTTAGTTTTCAACTTCTCGAAACGGCTGAGTATCTTTTTATATCTTAGAATTGGATACAATATTTTGAAATTGAATTGGTAATTTTTAAAATGTTAGGTAACCCGTACATACAAGAAGTAATACTAAAACCGATTTTTAATACATATAGATAATTATCTTGCGCGTTGAGTATTATAATACTCACGCGAGGCCATAAATCCCAAAAAGAGGTAGATAGAGCTTTAGAGCTAGAAACTCTGCAACATTTGAAATTTGATAAAGGACAAGATGGTAGAAATTAAGTCTCCAACTGCGTCGCCCAAAAACCACTTAAAAAAAGCCTCATACCCTTAGTCGCCTCTGACGACACCCGTGGGTAGAAAAAGATAGTGATATTCCCAGCCGGCACTTCACGGCAAAACCTGTTCTTATTTCCTAATCAACTTCATCAAATTCAATCAATCATTTTAAATATCCCACATCCCTTGGCAGTCTGGTTTGACACCAAAATAATAAGAGGTATGGCATTCGTGTGTTAGTACTACACTGTATATAATCACAAGTGTATAGGTTAACTATGAATAAGCCAGTATTGTTTATGATATAATTTAATTCATCTTGTTACTGTTTCTACAATAACAATGCACATTTACTTCGAACCGCGAGGCTTCGACGTAGGCGTAGTATGCCTTTATTTGGGCCACTAATGTTAATAGTACTCTCTAGAGAACTAAATATATTGACGAAGGAACGACAAACATACACAAACACGGCTATATATCCCTAAAAGGGGTAGCCAAAGCTAGGGTATAAGAAATTCTTCAACCACTTTTGGAAAGTGAAGTGGGGAGAAGATGGTAAAATAAAGGTTGTTGGTGATGGGTCTCCAACCGCATCGCCCGAAAATTCCTTAAAAAGCCCCAATGCCGTTAGTCGCCTCTTACGTACACCCACCGGAAGAAATAGGGTAGTGCTATTCTAATCTGACACTACACTGTAAACAATTAACATTGTATTGGAAATATCTGACAACTAATTATGAGCAAATCAGAATAGCGAGAAAGGAACAAACATTAGGAGTACCAAAATATAATCTATCATAGATCGTACTCAAATTTCAAGTATTAATAAAATAATAAATTGTCATCCTAATTAAACTACAGTAATATTAAATAATAATAGAAAGAAAACTTAAACTCTTATTATATATTTATTTTAATCAAGGTACAGTAATATGGACCCTGTTCGGCACAGGCAATTGTACTAGAGGGCTACAGATACTAAAAACTAAATATTATAATTAGACTATTAGGTAAATAAAATTATTAAGATCCTAGCACAAAACTAAAATTTCCTCAAATCAAAACAATACAACATCATATAGATAGTCCGTGTAACTTTGTACTGTCCCATGTTTTGATATAAAAAGTAGTTTACGACCTGGAATATGCACGTTTACTTTTCATTGGTGTGTAGTGTCGGCTAACATGAACATTACTTCATACGCTTTGTACGAGGCAAGATATTGAACGAAATTTTACCCCAATTTCTAATCATAACTTAAAAACATATTAGTCTAAATTTGTAGCCACCGGTATTTAGGATTTATATCCGTAAGTATATAGGTGAGTAAGTAAGTTTACTATAAATAGTACCTATCTCGCTTAAATATTTTGATGAAAACCATTTTTTCTCTTTATTTACTATTATGCATAATGGCTGGCATAAATCTTTATAAAAAATGTTTTGCAAATCTAAATTCCATGTTTGTGTGTTGCCTTCATTTATTTATCTAATATTTGTAAAACATTAGTAGAAAAGTCTACAAGTTTTGCTAACGAATAAACTATATCTCAAAATTAAGTTCCTACCTCATTGGCTCGACCTTGGCTCCAGTGATTTACTTCTCACTGAAGGCATTACAAATGTAAAATCATTTCGGTGACTAATACTATTATAATGCATCTGAATAATGATTGCTGACACAGGATTCCCATCCTTGTTACGCGGACTCACGACAATATCAAATTAATTTTAGAGTCGAGAACCTATTATTGTTTATATGGCTTAGAATGTCACTATCCCTGTCTACCTATGGGTGTCGTAAGAGGCTACAAATGGTGTAGGGCTCTTTAAGTTGTTTTTTGAGCGATGCGGTTGGAGATCCGTCAACAATGATACTTTATTTCTACCAGCGTCTTCCCTATCAACTTCCCAATGTAGCTGAGGAGGGTATAGCTCTGAAGCACTGGCTACCCCTTTTGAAATTAATTGCCGTAAGTGTATAATATATGTATAAAATATATTACTTTGAAAGTTGCTGCAGGACTGCTGGGTGGTAAGTTGTGATGAATGGGTCTAGCCACTTATCCCAACCATTATTTGCCGTGTAGTGCCGGCTTACAATATCGCTACCCCTTTCTACCCACGGGTGTCGTAAGAGGCGACTAAGGGTATTGGAGCTTTTCATTGGATTTTCGGGTGATGCGGTTGGAGACCCATCACCAAAAACCTTTATTTTTACCATCTTTTCCCCACTCATCTTCCAAAAGTGGCTGAGGAATTTATAATTCCTTAGCTCTGGCTACCCCTTCTAGGGAAATATAGCCGTGAGTATATGTATGTATGTATGTATTAGAACAATAAAGTTACACCCACACCCTTTGTCGTCTCGTATGCAACCTGCGGGAAGTAATAAGTTATAGAACCACCACCAATACTTAAAGAATATAAAGTGTATTTTACTGTTTATCTTTATTTGTATATGAATAACATAACATAACATAACATAAATGTTCACGCCGAATATCCCCAAAGGGGTTGGCAGAGGTACTAATACTTCTGAACATCACGTGACATTGTCACCTGGCGTTCAGAGTAGCCACGTTTTGCATGGACAGTGTACTCGCGTGATAGGGGGCAGGCCTATCGCCGTTTCGTACGAATACACGGTCACATGACTAAGTACAACTCAGCCATGTGGGTTTCCTCACAATGTTTTCCCTCACCGTTAAGAACCGTGATAAATTAACCACACATATGTCTTGATAAAAGACAAATTGGTGTAGGCCCGACCCGGGATTTGAACACTAGTCGCTTGCACGTTAACCGGTGTTCTACCCATTGAGCTATCACGTCGTCACTTGAATAACTTGCGGTTATATTTTATTATTGATACCTCTAAAAAACTATTTGGAAATATCGATTTTTCAATAAATGATGCTTTCAAGTCATGCGTAGTGATAAATCGTCATATTCCTTCTCTTCTCATAAGTAGCTACATTTACGAGTAAGAAACCGTCCGTCCTTTTTGAATAGGCGAATAAACAAAGCATATGGTTTATCTTATAAGAACAATAGCCTCTTCTCAGACAGTGACAGAAAAAATCGTTTAATCCAATTACATTGATATGCCTTTGTGATAAAATGGTTAAGTATAGATATGACTTATTTTTTTACGATGGTTCTGCCCTAGTTCATTAGTAAGTACTTTAAAAGCAACGGATTGGCATTTGATGTTCGCCAGAAGAAAAATGTAGTAACAATAGAATAGATAATTGTCAAACTGCCATACAACAAGATAATTTATTATACAAAAAATTAGGCTTGTAGTGTTGGCATAAAATAGCCCCATTGTTTTCCTGCGTGTCTTAAGAGGTGACTACTCTATTGGAAAAATGGAAATATAATATAAGTGAATATATATGTATATATATGTTTAAGTCTTTGGTGGACTTTGCAACTAGATATCTGCAATGCTAACCCCTTTCAGTTTTTTTCAGCTGTAAATATACGTTTGTATAAAAACTTGAGAGTGACTCATTTTCATAATAATTCCAAAATTATCCCAAAAAGAGGTAGCCAGAGCTTTAGAGCTAGAATCTCTACAGCCTCAGCCACATTTGGATTATGATAGGGGACAAGATGGTAAAAATATAGTATCTTTGGTGATGAGGCTCCAACCACATCGCTCAAAAACCTCTATAAAAACCCCATACTCTTAGGCGCCACTTAAAACACTCATAGAAAAAAATGTGGTAGTGCTATTCTAAGCTGGCACTACAAGGCATTACCAAAAGTAATAAAATAAATAAAATAAAAGTTTTGGATAAGTTTCTCACAATGCACGTCGTATCCATACTATCCGATCGCTGAGCGAGCCTGCTCTGTATATCAACTGGCAAATGGGTGGTCGATGTTATACTTTATCAACACAACCGTACTAAATGGACCACGCTATAAGCTTTCATTTTTACTGTGATGATACCACAGATATCTTTACGACGGTATGGGAATATATCTAATTCTGTTATTCCTATGCGTCAAATTGCCGCTACATAGTTGTTGTATCTTGGTTATGTTAAAGCAAAGGTATTTTGTAAGTGAGGTTTTAGACATCTATACTTATAATAAATCTGTAGAGAGGTCAATTCTGTACATTAAATATATTTTCAAAATAACTATCAGGTGATGATTAGGGATCGATACTGATGCCAAAAATGCAATCAGTAAAATTTTTGTCTGTCTGTCTGTCTGTCTGTCTGTCTGTCTGTCTGTCTGTCTGTCTGTCGGTTTGTATGTTCCTTATGGAAACAAAAACTACTCGACGGATTCTAACGAAACTTGGTACAATTATTCTTCATACTCCTGCGCAGGTTTTTGTATACTTTCCAGCAGAGTAGTAAAGGGGAATTATGGGAAATTTTGGGAAAACGGGAGAAGTTACTCCATTTTTTAAACTTCCGTCGCGTGTGTAGCCTTAATGGTTAAACTTACATAGAAATCATGTATGACGGAAAAATTCTGCATAAAATTATCTAAAAAAAATCCTTAACAGTTTATGTCTATCTTTTACGGTTGACTCACAATAACACGTGTAATTCCTGATAGCTTAGCAGTTCGGAACATTCTGATTAGATTTGTTTACTCTTACGTTTGTAAACCTCTCGCTCATCCCTAATTTAAAAAAGGTAACATTATTACCTATTCAATAAAAAAAGAATCATAGAAATCGGTAGACAAACACCGAAACTATACATATAATAAGCCAGCGCGCCCGTGACCAAAACCAAATCTTTACTAATTTATATATAACATACTAGATGGCGCCAGTAGTTGCATCCTACATCACGTAATGATTTATTTTTCAGATTGTTATAAATACTTCATAGCGTTTTATTCCAAAATTTGCTATTTAATGGAAATACTGAACCGTTCATTAAAGCGCATTCAAAATCACCAAACTACACTGTTTAGGGAGTGCTATAAATTAAATAAATTGAAAACATTGCGCTGAATTTCACAATGCTTAAGCAGGGACTGAAGAAAGAAACCTCAGATATTTAAAAAACAACGCTACCCGTGCGAAGCTGGGACGATCCACTAGTAAAGAAATAATTGAAAGTAGCTTTTAATAAGATTTTTGTGTCTACATGTATATTTCTATGTGTACAAATTTTGATGATTTGCCGCGTTTAAATTGTTTAAGTTGTTTCTTGAAGGATACATTTAACTTCAATACAAGCGTAACTAGGAAATATAACATAGTAAACTATGCTAAACTAAGGATTGCGGAGAATCAAACAAAAAACGAGGAAAGAGAAAAACCCATAAAACGACCTTGAAATAATTGATATTGTAAATACATGGTTAATTTCGAATAAATAAAGAAAAGGAAAATTTCAACACAAGCGGGTATGTCAAAAAACATTCTGATTAAATACAGGTAAACTTTATCATATGGGTTTCTAGCATCAAGGACTTTAAATGGATATTTAAATAATGGCAATGTTTTTGATGATAGAAATGCTTTTATTTCGTGGCAAATAATGTGAAATGATTAGTATGTTAAATAGTAGATGTTGGTCTTTTGTTTAGATAATGCATCATTAAGTACACAACTTTAATATACTTTTTACTTTGAAGCTGCTTTATCATTTATTTTATTTGTTAATTAATTGAACAATAAAGGATTTAAAAAGGAAGACTAAGTAGTAAAAGCAGAATTAATATTGTCACTTATGAGTTGTAAATAATAAATAATTGAAATGCAGATTATAAAACCGTGATAGCTCAATGGGTAGGACACCGGTTATCGAGCAAACGACTAGTGTTCAAATCCCGGGTCGGGCCTACACCAATTTGTGTTTTCTTAAGACATTTGTGTGATAAATTAACATGGTTGTTAACAGTGAGGAAAAACATCGTGAGGAAACCCACATGACTGAGTTGTACTTAGTCATGTGACGGTGTATTCGTACAAAATGGCGATAGGCCTGCCCCCTATCACGTGAGTACACTGTCCATGCTAAACTTGGGTACTCTGAACACCAGGTGACAAAGCCACGAGATGTTCAGAATAATTAGTACCTCTGCCAACCCCTTCGGTGATATTCGGCGTGAACGTTAATGTTTTAGGTTATGTTATATTATAGAAACAAAACATAAATATATTTTTTGTGCTAAACCTAAAACAAAACAACACAATCATTACATCTTATAATAGATATAATAACATGGATGTGGCATTACATAAAATATTGCTTTTTGATCGGCAAAAGTCAAGGACGGTACTTTATACTCATCTTACAATGGAGCTATGTTTACTTTTAACTGAATGCGGTATGTTTTGAACGTTCCTCTCACTATGAAATTGATGAAGTGCTAAAAATCTATTCATTAGATAATAACAATGACTACTTACTTATACCCACGCCCGTTATCTCTATTGAGGTAGGCTAGTACTAGCAATCGCAACTTTACACGACCCTGACAGATTCCTTTAGCTTCTCTCACATTTGTTATTCTTCTCATACATGCTCTTTTATTTTTTCACTTTGGACTTAACTATTGACTAGGTACCTAATCTGTTTGCCCTAAAATACAACCCATTTAAATAACCTCGTGCAGTTTGCAAATCCCACGTTTTAATTGACAGATGAGCATTATTGAATTTAATTCAACAATATTTAAACGCTGAAGTGATAAACATATAATAAGTAAAATACACAAGACAACTCGCCTTAATATTTTCAAACTATGTAGTCTTAAAAAATATGCCACATCCATTCCACCACACAAAATGTAGGTCATAAAACTATATTATAACGAGTATCAAGAAAATGATACCAGCATTATGAGGCAGTCCGACCTTAGTCTTAATGTGACACCACCATTAGTTTTACTATTGCGATCATAAAGGTTAAATGATGCTCTTAAACCACAGAATAAGTGTAATGTTATTTTAAGTTGAGACAACATAGTGACAATATTTTCGATAGTGTTAGAAACTGTTTCGATCAATGAACCATTTAATTGTGTTCTCATTTTATGTATATTTTTGACGACATGATAGCTCAGCTCAATGCGTAGAACACCGGTTAACGTGCAAGCGACTAGTGTTCAAATCCCGGTTCGGGCCTACACCAATTTGTCTTTTCTAAAGATATATGTGTGGTTAATTTATCATGGTTGTTAATGGTGAGGGAAAACATCGTGAGGAAACCCACATGGCTGAGTCGTACTTAGTCATGTGACAGTGTATTCGTACAAAACGGCGATAGGCCTGCCCCCTATCACGTGAGTACACTGTCCATGCAAAACGTGGGTACTCTGAACACCAGGTGACAAAGTCACTTGATGTTCAGAAGTATTAGTACCTCTTCCAACCCCTTCGAGGATATTCGGCGTGAACGTTTATGTTATGTTATGTATATTTTTGTTATTAACTTTATTAATTAGTAGACAGATTTCAGTTTCATCACATCTCATATAATATGATGACGTCCGCGGCCGCCGAGTGGATAGGTGACTAGCTCTACGGTCCGGAGGTTACGGTTTCGATCCTTGCTGAGAGTAACATTTATGTGATGAGCATAACTGATTGTTTGTTAGTCTTGGGTGTTACTTATATGATTATTATAAAATATTAAACATATTATTGAGTTAGTATCCCATAATATAAGTTTTAATTAGTTTTGGGCTAACTTGATCTAAAAAGGATGGTCATTAGTCGAACGAACAGTTTAGTAAACTATAAAAACTTCTGACGTCATACAATCCTAGGTTGTAGCTACCTGGGATATCCTTCAAACCAAATTCTCACAGCCCATATTATGTCCCCACCAAGGGGCTTGAGCCTACCCTATATAGGGCGATATGGCCATAGTCAAACCATATCCTAAATAAAATAAATACATAGTATATGTTACGACCATAAATCCCAAAGAGGGGAGCAAGAGCTTTAGAACTAGGAACTCCTCAGCCACATTTGGAAGTTGGTATGGGAGAAGATGGTAGAAATAATGTATCGTTGGTAATGAGTCTCCAACCGCATCGCCCAAAAACCACTTAAAAAGCCCATATAAAGTGGGTAGAAAGAGGAAGTGAAATCCTTAGCCACAACTACAGGGCAACAAATAAAATAGCATAAATTACATACTTACATACATACATACATATACTCACGGCTATAAATCCCTAGAAGGGGTAGCCAGAGCTAAGGAATTAGAAATTCCTCATCCACTTTTGGAAAGTTGAGTAGGGAAAAGATGACAAAGTAAAGGTTGTTGGTGATGGGTCTCCAACCGCATCGCCCAACAATCCCTTAAAAGCCCCTATACCGTTAGTCGCCTCTTACGTACACCCACCGGAAGAAATGGGGTAGTGCTATTCTAAGCCTTCTACACAGCAAAAAACATAAACTAAATAAAGTTATATTATTTTCTCAATATACTCCCAGAATTCGAACCTGGTAGCATTAGTTTCTAAATCTAATGCTGTGTTACTACACTACAGAACTAGATACATAAGTACATGAGCAAATGAAAAAAAAAGTTCTATAGCCACATTTGAGGATGTGTTGTAGAGATATTCTTAGCAGACATAACCTTGTTTTTTGAAAGTTGTATGCGTAGTAATCAAAATTGCTAAACAAAACAATAAAATGGCATTATTAGTATCGGGATCATCAATATTCGTGGAATATCACCTGATCTTTGAAAGTTTGAGTTCCTTCCTAGTGGAATAAGTCAAAGGCCCTGAATTCAAAGCCAGACAGATTCTTCTTATCTACCAAAGCTTTTTGTACCTCAAATGAACTGCCATAGTTCTTAACACATGATTTATATTCCTAACGTTTTAATTATAGCTTAAAGATCATTTCCATGACTTATCAAAACATTACAGACATAATTTTGTACGACATTGCATTGTTCTAAACATCGATAAAATCTTGCCTTCATCAATCGTACAAAAACCTATTTATTATAGAAAATAAACTATAATTTATAAATAATGATTTTATTCGCGTATGTAATTCAAAACTCATCACTTTTAAAATGGATCTATTGTGCAAATGTGTAATATGCGTGTCCAATACGTGTGAGCTCCGCTCTCCTACGAGACCGATACCAATTGTATCGAAGCGAGAGGTCACACTAGGTTGGTGATTGTAATTTGAAGGTCGTATTAGTCAGTGTATTCTAATTTGGTTCATTTTGTTTAAAATTAATATGAAAATATTATTGTAGTTTTAAGTCTCTTCTATTTATAGAGATCAGCTAAGGGGGTGGTACCAGTCTGTTACTTTTATTGGCCCTAATATGTAAATAAAATCATTTATTTATTTATATATCCATATTTTATCGCTGAACATAAATTCTTATACATATGAAATGCCGCGTAGTGTCGGCTTAGAATAACACTACCCCATTTCTACCCGTGGGTGATCGTAAGAGGCGACTAAGGGTATAGGGGCTTATTAAGTGATTTTTGGGCGATGTGGTTGGAGACCCGTCACCAAAAACATTTATTATTACCATCTTTTCCCCAATCAACTTCCAAAAGTGGCTGAGGAATTTTTCATTCCAAAGCTCTGGCTACCCTGTTAAGGGATTTATAGCCGTGAGTATATGTATGTATGTATGTACACATGAAAATTCAGTGTTTCAATGAAATAAGAAAATAATTGAGACTTTCTCCTTTTTGGTAGTTGAGTGGGGAGAAGATAGTAAAATAAAGGTCTTCCACCGTATTGACCAAAATAATGTAATTTAAGAAGCCCCAATTAGTCGCCTCTCTGGATCACCGATGAGAATAAATGGGGTGATGCTATTCTAAGCTTACACTACACAATTTGGAATGCAGCAGCAGCAGATGGGAGGGGCGATGACGTTGGAAGACTATGAGTAAAAATCCTATAGTTTACGTTTTTTTTACCGGCTAGTATCCGATATTTTCTGAAATACGGCAAAACTGTAATCTGACTTACCACAGATACCTACGCTAGAAACGCAGAATGTATTAAGCGCCACTTTTGGTGAAATTTAGTTATATACATTGTTAGAATCGCCTGATTTTTTTCTTTCGAATGGTGTGGGTCTCGTAATATTATGTCCAAATACCAGTTGATTCACGCCATAAGACATTCTGCTCCGATATATTTGTTGTGTACAGACTGTTTAATTCGTTCTTATCGAATATTTAAAGTAACGCAAATGATTAAAACATTTTGCCCCTCTGATGGTCACATCTAATTGGTCGTTACACCTATTTTGCATGGGAATAATCGAAAAATATGATGTCGCTTCAGCCAATTTTATCTGACCGAGATTTAAGCTGCGTACGTATTATGGCCCTTATTTTTGTAAATAAAAGATACATTCGCTTAATACATTCTGCCTTTCTAGCGTCGATATGTAAGGTAATGAGTTTCTAATCTAACGAGTTCATCTCACAACAATAAACCTTCCGAGCCTGAAGTAAAGTTAGATTACAAGTCACTTATACATGACGTTCAAAAACAGAGAAATGTTTGAGAAAATGGAAATCAATGGTTTTTATCTTTGGTCTAATTATCTTCACAAATTATTACTACTCTTCACACCATATATATTTAAAGCCGAGTGCATTGATCAACCAATTAACATTCTCCAAATCACATTTCCAAGCCTAATATACTTGCATCAAAGCCGAAGAAACTGTACGACGTTACAGCTAGACCCTCCCACGGTCCCTCGACCTTACATCCAACAGTTCACATGAGCAAATGAAATCGGACGCATCAATCAGCAACTTAATAAGTTCTATGTATTACTTACAATTCACCACAAACACTTTCCATTCGAAAATTCGATTGGTTGTAAAATTACGGTTATGGGAATAATTGTGTTGACCGGGCAACAAATTTTATGTAATAACTACAAGTGTAACTTTAACAAATTATTTTTGTATGTATTTTGGTTTTCACGCATTGCAAAGGTGTTATAAAATAATTGGAGGAAACCCATTGGGCATCAATTGATACCTAATTATGAAACAGTTTATTTCGTCAAGGTGGCATAAGGCCTATTTCATATCATATGAATGTACGGACCTAGCAAAGAATGTGCTTCTCTTTCGCTGATATAAAGTTCGATTATCGATACCCTTATAATCTTAATCGGTAAGAAAGCCGTGATAGTCCAATGGGTAGAGCGACCGCCCGTCTATACAGACAGGCGTGAGTTCGAATCCCGGGTCGGGCCTACACCAAGTCTTTTCTAAAGACAAATGTGTGGTTAATTTATCATTGTTGTTTACGGTGAGGGAAAATATCGTAAGGTCAAACCCTCATGACTGAGTTGTACTTAGTCATGTGATAGTGTATTCGTACCAAACGGCGATAGCCCTGCCCCTATCACGTGAGTACACTGGCCAAGCAAAACGTTAGTACTCTGATCACCAGGTGACAATGTCTCTTGTCTTGTCATGTCTCTCTCAGAAGCATTAGTACCTCTGCCAACCCCTTCGGGGATATACGGCGTAACCGAATGAGTCTTTAGTCTTGAGCCTTAATCAGTAATTCAATAACTGTATTAAATACATTTCATGTACAATTTCGTAAGTCCCATGGAAATCTAGGCAAGATTGACTGTAAATCACCCCTTCTCGTTAATTCAGGCATAGATAGAGATTATACTAAGCAATACATACATAAATACATATACTCACGGCTATAATTCTCTAGAAGGGGAGCCAGAGCCAAGGAATTATAAATTCCTCAGCCACTTTTGGAAGTTGAGTGAGGAAAAGGCGGTAAAATAAAGGTTTTTTGTGATGGGTCTCCCACCGCATCACCCAAAAATCCAATAAAAAGCACCAATACCCTAAGTTGCCTCTTACGACACCCGTGGGTAGAAAGGGGTGGCACTACACGGCAATCGGCAATACTAAGCAATAATCAACCAAAATTTGATATTTATACGATATAAAAACGCTTTATATTTACTCACAATTTCTTTCCCTTGGTTTTGAGAGTAAATCCTTATCATGTGTCACAGGTTAACTTATCGTTGATAACGACGATGGAAAACTATTTATTTTTTTACCATTTAACACAAGATTAAAACTTTATCCGAATATTCTTTCAAACATTTATTTCATCAAAAGGATGTATGAGTCCCATACATCTGTTATCAGAGCGACCGCCTCAGCTGTGCTGGCCCCATCTTAACCTTTCCCATAGGATACGCGTGGGCAACACCGCAACACTCCTAGTGTTAAGGCGTAGTGTGTAATGTAGATTTTATTTTTTTGTATATTCTTTACCATATCATCTTTTAAACAGCATTTTTCACTAAACATACATACATATACGCACGGCCATAAGTCCCAAAAAGGGGTAGCCAGAGCTTCAGAGCTAGAAACTAAGAGTTTTCAGACACATTTGGAAGTTGATAGGGGAAAAGGTGGTAGAAATAATGTATAGTTGGTGATGAGTCTCCAACCGCATCGCCCAAAAACCACTTTAAAAAGCCCAATACCTTTAGTCGCCTCTCACAACATTCGTGGGTAGGGAGCGGTAGTGCCATTCTAAGCCGGCACTACATAACACTACTAATAGTTGATAACAATACTATTTCTCAACCAATTTTATCACCAAGTTTTTTCGAAGTTGTAGTAAGTCAGGTCAAAAAGTAAATGTTAATGAACCTAGACAGGTTTACCAGCATCGTACAAAGTAGCGATCGATAGTTTCTGCCTACTCCGATGGGAACAAATGACGTGAGTGTATGTATGTAAAAATGTGTATGTTTTATGAAAACCTGTTATTATTATGTATTTTATGTTAATTTAATATGATAGACTTACTTTCTATAAAGAAGCTAGTCTATTTATTTTTTACTAGTGGTCCGCCCCAGTTTCGCATAGCATTTTAATTCCTTACCCCCTATAATGTTTAGCGTGATAATAAATAGTTCATGTTGCCTCTGGAAGTTTTACCTTTCCATTAGTGCAAGAATTTTAGAAACGGTTTTATAGTTTTTGAGCGTATTCATTGCAATCAAACAAATATTACTAATAAATAAAGAATAACTAAAGGAAGGAAAAATTTCGACAAAGGCGGGAACCGAACTCGCGACCTTCGGGTATACGCCCCCGTAGCTATGGGATAGCTTCGGAGTTAAAAATGCTATGCGAAACTGGGGAGGACCCGCCCGTCGTAGATACCCTGTAGCTAGGGGGCGTATACCCGAAGGTCGCGGCTTCGATTCCCGCCTGTGTCGAATTTTTTCTTTCCTTTATTTATTCTTTATTTATTAGTAATAATCCCCATATGAGGTTTTCATGAACAAAAATATTTAAACAAATATTAATCAATATAAATAGAAGTGTAGATATAGAGAAACGTTCAGTTACCATCCCCTTAACAACTCAATAAGTTTTGCGGGGGCTCCGACGTTGCATGCATTATCTAAGTGTAATGAAAATAGAGTACGATTTCTTCAGATTTATACGGAACCATTCGAGCACTTTGATTAGGTTCGCTCATATTAGTTAACCGGCTCAATATTAACCCAGTTTGATAAACCATTATAATGCTGTGTTGTTTGCGATGGTTGTTACGATAATCTCAGTCGTTTCTGATTAAGCACTTGGCTTTATATAGCACTACTAAGAATCAATAGATATGGGGATCGAGTGAATGATTGGAATGTTAGCCAAATGTTTTAAATTTATCAACCCGAAAGATACCCTGTAGTGCCGGCTTAGAATGCCACTACCCCTTTCTACTCACGGGTGTCGTAAGAGGCGACGATGGCTATGGAGCTTTTCAAAGTGGTTTTCGGGCGATACGGTTTGAGACCCATCACCAACGATACTTTATTTCTGCCATCTTGTCCCCTATTAACTTCCAAATGTGGCTGAGGAGTTTCTAGCTCTGAATCTTTGTCTACCCCTTTATGGTATTCATGGCCGTGAGTATATGTTGGTATATATGTTCGGAAAGAAACTTTCGTCATCATCATCATTCATCACGTTCACTGCTATCTACTATATCTATAGGCCTCCCACAAAAACCATTACCGTTTATGTACACCCTCAATCATTGTCTTAAATTGTAGTAAAGCGTTTTGAGTTTCTCTCAATCCTTTATTGAAACTAATCGAAAAGTATAGTATACCAATTACCTAAATACTTAAAATTTATAATAAAATATCTGATGACATTTTGAATCTAACAGAAAAGAAATTCAAAGTAATTATAAAACGCAGTCTTCATTTAAAAGCTTATTACAGTTTAAATGATTATATGATAGATGAAACTGCTTGGTGTCATCAGGGCTCTGTTTAGGATATTTCCAGACATAAACCAATATTGTAATATGACAAAGAAAAGATGTGTGTTGCTAAGTTTCTTACGGGTTCTTCTCGCAACAATACACCTTCCGAATCCGAAGTAGAGTCAGTAGAGTAAGATATAACTTATACGTAAGTTTGTGACGTTCAAAAAATAGAGAACAATTCTTTTTATTTTGAAATAAATATTATTTTTTTTACCGTTTATTTCAATTAAATAATTATTATAAGATAACTGAGGCTTGGCTGCTATCACGGCTTTAGTCATAATTGATTGCCCACTTTTCCTAGGCTAGTGTGGTGAACTATAGCCAAATCTTCCTAACCATAGTGGGTGTACCCCTTGATGGGAAATATATGACATATATCATATAAATAACATATTGGCAAATTGGTACTGGCCCAGCATATGTGCCTCAGCTGCGAATCTCGCAGGACACGTCAGCTGCTGCACGCTGATTTAGCAGTAGCGTATATATTATTATAAAAAGAAAAAACAATTCGTAACTTCTGGACGTAGTTAAAGAGTTTCTAGCTCTTAAGCTCTGGTTACCCTTTTTGGGAATTTATTGCCTATGTATGTATGTCATTCGTTTACAACTTTTTTTGTATTTAAGTGTTATTCTAAGACAACACTACCCTTATAACATGCTTACACAGCTTATATCATATTTGCATAACGTCATAAATTTTGAGACATTATTTTGAATCAAATTATCAAACCGAAGAGTCCACTCAGCTCACGCTTTCATTGTTGATATTTCGATAATCGAACCGAGATAAAACGGAAAGTCAAATTTGTCAGTTATTTTGATACATTAAACATTTGATATGAACGAATCTTTGTTCTATTGAAAAGATTGATAAGCGCGTTAAGTTAATAGCTTCCGAGATATCGTTTTGGCGTTTCGTGTGAACGTAGCCTAGTTTTTTACAGGGTGATTTATAACATATTTTATATCTTTTGGTCTATGAACAACTATTAAATTGAATCACAATGCAAAATATCACAAATTTCCGTAAAACGTGGCGTCACACAATATGGTGATGAATCTCGAAAAAAACAAGGTATAAAATAGAAAAGCTTTTTTTGTCCACATCATAATAGAAATATTTACAAACATACGGTTAATATAAAACAGTAAAAAAATAATTTTCTGGACAGCCTTGGGAAGAATGAATAGCCTTAAATATGACGGAAAATAAATTTTGACCCTATCACTTCAATAACGCATATCCTAAAATTGAAGACCCGCCAAGGCGAGCCAAGCGAAG
Organism: Bedellia somnulentella; assembly: GCA_963576735.1. Lineage (NCBI taxonomy): Eukaryota > Metazoa > Arthropoda > Insecta > Lepidoptera > Bedelliidae > Bedellia > Bedellia somnulentella. Next base: position 2,970,836 of record OY755183.1, read on the forward strand.
CGCACGGGCACTACCTACCTTTTCTCGAAGCGCTTCGTCGTTTTTTTAAACCCTCATAACTTGGGTTTGGGTTATGCTAGATCAACAAAATTTTCGGGATATATTGTCAATAGCGGACTTATTGAACATATTAAGTTTTAATTACATTAGCTTTTATACTTCAGATTTTATTTATATCTAAAAAACGCTGATTTCGTCACTGACTCACTGATGATCATCAAAATTATTAAGGTATTTCCTTATGTCCTAGAAAGCTGAAATTTTGTATGTAAGCTATTATTAGCACACTAACAACAAAAAATTTATAAAACTTGTAACTTTCATCCTCCAACCCCTTAAACTAGGGGATGGGAGTTTGTATGAGACCTATAATTTTAAAAGATTAAATTTTGATGACGCTAGAGGTCTAATCTAATAATAATCTAAAACTTGGTGCCCTCAGATATATATATGTATAGGTACTCCTTGTTATAAAAAAAATTAAAAAAAATAATCGACAGTATCTGATCTATCACTTATTAAAAACAGTAAATCAACAAAGAAAAAAGGCAAAGATAGAGAGTGGGCTATAAAAAAGGCGTCTCTGATGTGCAAGAAATACACCCCAAAAATAGAAGAAAAAATAAAAAAAAATTTTGTTACAAACAACTTACAAAAAGAAATGAAATCCCACCAAAAACATTTTCATGTAAAATGTTGCCAAGACGAGCCCATATGACTCGCACTGTCAAAAAGTTATCAGATCTCATGTAGAGCCAAGCTTCTAACACTACACGCCCTAACTCTACAAGGCCTAACTTTACAAACTCTACACCTTAGTCAAAATATGTGGCTTGGCCGTTCGTTACTACAAGAACTATTGTATAACACAAAAGTAATGAACAGTGAATTTATTTTTCAACTTACGCCGATGTGAATGTAGCGAAATGGCCAAGCCACATATTTTGACTAAGGTGTAGAGTTTGTGAAGTTAGGCCTTGTAGAGTTAGGGTGTGTAGTAGTAGAAGCTTGGCTCTACATGAGATCTGATAACTTTTTGACAGTGCGAGTCATATGGGCTCGTCTTGGCAACATTTTACATGAAAATGTTTTTGGTGGGTCTAATTTTCCTTAAACATATGTTATTATTATTTTTTGACTTAAAGCTTAATTCCTCCAATTACAATGTTGATCTACACTAGATTGAATAAATTAAAAAAAATGAATTTCACATACACAGTAATAGTTTTTTTTTATTATCATGAGTGATAGAACTTACTCACATCTCATATATGACCCCACGAAGGGACTCCTATATACAGGATGATTCGGCCTAAGTGTACCACGCTGGTCAAATGCGGGTTAGCAGACTAAAGAATTCTACCATGATAGTAGCCGGAACCAACGGCTTAATGTGCCCTCCGGAGCACGGAATAATCTTAATTTTCGGATTGTCAGATTCAAGCTCGCAATATCCTTCCAAACAGGATTAATTCTTATAAATTGAATTTGTGAGATTTGAAGCCGAACATTGAACAGCAAGACGATGGAAGCAATCATGCAAAAAAAAAGTTGTTTGTTAGTTGTAAGTTTTTCAACTTTAAGTGAGTGACGACGTCTGTGGCCGAGTTGATAGGTGATTAGCTTCTTAAATAGGAGGTTGCGAGTTCGATCCCCGCTGAGAGCAACATTTATGTGATGAGCATGAATGATGGTTTCTTAGTCTTGGAGACTATTTATATATGTATTATATAATATTGAATTTATCGCTGAGTTGGTATCACAAAATACCAGTTAGTTTGGGGCTAATTCAATCTGTGTATAGAGTGTCCGTTTATATTTATTTAGTAAAGAATTCTACCATAATAATGTAATAATAAGTAAGTAATGAATAATTGTATTCTAAATAATTAGAATACAATTATTCATTATTGCACACAATTTTTTTATACATACATACATATACTCGCGGCTATAAAACCCTAAAAGCGGTAGCCAAAGCTAAGGAATTAGAAATTCCTCAGCCACTTTTGAAAAGTTGAGTGGGGAAAAGATGGTAAAATAAAGTTTGTAGGTGATGGGTCTCCAACCGCATCGCCCAAAAATTCCTTAATAGCCCCAATACCATTAGTCGCCTCTTACGTACACCCACCGGAAGAAATGGGGTAGTGCTATTCTAAGCCGACACTACACAGCCTTTCTATACAATATTTCTTTAAAATAATAGTTTTATAAATTTAACAACATTCATACTGTATATAAATATTTAAGATTATCATGATTTGTATACCAATGAAACTTTCATTTTATCAAAATGTCCAAACTATTGAATAGGTCATAACAACTTTAAGGAAAACTTTATATTGTATTTTTTTTAAGCTGTGTAATGTTGGCTTAGAATAGCACTAACCTATTACTTCCCGCAGGAATCTTTACAGGTGACAAAAGTGTGAGGGGCTTCTGAAGAGATAGTAAGGTGCAGCTGAACACCATTTATTACTATATCATTTAATATTTTCAGCCACAATGTGCGCATTAGTATGTTTTAATTTTAGGAGCCTTAATTTGATATAATGTTGAGGTATTTACTACACATGTCTGTTGTAAATTTTTAATGAGTATGTAATTTGAAAGGTTTTTGGTGATGCGGTTGGAGACCCATCACCGACAACCTTTATTTCACCATCTTCTCCCCACGCATCTTCCAAAGGTGGCTGAGGATTTTTTAATTCCCTAGCTCCTTTTAAGGTTTTATAGAGAGTATATGTAAGTATGTATTTTGAAGTTCTATTCCTCAAACAAAAGCGTTAAACTAGTAAAAACAATTATAAAACACTTTGTATAGTTACATTAACATACTATTAACATTTAGCTACTATTATGCCCTTTGAGATGTCTACTATAAGCAGCAATTAACGCCGAACAAGTAAATACTCGTAAGTGAGCAAGTGTATAAAGTCGTGTTTACACATCATAACCTCAAAATTCCAGTCGTCATTCTCACGATTCAAATCCGTATCGTAAAGGCACGCTCACACTGTATCCGTGCTGCAGCCACGTCCAATTATCCCGCAAAACGGTACAATAATTCACTGGCAAGTGTCAATGGTTGATGTTATGTAATTTTTCAATATAATAACGATATTGCCTTAATAAGGGTCGCTTGCTCGTGAACTTGAATCACGGAGTTGCGGTTAGTGTGCACTGTACTTAATGTTTTCGTTTTTAACGATGTCCTGGAATTTTTGCTGTGCTGTTATTCTGCCAGTGACGGCCTCGATAGGTAAGTTAGAAGTATGGTATTAGTTGATTGAAAATTTTATTTACTCGTAAACAGGTTTTCAGATATCCTATTTAGCACATAATTATTGGTTTATATCTACTATTAAAATGCTCCAAGTACAGTATCACAAATGCTAATTTCGATGAGGTATCAAATTATTAAATTTAACTCATCTCAAACATTCATGCCGTATTTGTCCTTACTGGTGGCAGAGGTATCAATACTTTTAAACATCACGTGACATAAATGTAATATGTGATAATAATGTAAGATTTAACGCCGTTTTCATACGAATAGACTGCAATATAATTAAGTATAACTTACCCATGAAGGTTTCTTCACGATGTTTTCTTTCACCATCATTATCAACTGTAAAAAATATCACATAGATGGCCTTAAGAAACACACTTAAGTGTAGGCCCGACTCAGGATTCAAACATGTACCTATTTCCTGAAGTATCTGCTCTGTTGACAACGCTACTACTTTTCTTGTCGGTTTTACACGAGTTCAAGAGTTCCGAAAGTTTTAAGTAATAAGTGAGTGAAGTGAGTTATTGAATACTTTTACCAGTTATAATTTATCTCACTATATTCTCCCCCATACACACAAAAATTTATTATGCAGGATACAGTGCTGACAGTACATACATACATACATATACTCACGGCTATATTTCCCTAAAAGGGGTAGCCAGAGCTAAGGAATTATAAATTCCTCAGCCACTTTTGGAAGTTGAGTGGGGAAAAGATGATAAAGATAGAGGTTTTTGGTGATGGTTCTCCAACTGCATCGCCCAAAAATTCCAATAAAAAGCCCCAATACCCTTAGTCGCCTTTTACGACACCCGTGGGTAGAAAGGGGTAGCGACATTCTAAGCCGGCACTACACGGCAAAGCCAGCACTACACGGCTGACAGTGTATCACATATTTGAAATATCTCACTGTTAAACCTAGGTATTTACTTCGAAATACATGGCAATATATTGTTGTGTAATGTTAGTTTAGCCTAACGCATTTCTTCCCGCAGGTGCCGTAAGAAACAACTTAAAATATTGGGCCTTTATGCGGTAGCAGCCACATCACCTAAAACATTCATATTATATTTTTTTCCCATTCAATTTATAAAAATGGCTATAAAATTTCTGTCTCCCAAGCTCTGGCTACCCTTTCGGGATTTATAGTCGTTAGTTTATATATGTCTGTTTCTATGATATATTGGTTTACTTTTTTATACGTGAAGACAAATATTATGTAGAATTTACACCTTAATGTTGCATTTTTACCCTATTATCACATAGTTTAAAGTTTAAGCCCCGGAATCTAAAAACAATACCAAACTTAAGAAATGCAATATTATTCTCTCAATGACCAGTATCAAATAAAAATCCTAGAGCACAAACGGTACACCGCATCGCACATAGAAAAGACGACGGGAATACAGGTTATCTCCCAGTTGATGTAACCCTTAGCTGCCGTAGGAAATCGCGTGGGGTCTTATCTGCCACTATCTCTGATATATCACACGCCATTAGCAAAACACCTTGCGTTGTAGGGTTAAGCTGAGATTTATAAGCGACGCTTTTTAAGATCGTTGACAATAATTTGTAATGTTGCTACACTCGAGATAGTCCAGGTTAAACGTACTTTATTTTATAGTTTTAATATGATATAATGCATCCTGTGAGGTATGTGAGAATAATGATTGTGTTATGCAAATTTGACTTGTGTTTGTATAGAAATTGATGGTTTGCAACTTTGTTTCGTCTAAAAGAATAGAATTAAACGTTGCACGACGTTTTATTTGTGAAAGGGTAGCCATAGCTTTGGATTCAAAAAATCTAAGTTACTGTTCGAAACTATTAATTGATTATAATACATTTATTTATTTATTTATTTATTTATTATAAAAACACAATAATGCACACATCGCGGAATTAGTTTATATTAGTGAAAAAGGATAAAAAGTTCAGAAAATTTACCACCATAATATGACCATATTTGCCATGCCTGTCTGCATGATTGACGATATACTACCCAATGTGCCCCCACGATCTTCAACGTAATTCTTATTTTGTAAGTATGATACCCTTAAAGATAGAGGCTCTGCCATCCCCAAGAAACGATCAACATGAGCATAAGTATAAACAGAAACAATCACTTCATTCCCTGTTCGAATTTGTCAAACGAAATGACGTCTATTATTCACGAAGTTGCTTTTAACGTATTGTGAACTGAGATTAAACCAAGTGCGCTAAATGATGGTGCAAATGATATTATATTTTTAATGAAAATACTATACATTTATTAATGTTGAACTTGTTTTGAGTGATCACAATTTTTTATGTACATGCATACCAGAATATTGGATTTATAAAAAATTCACAGCTGAAACAATGAAGATAAAATCTAAAGTTTTTAAAATATTTTCAATTATTGCACTTCTTATAGGCTAGGACTATACCAAATTTACCTTTATTCGTCTTCTAAATGTTCCTAAATCATATGAACATTCCGTTTCACAATTCTAAACTTAAGCCCTTAATAATAAATAAAGGAAAGAAAAGTTTCGACTCAGGCGGGAATCGAACCCGCGACTTCGGGTATACGCCCCCGTGTCGCTCTGCCATTTGAGCTACCGTGTCAATGGCTGCCAGCGCGAAATTCTTTTATCCTTTATTTCTTTTACACGTTTAAGTAGTGTTTGCGTTTCCTACCTCCGAATTTTTATATACATATACTCACGGCTATATCTCCCTAGAAGGGGTAGCCAGAGCTAAGGAATTATAAATTCCTCAGCCACTTTTGGAAGTTGAGTGGGGAAAAGATGTTAAAAATAAATTTTTACTAATTCGAAATTTCCTGTGTCGAAATTTTTCTTTCCTTTATTTATTCTTTATTTATTAGTAATAATCCCCACATGAGGTTTTCATGAACAAAAAGATTTAAATTAACCCCTTAATTCCTTAACCATACCTTTCATGAATCACTCAGATTCTCTGAGAATACGTACAAAAAGTTTATGATTATTCTGAATGATTTACAAATTGCGTCACATACAATACAGCATTAAGCGTTCTCTTTACTGAAACATACATACAAACATACATATACTCAAGGCTATAAATCCCTAGAAGGGGTAGCCAGAGCTAAAGAATTGGAATTGGAAACTTTGGCCACTTTTGGAAAGTTGTGTGGGGAAAAGATGGTAAAATAAAGGTTGTTGGTGATGGGTCTCCAACCGCATCGCCCAAAAATCCCTTAAAAGCCCCCTGTACCGTTAATCGCCTCTTACGTATACCCACCGGAAGAAATGGGGTAGTGCTATTCTAAGCCGACACTACACAGCAACTTCTCTTCGTAGTAATAATTTTCAGTCTTTACTGAAAAATATTACTATTACACTACTTTTGTCAGTTTTTGTCATCCGTCCGAAAATGTATTTTTTAATTTTGTCTATGTAACCTTGGCCTTGTTTTGTATAACTACACGAATAACTAATTTACCGATCTCACCTTCCAATGGTTATCTGGAAGAGATCGCTTTCAGCGATAAGACTGCAAATTGTACTTCACTGTATGATTATTTTTTGTAAATAATTTGTGTTTGATGTGCAATAAAGATTTTTTCTATTTCTAATGCTATGTCATAATATTGTTTGTGTGCCGAAAAAAAACACATCAATTCCCTCTCTCACAGTTAAAACTATTCAATCCACACAACTTTCCTCCAAGCGCACAATATGTTAGTACCATTGCCTACCCCAGAGGTCGCAGTGAGATACGGTCACCAGATAACGCCTATTAATCGGAGAGCGACAGTGAGATATGCCGGACACGGAACTATACTCAAACACATCAGCTGTTCGGCTTTGCTTGTATGGGAATATGTGTTGTTTAAATTGCTTGTTGAAAAAGTTAATATATTTACATATAAGTGGTAGTTTCTGTAAGCCTCTTTCTTGCCGGAAGCCTGTGACGCGATGAGTTAAGCTAGAAATTTGGTTCAGGTATCGTTTTGTACAGTTCGCGGCCGTGGTGTGCACAAAATTCAGACATCTGATGGAACTGGATTAAGTTAATTGTTACAGAATTTCAAAGTTTCGATTTTGGCCCATACCCTTTGCTTGAGTGTCATAAGCGCGCGCAAACTTTAGTCGATCAGAGATGCGCTGTGACGCGATGAGTTAAGCTAGAAATTTGGTTCAGGTATCGTTTTGTACAGTTCGCGGCCGTGGTGTGCACAAAATTCAGACATCTGATGGAACTGGATTAAGTTAATAGTTACAGAATTTCAAAGTTTCGATTTTGGCCCATACCCTTTGCTTGAGTGTCATAAGCGCGCGCAAACTTTAGTCGATCAGAGATGCGCTGTGATTGGTCGGAAAATTTTAAAATAACTAGTTACCCACTAGTTTAATATTATTTAGCTATTTTTAGAATTTGAATATTTAACGGTGACGGGAAGTTAACGGTGAGGGAAAACATCGCAAGGAAACCCACATGGCTGAGTTGTACTTAGACATGTGTCAGTGTATTCGTACAAAACGGCGATAGGCCTGCCCCCTATCACGTGAGTACACTGTCTAAGCAAAACGTGGGTACCTTCTCTTGAAACTAGATGGCGCTTGCCATGTGAGTTCAGAAGTATTGGTATCTCTGCCAACCCCTTCGGGGATAAACGGCGTGAACGTTTATGTTATGTTATGTTGAATATTTAATGATCCACATCGCCAATAATCACTTAAAAAGAACTCATTTTATTTTATTATTCCTCCTGCCGGTCACCAAGTCGTCTTTTAAAAAAGCCACGAAAAATAGTGGTTAGATCTTTTTTAAGCCGACACTCCACTGAATATGAAAATAGCACTAACCTTTTATTTTGTTACATACATATACTCACGCCATTAGTTCCCATTGGGGTAGGCAGAGACTATTGATCGCCACTTCATACGATCCTGACAAACCTCTCTAGCTTATTTTCTTATTATTTTGTTATTGAAAGATAACGATTAATGAAACAATACGTTAGTGCCACTGCCCACCCCAGAGGTCACAGTGAGATACAGTCACCAGATAATGCATATTAATCGGAGAGCGACAGTGAGATATACCGGACACGGAACTTTACTCTCACACATTAATTGTGTCTTTGCGTTTTATTATGTATGGAGAATATGTGTAGTTCAAAGTCATTGTTGAAAAATATTATGTGCTTACATGTACGCGCGGATACAAACACTAAAGAGAAGTGGTCAAAGCCTTAGAATTAAAAAGTTTTAAGCTATTTTGGGAATTCGAATAGTTGATGAGCCTCCAACCACATCGCCGAACAATCATTAGAAAAGCTCTAATACCCTAAGTCATCTCTTAAGAGACCGCGAAAAAAAGTGGTGAGTTTTTTTAGCGACATGATAGTCCAGTGGGTAGAACACCCGCCCGAAAAACAGAAGGGCGTGAGTTCCAATCCTGGGACGGGCCTACACCAATTTGTCTTTTCTAAAGTCATAATGTGTGGTTAATTTATCATGGTTGCTAACGGTGAGGGAAAACATCGTGAGGAAACCCACATGGCTGAGTTGTACTTAGTCATGTGTCAGTGTATTCGTACAAAAACGGCGATAGGCCTGCCCCCTATCACGTGAGTACACTGTCTAAGCAAAACGTGGGTACCTTCTCTGGAAACTAGATGGCGCTTGCCATGTGAGTTCAGAAGTATTGGTACCTCTGCCAACCCCTTCGGAGATAAACGGCGTGAACGTTTATGTTATGTTATGTATGTTTTCTTTTTTAACGCCGTGCCGTTGCCGTGTAGTGTCGGCTTAGAATAACACTACCCCATTTCTTCCGGTGGGTGTACGTAAGAGGCGACTAACGGTATTGGGGCTTTTAAGGAATTTTTGGGCGATGCGGTTGGAGACCCATAACCAAAAACCTTTATTCCACCATCTTTTCCCCACGCAACTTCCAAAAGTGGCTGAGTAATTTCTGATTCCCTAGCTCTGGTTACCCCTTCAAGGGATTCATAGCCGTGAGTATATGTATGTATGTATGTATTTTCTTTTTTAACCCATGTTTTTTTATTCGAAGAGGCATAAAAGGGTATTGGGCCTTTTAAATAAGTTTTGGGTAATGTGGCAGGAGACAATATGTTGTACTTAGTCATGTAACAGTGTTTTCATACAAATTGGCGATACCGGCCCCCTATTACGTGAGTACACTGTTCAAGCAAAACGTGGGGACTCTAAACACCATGTGACAATGTCACTTGATGTTGAGAAGAATAAGTATCTCCACTACCCCTTTGGGGATATATGGCGTGAACAATTAAGTTTGTTGAGCAATGAGGATGGAGAACCGTTACCGACAACCTTCTTTACACAATGAGAGGCTGAGAAATTTTCGAAATCTGTCTAACCCTTTTTGATATTTATAGCCATAATTATGTATATGTGTGTTAGTACTGGAAAATAAAAACACCGATTTTAATATTTTATCTTTCTGCCGACCTCATAAAATATCATAACCTTGATTATAACGCCAAACTGTCGTATCACCTAGGTGTAAATTAAAAGCACATTACTGCTCTGCTAGTTTCAAAAACAAGGTGGGAAACAAAAAGATGGAACAAAACAATTTCGTATAATAATGGTACTGAGGTTTTTCGAGCATGTCGACCTATTCGATGAATCAGAAATGTATGTTTTTGAATGAACGAAAATCAGAAACACGTTATGTTATTTCTAGTAATTATTTGATTTTTGCTAGCGGACGGGTTTTATTATATCAGCTAATTTCTAGGGAAAGACGGTCTCAGAATATCCGTATTATAATAAAAAGATATTATTTTGTTATATGTTCCGTATACAAATTCACAAGCAAAGCATGTGGCCAAATAAGTTGCTGTTCTACCTACATACAAATAAAGTGAAATGTTTTATTGGCAAAGATTAACAATGTTACATATAATATCGGATCCTGCCTAACTTCCAAAAGGGTTTCCGATGTACGAAAGAGATTCCATGTAATCATAGGTCAATCGACAAAGACATGTTATAAATTACGTAAGACAAGCTACAAAAGTATAACGATACCTAAAATGATATATACACACGACGGGGCGTATACCCGGAGTTTGTGGGTTTAATCCCCGTCGCTGCTGTCGAAAATTTTCCTTTATATACTAGTAATAATTCCCACATAAGGTTTTCATGAGCAAAAACATTCTAACAACCTAAAATATTCAGGCCCAAATTGAGTTAAAGAAATACAAAGCTTAAGAGGGGGTAGACAGATAGTTGCCAGTACGTATTGGGTGTTCAAATAAAAAATTGCGCTATTAAAACTCACGCAACTACTAAATATGAAATTTCTTTTCACATTTTTGGATACATTTATAAAAAGGATATATATACTTCTCAAGCTCTCACTATTTCATATTAGAACAATGTTTAAATTTATTGAAACTCAAATATGTCTCTACCAACCCCACGGCAATGCAGTCGTGATGATAGTTGCAATGATGTGACGCGGTGGAACGGATGCAGGAATCATATCATCTGCTCAATGGAACTGTGGTCGTGCGACGAACGCGAAACGGCGCCCACGCAACTTTCGACGATATTATTGTATGGATATGCTAATCAAGTTTATTTTATAAAAAAATAATAATAAAAAAATTGTCTTTAATGTTATTTATTGTTGTATCTTATAATATTAAATACGACTATATGTTTGAGTAAGTGTCCCACAATACAAGTCTTAATTTTAGGGCTAACTTTATCTGTATATGTTCGTATATTTATTAATTATGTATCACCAGCAATATCGAAAAAAAACAACTAAAAATAATAATTTTAAGCTCACAAAAAAAACTGGAACTAAAACGTTCATGACGTATATGCCCGAAGGGGAGGCAGAAAAATTAATACTTAAAAATCACGTGACATTACCATCACCTGGTGTGAGTGCCCTCATTTTGATTGCACAGTGCACTCATATTATCGGGGCAGGCCTATCACATGACTAAGTACCGCTTAGCCATGTGGATTTTTTCACGATGGATTTCCACATCGTTAACAACCATGATAAATTTATCAAACTTATTAATTAAGAAAAGACACATTCGTGTTGGCGTAACATTAACACACAACTCTCTATGTGAGAGGCGGTGGTGCTTCTATCTACCTAAACACTGAGCTATCGTTGTTTCCACGATATAATTTATGCTTGTGTTAAAAAAACGCTCAATACATAAACTTATTAGCGTTCAGAGCGTAATTATTCTTTTTGATGTTGTTTAATTTCTTAAGTCTTATCCATGAAATAAAACGTAAGCAGAACAATTCCGTGAGTAAGGATTGAAATCTATCTGGTTTCGTCGCAAGCGCATCCGAGTACCCGTATTTTATATTAATGTGGCCGATAGCTTTCAAATGAAATAATGTCGATGTTTATGTCAATGGATTATACACCTGCTTAGCTAAACTGTTGTTGTAGTTCAAATACTCATGCAAAATTGTCATGATGTTTTTCGTTATATTTATTCGTCTACTTGTAGTGTCAGCTTCAAGTTGAGTATTTAAAAGACATGGTATAAATTCAACAATAATAATAATTTTAAAACTTAGAACTTATGGAGATCTTAAAGAAAAGTTGCTATAATTTAGTACATACATGCATACTTACATATACTCACGGCTATAAATCCCTAAAAGGGGTTGCCAGAGCTAAAGAACTAGAACCTCAGCCACTTTTGGAAAGTTGAGTGGGGAAAAGATGGCAAAATAAAGGTTATTGGTGATGGGTCTCCAACCGCATCGCCCAAAATCCCTTAAAATCCCCAATACCGTTAGTCGCCTCTTACGTACACCCGCCGGAAGAAATGGGGTAGTGTTATTCTAAGTCGACACTACACAGCAATTAATAATTTAGTAATTTTTAAATTAAACGTAAGATGCAGTTCGTAACAAGTTGGGAATATTTTTGATATATGTGCAATATATGTTTTACAAATAATGTGAATTCTCAATATATGAAACTGTTACTTCCCTGATGTGACAAATCACACTATTTTGGATCACCATAGTAATAACACACCCTATACAATGTGAAGTCTCCCATGACGGTTTGTCGCTATTTGTACTTATTTTTGACTCACATAATCGATTTGAAAGTACAGATATAAAATTGCAGGCGTAATAAGGCCTGCCCCCTATCACGTGAGTACACTGTCTAAGCAAAACGTGGGTACCTTCTCTTGGACACTAGATGGCGCTTGCCATGTGAGTTCAGAAGTATTGGTACCTCTGCCAACCCCTTCGGGAAAACAGCGTGAACGTTTATGTTTATGTTATGTTTATGCGTAATACTATTGTAATAAACTTCGATGGAATACAACATAGATCAGTCAGACCATCAATCAGTTTTCAAATAAATGACCTTATAAAATATTTAAAGTCCGAAAGTTATAGTCTTTGACTAGTCTAGTGTGAACTTGTTTATATTATAAACGACAATTACGTGATAGTAACTGGTAGTGACAACATAACTAACGCTCCGAAGTGTCTTAAGTTTTTGGTTGATCGGACGATTTACCGGCAATAACAATATTGATCTAGGCTTTATCTCACAAGATGGGGACCAAAACAAAGAAGGAACTTACAATCCGTACTCAACTTAATGCTTGAAGTAATAGTTTTTTAGAATTTACTTATTTATTTATTACCTTTCCATTGTAGCTTTAGTTTTAAAAAATAAACATCCGAAAAGTAAGTGTGAGTATACGATATTACTTTTTATTTTGACTAGTCTTAAATGAGCAAATCACTTTAGTAAATTAAACGTAGTAAATTATTGGCATTATTTGGCTCGCATTCATACCTTATTACTCCCGTGGCCTTGTGGATAGGATACGAGCTTCTCAGTCCGGAGGTTGCAGGTTCAATCCCCGCTGAGAGTTCCATTTAGGTGATAAGCATAAATGATTGGTTCTTAGTCTTGGATGTTATTTATTTTTATAATATATAATGGCTATACATCGTTGAATGAGTATCCCATAATACAAGTTTACTTAGTTTGGGCCTAACTTAATCTGTGTAAAATATGTCCGTATATTATTATTCGTAGACAAGCTGACAAATATATCATTTGTTACAAATTGACGAAGCTAAATACAAAGCATCAGCAGCACTAAAATCATTGAATCACAAATTGAAAATGCAATGCAGATGCTCAAATAAAACACTTAAAACAATATCGACAAAAGTCGAGGAACAGTGTCGGAGAGAAATATTCATAAAGTTTTACCGGTGAAATGGCTTGAAAATTCACGATTCGCTCTTGTCACAACGTTTATCGATAAATCGCCGCGGCTCTGGCACGACACTACCCTGAGAATGGCGATGAGTTCTTTATTTGAATTTGAAATGTCGCGCGAATACGTACTCGCGGTTGTGACGTAACGGTTTCATATCACGTGATTGAATATTTTGAGTTAAAGGCATCCATGCGGAAATAGTCCATTTTTGTGGTTTCGACTTTATTAGTATGCAATACTAAATTTAAAATATGCTAAGGTTTACTTAATGTTCTTGAAATTTGCTGATTTTTAAATACTCTTGTGAATTATGATTATAAAATATCTTACAATATGCTTTATTTACTATCATTTGCATTCACTTGGTGTCCAAAGTAACCTTATTTTAGCTATATTTTTACTAAAATCAAACACAGTAATTTAGGATTCCTCACAATATTTGGCTTTACTACTAGACCCCGTTTATCATGACAATAATATTACTCACCACATAAATGTGATGAAGGCATTGAAAGAAGATTGAAAAAGGGTAATGCGGTAAATGGAGCAATGAATAGCCTAATGACCAGTCAATCGGTGTCTGAAAAGGCCCGAATGGCTGTACATGATGCTGTTCTTGTTCCTACGCTTATGTATGGAAGCGAATGTTGGGTGTGGCAGAAGAAGCATGAGAGCCGAGTGAATGCAGTAGAGATGAGGTCGCTCAGAAAAAATTGTAATATTAGTTTATGTGACTGAGTGAGAAATAGTGTTATTCGTGAAAAATGTGGTGTGAAAGATGATATTGTAAGAAAGATAGAAAAAGGAATGTTGACATGGTTTGGGCACATAGCTCTCTATGATATGGATGATAGAGGATGGATGATAGAAAATTGGTAAAAGGGATCTATAGAGCTAGTGTGGATGGTAATGTTAGTAGAGGGCGACCAATGAGAACACACTTGGACCAAATTGAGAGTGTGCTCAGAAAGGCTGGCGTCCTTAGTATGAAGAATAAAAGAGCATGTATGAAAAGATTGATGGTAAACGAAGCTAGAGAGGTTTGTCAGGATCGTACGAAGTGACGATCGATAGTCTCTGCCTACCCAAATGGATCTAATGGCGTGAGTACATGTATGTATGTATATTTATATGGAAGAGTTCGTGTTTAGTATTTTCTAACGTTATCAATAATTACAAATAATAATTCAGATTTATTTTTACTAAATCCATCGACATCAGTAAAAAACATGGCGATGAAGAACTCCCCTCAAAGAACTTAACCTTATATCTATTCACGATTCTCGCTTCAAAGAGGTATGGAATCTAAATACATACATTAATCCCCAAAAAGGGGTAGCCAGAGCTTCATAGGAAGTTGATAGGGACAAGATGGTAGAGATAAAGTATCGTTGGTGATGGGTCTCCAACCGCATCGCACAAAAACCACTTAAAAAAGCCCCATACCCTTAGTCGCCTCTTACGACACCCGTGGCTAGAATATTGCAGCGGTATAGAATCTGTTTTTAATTTATAATTAATAATATTCATTATACTCAGTAATTTTAGAAGATTGAGAAGGGAAAGGATAATAAAGCATCCAATTTAGAACTCCAGCCTAGTATGTAACATAACATAACATAAACGTTCACGCCGAATATCCCCGAAGGGGTTGGCAGAGGTACTAATACTTCTGAATATCACGTGACTTTGTCACCTGGTGTTCAGAGTACCCATGTTTTGCATGGACAGTGTACTCACGTGATAGGGGGCAGGCCTATCGCCGTTTTGTACGAATACACTGTCACATGACTAAGTACAACTCAGCCATGTGGGTTTCCTCACGATGTTTTTCCTCACCGTTAACAACCATGATAAATTAACCACACTTATGTCTTTAGAAAAGACAAATTGGTGTACGCCCGAGCCAGGATTTGAACACTAGTCGTTTGCACGATAACCGAGTGTTCTACCCACTGGGCTATCACGGTTGCTAAGTTGTCCTAGTATGTAATACGATACGTTCAAAATAAAATGTCTCACCGCAGTGCGAGACTTTAATAAAGGATATAGTTAGTAGGATATATAAAATCATTTCATAATTTTCCATAATTTATTACTTATGTTGTTTTTATGTTGTGCTTATTATGTTAAAATCTAGCCCCTTTTCCTTTCCCTTTGTAAATAGTCTTCATTTTATTTGTAAGTTAAATTAATGTTAGTAAATTAATGAATAATAATAACAAAAAAAAAAAAAATAAAAAAAAAAACTATACTAATATATTTTTTAAGTTGTCATCTCAACTGATTATTATTTAATATCATGCTGTGTACACAGTTTTTTGGTATTATGTCCGAATTTATATTATTTTTTAAATTTTGTATACCAATGCTATGTCATAATACTGTTTGTGTGCCAAATAAATAAATAAATAAATAAATAATAAAAAAACACGTCGTAATGCTAATTACCCAACATTAGGCTATTTGACTGTAATAAAAATATACATTTCTTTTATTTCACTAGTCTTAATATTAATTTTTTGGAGCAATATGTAACAATGCGAGGTAAAAATATTGCATTATTTCACTAAAATCCGTCTTCTAAAATAAGTATTTTCGATGCAACTGTCACGTGACTAAAAACGACCGTGATTGGCTATTTCTATAATGACGTAGATCGCGCATAAACAGACGGTGTATCGCTTCGCTCATTGGTGGTTAATGCGGAATTGACGTCATTTGTGCTACAGCCGCTATATTACTTTAAGTCGCGTTTTCGCGGCAAATTTGAATATTGCATTTTCTTTTTCGATTTTTTAATAAAGACTGAAAAATATTTTTTTAGGGCTCCTTATAAACATATTAACACCGTGAGATAGTTTTCAAAACTTAGTCAAATAGCCTATTTGGAAAAAAAATGCACAAAATACTGCTAAGTATTATGCTAACCGTAAACTAAGATTTAGAAAGCCTTCTTTAGAAAGACTTCATAATTTTAACACATGTTAAGAACCTCCTTAAACTGTACTAACGTTGCAATTATCACTATGGATCGATAGGTGTTATTCTAATACTATTTTCAAACGAGTTTTAATCTGAGCTTGTATTCTGCTATAATTAAAACTTGGTTATAAATGACATAATTTCGTTATAAAGTTTATGTTTATTTTAAAATTATATTTATAAATAATAATTTAAATATTTTGTTCTTTAGGATATTACTTTCCACTACTTTGTACAATCCTGATTCTCGAAACTTCTGTTTACGTTAATCAATTACTTTATGTATTTTAATAACTTCTCAAATTCCAAATATAGCTGAGGAATTTCTAATTCTGGCGGCCCCTTCTAGGGATATACAGCCTTGAGTAAATGTTTCAAAGTATTTAGATTTCTTCTTCACACTTTGAATACCTGTCTTTTAAGATCACCTCTATTTTATTTAACTGCATTTGTCGTAGTCGCCCTCAAAAAATTTAAAAATAAATGATAAAAGCAGAATTGCTCCCACCAACAAGTGTTTAACACAATAAAGTAGATCGAGCAAACAGTCCAAGTTGAGATACAAGTTAACTAATCTTACAAATAGGAACGCAAACAAAAAGTCTTTAATCAAACAATCAACCTACACAGCGCTTCAAGATCTTATTGGAAACATACTGTTAAAGTCGTAAGGATAGTATGATTTATCTTCATTTGCTTTCTACATATAAAATCTGCTGTGTAGTGTCGGCTTAGAATAGCACTACCCCATTTCTTTCGGCGGGTGAACGTAAGAGGCGACTAACGGTATTGGGGCTTGAAAGAGATTTTTGGGCGATGCGATTGGAGACCCATCACCAACAACCTTTATTTCACCATCATTTCCCCATGCAACTTCTAAATGTGGCTGAGGAATTTCTAATTCCTTAGCTCTGACTACCCCTTCTAGGGATTTATAGCCGTGAGTATATGTATGTATGTGTGCTTCCGTTTCCGCTACCTACCGAATACTACGTACTCTAACACATCCTCTCGAAAATAATCACATACTGATAAAATAGTGCACTATACCATTGAAAAAGGACACTGGATGAAGGATTGGAGTTCCCGCTGTGAGTACCATTGCTTATATTCGTCGTATCACAGCTTTTTGCCCGAATTGTTAGTGTTCTTACAGAAGCTTATAATAATCAAATTTATCATAACGGCTAAATTTTATAAATTTTAAAGATAATTACGCCGGTAACCTATAAAATTCACTTGAAATAGTAAACAAAACAGTTATCTACGTTGACGCTGTCACTCATGTTCATTGACAACTGACATTGACAAATAGACCGAACGTAGACAAAAATAAGTGGGTTACCAGAGATAAATAAATTAACTGGGATACCAGTAACAATATTCTAAATTCCATCTATAAATTGGTATTTTTGCCCACATTAACATAGAAATGGCTTCTCAAATAAATAAATCATTGTCTGATTCCAATTTAACATCTCAAATGGAACAAGAAATTATGACCACTCCGCAAAACAATGCAATGGTTCGAAACAAACGAAAATGAAAGTAAACTGGACTTTGATGGTTTTAGGGAGGAGATGATTAACCATATGAACTCCTTGTTTGCAAAGAACCAAAATGAAATTAAACAAATTACCCCCGCACTTTTGGATATTAAGCAAAGTAATTTGAACATTGAAGCATCGATAAAATTCCTTTCTAGCCAATATGAAGATTTGAGGAAAAAATTGGAAAAAATAGAGGAATCATCCAAAAAAGACAAAGAATATATTACCGTTTTAGAAGATAAAATTGAAGAGCTACAACGGGGAAGTCGAAAAACAAATATAGAAATAAAAAATGTACCAATAAATAAAAAGGAACGCAAAGAAGACCTTGTCAGCATGACTCTTAACCTAGCGCAAGCAATACACTGTGAAATGAATAAGACAGAGATAAAGGATATCTATAGAGTTATAAAAAAGAGAGACCAGGAATTTTCCTCCATTATTGTCGAGACCTCATCAACACTCTTCAAAACAGATTTTTTGCAAAAATGCAAAACTTTTAATATACATACGAAGAATAAACTATGTGCCAAACATTAAGGACTTAAGACCCGTGAAGATACTCCAATTTATGTCTCCGAACAACTTACAGCAAAAAACACAAGGCTTTTCTATCTGTCTAGAGAACTATCAAAGACTAAAAACTATAAATTTTGTTGGACCTCGTATGGTAAGGTATATGTATTTGAGGAAGGACGAAAATTCTCCTGTTATTGTAGTAAACAGCGAACCACAAATATCAAAACTAATGCACGGTTTGTGACTAGCCGCTAAGTTGTAACCGCATAACTCTGCTTTAGAATTTAAGTTTGTTTTGATTATTAAATTGCATGAATTAGCTCTAAGTAAAATAGGATACATATATTATTTACATTATTATTTAATTTTTGTAACATATGTTCCTTTAATGAATTTCATAAGCTCGGTACATACAGAGATAAATACTTTAATGCCAGCTTTTGAATTATTATACTCAATTACCTTAATGCAGTCCTTATATTCATTTGTTTTACTGTTGGTTTTTGGTAAAATAAGCCCGTACAGTCTGTGGTTAAACAACACACTAAATAAATACTATTTACGCCTTGCTACACTCTACATATTAATAGCACCCCGTAATTTTAATGGAAGGATTAATGGATAGCAATATTTTACATATAAATGCGTTAGACTCTCTTTGCGTAGCCCAATCAATTAGCTGTGAAGTACAAAAGCTTTCTGAATCAATAGAAATAACTGACAAAGACCTTAAAATATTTACTCAGAATATAAGAAGTATTTACAAAAACTTAGATGACTTACAAGTCACTTTATCGAGTACTAAAGATGAAATGGATATTATACTGCTTACCGAGTGTCGACTAAATTCTGAGAGGCAGATACCTCAATTGCAGAATTATAACTCATTTTCTACTACAAATCACGTTAACCAGTGTGATGGAGTAGTAGCGTACATACAAAATAATCATAATGTAAATATGACTGAAGTATTTCTAGACCAAGCATCTTGCCTACAGTTAGAAATAGATGAATATACAGTTTTGGGAATCTACAGACCCCCAGCTAATACGAATGTTACTAGGTTTGTCGACTCATTAGATTCTTACTTAACGACAATTAGTAAAACACGAAAAATTATTTTAACCGGAGACATCAATATAAATCTTAAACCCAACTCTAATGAAATACCCTTACATCGATCAAACAGACTATACTACTTAAATGCGTTGGCTGGTCATGGACTGTTACCAGGACATGCTCTGCCCACAAGGGGGAATAGCTGTTTGGATCATTACTTTCTAAAACTGAATGATATTAATATATTAGCCTCAATTGCTGTCTTAGAGACGAGTGTTACTGACCATTGGTCGGTTTTACTGGTTTTAACAAAACAAATAAATAAAGCCAAAAGTCCCTTGTATCATTCCAAAACGAACTATGAAAACGCTCTATCATGCTTGGAAAAAGAAAACCTCAGTGAGCTTTGTCACACCAAAGACCCGTGTCTTATGGTAGAAAAACTTATAAACAAAATAAGACACTGTTTATCAGAAAATACGGTCATAACTCAGATTTCGAAAAGAAATAGAACAATTAAGCCCTGGATCACAGCTGGCATATTACGTTGTATACGAAATCGTAACAACATGCAAAAGAAATTAAAAACTGATCCAGACAACCTGATTCTGAAAATAACATATAGGAGATATAGGAACCATTGTAATAACATCATAAAAAGATTAAAAAATAATTACTATAAAAAAATTCTTAATGATAACTTAAAGGAACCTAAAAAGATTTGGAACGCTATAAATACAATTTCGCACCGGAAAAGGGTAAACAATCAACAAGTTGACTTGTTAAAGTATTCGCAATCTCCTCCGCAATCAGTTAATGTTGTCAATGAATATTTTGCAAATATTGGAAAAAAACTTGCCGAAGACATTAAGAATAACACTCCAAGGCACCTGCTTCAGAAAGATGGTAAAGAACATGAACATCAACAAACACAATTAAATTCTTTTGGGCTTAGAGACACCGATCCCAACGAGGTGAGGTCTATAATTATGGGACTGAAATCAGACAGTGCACCGGGTTGGGACGGAATTCCCGTCAAATTTATTAAAATGGCAAGTGGTTTGCTGGCTCCCATTCTGTCCAATCTGGTTAATGAATGTTTCGCGTTGGGCGTTTTTCCAAAGCCCTTAAAGCGCTCTGTCATAATCCCAATCTACAAGGGTGGAGACAAGGGTGACCCATGTAGCTATCGTCCAATTTCTATACTACCAGTAGTCTCTAAAATTTTTGAAAAATTAATGTCATTAAGGCTGGTCAACTATTTGAATAAATATAATTTGATTTCGAATCACCAATTTGGGTTTAGACAAGGATTGTCCACGGAGGATGCAGTAATAGAATTAACTTCATATATTTCAAAACAGGTTGACAAAAAGAGAAAATGTCTTACCATTTTTTTGGACATAAAAAAAGCATTCGATACTGTATCGCTTCCTATTCTCCTTCAAAAACTTGAAGACATTGGCATTAGAGATGTCCCATTAAGGTTGTTTACTGACTATCTTGAAAATAGGGTACAGTGCGTAAAGATTGGAGACTGCATTAGTCAGGAATCAGGAATCACCTATGGAGTGCCCCAAGGTTCAGTCCTGGGCCCCACCTTATTCTTGATTTACATTAACACCCTTTGTAATATGAACATAGTTGATGGACAAGTTTTCTCGTATGCAGATGATACTGCTTTAGTCTTACACGGAGATAACTGGGCAGCGTTGAAAAATTCCGCTGAGCATACTCTGGCAAGGGTGACAAAGTGGCTAACTCAAAATTGCCTTTCGTTAAACACAAACAAAACTAATTATATGTGTTTTTCTAATTATAACAGCTCACAACCTGATGACAGTTTTAAATTGAAAATACATTCATGTTATTATGACCTCAGTTCTCAAGCATTTGTACCTAGTTGCCACTGCGATACTATTATCAGAGTAAAAACAACAAAATATTTGGGGATCATTATTGACCAACGTCTAACATGGCATTCTCATATAGACATGGTGATGGAAAGGGTTAGAAAGTTAATGTGGATATTTAAATCTCTTCGCCAAGTTGCGTCACAATCCCTTATTACCCAGATTTATACTGCGCTTGCCCAATCAGTCATTAGTTACTGTATTCCGGCTTGGGGAGGAGCTACGAAAGTCAAATTCCTAGAAATAGAGAGGGCACAACGTTCATTACTGAAAGTTATGTACTCTAAACCATATCGATTCCCTACTAATGATCTTTATGCCCTCTGCAGGCTACTATCGGTTAGACGACTATATATTCTGAGATGCATTTTGCGTGTTCATAGAAATATTCCCTATACTCCACAGACAACTACCACCAGAAAGGCAAAATTGGCTATAAAAGTAGATCTAGTAAGAACCGCATATGCAGGCAGGCAATATTCCTGGCAGTCAGCACACTTGTACAACACAATTAATAAGGAATTGAACATTCTCCCTAAATCTATTAATGAATGTAAGAAAATAGTTACCAACTGGCTAGTAAAACAAACTTACGACTGCACTGAGCAATTGTTTAAGAATAAAAATTAAGTAAAATAGTTAACAAATAATGTGTATTGTTTATTATTACAATTCTATTAAATATAATATGGAAATAATTAATTAATTTAAAAATAAATTTATCAATTTCATTTATCTTTCTTTTTGATATTATTTAAGAACAACTTTTACTCTTACATTAGAGAAAAAATCTTATGTTGCAAATATAAATGTGGATGTGAAAAGTTACTTAAAATGTAAACCGAAGAATAAATAGTTTTAGTCTTCTTTTGGAATGTTGCATGCATAAATAATTATAAAAAAATAAATGATTAAAGGTTTGATTGAATAATTTAATGTAATAATATTTAAATTTTGAAATTATTTTGAATACAAAATAAAAACAATGTTTTGGATTATATAGTTTTATCGAAAATTAATAAAAATATGATATATTACTCAACAATAATTAGAATTCAAATGTATTGGATTATGTAGTTTCATCGATATTGTATTATTTGCAATCGGAGGAGCGGGGTCCCCTGGCACAGGTATTTGTTTACTTAAAAGGGGGCTCCAACCTTATACTTCTGTAAAAAAACCATGAAACTGAATAAAGATTTTTGTATTTTTTTGTATTTTTTTGTATGTATGTATGCAAAACACAAAAGTATGAGGCGAATACTGGGACTTTGTGGCATTTAAAGCGGAAAGATGTGGACGGAGACTCATCACCAAGAACCTTTTTTATACAATATCTTCCCCACTTAAATTTCATAAGTGGCTGAGTAATTTCGTATTCTGTTAAAGTCTTAAGGATAGTATGACAATCTTCATTTGTTTTCTGCACCCAAAACACCTTGGTAAATGACTCCGTATATCAAAAGTTGAACAATTGGCATTATACTTGTTGATCTTTGATTTGATTCCCAAAAGCTACATTCGAGAAACATATTAATGCGGCTTTTAATTTTTTTTGTTAATATTCGTTTTTATATGTTTTTACAGTGTGTTGTATTTTTTGTCACTTATGTAAATTGTGCCAAATAAATGTCTTTTACTTTTAACATAACATAACATAAACATTCACGCCGTTTATCCCCGAAGGGGTTGGCAGAGGTACCAATACTCCTGAACTCACATGGCAAGCGCCATCTATTTGCCAGAGAAGGTACCCACGTTTTGCATAGACAGTGTACTCACGTGATAGGGGGCAGGCCTATCGCCGTTTTGTACGAATACACTGTCACATGACTAAGTACAACTCAGCCATGTGGGTTTCCTCACGATGTTTTCCCTCACCGTTAGCAACCATGATAAATAATGATCTTTTACTTTTACTCTCGACTTTTTACTTTTAGGTTTGATAGAGTTGACAATGAATAATCCAAAAACTTAAAAACAAGTGAATTAGCTAATTAAGATGATTTTGTATTTCTGAGGATATGAGATGGCTACTGTCACGCATATATTCATAAAAGTCTGCAAACCCGTACTAAACGAGTGTGGTGGGTAAAGGTTGGGACTAAGCCACTCGCTGACAATTTATTATGTAGGCTTTGATGAACCTTGGTAGTTATAAAGAACTTTTTTGCGTAATTTATTGATTATTACAAATAAATAAAGGATAAATAAAGGAAAGAGCAATTGGCAGAGCGACGGGGGCGTTTACCCGAGGTCGCGGGTTCGATCCCCGCCGGTGTTAAAGTTTTCTTTCCTTTTTTTATCCTTTATTTATTAAGTTTTTGCGGCCTAGATTTTAAATGCACTATAGATCCATCAAGGAATAAATAAATATTATATGTATGTATTTTATGTAAAAAGAAGAGATTGTAAATATACTTTTTTACACAAATAATATTTTATTACTTCATCTGACCATTTATTTTTATATCAAACTAATCAACGCATCAAATTAATCATTTAATATTAAAACATATAATATTATAACATAACATAACATAAACGTTCACGCCGTTTATCCCCGAAGGGGTTGGCAGAGGTACTAATACTCCTGAACTCACATGGCAAGCGCCATCTAGTTTCCAGAGAAGGTACCCACGTTTTGCTTAGACAGTGTACTCACGTGATAGGGGGCAGGCCTATCGCCGTTTTTGTACGAATACACTGTCACATGACTAAGTACAACTCAGCCATGTGGGTTTCCTCACGATGTTTTCCCTCACCGTTAGCAACCATGATAAATTAACCACACATTATGACTTTAGAAAAGACAAATTGGTGTAGGCCCGTCTCAGGATTGGAACTCACGCCCTTCTGGTTTTCGGGCGGGTGTTCTACCCACTGGACTATCATGTCGCTCTCTATCATTATAATATTAATGAAGGAGAAATTTTCTGTTTTATTTCAACTTTTGGTACCATTCATAGATCTTTTTTAAATTATCTATAAGAATAATTTATCAATCTCTTGAACTAGTAGTATGATTGGTTTTTAACACAGTTGTTACAAAAATGCGAATATGATACTGGGAATAAATATACTCAGCCGTTATTTCTGAAGAGAATTGAATAACAACGAGTATAGTTGTAATTAGTCTATTTAATGTGTAAAAAATATGAAACATTCACTATACAGCTTTAATTCACAACAATTACCGTTCAAAACTGACAAAATGGGACTTAAACAAAAGCTCTCTAACCTTTAGTACTTGGCAACATTGAAAAGCCATTACTGCAGTCTAACAGACCCACACTTGTCAGGTGAGCGCCCACACGGTTCAAAACTAGAACTAAAATTATTTTCAAGTATGTATGGCGCTCTTCATCAACGTAGTGTTGGGGTACCACGTTATCGATGAGTGGAACATGATTTTTAAATATTTACAACTTTATCGATAAGTGAAACATTATAATTAAATAAATACTTTTAAAGAGGGCAGGCAAGAATAAAAAAACTGTCACTTTCTCAAATATCAATCACAGATTCTTTAAATTCACTAAGTTTAGACGCAATAAAAAATTGTAAGAATAAAAATAAGAATATAACATGATAATATATAATATAATAACATGACGATAATTTATTATTCTATGTATTCAATAAATAAAATCGTTCAAAATAGTTCACTAATAATATTTATTTCTTGTAAGTATATTTTGATTAAAAAATTAAAATTAAAAAAGTAAAACTATAGTTCTAATAAATGATTATCGTACTTGGATAAAAACACAAGTTAACGCAGTGCAAAAAGTTTGCGAGAATAATACAAAGTAGCAAATCTCGGCCTGCACAAATGGAAATAAATAATTTAGTTACTGTTCTATCGATAAACATACTTCCCATCTCTCTCAGGCACAATCAAGCGCATGACAGGCGAATCCAACTCATGTATCTTTCGTCGGTTTTGTTCACAATGGACACAATTAATCTCCGCTCGATAGGGAAGGTCAACATTAGGCAATCACCTAATTGGGAGACGATTCATGCATTTCTTTGCTGGTTATTAAATTGTAGATGAGTGGGCCTTAGTTGCGACATCAAAGATTTTTGCTCAGCTAAATCTATTTTGTTTGTTAGACATCGGTAAATACTAGACTTATTATTGTGTTAATGAGTAATTAAAATATTGTGTCATTGAATAATTTTTAAGACGTTCGAAGTGACACTCTTAGCATTGTAGATGGATATATAAGTGATTGCAGAATGATGTTTATAATATTACTATACTAGAGTATGAATTTTCTATAGCGTTTCATAATAGAAATATTTATCAAGCGAAGTAGAAATCAAATTTGAAATTGGCAATTGATTATGAAAAAATATGTAATATTTCATTGTTTCAGGAAATAAAATGTCTCATTAAAATATAGTTTAGCTCTACTACAATTTCTAAGGAGTTACTGTGTTACAGGTAAATTGTGTTCGTGAATAGCAATGATAAGCCAACCCCTGAAAGTTATCTTATACGAGAAAATTTTACATTTGGTAGAAACTTATTAAAACTCTGTCTTTAGCTTCAAAGATAATCATATATATCTAAGCCTCTGCTATTCATTTCAACACCAAAAATAACAAAATAATGACATGAACGAAACCTCTACAGCTAGTAAACTATAAACGTGTGTAATAAATATTTCATCTAACATATTTTACAATAGACTACAGTGCCAGTGACCGTTTGAACCTACCAAAGACCCAATAATTAGCAAGCCTGTGCAAAATTTTGTGCCGATTTGAACGTATAAGTTAGTCCCTATTAATAATAGTTAATAAATAATAATTATTCAACCATATTGTGTGTAGTTACCTGATAGAGATAATGTTTGTATTATTGGTGATTTTCTAAATAATTATAACATTTAATATTTTTGAGATATAACAATGCTTTTTATAAAGTATTTAGTCCTATTCAAATTATCAAACGAATTTCAGAAGCTTGTAAATTTGAATTTAAATATAAAATTTATAATTGGTTTATTAAAAGTGGCTACCTGTCACGCACAGTAGGATTTCTATGCTGAATAGATATTACATACATACATACATATACTCACGGCTATAAATCCCTAGAAGGGGTAGCCAGAGCTAAGGAATTACAAATTCCTCAGCTACTTTTGAAAGTTGAGTGGGGAAAAGATGGTAGAATAAAGGTTGTTGGTGATGAGTCTCCAACCGCATCGCCCAAAAATCCCTTAAAAGCCCCAATACCGTTAGTCGCCTCTTACGTACACCCACCGGAAGAAATGGGGTAGTGCTATTCTATGCCGACACTACACAGCAATAGATATTATTATACTTATATATTTTTAGATATTAGTATACTGAACAGAATAGAAAAGTAATTTCTTTCAGTATACTAGAGGTCAACGGTTTTAAATATATTGTTTTAAAATTTAGTTTTGGAACCAATGGACAATTGTAAGATGACTGATGACTCAAAATTTTTAATTTTGTTTGTAATCAATAATCCAGTCTTTTCCAAACCAATTCATCATTTTAAAACTTTACTAAACTGAATTGTGTTGTTTCAGATGTGAAAACGCGGGGAAAAATTTTAGGTATAATTTTCATAAAATCATCTTTACTTTACATTTATTACAATTGGTTCAGAAAATATTTGATTAAAATTAAAACAAAACAGGACAAGTTCTCATGATGTATAGAGAACAGACTAGTTCAATAACTGGTCGCAAAGATGCGCAGACGCAAGCTATAGGCAATTAACGCATGAACCGATCTGAGCTGTAATCTATGACTTCATTTCACTATTATGCTAAAACACGTTTTAAAATACTGAGTTTTTTTGTTGAACGGATAATGTCAATCGTGGTCAATATGTGTCATGAAATAATGAATAATATAATATAAATAAACTCTTCTTGTTTTATTTATATGACGGAAAATTATACAACGGAAAAACACTGTAAATTTGCAAAAATATGGTCGTTCTGCACGTCAACTCAAACGTTCACGCCGTATATCCCCGAAGGGGTTACAGAGGTACTAATACTTCTGAACATCACGTGACATTGTCACCTGGTGTTTAGGGTACCACGTTTTGCTTGGACAGTGTACTCAAGTGATGGGGTTATGCACGATTTTAAAATAATAGCATGACCAACAAAAAAGAGAAGAGGCTTATAGCTGTACTTATTTAAAAATCTTTTCATCACTCAATTTTCAATGTTGGATGAAGAATTTCTGATTCTAAAGCTCAGCCATATATACATACATATTCTCACGCCGTTAGTGCCCATTGGGGTAGGCAGAGACTATCGATCGCTACTTTGTACGATCCTGGCAAACCTCTCTGGCTTCGTTTACATCCATCAATCTTTTCATACATGCTCTTTTATTCTTCATACTGCGGACACCTGCCTTTTTGAGCACATTTTCTATTTGATCCAAATGTGTCCTCCGAGGTCGTCCTCTACTAACATTACCTTCTCTATATATCATATTTATGGCTATAAAAGTCATAAACGGGTATTTTATGTTTATAGACTTAAATTTAGTTCTCAATCAAACTGCTTTCAATCATAGACTTATAGCTTTGAATCCCAAAACTGCTACTACTCCAGAAAACTAGAGAATCTTTACACGCTATTTCAAAAGCTCACCTCACTGATTTTCCATCTTAAATTAATTCCAAATGAATAATTGCACGTGCGCAAGTGCAATAGCGATGCATAATAGCGGCTCAACAATCGCACCGGGTCGCGACGCCCGGGGTCACGGGTTCGCGACCTGGAATGGCTATTGGTGATGAGCACGCGAAGATTCTACTTTGTGTTCATTCAAAAAACTATTTTGAAAATTACCTCGTTTTATTTTTGTAGATGACCAACGGTTTGTGATGCATTACTTCTTATGCGGCTTAGAACAGCAATACACCATTTCTACTTGTGCGTGATTGTAAAATGCTTAAGGTATAGGGACATTTACAGGTATATTCCGGCGATGCGGTTGGAGACCCATCACCAACAACCTTAATTTTACCATTTCGCCACTCAACTTCCAAATGTCGCTGAAGGTTTTTTTATTACGAAGCTCTTCCTACCCATTTTAAGGACTTATAGCTGTGAGTATACGTTTGCATGTGTGTATGTACTTCTGCAAATTTTGTAATGTAAAGTGTGAAAGAAGTTGTTTTAAAAAAGATAATAGAAAAAATGTTTAAGCGGTTTGGACATTTAGCGAGGACGGATGAATTGATGAAAGAGATATATAGGGCTAATGTGGATGGAAAGCCAGAAGAAGACTCAGATGACTGAGTTGAGTACACATTAATATTTAAAAAAACTACGATACTAACAGCTTTAGTTTGTTAGGTTAATTTAGCTTTTTATTCATTTTGTTAAGAAAATTAAATTTCTTTAAATTATTAAACAGTGACAACTATATTATATTTATTATCAATCACCTATTGTTTGTCTTTCAAAACCCTGAAAACATTTTCTTTTTACTATTTTACCCTTATTAAAGTACTAAAATCGTATGTGCAACCTTTTATTCTATATGTGTATTTCCTCAACCAAAATAAGACTTCGTATAATTGCTAAATAAATTCAAAGTCCAACATTCTCTCCGTATAGAACGATTAACGTTATTGTTTGTTTAACTTTATGGTTTTTGTAAGTAGACGCGTGACTTTAAAATTTGTTATATGTAAATGAGAGATTCGCTGAGAAGGCTTCGAAGGTTTCGCTTTTGTATCTTTTTTAACAGCATTTACAGCTTTTAAGCTTCAACAATACGAGCTTCCAACTTTAATGTTTTAGGAATGATCTGTGATAAGTTTTGGTACGTGAAATTTATGTTTAGAATTCCATCTATTGTCAATCAAAAGTCATAAAACGTATTATTTTCAGGAAGATGTGATGTAAGGTAGTCATATTTAAATATATGTAATTTGAAGTATTGATTTTTCTGTATTACGCCGGCTTAGAATAGCACTACCCCATTTCCTCCAGTGGGGTACGTAAGAGGCGAATAACGGTATTGGGGCTTTTAAGGGATTTTTTTGGGCGGTGCGGTTGGAGACCCATCACCAACAACCTTTATTTTAACATCTTCTCCCCACTCACATCACGTGACTTTGTCACTTGGTGTTCAGCATACCCACGTTTTTCATGGACAGTGTACTCACGTGATAGGGGGCAGGCCTAACGCCGTTTTGTACGAACACACTGTCACATGACTAAGTACAACTCAGTCATGTGGGTTTCCTCACGATGTTTTCCCTCACCGTTAACAACCATGATAAATTAACCACACATTTGTGTTTAGAAAAGACAAATTGGTGTAGATCCGACCCGGGATTTGAACACTAGTCGTTTGCACGATAACCAGTGTTCTACCCATTGAGCTATCACGTCGTAAATAGATAATGTACAATAAAGATGTATTCAGAAGTCAAACAGTCTGTTTAAGAGAAAACTCATTAACGTCAGAATAAATCAAGAGGGTTTTTGGAATCTTATGACAAAATGGCGGTTAGTAATGTCTGCATACAACAGTAATATAATTTAATGCAAAATATATGAAAATGATAATAATAAATAGTTTGCCATATTCATGACGTAAGGAAAACAAATACGATTACTAGATTTTACATTAATAAGCATCTTAACACCTTAGGTCATGCATGGTGATCTTAACTGTAAGGATTAATTTTAAAAGAACTAGTATTGAACTGCTGTGTAGTGCGGGCTTAGAACAGCGCTACTCCATTTCTTCCGGTGGGTGAACATAAGAGGCGACTAACGGTGTTGGGGCTTTTTAAGGGAACATTGGGCGATGCCTTTATTTTATCATCTTTTCCCCACTCAACTTTCCAAAAGTGGCTGAGGAATTTCTAATTCCTTAGCTCTGACTTCCCCTTTTAGGGATTTATAGCCGTAAGTATGTATGTATGTACGAGTATGTAGTGTTGTAACAAAAACATTTCAATATAAAACTCAGAATATTATAAGACTCATATTGTTTATAGAATAAACTTATACTACAACAATATCAATTAACATTTGATCTTAAAAACTAATCGAAATAAAACGGTGTTTTACGATTTGAAAAGCTGTTTATTTGTTCGTGACTCAAAGCCGGAAGGAATCCGAAATTTAAATAATTGAAATTGGTGCGTTTGGACCACGCCCAAACCGAGTTATTTTTTTCTCATATATTAATGTAATAATAATAATTTGCTTGTGGAGCAGAGCAATCATCTTTTTAAGAAAATATTGTGTGTGCGTTCGGTTATTCATTTTTGTTTTTTCTGGTTTAAGAAGAATAAATACAGATTTAAGCTTACTTATGTCCTGTATAATTCTCATACAATGTTATTTATTACCAAACATTGTATGTTTGCACAATTGTAGGCACATACAATGATTAGTAATAACATTGTATGAGAATTGTACACGACATATGTAAGCTTAAATCTTTATTTTTTCTCAAACCAGATAAAACAACGCTGCTGATAATAAAATATTTATTGCTTTCACAGCCATGGTATTGGTTTTTGATGTGTGCTATGATGCCTATTACAAGTCTGAACTATTTTTAACACTATAAACTCATTATATAGCAAACATTGTAAAAGTATTACAATATAGATATAGTCAAAAAATATTATATAAATGGAATATTATTATAATTTAAACAACCCTAGCACATTTTTAGAAATTATACAAACATGCTCCCACAATGAAAAGAAATTCTGCAAAATCATACTTTCAAAAGCACCAAGTGATTTCCGAACGCACCAGTCCGTTGAAATGTGTAATACATGCGTGTTTCAAATGCGGTGGTCCAGAACAGTCACAGCAGTTTGTTTTAAAACGACAACCAGCAATAAAGTCATTGGGGTTTCCGCGAAAAATTTACTGCGAGGGAATCTGAGGATGAAAGGAGAAATGTACGATATAATTTAAATCTTTTTGTTCATGAAAACCTCATTTAGGGATTATTACTAATAAATAAAGAATAAATAAAAGGAAAGAAAAATTCCGCCTGTGTCGAAATTTTTCTTTCCTTTATTTATTCTTTATTTATTAGAAATGTACGATATGTAAAAAAATATGTGACATAAGAGAACTTTATTTAAAAGTAATGTACTTTTTATAATAGTACTTTAAGTTCTAGTAGTTTTAGTGTAGTATATTTCGAATTTTAATTTTAATACTTATTTTAGGTACACGTTTGTTAAATTAATTTTACACAAACGTAAAATTCTAACCTATATAACATTGATATTTAATAATTTATTTGCTGTGTAGTGTCGGCTTAGAATAGCACTACCCCGTTTCTTCCGGTGGGTGTACGTAAGAGGCGACTAACGGTGTTGGGGCTTTTAGGGATTTTTGGGCGATGCGGTTGGAGACCCATCACCAACAACCTTTATTTTACCATCTTTTCCCCATGCAACTTCCAAAAGTGGCTGAGGATTTCTGATTCCTTAGCTCTGGCTACCCCTACTAGGGATTTAAACAAATATCAATAGCATTTTTATTTTATTCAAAGCTTCTGTATGTCTTAATTTGCTTTTAAAATCGATGTGTGTGAACTGACAAAAAACTTAAACAATTATTGTCAAAGAAAAGTTCAAAGAATTTTATAATTTCTTACACCAATCCCCATATAAATAACATCCACTAGCCGGCAATATTTAAACTACATACATACAATATACATACATATACTCACGGCTATAATTCCCTAGAAGGGGTAGCCAGAGCTAAGGAATTATAAATCGGAATCGGGAAAAGATCGTAAAATAAAGTTTTTTGGTGATGGGTCTCCAACTGCATCGCCCAAAAATCCAATAAAAAGCCCCAATACCCTTAGTCGCCTCTTACGACACCCGTGGGTAGAAAGGGGTAGCGACATTCTAAGCCGCCATTACACGGCATATTTAAACTGTTCACTGTTTTTCACTATAAATTAAAGCCCTTTTGGTTAAAGTCCAGATAGCTCAGTGGGTAGAACACTGCTTATCGTGCAGACGATGATGGATCAGATCCCAGGTCAGGCCTACACCAATTCGTATTTTCTAAAGTCATATGTGTGGTTGATTTTACATTACTGTTAACAGTGAAGGAAAACATCGTGAGGAAACCCTCATGGTTAAGTTGTACTTTGTCACATTGACAGTGTATTCGTACAAAACGGCGATAGACATGGCCCCTGTCACGTGAGTACACTGTCCAAGTAAAACATGGGTACTTTCAATACCAGATGATAATTCCACAAACCCTTTCTGGAATTTACATCATGAACGTGTGAGTTTTAGTAAAAGTTGACAGTATTCCTTTTTTCTTTACAAAAATATATTAATTTTGAATTCAAAATGAAAAATCTTAATAGAAAAATCCTCATCATGGCTATAAATCTCTAGAAGGGGTAGTGAGGCGGCTTCAGAATAAGTAATTGTTCAGCTACTTTTGGAAATTGAGTGAAGAAGTTATCGAAAATGAAAGGTTGGTGGTGGCGGGTCTTCAACCGCAGTGCCCCCCAAAAACACCGTAAAAGCCGCAATACTCTTACGAAAAACCACGGGGTAGTGCTTTTTTAGGCCAACACTACACAGTAGCTTATTTATTTAGAATAATACGATACGTACTGTCAAATTTGCTTATGACAAAGCTTAAGGCGTTTTTTTAATTAATTTAATAAAACCTTAAAAATTGTAGCCTATGTGTTATTCTGATGTAAAAGCTATAGCCTATGTGTTATTCTGATGTATAAGCTATATTGTGGTAAAGTTTCATTCAAATCCATTCAATAGTTTTTACGTGAAAGAGTAACAAAGATCCATACATACATACTTACAAACTTTCGCCTTTATAATAAAATACGATAGAGAAACCATTCGTATAAAAAATATAACTTTTTCGTACAAGCTGAATGACTCAGTATAGTTAAGCGAAATAAAATCAAATATATTCAAGCAGCAGTACTTACTTACTTATACTCAACCCCATATTCCCAGTTAAGAGGGCAAACTTTCTATCATTATTTCGCACGATCCTGAAAAATCTCTCTTGCTTCCCTTACATTCATTATTCTTCTCATACATGCTCTTATATTCTTCATACTTATTATTCTTTCCATAAATGCTCTTCTAATATTCTCATTTCAGATTATCGCGTTTATACTCGTAAGAACGTTTTCAATTCACTTTCCAAAATTTCTGTTCGGTTGTACTCGACTAACAACACACATTGAATCTCTATATATCTTTTTCCCCACTTTGCCTGAATTTATCCGCTCTACGTGCCGAGTAAACCTTAGAATTCCTTTTTCTATCTTGACCTGGACGCCTAGTACGAGCAGTATTTTATCGTCATAATATCGGTTAGAATGAGATGACAGTATATGATACTATGTAATTGCGAAAGAGATGGCTATTTTATACAATGCGTTACCCAGTTAAAGGGTTGCCTTTGCAAGCCTTGCTGACTAGCTAATGGCTGAAATTATACAGAAATCATAGCTATAAAGAATATAGAACTAAAATCAAATAACAAAAAAAAAAAACACTTCAAAACATTATCCTCCTCACATTCGCAACCTCTTTGGCTCTCATTCGAATTAACTCGTACAAAAACACGTGGTGAGCAATTTTCGTTCAGAAATCTTTACAAATGTAAAAACAAGGGCCACGTTCTTACACTCGTCGGTTTGTTAAAATAATTGCTTTGATAGCGCAAAGTAAAACAATCATTTCGAAACGAGGGCCGAGCATTTTTGTTCCACTTTTAAGACGAAGTTTCTGAGCGTCTCTTTTCGGAATCCAGTTAAAATTTTGATGGCTTCATTAAAATTAAAATTAGTTGTGTTAATCACTTTCTTGGTAAAAAATATTGCGTTGATTGTCGCTTTATGCAGGCGAAATGGTATTAATGGTGGTGTGTGGTTACTTTACAGGCTATTATTAAATATTGAAAATACTTCAAAAAAATAGAAAATTATTTAATAAGTAAAAGGCAGTATAACTTTTCTCACATAATTTCATAGCTCCTTTTGGAATTTGAAAGTTTAGTTATGAAGTAAAAATTGTGTGTGAAGAGCTTCAAAATTATTATGTTGTTCTGACCCGACACTACACATCTACAAATAAACTTTTAAGTGTTTATGCTACCAGTTAAGAATTAAAAAACAAAATTATAAAAAATATATTCAATAAACATTGCATTAAATTTCAAATAATTCATAGAATCAACTTCCATAATTTCCATCACAACACACAATATGTTTTCCTCAAAGTCGTTTAAACTTAGAATTTATATCTTAAACAAATAAATTTCTCTCAGCAGCCAAAGAAACGAAACATGAGCCGTGAGTACATTTCTGTTTGAATACAAAATTTGCACGCATTCGTATAGCGTGTTAGTTATTATTGCACATAAAAGTGTGGTTGCAGACCATCTTCGCTTCAAACAAAGTCATTTGGATATTATTTGAGTTCTATTTTACTGCACATGGATTTACGAAACTTAAATTATGTGTTTTACGAAACTTAAATTATGTGTTAAATTTTAAAAATACTTACATACTTATACTCACGCCTGTTATTTCCATTGGAGTAGGCAGAAACTATCGATCGCCACTTTGTAAGATCCTGACAAATCTTTCTTGCTTCTGTCATATTCGTCATTCTTCTCATACATGCTCTTTTATTCTTTTAACGCTCTCCATTTGATTTTCAAACATCTTACGCGACCATCCTCTTCCAACAACACCACCCACATTTGCACTACATATCTCTTTGGCTACTTTACGTGCATCCATCCTCTCTAAGCCCGTCCAAATTTCCTTAACAAGAATGGAATTCTCTATCTTGCACTCTACATCATCTTTCACACCTAAACTTTCACGAACCACACTATTTTTCATTCCGTTGCACAACCTTACATACATTACATACATACATACATATACTCACGGCTATAATTCCCTAAACGGGGTAGCCAGAGCTTTGGAATTAGAAATTCCTCAGACAATTTTTGGAAGTTGAGTGGGGAAAAGATGGTAATAATAAATGTTTTTGGTGACGGGTCTCCAATTCATCACTTGAAAAGCCCCTATTCCCTTAGTCGCCTCTTACGATCACCCACGGGTAGAAATGAGTTAAATAGTTAGTTATTCTAAGCCGACGCTACACAGCAACCTTACATGACATTTCTTTAAAATGTTTTGCTCATATAAAGTTTTATCTTTTTCTCTTCATAAATGTTGCATAATTAACCATTTTTTCACCACTTTTAACATTAATTCAGCACAGGCTATTATATGTTACCAATCTGAAACATTTATTTAAAGTTTTTCTACAATTAAAACCATATTACACAAAAAATACTCAAAGTTACAGAATTATCTAAAAAATACCATAGAGGTAGAAGAATGTTAGCAAAAATTTAAAAAAACTCTATCAACAAATTATTTGAATCAAAGCAGACGGTTTAAAAAATGTTTTTGTAGTGATTCGAAATTTATGAAACATTTGTGTACATTATTAAAAAAAATCTGTCTGAATCAACGAATCCACATCTTCATTGCTTGTTAATATTTGTGTTGCTGCGATTATCAAATATGTACTATAGTCTATCTTTTTGATATAATGCTTATTTAAAAATGTGAAAAAAATAAGAAACATAAAGAAAATGATTTCATTATTTAGGTTGTATATTCAATATAATGTAATATCAACAGCCGTGATAGCCCAGTGGGTAGAACACTCGCTTATCGTGCAAACGACTAGTGTTCAAATCCTGGATCGGGCCTACACCAATTTGTCTTTTCTAAAGACATATGTGTGGTTAATTTATCATGGTTGTTAACGGTGAGGGAAAACATCGTGAGGAAACCCACATGGCTGAGTTGTACTTAGTCATGTGACAGTGTATTCGTACCAAACGGCGATAGGCCTGCCCCCTATCACGTGAGTACACTGTCCATGCAAAACGTGGGTACTCTGAACACCAGGTGACAAAGTCACGTGATGTTCAGAAGTATTAGTACCTCTGCCAACCCCTTCGGGGATATTCGGCGTGAACGTTTATGTTATTATTATTATGTCATGTTCAATATACATAAATTTCTTTTTCATAGCTCTTAGTTTCATAACTTAGATGGTTCGCTTTTTGTCGAACCATATTGTTCGTTTAATATTTGTGGTCGGAGTACGAAGCTAATGTTGCTAAGTTTTTACTGTAGGTGGTCTGAAGTCAATGTTAACATTCAAATACATTAAACGTTAGGAACATAGTGGTTAGCAGCAAATAAACTGAGTTTAAACATGAATTAGATGGTATGGTTTTAGAACGCTTTTTGTTGGCAAATACGCTTTTGCTGGCTGTAGAAATGTTTGCAACTTGGATGTAGGATGCCCTAATGTTTATGACAAAGTAGAAATGGTAGATGTTGGTAGAAGTGCCGTGTAGTGTCGGCTTAGAATAGCACTACCCCATTTCTACCCGTGGGTGATCGTAAGAGGCGACTAAGGGTATACGGGCTTTTTAAGTGATTTTAGGGCGATGTGGTTGGAGACCCGTCACCAAAAACATTTATTATTACCATCTTTTCCCAATCAACTTCCAAAAGTGGCTGAGGAATTTTTCATTCCAAAGCTCTGGCTACCCCGTTACGGGATTTATAGCCGTGAGTATATGTATGTATGTATGAAGAAATGGTTGATGGATTTGCGACATAATTGGAATTTTATACATACATAAATGCACTCACGGCTATAAATCCCGAGAAGGGGTATCGAGAGCTAAAGAAATTACAAATTCCTCAGCAACTTTTGGAAAGTAGAGTGGAGAAAAGATGGTAAAATAGTGGTTGAATTTAATAAATACTACTTATGGACCTAAATGCTAACTATAGTATTTTTCTGATATTTCATATAACTGGCTGATCAATCTTCTCTTCTTTCGGAAACTTTAAAACACCTTGTATCAATGAAAAACAATTAAATTAAATATTTATTTAATTATCATAGAACGAAAAGGAGTAAGCATGATTTACCAGAAATGCGTTGTACATAGTTTAAAGAATTACGATTTAAAATATTGTTGGTTGAGTAAACGTATCAATCTAGTTCAGAAGCAGTTTTAAATACTTTATAAAACTAAGTTAAGAAGTTATTTTAAGTATATAAAAAAAAAAAAACAAAGAAGCAATATTCCATCTCTTCTTGTCGTTGACCTGTGAGTTGACTGAGGGTACCGAGGAAAGTAGTAGCAATGGGGTAACTGTTGTTACAAAGCATTCTTCCTTTATGCATCATTTTTGACAGCATCCTGCAACAAACGTTATTTATAACTATTTTGCTCTAATACTAAAATGATCTTTTAAAAAATAAGCTAAGGCAGACTAGTTCGCAAAGTACTTTTTAACCTGATGCGTAGATATTTTTTTCATTGCAGGACACATTTTAGTATAATCTTCTTGTTTAAGTTATCCATTAAATTATGGTTAACAAAATTTTGACCGTAAATTAGTGTTGTAACATTAGCATAGATGCGTCGTAACATAGCGACCCCTATGGCATAAAGGCGTGATATTAATGATAAATAATAGATTTCGAAAAAATAGCTTATGGCTAACATTAAAATCAATTCATTGAATTTCGAAGCTCCAATTTAAATTAATACACAAACTCGCCTATGGGTGGTCCGTGGAGAATCGATTCAAAAGTAATCGATTACTAAATCGAATGTAACAATCGTGAATATATTCAAAGTAAACAAATTACTACACATAAATCAATAATCTAATTATTGTTTATTTTAGACGTATAATAATTGTTTTATGAATTCGATCTCGTTCTCTTTATGAGTATCATTTGTTTTAAGGTTTGGTGTTGTAAGAAAATAAAGACTAGAAAAAAAAAACGGTTTTTTAAACCATGCTGTACAAATTAATGACAGATTTCCATATCATTATATATATATATATACATTTTGCCACGTAGTGCCAGCTTAGAATGTCACAACCCCTTTCTACCTTCGGGTGACGTAAGAAGTGATTAGTCACTTCTTACGTCATACCCTTAGGGGTATGGTGCTTTTTTGCGGTCGGAGACCCATCACCAACGATACTTTATTACTACCATACCATCTTGTCCCCAATTAACTTCCAAATGTAGCTGAAACTCCTTAGTTTCTATCTCTAAAGCTCTGGCTACTTATTTTTGGGATTTATGGCTGTGAGTATATGAAAAAATAAATACTTACGTATTTATATACCACCTTAATGATATAATTTATTATAGAAAAGCTATTGATAAAACAAGTAACTGGTTGGTTTTGTTGACACACCTAGATTTTACATTAACGCAACATACTCAATTATACTAATAATTCTCGTCATATATCCCCAAAGTTGTGAGAGGGTTGAGTAGATTTACAAATACTTATAAAAAATACATGTTATTTTGAAATCAAAGCCTATTTTTGGAATGATAGCAACTTAATTACGTGGTATATGTTTTTTTTTGTCGTGATTAAATGTATATATGTACGTAAAGGACCACTCATTGCCATATGATATTCCGACGCATCACTAAAAAACCAGGAAACCAATTATGTCCTCGACTCACGTTGTGAAATAAAACACCTAATTAAGAACTTAGTAACGAATGGATCCTCCCAAAATTTTATTATTTTTGTTTTTTGTTTTACTGATGTATTTCTGTATGTGGTTTTTTTTATTTTTTATTTTTCTGTCTTTAGTTAAATGATATCTTTTTTTTTTTTTTTCTCCATTTGTGATCTCAAAAAATTCAGTGTTTATACTGGTTTTTTGTAAACTTGGTTC
This sequence comes from Bedellia somnulentella, assembly GCA_963576735.1. NCBI lineage: Eukaryota > Metazoa > Arthropoda > Insecta > Lepidoptera > Bedelliidae > Bedellia > Bedellia somnulentella. Next base: position 3,010,304 of record OY755183.1, read on the forward strand.
CACTTGCTGTGTGTCTTTTGTTAATTTTTGTGCCTTTAATAGCAAATAAATAACTTTTCTTTCTTTCTTTCTTTAAAATATTTAATTTATTAAATGTAGTGTGGGCTTGGGATATAGCATCAACCCATTGCTTCCTGCAAATGATGTAATGGGTGACTTAGCGTTTTGTTGTTTTTTGAGTAATTGTCGGTAAACCAAAAACAAAATGTGCTGAAAAAGGCAGGCATTCGAAGTATGAAGAATCCATGTATTCAAAAATTTATGGGTGTAAACATTCAGCGTTGTTAGCCATGGGCTCAGGGTGTGGTAGCAGTAATATATAATGTGTAATTTCTTATAATTATGTTATTTTGGATTGACCTTACTAGGTCAGAGCCATGTGGCTCCGCCCATGGCACAGTGATTCGCGTAGAACAAGCTAGGTGGACAAAAGTCATTGTCCAATTTCCTGGAATTGATCGTTTTATGTTGTCAAGAACAACCCTATTATCTCATTTCCAAGAATTGATTGTGCAAAGTCCCGTTATGGCTTGCTAATGAGGTGTTAAAGGGTAAGTAATGACGATTATTACTAATTTGTAATCGTCTCAGTTGCAATTTTGCCACACATTCGACAACACCTCATGACTTGTGCAGTAAACGAATCAGTGTTTTGTGCTATGGATCCTATTAGTACAGGTAAGAACATTATATTTTTATAGAAATCTTACTCCTAGGTAACTAAATCCAATAAAATTTTACGGTCTAAAGGATAGTGGGAAAAACACAAAAAAATATATATTTTTTAAATGTTTTATAGACTGCAACTTTTTGTCTCCACATGTCTCCGGGTTAGATTTTATATATGTCGTAGATCTAAGCCTAAACTTAATATTAAACATCACTTTCCATGCTCCTTTTTTGCTCTAACATTTTTTTTATTTTTTTTACAGAGCAAGTGCTTAGTGCTTGAAAATCGAATTTTTCGAAGAGTGGATCAAACACGATAAAGAAAGCAGAAATTCACGCATTTTCGATTTTCTTTCGGTTAAATTTGATCTCTCAAATATAACCGAAGTATCCTTGCGTGAAATTACCAAGAGCATCGCTGCTAGTAGCACGAAAATAGCCCAGAAATGGAATAGTGCTAGTCGCATTAGGGAAAGGTTTCTCTCTATGCATAAAACATAGCTAGAAGGCACAGACTTTCATTTCAAGGTGTCTGTTAACCCTCCAGTTGCCACCACTTCTACTGAGGGTGCTCAGCGACCGGGAAGACCTCAAAAGAGCTTTGAGGAGTCATCATATAAAACAAAAAAACGACGTGTGGACGGCATCGTTTCTGAATGGAGTGCAAAAGAGTTGGCAATTGCTGCAGAAGTAGCTAGTAGATCGGAAGGCAAGCGGAACGTTGCCCAAGCTATAAAACGAGCGAGTGATTATAAATTATAAAAAAAAAATTAAATTATAAAAAATTTATTCAGTTTTCAAAAGTACATAATATTCGTCTTAACCTAGTAAGTTATTTAAAGTACAAAATATAACATTTTCCTGTTCCTGAGCTAGGTAATTTACCTGTATTTCAGGCAACAATAAACAAAAAAGGCTTAAACTATCAGTTTTCATATAATGGTATTGGTAAGTAGTGTATAAATTACAAGTGATGGTACAAGTTTTGAGCAAAATGTATCCTGCCCTAATGGAAGACTTCACACCAATATTGGAACGTGTGCCTATTATATGGACGCTAAGTGTACAAGTCACACGTACAAAGCTACGAGGAAGTGGGAAATGAAGGCGGGACATAAAGTGTTACCATCATACTATAGTATACGTAAGTGTTTTTTATCCTGTTATCCCCCTTCGGAGCACATTTCTGTAACGGAAACACGCGCAGAAATTAAGGTACAATCGATTTTAGACAAAACTGCTGAGAGATTAGTAAAAACACAGGAAGAAGTTATAAGAAGTGTGCTTCCACAAAATTCTTCATTCACTTTAATAAGTAAGTGGGGCTGTGACGGTAGTTCCGGCCACAGTACCTACAAACAGAAATTAGAAGATCATGAGGCGGATTCTTCAGATGATGATAGTGATAGGGAATGATTGTAACATATATAGAATATTATTTTTTGAGTAACTGACTTGTAAACATTTGTTTTTCATATTAGTTTTAAGTTTAGAAAAATGTTTAATGTGGAAGAAATCATGATTTTTGCATTTAATATATATATTTTTTTTCATTTTTTGAATTTTTATTTACACTACCCCCCTCCCATTTACCTTAAGTCATGAAATGTAAAAAAAAGTACAGAATACGTATGATTAAGCACATATAGAGCCATTCGAGTCGAAAAATAATTTTGTCCATCTAGCTTGTTCTACGCGAATCACTGTGATGGTGTAAACGAAGCTAATGGAGAATGCTAGCATCGAAAAAAATCAGGTTCAGATTTCATCACATGAATTTTCCATTTTTGACTTTTTGATTCCTAATGTTATGAGTTTATAAATATTAATTTCTACAAATCAAAAATGAACATAAATTACGGGCATTTTCCTCTAAAGATAGACGACTTTTTTTGCCTCCAGTGATTTCTCAACTCAAATTTGCATCTTCATAAAACCTAATTATCTAATTTCGCATCAACACCTATTGACTGTCATCACTATTAAAAAATACGAAAGAACCATTATCTGCTTTCACATACTAGAACAGTGCTGTACCATAATCCATGGGAACCGATGCGCACCTAGCGCACATGTCACGCGCATGCGCCGCTACCGTGCGCACAAGCTGCGCCAGACCACAAACCTGATTTGCAGAAACAACCAGCGATTCTGGCGCCGTGCTAATGCGATAGGGATGGGAATGAGTTTATATATAGGAGAAAAAATAATAATTGGGAAGACCGAAAGTAACAATAATCAATGCTTATTTATTAATAAATTATTTTTGTCTAGCTGTATAGTGTGTAGCTGTTTTAGCTGTGTGGTGTCGGCTTAGAATAGCACTACCCCATTTCTTCCGGTGGGTGTACGTAAGAGGTGACTAACGGACTTGGGGCTTTTTAAGGGATTTTTGGGCGATGCGGTTGGAGACCCATCACCAACAACCTTTATTCTACCATCTTTTCCCCACTCAACTTCCAAAAGTGGCTGTGGAATTTCTAATTTCTCAGCTCTGGCTACCCCTTTTAGGGATTTATAGCCGTGAGTATATGTATGTATGTATGTTTTGTCTAACAAAAACTTTGAAATCCAAATAAATATAAAGTAAAAAATAAGCAAAGTATTAAGTTCTAATAAAATTAGTAAGGGTTGTTGATTAGCCAAAAATAACATAAGCTGACAATAAAAAACATGCACCATTGTCCCTCTTTGCAGCCAAAAAGTGATATAATTTCATAATTTTCTTTTATTGAAAAGTAACAGTCCCATGTATAAAATAATATATTAAAATCGAGCGTTTGAATTTTAGTATCACCACTTCCATAAAATTGCATTCTTAAACATCGGAAAAATTTATTCGATTTCGATAACATTTTTTATATTCAAATACCACCCAACCCTATTTTCTCTTAGTAATTTCGCTCAAAGTAATCATTTGTCTACTTGACTAAACCGAATTATATTATTTTTACTTTTTATTTAATAATGCAGAGTATAAGATGTTCTTAGTAGTTTACCGTCGGCTCCTGTTTGCAGTATCATTGTGCAGTTGTTGAATCATCGTAGTTAAGGCTAAGGAATTCTATATTTTTGCATATTTAATCATGTACTTTAATTTATATTCGTGTGGATAAAATTTATGATTATATTAATCTTGATACTTACATACATACATATTCTCACGGCTATAAATCCCTTACCGGGATAGCCAGAGCTTTGGAATGAGAAATTCCTCAGCCACTTTTGGAATTTGAGTGAGGAAAAGGTAGTAATAATAAATGTTTTTGGTGACGGGTCTCCAACCAAAGCCCCTATAACCTTAGTCGCCTCTTACGATCACCCACGGGTAGAAATGGGGTAGTGTTATTCTAAGCCGACACTACACGGCGACTTCCGAATATATTATTTTAGAAAGTCCTTTATCCCGAGGGCTTTTTGTACACCAGAAGTGTAATTTTGTTCATTGTGGGGTTAATATATTACATTTTTATACTCACAGTTATAAATCCCTAAACGGTACAGCCAGAGCTTCAGAATCAGATCATTCTTTAACCACTTTTGGAAGTTAAGTGGGGAAATGATTGTAAATAAATGTTTTTAGGGATGGGTCTCCAACCGCATCGTCCGAAAATCACTTCTTAAGCTCCGATACCTTTAGTCACCTCTTACGATCACCTTTGGGAATAGGATAATGCTATTCTAAGGCGACACCACACAGCAATTAGGGTTAATATATTTGATCTTTATTATAGAAAGGTAAAATTGAAAGGAAAGGAAAGCTAAAACCATGATAGATTATAAGCAAGAACTACGCCTTAACAGCATGTTATTAAGTTATGATGAGAAATGCATTACAAAGATCGTGATCCATATTTTACTAATAAAATTTATTTACATCTCAACAACTACTGAATTGAATTTGAATTGTATCTCATTTCGCTCTCCTACTTTGATTACTTAGATCGGAAACTGGATTAGCAAGTATAATTCTAATACCATACGATCTAACTATTTTTGTTCCTTAAACGTAAAATTTTATATAAATAATGATAATCATATTATGCCGTATTATTATAATGCCGTGTAGTGTCGGCTTAGAATAACACTACCCCGTTTCTACCCGTGGGTGATCGTGAGAGGCGACTAAGGGTATAGGGGCTATTTAAGTGATTTTTGGGCGATGTGGTTGGAGACCCGTCACCAAAAACATTTATTATTACCATCTTTTCCCCAATCAACTTCCAAAAGTGGCTGAGGAATTTTTCATTCCAAAGCTCTGGCTACCCCGTTAAGGGATTTACAGCCGTGAGTATATGTATGTATGTATAAAATGTATCCTGTTAGTAGTGTTTAGTGTAGCTGTGTAGTGTAGGCTTAAAAGAGCGCTATCCAGTTTCATCCCATGGGTGAACAGAAGAGGCGACTAAGGGTATTGGGGCTTCATAATGGAGTTTTGGGCCATGCGGTTCGAGACATATCACCAACAACCTATATTTTACCATCTTTTCCCCACTTAACTACCAAAAGTGGCTGGGGAATTACTTATTCCGAAGCTCTGGCTACCACTTCTAGGTTTCTATAGCCGTGAGTATATGTATGTATGTTATTATTTGTTAAATGTGTTTAATTATAAAAGAAATTCAAAGTAATTTTAAAACGCAGTCTTCATTTAAAAGCGTATTACCGTTTAAATGATTATATGATAGATGAAACTGCTTGGTGTCACCAGGGCTCTATTCAGGATATTTCCAGACATACACCAATATTTTAATATGACTAAGAAAAGATGTGTGTTGCTGAGTTTCTTACGGGTTCTTCTCGCAACAATACACCTTCCGAATCCGAAGTAGAGTCAGTAGATTAAGATTTAACTTATATGTAAGTTTGCGACGTTAAAAAAATAGAGAACAATTCTTTTTATTTTGAAATAAATATTTTTTATCTTTATCTTTTTCTAATTTGTAGGCTTTATATTTTTGAGTTTTATACCTAACTTTGAATTAAAATACTAGTTAATAGTTTGTATAGATTAAGTAGATATAGGTAAAATATATTTTTCCTATGTTTTTAATGGCCTAACACGACTGAAATTTACTGACCGTTTCATCCTAATTTGGTAAGGAAGAGATCGCCTTTAGACTGTGAGACTGCCTTATTTGGTATCCTTAGTATACACTCATACTTAAATCCTAAGAGTATATAAAATGTGTTTCCTAAATGTGTAACTTCCAGATTCTTAAGTTAAATTGCACTCATGGAGAAATACAGCTATACACGCTTATATAAAAAGTAAGGTACGATGATCTTTATCCACAATTTATCATCCATAACAAAAACGAAGCCAAGAATCTCCGCAACTGAATAAAACGTCTTGAAACTCTCTTTTTCAAAATGGCGACCTTACCGTAATTGCGCTCATCATTTAAAAAGAAACTTAATTGGCGTTTAAGCAAAACTGTGTTTAAGAACATTACTTAATAATAACTTAATGCTCCATTTTTCCAAATTCATGTCAACACAGTCGACGAGACGTGGTCTTTATGGAAATTAAATATGACGAATTATGGATATTAAATTTTCTGGTGGTCTTCGACTTGATTGATCAGATTCTGACAGCTTGGGAAGGTTTTGGGTATCCGTTTGCGTAATATAATAATATAAGAGAATATATAACCGAATGTAGTGTCGGCTTTGAATATCACTACCCCTTTGGTGTCGTAAGAGGCAACTAAGGGTTTATTAGGGCTTTTAAAGTGGTCTTTATGGAAATTAAATATGACGAATTATGGATATTAAATATTTCTGGTGGTCTTCGACTTGATTGATCAGATTCTGACAGCTTGGGAAGGTTTTGTGTATCCGTTTGCGTAATCTATACTAATATTATAAAGAGGAAAGGTTTGATTTTTTGTTTGTTTGTTTGTTTGAATTGAATAGGCTCCAAAACTACTAGACGGATTTGAAAAATTCTTTCACTGTTTTAATGCTACACTATTCCCGAGTGACATAGGCTATATTTCATTTTCAAAAAAATTAGGGATCCTTACGTAAACTTCAAAAATGTAACCCAAGGTGTTAAAGAAATACCAAAAAAAATCCTTACATCGCGTGCGCTGCGAAAACTATTGACAATAGAATAAAATTATGTACTACAATTTTATAGAACACATCATTATCTAAAAAAAATGCCCCGACAGCATGTCTCTAACTATTATAGTTATCTCACAACAAGCGTCATTATATAAAATTATTTAAAAATTAAATTAAAATCCTGCTTTAGAAAAGGCTCTTTATTTGTACCTATCTAATCCTTAAAAAAAACGTATATATTATTTCATACTACTTCAATACCCTTATATTACTTTTTGAATTATTCAATTCGAACATTCCATTCGAAAGTTATCTCGAATTAAAAAAGTAGATAAAACTCCGCTCGATTAGCTATGCATAGTAAGTTGTTGCAGGCGTCACGAAGGGGTACGGGAGGCTGCTTATCAAAGAGTTAAAGCAAAATTTAATTGTAGCGACTATTATCACTGGCCCAGCAACCGGTCAATTAGCTCATATACCGAGGATACCGATGATCCCAACTGATCTGCCAATTCCATTTAAACGGCTACAATTTCCGGTTAAAACATCTTTTGCTTTAAAAATTAATAAGTTCCAAGGCCAAACCTTCAAATTAGTAGGGATTGACCTGCGAAAGAATTGTTTTACTCACGGTCAACTGTACGTTGGCCTCTCGCGGGTGGGAGCTCCTGAACATCAATTTATTTTGCTGCCCCAAAATACAACAACGTCAAATATTGTTTACAGGGAAGCTCTAACTCTATAAATTGAATGGCTTTTGATGTAATTACTCATTATGAAAAATAAAAAAAATAAAAAAATATATCTAAATATAAATACAAAAAAATATAACATACATACATACATATACTCACGGCTATAAATCCCTAGAAGGGGTAGCCAGAGCTAAGGAATCAGAAATTCCTCAGCCACTTTTGGAAGTCTGCGGTGTAGTGTCGGCTTAGAATAGCACTACCCCATTTCTTCCGGTGGGTGTACGTAAGAGGCGACTAACGGTATTGGGGCTTTTAAGGGATTTTGGGCGATGCGGTTGGAGACCCATCACCAACAACCTTTATTTTACCATCTTTTCCCCACACAACTTCCAAAAGTGGCTGAGGAATTTCTAATTCCTTAGCTCTGGCTACCCCTTCTAGGGATTTATAGCCGTGAGTATATGTATGTATGTACTTTTGGAAGTTGTGTGGGGAAAAGATGGTGAAATAAAGGTTGTTGGTGATGGGTCACCAACCGCATCGCCCAAAAATCCCTCAAAAGCCCCAAAACCGTTAGTCGCCTCTTACGTACACCCACCGGAAGAAATGGGGTAGTGCTATTCTAAGCCGACACTTCACAGCAAAAAAATATATCATAGCTTAAAACTTAAAAAAAATATATTAAAATAATAATACATGTAATAAAATAAAAAACAAAATGTTAATGATAATTCATGCCCGAGCGAAGCCGGGACGGGCTGCTAGTATAATAATATAAGAGAATATATAACCGAATGTAGTGTCGGCTTTGAATATCACTACCCCTTTGGTGTCGTAAGAGGCAACTAAGGGTTTATTAGGGCTTTTAAAGTGATTTTTAGGCGATGCCGCCGGAGAACCATTACTAAAGTTTTGGGCTTTTTAAAGTAATTTTTGGGCGATGCCGTCGGGAGACCCATCACCAACGATACTTTATCTACCACCTTGCCCCTATCGATTTCCAAATGTAGCTGAGGAGTTTCCAGCTCTGGAGCTCTGGCTACCCTTTTTGGGATTTATAGCCGTAAGTATATGTAATGGGGCTTTTGAGGGATTTTTGGGCAATGCGGTTGGAGACCCATCACCAACAACCTTTATATTACCATCTTTTCCCCACGCAACTTCCAAAAGTGGCTGAAGAATTTCTAATTCCTTAGCTCTGGCTACCCCTTCTTGGGATTTATAGCCGTGAGTATATGTATGTAAGTATGTGTACAATCAAATTATTCTATGTTAAAATTTAATATATTATTTTAAAAGGATGAATGAAAATAAATAAGTGCAAGGGATATATTGAGCCAATGTGGTTATTAAAGATGGTAGAGCATGACCACTGAGTACACATTATAGATCAAATAGAGAAAATTGTATGCATAAAATAACACGAATTTAGATAATGATTGTCGGGTATGAAAAAACTGGCAAGCAACAGTATCTTTGTCCCTCTGACTCTCTCTCTGTTTAATTTATTTTTTTAGCTTACAATATAGTAAATATTCGATTCTTATGTGTATACAATGGATGGCTAACAAATCATGAAAATGTTGGGCGCCTACTCAAAATGTACTAAAAATATTAAATGAGTATTCTATCTAAACTTGACTCAGTCCCACTACGAATTCAGGTCTAATAATAAAAACGAAACAACCTAAACAGTTTTTGTTTCCGAGAAATAGTACTTAATAAGATGTTGAACAAAATAAACAGTCTTGAAGTAACTCGGAGGCAAATATGATGAAGTACAGTTTAGATTTCGTGTTTATTCGGTTACATAAAGTCCGGATTATTGTAGGCTTGGATGTGCTTTCTAAGATAACAAAAAAGGCCCACGCTACTGGCTCCCAATTTGAGCACCATGGATGTTAAGTTTATGGATATGATCATTATGTTTTGCCCATTTTAATTTAAATCTTTTTGTTCATGAAAACCTCATGTGGGGATTATTACTAATAAATAAAGAATAAATAAAGGAAAGAAAAATTTGTCGCCTGTGTCGAGTAGAGGACGACCTCGGAGGACACATTTGGATCAAATAGAAAATTTGCTCAAAAAGGCAGGTGTCCGCAGTATGAAGAATAAAAGAGCATGTATGAAAAGATTGATGGATGTAAACGAAGCCAGAGAGGTTTGCCAGGATCGTACAAAGTGGCGATCGATAGTCTCTGCCTACCCCAATGGGAACTAACGGCGTGAGAATATGTATGTATGTATGTTTATTTATTATTCATTTATTTGTCTATTTTATTTAATGGTCTATTCTGTTTTATATACTATTTGTCGTATTTTACGTTGATTTAACCTCAGTGTATAACAATAGACATACCAATATTCATACATAGAATAGTTTCTTAACAACGTAATTAGTTGCTATTGGAACATGGGTTAGAATTATTCTAAGCTGACACATTAATGGCGATAAGACCGCCAATTGTACCTCACTGTAAACTGTTTGATCATTTGTTTTGTAAATTTGTGTTTGATGTGCAATAAAGAGTTATTCTATTCTATTTTTTTTTTATATTATTATATAGAGAATTGAAACTCTTACTTGATGACACATTAAAGGCAAATTTGTTATAATTTAAAATACCATATCCAAAATTTATAAATCCACGTATATCTTAAACTGCCTGTTGACCCATAATAAAAATATACGGTATTGTTATTTCAAGAGGCAGTCAGGTAGCACAAAAATATTGCGCTAGAAATGGTTTAGCTACTTCATTTTCATATGATGCTGGTAAAAGCTTTTAATTTCGAGAGCTTAAACCTTTTATTTGAGCATCATTACTTGAAGATTTCCGCTGTGGAAAGACTTGACCATATTAAATTAAGTGTTTGTTACTTATTCTCTTATGGTATCTGAAAGTTAGTGTGTTAATATTAATATATTAGTTTGGAATTGGCAAAACAGTGTAGCGTCGGCTCAGAATAGCACTTTTCCTTATGTTCCTGCGAAGTAGGAGACGACGTAGGTTTTTGGTTTTTTAGTTGATTTTTTGGCGATGACATGACACTCATCACCAACAACCTATATTCATATTCATTAAAAAATCTTTTCCCGACTCCATTTAATTCAAAAGCTCGGCCTACTCTTTTTTGGGACTCTCATCCATGTGTGTATGTTCATTTATCTATGTATAACATAAATCTCTTGAAGGGGTAGCTAACAACAATTATTAATGCTCATCACATAAATTTGGAGACCGGACCCACAACCTCTGGATCGAGAAGATGGTCACCTATACCCTTGGCTACGGACCAAAATGAGTACCGGAAAGATCTCGTTCTATGGGCATTAACGTGGAAATTGGGAAAGGCTAGTATTTAACGATAGATAAGTAAAGTAGCACCCGTGATAGCCCAGTGGGTAGAACACTCGGTTATCGTGCAAACGACTAGTGTTCAAATCCTGGGTCGGGCCTACACCAATTTGTCTTTTCTAAAGACATATGTGTGGTTAATTTATCATGGTTGTTAACGGTGAGGGAAAACATCGTAAGGAAACCCACATGGCTGAGTTGTACTTGGTCATGTGACAGTGTATTCGTACAAAACGGCGATAGGCCTGCCCCCTATCACGTGAGTACACTATCCATGCAAAACGTGGGTACTCTGAACACCAGGTGACAAAGTCACGTGATGTTCAGAAGTATTAGTACCTCTGCCAACCCCTTCGGGGATATTCGGCGTGAACGTTTATGTTTATGTTATGTTATCAATAAAGTCTAACCTAATCTAACCAAAAACTGATGTTGCATCCAAATATCCTTATATGTGCACCTAATTTATGATTTGATGCTCATTTAGAAATTTAGGTATTCATTAAAAGTATTTTAGGTGAGCGCAAAATAATTTCCCATTGTGAAAGAGAGGTACAATAAGCCTAAGCGCCATCCAGTGGGCATAGCGTTAACAATATGACTTGTTGAATTTTGCCATGCGAAGTTTGATAAAAGAATTCATATTTGTTAGCTTTAAAATTTCGAGATATTCTGTCTGTATACTATTTAGTTTAGTTAATGGGAGGAATTAATTTCTCTATTTTTTTCTAACATATCACAAATCAATTGCAATTGAATGTTTTATTGAAGCAATTAATTAATGATGTTCAAACAATCCGCTTAAATATGCTACAACGAAGCCATGTGGTGAGATACTGTGGCGCCCTAGCTCTAACTGGAAAAAGATAGTACTCACAATAATTCAGATTGTTACAATCTTGCTTTAAAAGAAAAGCTTGTCATGGAGTGATAAGGCCCATTATGATATTTATAAATATGAACTGGACACTATTTTTCAGTAAAATAAAACAATAATCGAGCAGGTTCTGAGAATGGTTCCACCGCAAACTATGAAAGATACAAATATTTACGACAATTATATATTTATTTACAAATAAATTTATATTCACTAAAATCTTTTTCTAATAATCGTGCCGGACAATTCCTTAGAAAAATATATATACATGCATATACTCACGGCTGTCAATCCCTAGAAGGGGTAGCCAGAGCTAAGGAATTAAAAATTCCTCAGCTACTTTTGAAAATGTGTATTTCCTTAGAAAAACTGGTAATAATAATAAATAATGCGAAAATAGTTTCAATTGGAATAAGTAACCTTTTTACGTTTAACTGTTTTTTTTTTATTACAACCATGAAACCATGAGCCAGAACTTTTGACCAAAAGCATATCACCAATTAATTTTCATACATAAACTTCCATACGGCAAAAGCTTACGCCAAGGAATAATAAAAGAAAACAACCCATGCTCAATAGAATTTCGTTTAATTGTTCAATTAAATAAGTTAAAGCAATAAAGTCACTGCAATATGTTCACACACGTGTTATTAACCGGCAATCCCGTGTTTGAGGTCCTAGGTTCGAGTCTTGCGCTAGTTGTGGGCGGGTATTAATTACTACAGCCCTGCCCCTTTCAATGTGGGAACTTTCAATATCAAATGCCCCTTATCGCGGAAAGATTCTAAGGTTTATTATTAAATGGTTTTGAATTTGCAACGCGTTTTTACAAAATGATTAATAAAAACCGTGATAGCTGAGTAAATAGAACATTGTTTGTCGTGCAGACGATGAAGGTTTGAATCCCGGGTCGGGCATACACCAGTGAAACAATGCACACAAAAAGCTACTGTTGTTTTTTAGGAGAAAAAGTGTATCATTATGGTGGAGTGTAGCTTCAGACAGCTGTCAAAAGAACTCTTAAAAACGCTTAGAATACCGATTTGGCGAATCATTCGTTCAATCATCATAATGCAGAAAAAAATCGTTAATTTGCAGAATACCAAATACGTCAATGTGTCAAAAAGTGACGTAAAACGGCCTTGTAGAATAGCAAATAAGATCTTAGCTGTCTCACTATCGTGACAGTGACACAAATGACATTTGTCAATTTTAATTGGGCCCCAGTGTGTCTTTCCTTAAGTTGTATGTGTGATCAATTTATCATGGTAGTTAACGGTGAGGTAAAACATCTTGAGGAAACCTACATGGCCAAGTTGTACTTTATCATGTGACAGTGTATTCGTATACGAGTATAACGGCGATAGGCCTGCCCCCTATCACGTGAGTACACTGTCCAAGCATAAGTGGGGATTCTGAACACTAGGTGATGTCACGTTACCAAACCACTTAAAAAGCTCCATACCCTTAGTCCCTCTTACGACACCCGTGGGTAGAAAAGGGTAGTGACATTCTAAACCGGCACTACACTATGTTTATGTGTAGTTTAATTTGTTAAGTACATAAATAAAATTAACTTAGTGTCCAATAAAAACACAAAAGCACATAGCTGAGAAAATGAACTTGCATTATTATTCCGGAATTCCACATCAACGAAACAATAAGTCGATCATCTCTGTAAATATAACAGTACGGAGCCTTAGGCTTTGAATTTTAGTGCAAGAATTTGTATTGATCATTGTTCTTTATTATCTTTGTGCATATTTGTATTTCATATAACACGTATCTTTAAAACGTTGTGTAGAATCATACATATATTACTTGAGTTGACATACATACATATACTCACGGCTGTAAATACCTAGAAGGGGAAGCCAGAGCTAAGATATTAGAAATTACTCAGCCACTTTTGGAAAGTTGTGTGGGAAAAAGATGGTAAAAGAAAGGTTGTTGGTGATGGGTCTCCAACCGCATCGCCCAAAAATCCCTTAAAAGCCCCAATACCGTTAGTCGCCTCTTACGTACACCCACCGGAAGAAATGGGGTAGTGCTATTCTAGGACGACTCTACACAGCAATTGAGATGACTTTTTTAGACATTGTTTTTTTTTATACAAATATCTCAAACTCAAACGTTCGCATCGTATATTAGCGAAGGGGTTGGCTGAGGTACTAACACTTCTGAACAATCACCTGGCGTTCAGAGTACCCTCGTTTTGCTGGGACAGTGTACTAGTGGCCAGAGCTTTAGAATCAGAAATCCTTTAGCTGCTTCTGAAAGTTGAGGAGAAGATTGTAAAATAAAGGTTGTTGGCGATGCGCCTCAAAAGGTATCATCCAACAACCACTGAAAAGTCTAAATACCCAAGTCACGTCTTACACCACCACTAGAATTAATGGGTTATTACTATTCTAAGCCGACACGACGAAGTTTACATGTTTCTGCTACTTGCCTTTTTAGTTCTTTTGAGGAGATACATATAAAAAATATTGCTCACCCTAAGATCACCTTTATGTACCTATACACTACCTACGCAAGAAAATAAAGAAATACTTCGGATAGAGCACGTTATAATATTATTTTGCGTACCATAACCAGTTGTATCATCAAATAAATTTTACATAAAATTCTCAAATGTTAACGAGAATATGTTACACATATTAGAATATAATGCGGTTTATTCCCAACTTATACATAATCTTCAAAATGAGCAAAACAGAACAAGCGAAAAGCTGCCAAATTAAATACATTAGTGCCATTTTATTTTATTTAAGTATATATTTTTTGCTATGTATGTTATGTTTTTACCTATATATTTATAACAACATTAAGTAATACACCTCACAGACAGACATGCGAATAGTCATTATCAGAACATGAGGTCTCATTTTTAGACTTCAAAATCTAGGAAGAGTATTTGGTATGTTGTGTCAAAGCCCTTTATTGGTGGAGCCGTCTTCATATTTAGTATTCTAATATTAAACTAGATACAAATTCTACGTTCACTTTTTGCTCTTTAGAACTCCTACGAGGCCTTAGTAATTAGCATTCTTGTTTTCATATCTTTAATAACATCATCTTTCACACCTCATAATTCGCGTATCAAATTAAATTTTTAAGTTTACTAGAGTAGAACTGAATCCATCTAGTTTGAACTATAGCTAGCGGCTATAGTAAACTACACATTATCAGAAAATGAATAGGAATGTTAGAGCAAAGAGGAACAGGTCCGTATCGCAGGTCACAGTATGACCTGCGCTTGCGCATCCCGCATAATTAGTGTTTCCTATGTCAGCGTTGAGGCTGTTAAAATTATCACTCTGGATGTGAGCATATTGTGATGTTATAAAATCAATTGGAGTGCGTGTTTGTAATATTTAAATAAAAGTTTTTTACATGCATTCGAATGTATATTATGGTATATTTTTTTCATTGTTTGTCTGACTTTCCAACTAATCTTTGGAATGCCAGGGCTGATTTTAGTTCGATAGATAGTCACAATAGATTTACTAAGAAATTGAAGTGTTCTTGTAGTGGGTGTATAAGTAATAACAACGTAACTATTTTTTATTCCTCTTATCCTGGGTCGGTCCGTAAGTTTAGACTAAAAGTAATTTCCAAATATGCTCTACTAATATTCGATTTGGCATTATTTTAGGATATAGGTACACTATAAATTCATTTTATCACCTGTAAAAATACGACTCAATAAAAAAACGCCTTTACTAATTTGATTTTTCTAAAGTTGCATGTGTAGTTTATTTATGATAGTTTGTTTGTGGTGAGAGAAATCATCGTGATGAAACCCGCGTGAGTGCAACAAAGGTGAGTACATTGTCCTAAAAATGGGTACATTAGTCCCCAGGAGACAATAACGTCACGTGATGTTCAGAAGTATTAGTAACTCTGCCATCCCTTCTAAGATATACAGCATCAAAAAAATGTCTTTATAAATATACTATAGGTCAATTGGTTTATAATGGTTTCTTAACATTTTTATTAATAAGTAATTCACACACCTATACTTCTACTCCAATCTTCAGATGCGGCAAGTCTCCTACCGCTTTCATTAGTAAAAAATAAAGAATTTATCAATAAAGATGATGTGGAAAATATACACAAAAACACTAGTTAATATTTTATCCAGCAATATAAAAGCGACCATTTTAGCCCTCCAGTCTGCTTAAAAGCGAGCTCAGAGTTTAGTGCTAGTTGTAAAGACGCCATAGTGGCTTACTTTATGTATTATGTAATTTGAGCCCGCTGCGCTAAACTGCGATATGCGATGTGTTATTAATACTATGGGATATGTTAATTGCAGCAGGTGGAACAAATGGTAATACGGATATGCGTTGGGATAGATTTTCAGTGCACTTTTTTTAATATCTCATCTGAATGTATTTGCTTTTAGCTTTGCACCACAACTTTAATTGAAAGTAGGTGGGTGTAGTAAAACTGTGGAAGATATATTTATGCGGTAAATGGAGCAATGAATAGTGTATTGACTTGAAAATCATTGTCTGAAATAGCCCGAATGTCTGTGCATGGTGGTGTTTTTGCTCCTACGCATATGTATGGAAGCGAATGTTGGGAGTGGCAGAAGAAGCATGAGAGCAGAGTGAATGCAGTAAATATGAGGCCCCTAAGAACAATTTGTAATTGGGTTATGTGATCGAGGGTGAAATAGTATGATTTGTGAAAATTGTGGTGTGAAAGATGATATTGTAAGAAAGATAGTAAAATTAATGTTGAGATGGTTTGGGCTTTTATAGAGTATGGGTGATAGGAAATTGGTAAAAGGGATCTATAGGCTTGAATTTGAATTTTCTTTTTATGAACTGATTTCATGAGAATCGTGTCTATAATTGATGTGTTTATCAGCTAAAAAATACATTTTTCATTTATACAAGTCATACAAACATTTTTGTATAAATTTCGATCCATAAATCGGTTAACATTATATAAGGTGTTCATCATACAAATATTTGTTCATTACTGCAGTCATACAAAATAATATTTTTTTAGAAGCTGCACGCAAAGAATTGTAATTCACTAAGAAAAAATACATACATACATATACGCACGCCACGCCAAGGCAGAGACTATCGATTTTTACGATCCTGTAAAACCTCTCTAGCTTCGTTCATATCCATATTTTTCCCAACATGCTCTTTTATTCTTCGTACTTAGGACGCCTGCTTTTTTGTTCTTCATAAAAATAATTATTCATTACTGCAGTCATAAAAATAATAATAAAAAATAAACTATGAATGAATACACCTCCAATTCGTTACGAAAAAATATAACAAAATAAATTCGCAATTTTACAACCATTATGCAACTAAAAATTTAAACTTTCACGAACAAAAAGGCGGTTCCACCGACACTTAAGCAAAGTTTATATTATATGTAACAAATTTTAAATCAATTGATCAGTGTTAATAAATAAACAACGAAATTCTGCTCTCTCACTGACACCTGTAAACCCGTGTTCATAATGTCATTTTTTCATATTTATCTGGAAATTACAATAATCTGGTTTTTGGAGCTTTAAATAATAGTGAATAAAATAAAAGATTGCATACATTCTTTAGAAAAAAATGTATAAGGCTATGTTAAATTTTCTGAAATAATTTTATTCATGACCTTAATGTTATGTTACAAATTGGCGTATGGAACTAAATGCTTAAAGGAAATGGTGATAAAGGTATAAATAACCTATAAAGTTTAAAAAAAGACACAAAATTATTTTTTAAACGTATGTTTTCAAAAGATTAAAACGTTTCTAGTGCTACTTACCTCAATGAGTACTCACAAAATGTGGAATAAACTAGAAGTTTGGAAGTTTAATGCCTTATGTAGCTGAGTTTGCAAAATATCAATAATAATAAGCATAAACGTTCACGCCGAATATCCCCGAAGGGGTTGGCAGAGGTACTAATACTTCTGAACATCACGTGACTTTGTCACCTGGTGTTCAGAGTACCCACGTTTTGCATGGACAGTGTACTCACGTGATAGGGGGCAGGCCTATCGCCGTTTTGTACGAATACACTGTCACATGACTAAGTACAACTCAGCCATGTGGGTTTCCTCACGATGTTTTCCCTCACCGTTAACAACCATGATAAATTAACCACACATATGTCTATATAAAAGACAAATTGGTGTAGGCCCGACCCAGGATTTGAACACTAGTCGTTTGCACGATAACCGAGTGTTCTACCCACTGGGCTATCACGGTTGTCCACTGGGCTATCACGGTTGTATAACTAGCGACAAATTTTTTTTTTGTAGGGACCTTTTAGCCTGGTCTATGTCTAACATAAGACATATCTTGTCTCTGATATTGATTTCTTATTTCTTAGTATTGTTCACATAAATATTATAAGTTTTTGTGATATTTTTACTTTAACTACCTCCCTCCGCGTCACAAATCATCAGTCGACACCGCGTCCGTGGCAATAGCGCACATCCTCGTATCGAAGCAATCGACGTTTCACAGACGTAAGTACGTAGTTTATGTATACAAATTTGTACGTCTCTTGATCGTCACCTTCGGTGTGAATGTGAGTTAGCTTATAGTGTCTGATTGACGTCACATCGGTTTTAAAAGTGTACTATCAATTGATGAATGCTTAAAAGAAGAAACATCACGTCTAGTGAGCAGAAAAACCCTGCAAATGATGACGGTTCATATTCCGCTAAGTATACGAAACTCCAAAAACAGAATAAGTGTTTAAAATATAAAGAGATATTTGATAATCTCATAGACGATGGTGATGACAACTGTAGTGATTTTGGAACAATGTAGGTGATCCTGATTTTACTTTCGAAAGTAATCACAACATGTAATCTAAACAATCCGATAAGGCTGGCGTTAAGGTCCCCTGCCCCATGTTGGAGGAGTTTACCACGGATAAATCAACCTTAATTACAAAGATATGGAACACTAAAGAGAAGTGCGAGATAATAAACGCTTAGAAATAAGAGAGCAGAACAAGATCGTGGATTTACTTAATTGGCCACTATAAAGAGGGAGTTCCCACCAGAATTTTAGCCTCAAAAAGGTAAAGTGGTTGATTCTTCGTTGCATGGATTCACTTAAGACAATATTTTGTTGTTTGACCATTCTGTCTTATGTGTCTAAGTTTAAAAAAAGCTTCATTACTATTTTTTTCTGTGAACCATATCAAAGTTAGTGATTCTGCATCTAAAAAACCTATGATAAAGTGGATGAACTTTACAAGAAGGGTTCAAATTACTCATGCTTCCGAAGAACGTACGTTGTGAATGTACCAAATATTCAAGTGCTGACATTTTATTTTTTAAAATAGAAGTCAGATTTATAATTTTGTCCGACGATTGATTATAGAAGATAACATATCTTAAGTTCAATTTGTTGTTAATTACTTAATTTTTGAATAAAAAAGTCAGAAGAAAGTCCTTAAAATTTTGTGCTTAATAATTGTGATCTAACGAAATAATGTTCATTTTACCTCAAAAACACGTGAATATTTTTAGAATCCCGTAGCTTAGATACCTTAAAAAACATTCTTTTCAATGAATAAAAAAAGAAAAATGTAGCATGCAAAGACATTGTTTATTGTATTACTTGAATTTTGACGTCTCTCAGTCGTCACGTCGGCGTAAGTGCTACGTTTAGACTAGGTCGGCAGCTAAAGGTTAATATTTGACTTTATAAAAAATATAATCTGGTTTAACCGCTTCTTTTACTGTTTTTTTTTTCTCTTAATATTTAAGTAGATATTTATATCGTGTGCAAATTGTTAGCCTTGTGCCTTTTATACATACATACATAATTATACTCACGGCTATAAATCCTTTGAAGGGGTAGCCAGAGCTTGGGAATTGTAAATTCCCAAGCCACTTTTGGAAGTTGCGTGGGGAAAAGATGGTGAAAGGTCGTTGGTGATGGGTCTCCAACCGCATCGCCCAAAAACCCCTTAAAAGCCCCAATACCGTTAGTCGCCTCTTACGTACCGGAAGAAATGGGGTAGTGCTATTCTAAACCGACACTACACAGCAAAAAGCCTTTCATGCAGCGAATAAATAACTTTCTTTCTTTAACTAAAATATAAAACCAATATGACTACACCTTTACCCATCAGTCGTGCTCTCAGCGCCAGCACGGCACACCGCGATCGCCGGATAACCTCCAAATTGATTTATTTTAATTTTTTACTACTCGAGAGGGACTCCTGCTTCGTCTCCCTTTATAGTTGAAACATTCGTCTTGATACTTTTTATATAAAATTTAGAATTACTGACTGGAGTTTGTTATTTATTAATCCGCGATGTTTTTACCTAGGTAATTTAAATCTGTGTAGTATCGGCTTAGAATAGCACTAACCCATTTCTTCCAATGGGTAATCGTATTAATCGTAGGGATTTGTGAGTTATTTTTGAGCGATGCTCTGGCTACCTTTTCTAGGGATTTTTAGCCGTGAGTATATGTAAGTATATAAATTAGAATTTGATTTTTATCTTGATTTAGGTATTGATTTTGTTTAAAAATTATATTTTAACCTTTGCGCAGTGACAACAGATGACGTCTTATGAGAACCAGTTTCATACACAAAAAATAAAAATAATAAAATATAAAGTCAAATTTAATGAATTATTAACTTATTCCAAAGTATCATCATTAACGGAACCAGGGCTAAGTTTCAATAGAGCTTAATAAAACTAAAACTGGGCGTAGTTCAACTCACAACTATTTATTTTATGAGAGATCTATAATATTCGTATACAGGCTGAGTAATTTAATTTTGTTTGCTGATGGTGTGAAAAAATTTCATACGTTATTCTGTAACTCAACTGGTCAAGTGACACATACTACAATGTATTTGATATTGGCATAGATTAAAAACAGAGACGAGGTAGAAGAATTTCGCACTGGCAGCCAATTGACACGGTGGCTCAGTTGGCAGAGCGTCGGGGCGTATACCCGAGGTCGCGGGTTCGATTCCCGCCTGTGTTGAAAAATTTTTTCTTTCCTTTATTTATTCTCTATTTATTATTTTTTTATATGTGTTTTCGATTAAATTTTTCAATGCTTTGTGCAGGCGGAAGAAAGTATATTTTCCCCTAGAGGTTAAAGGATGTGGAGGAAAAGAGAAGATCTTCCGCCAGGCGGTGGTATGCCAGGGGACCGCGGTCCAACTGTATTAAGTTGGAACTTGTATATATAGTAAATGTTTTAGAAACTTCGATTGCGCGATGTACGATTTGTATGGCGAGTCTTGATGGCGCGTGTCACGTATATTACTTGGTTTCGTGTTGCTGTGGAATGTGATTATTCTTGTACTGTCAGCGTTTCTATGTAGTGCGCGTCATTGTGTACTGATAGCGCGTCGCTACAAAGGATATTTCCCTTAAATAGGTCGGTAAATATTGTAGGGGTTGCTTTTATGATATGAATGATCAATTAAAAGAAATTTGAGTAATTTATCTCCTAAGGGGGTATAATCTGCGTTTTAAGTGTATAATGCATTTTTCCTCAAATCTGGTCTTAGCTTTCCTTGTGGTCTTAGCACTATAAAAATTGGTACATTTGTTTTCTTTAAAAATTAAAAATAAACTATATATGCTATACTATGTAGTGGGTATATTTTTAGGATGATTAGATATTTGGTACCTAACCACGCCTGAACTACAGAAACCAGGTATTTTGTATGCAGACGAAGTTACACGGGTCAACTAGTTATATATAAATATCATATTTATTGTCAAAATTAAAAAAAAAACCTTTAACCTATGTTTAAGAGTCGTTAATATACTTCATAAATTAATAATACAATTAAATAAGACTACTAAAATAATAATATACATACATACATACATACATACATATACTCACGCCATTAGTTCCCATTGGGGTAGGCAGAGACTATTGATCGCCACTTCGTACGATCCTGACAAACCTCTCTAGCTTCGTTTACATCCATCAATCTTTTAATACATGCTCTTTTATTCTTCATACTTCGGACGCCAGCCTTTTTGAGCACACTCTCAATTTGTTCCAAGTATTAGTATGCAAATATTAGTTCCCATTGGGGTAGGCAGAGACTATTGATCGCCACTTCGTACGATCCTGACAAACCTCTTATTCCTTCCTTATTAACCTTTTATTCTTCATACTTCGGACGCCAGCCTTTTTGAGCACACTCTCAATTTGATCCAAGTGTGTTCTCCGTGGTCGTCCTCTACTAACATTACCATCCACACTAGCTCTATAGATCCCTTTTACCAATTTTCTATCATGCATCCTCTCTATGTGCCCAAACCATCTCAACATTCCTTTTTCTATCTTTCTTACAATATCATCTTTCACACCACACTTTTCACGAATAACACTATTTCTCACTCGGTCACATAATCTAACATTACATTTTTTTCTGAGGGACCTCATCTCTACTGCATTCACTCTGCTCTCATGCTTCTTCTGCCACACCCAACATTCGCTTCCATACATAAGCGTAAGAACAAGAACAGCATCATGCACAGCCATTATATACGTAATGATTTAATATGTTCATATTTTGAGCTTATTTATTATCATTGAAATACTTGTATTGAGTAAAGTGTTTATACTGTAAAAGAGGTATTTTGTGGTATATCTGTAATTCGAGTTTCACAGGCAACGCAACCTGATTTGAAACTATTTTGTTGACTTAAACTGAAACACGCTGTATATAATTTCGTGTATTATTTTAAGATACTAATCATACTCACGCTTGTTCTAATTTCGAAGTAATCAAATAAAAACGGTTATATAGCTCATTTTTTATTTATTATAATTACAATATTGATCCTTATTGATTTATTATACTAATATTTAAATATTTTTTAAATTATTATGCCTAGTTGCTATTTAATGTTTGTGTACAAATTATGTGCACGTACAATTCAATATAATTGTAATCATCCGTATTAAATGCTTTTTATAAACATAACATAACATAACATAAACGTTCACGCCGAATATCCCCGAAGGGGTTGGCAGAGGTACTAATACTTCTGAACATCACGTGACTTTGTCACCTGGTGTTCAGAGTACCCACGTTTTGCATGGACAGTGTACTCACGTGATAGGGGGCAGGCCTATCGCCGTTTTGTACGAATACACTGTCACATGACTAAGTACAACTCAGCCATGTGGGTTTCCTCACGATGTTTTCCCTCACCGTTAACAACCATGATAAATTAACCAAACATATGTCGTTAGAAAAGACAAATTGGTGTAGGCCCAACCCAGGATTTGAACACTAGTCATTTGCATGATAACCGAGTGTTCTACCCACTGGGCTATCACGGTTGTATACTTTTTTACTGATCATAAAAAAACAACCGTGATAGCTCAGTGGGTAGAAAACCGCTTATCGTGCAGAGAATAAGCGTTTAAATCCTGGGTCGGACCTGCACTGACCCTAACGTGAGTACACTGTCCAACTCCAAGCAAAACGTGGGTACTCTGAACATTAGGTGACAATTTCACGTGATGATCAGAAGCATTAGTACCTCTGCCATACGGTGTGAATGTTTGAGCTTTGATAAATATACTAAAAACACTTTTTTAACATTTATTTTTCGTCTTTTTGTCTGGTTGTTCCAACAAAACTCTAAAATGGCTGGACCGATTTTCACGGGATTATTACCTGCAAATACATACATACATACATATACTCACGGCTATAAATCCCTTAACGGGGTAGCCAGAGCTTTGGAATAAGAAATTCCTTAGCCACTTTTGGAAGTTGATTGGGGAAAAGATAGTAATAATAAATGTTTTTGGTGACGGGTCTCCAACCGCATCGCCCAAAAACCACTTAAAAAGCCCCTATACCCTTAGTCGCCTCTTACGATCACCCACGGGTAGAAAGGATTAGTGTTATTCTAAGCCGACACTACACGGCACTACCTGCAAATATTCATTTTATAAGAAGTAATGTAGGCTACTTTTATGCAACATAAAGTTTAAACGTCTAAACGTTTACTGCTCATATGAAGCCGGGATTGAACGTCTGTGTTTATTAAGTGTAACTTATAGAAATGGATCTATTGTTGTCCGAATTGGTAAATCAATCATTAATTATTACACTATTCGAAACAAAGATTTTTTTTAAAATAAAATTTAGCTTCAAGCCCCTACTGTTTGAGACATCCCTACCAACCTTCCATAGATATTCCAGCTCAGTTCCCAGTACGCATAGGTGTCGTGTGAACTATAAAACGTGGAAACAAAAGCAGTGCTAATGAATAGCTAACTAATGCCACGACACATAGAGAGCGCATGCGGGATCACGGCCGGGCCGGCGCCCACGCAGCTCTGACGAATCATACATTAAACAATTGTGGATTGAATATATTTTGTTGGGAACTTTGGTGTTATGGGTATAGGTTATCACGTTTTGAGTTTATGTATGTTTACGTATATTTCCGTGTAGTGTCGGCTTAGAATACCACTACCCCATTTCTACCCGTGGGTGTCGTAAGTCGATTTTTGGGCGATGCGGTTGGAGACCCATGACCAACAACCTTTATTTTGCCATCTTTTCCCCACTCATCTTTCCAAAAGTGGCTGAGGAACTTCTAGTTCCTTAGCTCTGGCTACCCCTTCTTGGGATTTATAGCCGTTAGTATATGTATGTATGTAAAGAGATGACGGTGGGTTGGGTGATTTATGAATGTCGTGTTATCAAACTTTATTTTTTATGCATGTTTGGAAATTTGGAAGATCCAGCCTGCAAGGGTATAAGATTTATTGGAGCGAAACTTCGTTTACCCCCGACTTTTGTATTTCACTTGTAATATCACTCCTCCAAAACGGTTGGACTGATCTCTATCAGTCAGAAGCATCGGGTGCCAGGTCATAATTTACATCATACATACATATACTCACGTCTATAAATCCCTTGAACGGGCAGCCAGAGCTAGGGAATTAAAAATTCCTCAGCCACTTTTGAAAGTTGCTTGGGGAAAAGATGGTGAAATAAAGGTTGTTGGTGATGGGTCTCCGACTGCATCGCCTAAAAATCCCTTAAAAGCCCCAAATAGCGTTAGTCGCCTCCTACTTACATCCACTGAAATAAATGGAGTAGTGCTATTCTAAGCCGGCACTACACAGCAAATTGAAAGGTCATAATTTATTATAAAAAATATTACCATTGAGGAATAATCATTATTAAAAGTTCATAGGAAACAACTCTAAACAAAACTAGCCACTACTCAACAATCATCTTGCCAAGATCACAAGAGAACAAGCATCTCTGCTCCAATTTGGCATCGCGAAGCATTAATGCCCACCTCGTTCTTTGATTAACGCCTAATTTCTGAATTAAATATTCAAGCTGAGAACGACTTAGGCATCGTTTTGTCTCATTCAGTTGTTAAGATTGCAATGCGACAGAAAGAATACTTAAGTTATTCTCAGCTGAAATACTCAATTCAAAGAAATCGGGCGTAAAAGATTCAATTGTTCTACTCAACACATTAAGTGATTATTATGAGGTCATCTCGGGGTTTTTTTTAATAATTGAAATCCAATAAATGATAAATTTATTTCTTTCAAGAAAATAAATAAAAAGCAAAGAATTTCCAAAATTTAACCCTTAAAGCCAATTCTTGGATATAGTATATTCCCTTTTTTCTGTTTATGCAAAAAGGGTCTGAGGCGCACCGGAAACCCTTTAAGCTTAAAAAAAGATGTTATCAATTACAATGTGACGAGACATTTGAATAATATAACGTTCGAAGTAAAAAGTGACAAAGACTATTTACGCTAAGAACAGAAAAAAGTCAGTTTTTTTAATGAAAGTTTAAATTATGGACGGATATTTCGAATGTATCAGTGAGTTTTGTAGGTATATGTATTTGCCTAAAGGGATTTAATAATATTTAGATCAATAAAAATAAAGATTGGTATTATTTGCTGCAAATATCGATTTAACAGTTATTTTTTGACCACATGCTCAAACTTATTAATATAACTAACACAAACAAATCGAATAAAATAGAATATCAAATTAAATCTACAGTCGTTTCATAACTTTAACTATAACTTGACCGCTTTTTCCTGCACTGGCAATAACAAAAAAAACGCATTTCAGATCATCGAGAATTATTTACTTTCGGGCGATAAATTATCCCATATCTATACAAAAAAAATACCTCGTAAGCTATACTATTTGATTACAAAACAAAACTTAATCACATCTGCCACACAAACTAATCTATGCGCACACGACTCAAATCGATTATGAATTCCTACCAACACACTGTCTCTTGTTCGACTCGTATATAGATCATGGTATAATGTTGATCACATAAAATGAAATAGTCGGGTCTGGCCGTGAGTTGAATCACTAGTGATCTAACTCTTATTGTGTATCGATAGCAGGTTGCATTTTAATTGATCATTATTGCACCCGTTAATGTTGTTGGTGTATTATTATTAGATGTTAGGGTTTTAGTGATATAACTATGATTGATACTACATGTTTAGCATGTTTGTTTAAGATGACTTGATTATATCCTTTCCTTTTTTTTGGGCATACTACGAACCTATTTTACCCACCCACCCACCTATTTTACCCACTTGTTCCCAAAAGATACTAAACAGCAGTTTTTAGGTATAAATTTTTGTACAAGTAGCAATTTCTTTTAAACTTTCAATAAAATTGTGTGAGACTGTGAACAAATTTCTATATACTTTTCATATCAACACCATTTTCACTTTCACAGAACAAAAAATGTAATATGTAATTAACTTCATTTTTATCGCAATTTTGGTACTAAAATATGTTTGAATATTTGTTTTGAATAAAGTTATTATTTATTTATTAATGTTTTACTAACTATAATTTATACAAAACATCACATTGACATTTCATCATTAAGTTCGATTGATCGGGTCAGCCGATCTTGCAATAGTTCTTTTGTACAACATCAAAAACGATAAACTAATAGAGAACAAGATCAAGTTGCACAACAGGACACCAATACGTATTGATTGATGGATTGAAGATATTGACGAAGTGACTATTACTCGAGAGGCCGCATGGTGTGTGTTTGATTGATAACTTTGTTACTATTACCATACAGACAGACAGGCCGGTTTTTGCGTACGATCTATATGAGTAATATGTAAATTATGTTGTGTTTACTATAGATAATAGTTACGAGGTTAGCTGGGCAGTTTTCCCTATAATTTTAAAAGAAGATGAAAAATGATTTATGGTAATGCAAGGAGGAGGTGAAAAGGTGATTTGCCGTCGAAACAATATTTGAAGTTTATGTTTAAATACATAAATTTTGATAGGATTTTCATTATATTCATAAATAAATGGTATCCATGAAAGCCTTTATAAAACATCTATTAACAAATTCCAAAAACATAGAAACGACAAAAACGAAAAAAAGCACATAAGTCGTTTGCGATTAGCGATTCGACCTGCGCACGAGTCTAAGCGGAAACGTCACGTAGAGGAAACGTCAGAACGCGCTACGATTTCGAATATAGAATACGTTAGCACGGGATGTTCGAATTAACATGGCGTCAGGATTGTTCTTTTTTTAAACTGTCGCTAACGTGACTCTTTTACATACTTAAACACATACATGCGTCGAAAATCTATGCTTGTTTTTTAAATGGGTTGATGTCTCCGAGACATAGTTTCCACAAAGAAATAATATTAATAAAAGATGTAAGTTTCATTTTGAGAGTAAATTTTAAAAAAATAATTTTAACGAATATTGATTAGGTGGATTAGAGAAATAATAAAATAAAGCAATATTTTTCAAACCGTGCTAATATCAGCTTTATAACTCAACTATCATACTCTGATTGCTACATTAACAAGAAGTGCATAATCTAAACATAATCCTTCCGAATCCACGTCATGATATCTACAGTGACCAGTCCCATGTTGCTTGTGATCTTCACTATGGCTTTACACCATCATCTTGCATGTCGAACTACATATTCAAAAGCTAAAGCTGTATAGTTTCGGCTTAGAAAAGTACTACCGTTGCGTTTTTAAGGGATTTTTGAGCGATGCGGTTGGAGACTCGTCACCAACAACCTTTATTCAACCATCTTTTCCCCACTCTACTTTCCAAAAGTGGCTGAGGAACTTCTATTTCTTTAGCTCTTTCTACCCCTTCTAGGTATTTATAGCCGTGAGTATATGTGTATGTATATTAAAAACATGGCTACCACTTCAGATCAGAGCCCATAATCATAAGTCTGACGCCTACCCTAATCAAAATAGAAGTACGTGAGCATTAACCCAATACTGTATTTTTTTCTTCCATCAATGCAACCAGTAGCACAAAATTAGCTTTAACAACAAATCTCCCACACAAATTGCATTTGGTTAATTATTTTATAAAATTTGGCTCGATATTGGTACGTGTGGGTTAGGCATAATGGGTTTTGGGTCCTTCGATGCTATCACAAAATGTGGTGATTGAAAAACTTGTCTTAATATTTGACTTAGTTCAACAAAAACACAGATAAGAAAACAAATGGTTCGTATTTTATGTCTAAAATAAATACACAGACACACTTATCAACTTTTACATATATCATAGCTATTAATTGTAATAGAAACAGGAATTTTGATAAATACATAGTAAATGTATGTAAATTTTCTTCAATCTCCCAAATTTGAATGCACTACCTTACTTCGTTTTTTAACAGCTCAAACTGTCTAAAACTATTTTTTTAGAAATTCAAAGTAACAAACTTCAAACATAAAACGCAAAACGCTTATTCAGTATTATTTCCCGGTAAAAAATATACTTAGTGCAAACCGTCACGAGTCATTTCAAATTGATTTTCGCAAATTGGTCGACATCCTATAAAAACTGAGATGCATTTAGTTTTTGCCCACATTTTTTGCTCTGCAGTTCTATTGGTTGCTAAATTTAGCAATTAACATTGAGGTCAAAATGATAATCACTTCCAGAAGATTACTTATAAATGGAACGACTTTTGAGGTATCATCGTCACGTTTAGACCACATATTATCGTTTTTGTTCAGTTGATTTTTAATACGAATACGTCTGTAGGTCAAATTACTTCTGGTTTTGAACAGTATTCAATCTAAGTAAGAATACTTATCATCTCATATACTCACGGCTATAAATCCCTAGAAGGGGTAGCCAGAGCTAAGGAACTAGAAATTCCTTAGCCACTTTTGGAAGTTGTGTGGGTTTCCCCAGATGGTAAAATAAAGGTTGTTGGTGATAGGTCTCCAACTGCATCGCCCGAAAATCCCCTAAAAAGCCCCCATACCGTTAGTCGCCTCTTACGTACACCCACCGGAAGAAATGGGGTAGTGCTATTCTAAGCCGACACTACACAGCAAAGTAGCAAGTAAGAATACACAATGCCAATTTCAAATCTTCACCTATATAATATAATTATTAAAACGCGTTTTTGCCGCGTGATTTCCGCGTAGTGCCGACTTAGAATATTACTACCCCTTTCTAACGGTATACTAAGGATATAAGGCTTTTTTAAGGGGTTTTTGGGCGATGCGGTTGGAGACCCATCATCAACGATACTTGATTTCTACCACCTTGTCCCCTATCAGCTTTCAAATGTGGTTGAGGAGGTTCTAGCTCTAAAGCTCGGGCTACACCTTTTTGGGATTTATGGCCTTGAGTATAAGTATGTGTGACTTAACATAACATAACATAAACGTTCACGCCGAATATCCCCGAAGGGGTAGGCAGAGGTGCTAATACTTCTGAACATCACGTGACTTTGTCACCTGGTGTTCAGAGTACCCACGTTCTGCATGGACAGTGTACTCACGTGATAGGGGGCAGGCCTATCGCCGTTTTGTATGAATACACTGTCACTTGACTAAGTACAACTCAGCCATGTGGGTTTCCTCACGATGTTTTCCCTCACCGTTAACAACCATGATAAATTAACCACACATATGTCTTTAGAAAAGACAAATTGGTGTAGGCCCGACCCAGGATTTGAACACTAGTGGTTTGCACGATAACCGAGTGTTCTACCCACTGGGCTATCACAGTTGCTTTGAATTAAACATAAAATAACAATGAAATCGAAAGGACATGACGCAAGCAGTCCCTATTTTAGCATAATATTGTTTTATTGTAAACTGATAAATTGATTCGTTTTGACCTATACAGTAATCATTATACATATTTACATACTTCTGACGACGTCTATGGCTGAGTAGTTAGGTGACTACCTTCCGGGTCTGGAGGTGGCGGTTTGGAATCCCGGGGCACAGGCCTGTCGCAGTTTCGTACGAATACACACATGACTAAGTAAATCTTAGCTATGTGGGTTTCCTCACGATATTATGAACAACCATGATAAATTAACCACACATGTTACTTAAGAAAAAAAAATGTTGTAGGCTGGATGCTGAATGGATCCTGGATTTGAATCCTGACTGTTTTATCCACTGAACTATCGCGAAATCATTCAAAACCAAGGTTTTGAACCCTCATCATCTGCACAATAAGCGGCGTTCTACCCACTGAGCTATCACAGTTGATACTCAAATATTCTTATATTACGCAAATGGATACGGAAATCTACTTGAGTTAATTTTATTTTACATATACTTACGGCTATAAATCCCTAGAAGGGGCAGCAGAGCTAAGGAATTATAAATTCCTCAGCCACTTTTGGAAATGTGAGTGGGGAAAAGATGGTAAAAGTAAAGGTTGTTGCAACCAACCAACCAACCGCATCGCCCTAAAATTCCTTAAAAGCCCCAATACCGTTAGTCGCCTCTACCCGTGGGTAGAAAGGGGTAGCGACATTCTAAGCCGGCACTACACGGCAATAACGGTTAGGATATAATAATACTATTATAATATGAATATATGTATTCAAAAATCTACTTGAGTGAATTTTATTTTAATTTTATATAACAACCAAAACCTTAAAACCCACACAAACTACTAAACCACCACCAACCGACCCAACCGAATGCCACCGTAAAAATACCATTAGAATTTCTCTAAATCAAAAACAAAAGCTCTGAAAGTTCTCGACACGCGCAGCCCGAGCGAGCATCGCGCTATCGGGGCGATGCGATGCTATCTCTACAGATAGGCGATCGCGCCTCCGTCCGACGTGCGCATTCTCACGCCCTCCGCTCTACATTATATTCCGCAATAGCAGTTTGACACTTAGTAATTGTAAGGACCATTTTGTGCTTATAGTTGGAGCTTTGGAAGTGTTTGTACGATTGGAGTTGGATTTAATAGATCGTTCTAGATATTGGTATATTTGCTGTGTAGTGTCGGCATAGAATAACACTACCCCATTTTTCCGGTGGGTGTACGTAAGAGGCGACTAACGGATTTGGAGCTTTTAAGGGATGTGGAATGAGACCCATCACCGAAAACTTTTATTTTACCATCTTTTCCCCACTAAATTTTCCAAACGTGGCTGAGGAATTTCCAATTCCGTAGCTCTGGCTACCCCTTCTAGGGATTTGTAGCCGTGAGCATATGTATGTATGTATGTTTGTTTTAGGTATTGCTATTAAAGTATCATTTAGTAAGTCAGGTTGTTTATGTCTGAATAATAGGATGTATGAAAATAAATATGAATGTAAAGAAGTTCGGGAGGTTTGCCAGTGTTGTGCAAATTGGGGAGCTACCGTCTCTGCCTACCCCAGAGGGAACAACTGCCGACAAAGTATACCTCTGTATGTTATAAACTAAGAAGATTTTTGTTTATTGTCAAGAAGCTTTTATTTTTAATATGTAAAATATATATTTAAAATAAATAGCGTCACAACTAAATACCTAGTCTTAAAATTTATAGCGTCACTATGAAATACCTAGTCTTAAAATTTATACATACATATACTGACGGCTATAAATCCCTAGAAGGGGTAATCAGAGCGAAGGAATTAGAAATTCCTCAGCCGCTTTTGGAAAGTCAAGTGGGGAAAAGATGGTAAAATAAAGGTTGTTGGTGATCGGTCTCCAACCTCATCGCCCAAAATCCTTTAAATGCCCCAATACCGTTAGTCGCCTCTTACGCACACCCAACGGATGAAATAGGGTAGTGCTATTCTAAGCCGACACTACACGGCAAATCTCTTTAAAATTTTAAAATTCATGTAATAAATTAATTTAAATATACATTTATTTTAATTTTTCCTTGTTGGTTTTGCACAAAGGGTTACTTTTTTTTAAGGCGCAAGTTTCTATGTATTATTTGAGAAACTTTTTGTACTCAGACACTTAACCATGATGGTCAATAGATAAAGTTTTGCTGAACAACACGATGCATTTTGTCAACAATTGTTTAAACTGTAGTTATTAACATTTTCTAACCCAAACTATGGTCTACGTGACAGGTTGCTACCGTTATGTATAAAACATTGATACATGACTAGTAAAGTTCAATTAACAATAGGGTTTTTCCTAAGTTTTTTCTCCTAATCATAAAGAACTTTGATAAATGAACCACACATACATACAATACATATATTCACGGCATAAAATCCCAATAAGGGATAGCCTTCACAGCTGTAAATAAACTTCACAGCTGTAAATTCCTCAGCCAAATTTGGAAGTATATAGCGGACAAGATGGTAGGAATAAAGTATCGCTGGTGATGGGTTTCCAACCGGTTCACCCAAAAACCACTTTAAAAAGCCCCATACCCTTAGTCGCCTCTTACGACACCCGTGGGTAGAAAGGGATAGTGACATACTAAGCCGGCATTATACGGCATATTCTCACCATACATATTCTGTTTTGTCAAACATAGATATGTTTTCCATATTCAAGATTTAACCCATGCCATGTTATTGGAGTCCTAGCTCTATCAAACTACTAAGATAATATTAAATTAAAATTGATGACAAATAAAAATCGAAGTGCCTTTTATATCATTTTATCACAAATACATTATTGTTGTGAGCATTACCAATTTCAGCTATTCTCTGCTCACAAATATTTCAAAATGGTATTCAGTTAAGCAATTCTATGAGATCAAAGAACCTAACAAAGTTACCCCGTTACAAATTGCCGCATTGTATATAACAGGTCAATTCTATGGTCGGTAACTAGACTCACTCGCTGTGAAGTACAGGTGACCACATTGTGGGTGTTCAATACATACATCATACAAACATCGAAACATAAGGAACTTCTTTTTAGATTGGTTAGAAATTTTAAAATTTGGCTTAAATAATTGTGTTTGAGTAGGTAGTCTAAACACTTCCCCAAAATTGCTTATAAAGCCTTAATCTAAGCCTTTTGCGACACCCACGGACTAAATACGGTGTACAGCTAGTATATAAAATTTAGCAATTAATACAGAATTTTCGGTGATCTATAACATTTTGAAAGGAACCCCTCTACCAAATTCCGTACTACAAAAATGAGGTGTAACATATGACATGCAGTGTGGTGTACTCGTAATCGAGTTAGGCGGACCGTCGCGCGTTCTAGTAATGATCAATGATCGTTTCGTCCGCCGTGAAAATGCCAAACATTCCATACATCATCGCGATTGACCATATTGACAGGTTGATGTAGACTTAATAATGTACTAGAGTGGGCCTTTAAAGTCAGAAAAGACGAAACGTCTACTGCTGGACAAAGGCCTAATATCATAGTGGCTTCCCGCAACCCGACGGCCTAGTGGCCTCAGAGGTGACTCATTGATAAAGAATATACCACTCCCGACAAGTCCAAGAACCCTGAATCAGTAAAGAAACAGTAAAACAAAAAACTCTTCTTTTTATTTTGAAATACATATTTTTTATCTTAAAGTACCTCCCTCGCCTGCCGCTGGCATAGGCCTCGCAAGAATCTCATAAGCCTCCCGCTTTGTCACTGGTTAGTATTTTTTTCCTCCCTCTTTCCACTATACCTTAGATATACGCCAAGGTGATTAAAAAGTCATCTGGCATAAAATCTTTATAAATTTGACAGATTTTTTGCCAAGTCTAAATCTTTACGACTCACAAAATCCGATGACCGAATAAGGTCGAAATCGAACACAAAAAGAGTACATACGAAAAAATCGATTGGCGCTACGAGTCGATTCTTTTGATTGCTATTTGTTACCTATTTATTAAACTATTCTAATATACTGACAGACAGACATGACGGTTATGATTGACATATCATA
Source organism: Bedellia somnulentella (assembly GCA_963576735.1). Lineage (NCBI taxonomy): Eukaryota > Metazoa > Arthropoda > Insecta > Lepidoptera > Bedelliidae > Bedellia > Bedellia somnulentella. Next base: position 3,044,165 of record OY755183.1, read on the forward strand.
TATGAAGTGTATTTTGTTAAGTTCAAATGCAATATGAGTAATCGGTGTGACCCTACATCTTTTATTAGCTAATGTGTTCCTCAATAATATTCTATTGTTGAGAAGTACGTGAATTTATTTTAATTTGAATTGAAACTCTTTCGGAGCGGTACTTTTGACTGCTCGTTAGAAATGGTTGGGTTAAAAAGTTATCTTTTTAGATGCCAGTTCTTTGATTAAGTAAATAGGTTAAGGTGTTTTTTTTAACCCAAACGTCGTGCAACCAGGAATAAGCGTGGTACCGTCCCAGCAGCCTCCTGCCCCCTGAAGGCTGCAACACCGGTGCTGGATATTTATATATCTCGAGTAGATCCTCAGATGACGCACAACGATGTCTCGCGTCACATAGAGCAGACAAGCCTCGGTCCTATAACCGTGCTCAACATCACACGTCTGGAGCCCAGTAGGCCGACCAACTTTAAATCCTATTGGCTCCAGGTTCCCGCAGTCCATGAGAAGGTTCTGCTAGAAGAGAACTTTTGGCCTGAGGGAATAGTGTTCCGGCGCTTCAGGGCTGCGCGTCAGAAACCAAAGCCTCTGCCCACTAAATTGTAAATTACTAACATAGGTTAAGTTTTACTAATATTATATGGGCCTTGATGCCTGCAACTAAAGGATTTATTATATATTTATTATTATTATTATTTTATAGAATTTGATATTAAGGCTATGCACAGGTTACAGTTATGCCAGGTTCTTCTTTCAAAAACACCACTTCTTGAAATAGAAATTGATTATATAATATTATAAATTACAGAGCAATAAAAAAATATTTTACATTTTTGTCAGCTCTTTAAAAAATATTTTAAATTAACTTTTACTGAAGCTTCTTTCAATAGTTTTTATTAATTATTTTCTCAAGTTATAATTATCCCAAGTAATAATAACTCACGCAAACTTAAGCGCACCTTTCAAGTAGAGCTTGAAAACATTCGGTTATTTTAGTATTTAAATATGGGTACTCGTACTCAAACCCGATTGATTATGAATTAGTACTTGTATGATATTTGCATTCGTACAGTAGTAAAATCAAAAATATATTTGCAATCGAGCATATTTTACATCAAGCGTGTTTTTTAAACAATGAGTTCTAGCATGCTAGTTTTTTTTTAAATATAATCAATTCAAGATGAAAACGACTGTATTATGAATGATTAATGTGAGCAACCGTGATAGCCCAGTGGGTAGAACACTCGGTTATCGTGCAAACGACTAGTGTTCAAATCCTGGGTCGGGCCTTGTCTTTTCTAAAGACATATGTGTGGTTAATTTATCATGGTTGTTAACGGTGAGGGAAAACATCGTCAGGAAACCCACATGGCTGAGTTGTACTTAGTCATGTGACAGTGTATTCGTACAAAACGGCGATAGGCCTGCCCCCTATCACGAGAGTACACTGTCCATGCAAAACGTGGGTGCTCTGAACGCCAGGTGACAAAGTCACGTGATGTTCAGGAGTATTAGTACCTCTGCCAACCCCTTCGGGGATATTCGGCGTGAACGTTTATGTTTATGTTATGTAATGTGAAAATCAAAAGTAAAATTATAATGATTACTATATGCAACAGTAAAATATTATTTCGGCAATTTTAAAACATATTTAAAAGTAAAATGCTGAGTAGGAATAAACAAATATTTTTTCAGTCATACATAGTATGAACTAGCTATGAAAAGAATTTAATTTAAAAAAAGGGTTGCATATTCTTATATAAACATTTTAATTTCAAATTATTTGCATCATTTTACTTCGTACAATTCGAATTACTTGAAAATTCTAATTCAAAAGCCCTACTTTCAATACAATATATTCTGAATCCATCTATTAGTATTAATTAGTCTATCAAACATACATAAACTTACGGCTATAAATTCCTAAAAACGTTAGCCACATTTGTAAGTTTATAGGGGAAAAGATGGTAGAAATAAAGTGCCGTTAAATAGTGATGGGTCTCCAACCACATCGCCCAAAAACCAGTTTAAGAAGCCCCATATCCTTAATATCCTTAATCGCCTCTTATGACGCCCGTGGGTCGAGCGCGCTAGTGAAATTCTGAGTCAGCACCACACACACTATCAAACGAACAGCCTCAATGAAAATCTTATTCTTTTTCAAACATATTGAAACTATTCTTATGTATGATTGTTCATTTAAAAAAAAATAAGTTGAAAAATTAAGTAAGTAACAGATACTTAGGAAACCAAATAATCATCAAGAAATGTAATTTGAACAATGTCACCTCAAAGGCTGAACAGAATGAGATGAGTTTTCATATTTCCGCAGTTAAGATGGTAACGGATGAAACCACATTAAATTAGATTTTATATACTTTCTATGTAATCTTAATACTTGAACAAAATTGTATAACTTCTGAGGCATTTGGTTTACGTGGCAACGTCAGTTGCTCATTAGGAATAAGTTTTTGGAATTAATTTAACGAAAAAAAAATAGGAAAAAGAAGAATTTAAGAAAAAAAAATAAAAATGATTTTCCATGTCGTTGCCGTGCAGTACTGGCTTAGAATGTCACTACCGCTAATCTACCCGCGGGTGTCGACTAACGGTATTGGGGCTTTTTAAGTGAGTTTAGTCCCAGCGGTAGGAGACCCATCTCCAATGATATTTTTTTCTACCATCTTGTCCAGTATCAACTTCCAAATGTGGCTGAGGAGTTCCGAGCTCTGAAGCTCTGGCTACCCCATTTCGGGATGTATGGCCATAAATCCCTAGAAGGTACAGCTACAGAATAAGAAATTTCGCAGCCACTTTGGAAAGTAGAGTCGGGTAAAGATTATATAATAAATGTTCTTGGTAATGGATTTCCTCAAAACCCCATCGCTCAAAACTCACTTAAAAAGCCCCACACCCTTAGTCGCTTCTTACGATCACCCACGGGTATAAATGGGGTATTGCTATTCTAAGCCGACACTACACAGCTAAAGAATTATATTTATACATTACACAATTATATTATATATATATATATATATATATATATATATATATATATATATATATATACAAATAATTTAAATATTTTTGTTCATGAAAACCTCATGTGGGGATTATTGCTAATAAATAAAGAATAAATAAAGGAAAGAAAAAAATTTCGATTTTGCTCGATTGGCAGAGCGTCGGGGCGTATACCCGAGGTCGCGGGTTCCCGCCTGTGTCGAAATTTTTCTTTCCTTTATTTATTCTTTATTTATTAATATTATACAAATATCAAGACTACTCAATATCGTTACAAAGTTAAAGAAATGAGGTCTAGAAAACTATAAGGTGCGCAACCGCAAACGAGTCAGACGACATTAAGAATTATAAACAATATTACATTTTATTCAAATTATTATATCAACGTTTCCTTATTCAGCTCTTGTACTGTTATAGTGTTAAAGATATACTTGTTTTTGATGAGCCTAGGAAAAGAATGTTTGTTAATTGGAATTAACTATATAGTATTCATTCATTATGAATTTCCAATTCCAACTATGTATCGGTTTTTATGATAACACGTCTTATACGAGTTATTGGAGTTAGCGAATTTATTTGGAAAAATCCATTTTCTCTTTTATTTGATTATTATGATATGGAAATTGTCTATGTATGATGTGGGTATTTGGGTTTTTTAAGTGATTTTGAGCATTACGGTTGGAGACCCATCACCAAAAACCTTTACGATCATTTCCCCTATAAACTTCCTAAATTGGCTGAGGAATTTCTCAATACAATGAACTGGCGCCCCTACTAAGAATTCAAACCCGTGAGTTATATGTATGTTTGTGTGATATGGATGAGTGTTACATACATTCAAATTATTATATTTAGATTTCCTAATTCAGGATTTGTGCTGTAACAGTCTTAAAGATATACTTATTTTTCTTGGGCTTAGATAATGAGTATTTTATTTATTAGAATCTATCATACTTTGTATTTATAATAAACTTAAGTCTTCATTGAATCGACAGATTCTTTTAATTCAAAGCTATTAATAGGACGCTGACTAACCATTCACTCGTTTTTCGGCATTTAATTTTCTTTATATACTTTCCTTTCGACCCTGTTAAAAATTGTTTTTTAATTAATATAACTTTAATTTAACAAACAAATACATAACTTAAAAAACAGGATTTATTCTAATCCAAGTATCTAGTTCGTAAAAATGTCTCCTGATTCAAAAACTTAAACAAGACATCTCCAAATCACGGGAACAAAACAATACAACAAACAGTTACCATACCCATTCACGTACAAACGTCTGACGTAAAGGACAACTCAATTGAAAGGAGTATTATCTGGGGGCATTATTACAGATTATGACAAATTTATGACGTGCCAGTGTCATGTGGTTAAGGCAAAATGGGCCCCTGGTTCGGGAAATAAGATCAGTATTTTTGAAGCGTTGATACGGGGTGCTCATTTTATATATGTAAAATTTTACAAGTTTCGGTCGTTTAAAATTAAATATATTTTAATTGAAAATGAAATACAAAATAGTATGAACTTTTCTTTCAAAGCATGTTAAAAAAATCTGATTTTCTGGGGTTTAAATATGTTATTTATTTTTCCTTTTATAAGAATAATTAAAAAACAATAACAGAGATACTAGTATTCAATTTAAAAATTAAGAGAATCATGTTTTTAATTGTAATCACACTTGTAGTTAATATTTTAATTCAATTTAAACTTCTTTAGTTTCATGTCGATAAAATGACAAATTGGTTTTACCCCGCGATAGACAAACACAGATTTTGATGAATTTAAACTAAAATGTAAGACTTCAATCTGTTTTAATATGAATAACTTTATACCATCCTGTAAACGAGATACCAACCAATCCTTAGGGATTAGCAAGTGACTCCGAAACAAAACCAGTTCAGTTCTAAGAACATCACGATGTGTTTTGACGTTTGCAATTTTGTCTAATCCTTTTCGAAAATTGTTGTGGCTTTTTTTTACTTCCTCATACTTTGGAAGCCGGTTTTGAGTATACAATACCTTTTAGTAATGCATACCTGCTTATTTTATTTTTTACATTCGACTCCAGTTTAACTCTAATATTACTATTTGGGGTATTGAATCATGGATGAAGACACTAAATAGTGTTAAAGAGACAGCGTATCTTCTGGGCTAGGTGGGCTTTCATGTTCGTTATCATTCAAAGAAATGTATTGATTCTGAAATTGTAGCTAATGGCTATTAGGATTAAAGGCATTGCGATTTGAAAGTATGTTTGTTAAAAAAAGTAAGGTAAACTGATTTTGTTAAGTTAAGCGTGAAATATGACTTACTCTATTCAATTATTTTACATATTGTCTTTAGGTATATATGGTTCAAATAAAGCATACAGGTGATACAATATTACGATTGCACTATTCTATCTTCATATATTCTGTAGCTCAACTTTTCTCTCATATACAAATCATATCATATACGTTAATATATTCTTTCATATGTATGGAGTCTTATACAAAAACTGTACAATACTCAATTTCACTAACTTTACGTACACGATCAACCCCACTGTCTAATCGCACTCTACTCGCTATATCTATGTACTGACTTTTAGTAAGTTTTGTTGATGTCAAAAACATAAGATATGATATTTTATTTTATTATAAAATTATATAGCAAGTGTGACAACTCAGGGTACATGGCATGAGTCGGGCCCACACCAACGTGTCTGTACAAAGGTCATACTTGTGGATTATTTATCATGGTTCCTAATGGTGAGTGAAAACATCGTGAGGAAACTCACAAGGTAGTTAGTATTAATAATTTTATAGTACTGTATAATGACAAATAATACCTTAGTCTTCCCGTGACCATGATAACTGAAAAGTTTTCGAAACGTCGGCCTTTAAAAACCATGTTGATAACACGCGATTAAAATATCCGAAAATCAATAGTTGTTTTAATTACAATGTGCAATCGTGAAAATCTTAGAAAATACTCACATGCCTAAGTTAAAGTCTAACTAGAAAGTCTTGCCAGGATGATACCAAGTGGCGATTGAGAGTCTTTGTCTACCCCAAAACGAACTAATAGCGTGATTATATGTATATGTAATAGGAGTGGCTCAATAATTTTGTTATAAACCTCAGACTATAACCGTTTGACGGAGGCAGTTTCACAAGTAAACATCTTTAACAAAATATAATCGACACAAAATGGACGCATCATTAAACTAAAACAATAGTAGATGGACAGGCAAAGTAATGGGAAACCAATTAGAAGTGTCAGATTCTCACTCTGCTCACCCCGTCCGGAATATAGCGTGATGAATGACACAAAATATCAGTGCAGACGTTTAATTAAAGTACAGGTCGTGGGAAGGTCATGGTTTCGACTGCGTTTAACTGTGTGACGGAAGAGTGCTGATTGGTGAATTCTTTTTGGTTTTTAGGGTTCTCAACTTTACTGAAACTCAAATATTCACAACGTATATTCTCAAGAGAATTGCAGAGGTAATATACTTCTAATATCACATGACACAAGTACAAGCCTTATACCCTCAGTCACCTCTTACCACACCCGTGTCTAGAAAGGGGTAGTGACATTCAAAGCCGGCACTATACGGCAAATTTAATTCAATGAATTAACAAAACAAAGAAATAATAAGAATAACAAATAAATCAGTGATCTATCAAACACAAATAAAGTCCATATTTACCATCGAATCGGATAATCCCACGACACTAAGTTTACGTATGAGAACTGGTCACTTAGCAATATTATCAAGTCATAAAAAGCGTTTTGAACAATCGAAGGGAACATCAAAACGCCGTAAAATGTATAGCACATAGTGAATAGTGATAGATCTCACGTGAAACCCATTTTATAGCTTAGCTAAGAGGCAGTGGGTTTTGTGTTGGCAGTAATAAAATGATTGTGGAGTGATGTTTGTTTTTGGAAAGTTCTGTCGTTTAGAGTTAGAATAGAAGCAGTTTCTTTTATTATTTTACTTAATCTATTATTAACATACATGCATACATATACTCAGCGCCGTAATTCTCAAATATGGGGTAGCCAGAGCTTCAGAGCTAGGAATTCCTCAGCCTCTTATGAAATTCTATTATCAACTTTGCTTCAAGTTCGAAAGAGCTTCAAGTTTAAAAATGCTTCAAACTTCAGAATTAGATATCTCTCTACTACTCTTTGAAGTTGGAATGGATGGTCGATGACGGGTCTTAAGCCACATCGGCCAAAATCACTTAAAACGTTGTAAAATTGTAAGATGCCCATAGCGACACCCACAGGAGAAAATGGATTAGTGTTATTCAAAGCCGACACTACACAGCCAATCCCATATTCTAGTCCATAAAATACGCCTTCTTATTGGCGATATATCCATTAAAACATTTAGCTCTGTCCATCGAGTCGAGTACAAATCAATATCGTATGCAAATAACTGATCACGGTTCATCTATTCATCTCACGTTATAAACAATAATACATAAATAATAATGTTTATGGTAAGATTGGGTCTTTGACTTTTTTATTGCTTTCAGATGTTACATTGTCCTCTACCAATCACACAGATGAATAATTTACTTATATCCACGTCATTGATGTAGAAAGAATGTTTGTATTATAGTTAGCGCAAAGAGCAGACAAATATTGTGTAAAATAATTGAATCATATTGGTTTCCTCATACAATGATCCCTTGATATATTAGCACACATTTGCCAACATAATACAATGGAGAAGACCTGTTTGTAAATCTAAATTCAGTTATTTGGTATGTAAGCTGGTTGATATTATTTACGAATATTTAAGGCTATAAATCCAATTATAAGGTTTGCTACAGTTCTAGAATCTTCCGAAGACTCTTCGGGACAAAATCGTAAGATAAAGCGGTTAGGTCTTATTACCCAAAAATCACCTAAAATTCTAAAAACCCTCAACGGACACGCGCGGAAATAAAATGGGTAAATTTTATTCTAGGCCGATACTCAAAGCTAGGCGTTACGGCTTATTCCGATTATCCACCCTAAAAAATCCTCCCTAAGTCGGATATTCGGAAACGCATGTCCGATTATCCACCCTGAACGGGGTGGATAATCGGAATTCATAATAAAATGTTTCTTCCGATTTTCTACCCTGCCTACGTACAGTCCTTTACAGGAACATGTAAATTATTATTTATTGTGTGTCAGTGGTGAAAAGACCCTAAGTTTTAATTTTGTTATTTTTTGTTACGAGTTTCTTTCTTGTTATGGTTTCATTTGTCACAACAGTCAATTTAAATGGTTTTCACCCAAATCTACAGGTGCTTACCTGCAATTTTTTTATTTTTTTTAAGATTACTTAAGTTTTTCGTTTAACAATAAATATTAAATTAAAACTTTCCACCAGGATAATTTTATTCAGACTGTAAGTAGGAAAGTAGGTATATATATCTCTGTTGAAGTTTCTTGGACCAGGTTGTGAGTATGTTTCTGTGAATGACTGTACTTGGGGTAAAAAATCGGAAGAAACATTTTATTATGAATTCCGATTATCCACCCCGTTCAGGGTGGATAATCGGACATGCGTTTCCGAATATCCGACTTAGGGAGGATTTTTTAGGGTGGATAATCGGAATAAGCCGGCGTTACTGGTACCGTTTTTAGGGAGTAGGTTTTTTATATATATGTGATTATTTTTGGTAAATAAAAATGATTTTTTTTTGTTTTTATTCATGGGTACTTTTGGGTAATGGGTAAATTAACCTTAAACTAGATATCTAGGACCTCATGCCATTAATGGTTAAACAACTAGCATGTAAAAATAACCCTATCTTTTTAGGGTTCCGTAGCCAAATGGCAAAAACGGGACCCTTATAGATTCGTCATGTCTGTCCGTCTGTCCGTCCGTCCGTCCGTCCGTATGTCACAGCCAGTTTATTCCGAAACTATTAGAACTACATTATTGAAAATTGGTGCGTAGATGTATTCTGTAAACCGCATTAAAATTTTAAAATAAAATCTGAAAAAAAAACCAAAATTTTTAGGGTTCCCCATACCTAGAACTGAAACTCAAAATTTTTTTTTCATCAAACCTATACGTGTGGGGTATCTATCAAAAGGTATTTGAAAATGATGTTGAGGTTTCTTACATCATTTTTTTCAAAACTGAATAGTTTGCGCGAGAGACTTTTCCAAAGTGGTAAAATGTGTGTCCCCCCCCCCGTAACTTCTAAAATATGGGCATGATAAAACTGAAAAAAATATATGATATGTATTACTATACAAACTACTAACGAAAATTGGTTTGAATGAGATCTAGTCAGTAGTTCTATTTTTAAACGTCATAAATCAAATCACTTACCTAATTTATTAATTTCACTGAAATATAAAACAATAATTTTACTATCACAGGCCATACGCATAAAACGTGAACCATTGTTTTCTTAGCTAGTGCTGCTACGGAACCCTTCATTAGCGAGTCCATCTCGCTCTTGGCCGCTTTTTCAGTACAACCAAGGCGATGAAACAAATCTTGTCATCAGTTCACTAAAGAAATGCATTATTAAATTGCCTTTAATTTATTCGTTAATGTTTTAAATTTAATTAATGTTATTTTTTATAATTATTTGCGTGTTTTATTAAAAAGTAAATGTTGTATTAGTAAGCCATGTCACATTTTTTTATTCTTATTTCAAAGCTAAGTGTATAAAGTATAAGGTAATAAAGACAAAACTAGTGGCCCATCCCGACTTCCCACGGATAACAGGACATATTCACCAGAGATTTAGCTTTGTAATAAAATAACCCTCCTCATTTCCATAGGCGTTTTAAAATGCTCTTGATGTTGTGTTATTTGTCTGCAAAACGCATTTAAAAAGCCTTAACTACTAAAACAAATTTAAATAACATTTTGCTCACTATGTGCGATTTAATTCAACTTGATGAGCAGATTTTTTTATAAATAAAAAACTGATTAAGTTCAACTGTTCTATGAATTGGCAATCTTAAAATAAAACATCGTGTGCCAGATCAGCTATCTTAGCTTAGAATATTAATGATTCAGCAAACCTTATAATAAATGCACTTAGAAACGAAATAACAATTCATTCCGTCCCCACAGCTATATTTAAATCAAAGTCGGCTACTGTGCGACAGACAGCGCGCTAACCATTAATATTTCAAATGCTTATTTGTCACTCTGTTTCATTTGCATACAACTGAACTAGACTGGTTATGTAGATCAAAATATCAACGAGGTATGATTTGAAAGATGTGGTTGTTTATTTTGAAACATTTGTAACGGCATCTTTATTACACGGTTTATGAGTTGAATATAAAAAATATATTAGTTAGAGCTTCACTAAAGACTTTACAAAACGAAATATAAGAAAGTGGAACACGTGAAAGAGTTTGTATATCTGGGAAGTTTATTTATTAGGGATGGAAAGTGGATGAAGATATCGAGAGAAGAGTGAAAAAGGGTAATGCAATTAATGGAGCTTTGAATAGTCTCATGTCTAGTCAGTCAGTGTCCGAAAAGGCCTGAATGGCTGTGCATGATGCTGTTCTGGTTCCTACGCATGGCAGTGAATGTTGAGTGGCAGAAGAAGCATGAGAGCAGAGTAAATGCAGTAGAGATGAGGTCCCTCAGAAAAGTTGGTAATGAAAGGTTATCTAAGCGTGCGAGAAATGACGTGATTCGCGAAAAGTGTGGCGTGAAAGATGATATTGTAAAAAAGATAGAAAAAGGAATGTTGAGATGGTTTGGGCACATAGAGAGGATGGATGACAGTAAATTGGTGAAAGGGATCTATAAAGCTTATGTGGAAGGTAATGTGAGTCCAGGACGACCACGGAGGACGCACCTGGACCAAATAGAGTGTGTGCTCAAAAAGGCTAGCCCCAGAAGTATGAAGAATAAAAGAGCATGTATGAAAAGATTGATGGATGTAAACGAAGCTAGAGAGGTTTGCCAGGATCGTACAATAGTTTCTGCCTACCCCAATGGGAAATGATGGCGTGAGTATATGTAAAACAAATTATGATATGACCAGATTTGATAATAGTAGATTGGTTTTCAACCAGAAAAACCTTAAAAGTAGCTTAGCCTTAAGGCCTTTAAATGTTATCCAAGGGAAAAGATAAAGTATTAACTCCAATCCAAACCATTAATTTTTCAGCTACAATTATTGTTATTTGTCTTCCATCTTTTATAAAGATTTTGGCATGCATGATTCTGTCTGCCTGTATCCAACGCCTTTCCACTCGGCATGCTATATTTGTACTGAGGAGTATACATACATACATACATTTACTCACGGCTATAAATCCCTAAAAGGGGTAGCCAGAGCTGAGAAATTAGAAATTCCTCAGCCACTTTTGGAAGTTGAGTGGGGAAAAGATGGTAGAATAAAGGTTGTTGATGATGGGTCTGAAGAAAGAAGAAGAAGAAGAAAAAATTTTTATTCAAAAAAGTAAGAACACACTTACAAAGTACTTATGACCTAAACATGATATAATTTTTTAAAAAAAACACTACACTTAACACAAATACACTTACATCTTTAACAATATTTTTTAAAAAGTTACATAACACGCAATATGTTCTGTTCTTACTAAAGAAATGGTCACTGGCTCAGGATATTTCTACCAGTACTGGGTACTAGTAGCACTGATTTTCAGCCAGTGCCAGGGTCTCCAACCGCCTCGCCCAAAAATCCCTTAAAAAGTCCCGATTCCGTTAGTCGCCTCTTACGTACACCCACCGGAAGAAATGGAGTAGTGCTATTCTAAGCCGACACTACACAGCAAATATAGGAGAATAGACTATTTAATACATCATACAATCTAGGAAGTTACTACACCAAAAAAACACTACCTTACTTAAAGTAATATAATATAGGATAAAATTCTTAATAACCGATTAACAAATTTTTTGGACAAGTTCACTTTATTATCCGACAATCAATATGGATTTCGTAAAGCTAGATCTACAACTGATGCAGTTTTGAAACTTACTAATTATGTTACTAGTAAACTTGATGCTCACAAAAAAGTTCTTGCTGTGTTCTTAGATCTAGCCAAAGCTTTTGACACGGTTTCTATACCTCTATTGATTAAAAAACTAGAAGAAATTGGTGTTCGAGGAGAAGCTTTAAATATTTCTGGATTATTTAACTGATAGATATCAATGTGTGAAAATTGATGAACATATTAGTGAGGATATACCGATGTCTTTTGGTGTACCGCAAGGTAGTATATTGGGCCCGACTTTGTTCTCAATTTATATCAATCAGTTGTGTAATCTAAACATCAATGGTCAAGTTCTGTGTTATGCGGACGACACTGTTATTTGTTTCCAAGGACAGACCTGGGAGGACACTTTTGAGGTTGCACAACTAGGCCTTAATAAGGTTAGTGAATGGTTACAAGATAATGTTCTCACCCTGAATAGTGAAAAATCAAAATATGTAACTTTTTCAATTCAAAAACCTACTCAACCCCCATTAACAAATGTTTTAATTTCACACCGAACAGGTTGCTCAAAAGATAGCAGTTCTTGTAATTGTATCCCATTAGAAAGAAGCCCACAAGTTAAATATTTGGGTGTTATTATTGATCAATATCTAAAATTTGGTCCTTACATTTGTGCTATTGCAGCTAGAGTCCGAAAACTCATGCATATTTTCAAAAATATAAGATGTTTTACAACCTTCATTACTTAAACGTGTTTATATAGCATTATGCGAGTGTTTATTGACATATTGTATAACGTCATGGGGTGGTGCTGATAAAACAAATTTAAAAGTGTTGGAAGTTGCTCAGAGGGGGTTATTAAAAGTCAGTACTTTCAAGCCTATTCTGTTCCCCACTACTGAACTTTATACTTTTTGTGAAGTTTTGACAGTAAGAAAGCTGTACATTTTATTGACAGTGTTGAAACAACATGTATCATTAAATCGTCTTAATCTCAAACGGCGACGTGACATTGTTTTTGTAAAACCCAAATTAAACACAAAATATGGTCAAAACTTTTTTTTTCATTTTTAGGCCCTCACCTTTATAATTCTATTAATAAAATACTAGATATTAGAGAATTAAATAGTTACGAATGTAAATGTAAACTTTTACCCTGGTTACTTACTTTAAATTATGATCAGACTGAGATGTTATTAGAAATACAATGCTAAATATTAGATGCTAAATATTAGATGACTCCTAGGATTTTCAAAATAGACTGTATATTACACAATCGCAAACACACACACAAACATACATTCAAACACACACACACACACACACACACACACATACATACATACTAACTTACACATACATTTGAGGATGCAAAAGCATGCAATTGATTACAATCTACATGTATTAAACTTAAGTTTTTCATTTAATATAATTAAAATTAACTTATAGTTCTCTCATTTAGAGAACTTGTGCTATTGGTTGATCTCTTTCTTTTTGTACACAAAAAGACTTTTTGTGTAACTTTTAGTTTATAAACATATTTTTTAAGAAGCTGAAATGATTGTGAGCCAACTTTATGGGTTGAGCAAAATACTTATCCTAAGTTTACAGGGCTTTGCCCTTTTTATTAGGGAGTATGAAACTCAATTTGTTGTACCTTTTTTCAATAAATATATTATTATTATTATACCCGAAGTAAAAATAGTTATTTAAAGCCACTATTACAAAATCTTTCGTTCACCATTTTCTTTTTTGTCTTATCAAATAAAATGAATTCTTCACAACTCAATGTTTCACAAACGCATTCACAAACTGTCATTGTTTTGATTTAACCGATGTTAATTTTGTAGAAAATTATCATATTTTAATTCTTATGCTTATAAGTATGGGTCTGAATATCAGTAAAATTGAACACTTAAAAAATAATTTAATGTTTTTTTGACATGAATCCTCATGTGGGGATTATTACTCATAAATAAAAGATGTTATTAAAGGAAAGAAAAATTTCGACACTGGTGGGGTTCGAACCCGCGACCTTCTGTATCTCAGCGACACTGTAGCTCAGTTGGCAGAGCGACGGGGGCGTATACCCGAAGGTCGCGGGTTCGAACCCCACCAGTGTCGAAATTTTTCTTTCCTTTAATAACATCTTTTACTTAAAAAATAACCATTTTTTTACTCACTGTGATTAAATTAAGTGGTAGAACCATAGCTCCTTATTTAGGATACGCAAGTTCAAAGTGGGGAAAGGATAGTTAAATAAAGGTTGTTTGTTAGTGATGGGTCTCCAATCGCATCGCCCAAAAATCCCTTAAAAGCCCCAATACCGTTAGTCGCCTCTTACGTACACCCACCGAAAGAAATGGGGTAGTGCTATTCTAAGCCGACACTACACTTTATTTTACTATCCTTTCCCCACTCAACCTTCCAAAAGTGGCTGAGGAATTTCAAATTCCTTAGCTCTGGCTACCCCTTTTAGGGATTTATAGCCGTGAGTATATGTATGTATGTATGTAAGTTCAAAGTGTCATGTGTGGTTGTTAAACATAATTGCAACATATCTCCTTGGTACCGGTTACTGTACTTTTTTTCTATTGGTCATTTTTGTCGTTTATTTTGTTATTCTTTCATAAAATCTCTAATTTTCCTATATACGAAATGAAATCTCTCATATTACTTCTGATAACTCTGGGCATAATAATCGTGTAATAAAGATGTAATGTATTTCTGTTATAACAAAATACAAAATGAAAATTCGCTATAAAGTTTTATAGCAAAGAAATTTTAAAAGTACTGTTTACAAGATGACAATTGAAATAACGTTTTTGTTCACCTTCATGTAGGTCCTTGTAGCATTCTAATATGATTTATAATTAAAACAATACAAGCAATAAAAATCTGTATAAAAATTAATTCGAAATGAAATCAAAACCCATGGCTAATTTGAATCGTTCCAAATTTAAACCAACCCATTAGATCACGTCATTTCGTGAATCGTGACCTGTCATCGCAATGTCATATTTGGCAATCAAAAAAGGTTCGATATAAAACTTAAAAATGAACAGATTTTGATTTATTTTAAATATAACAATTACTAGCACTAATCCAATGATTTTTATTCTATTAACCTATTCTTATCCGCTGTTTCATTATTCGATTTACATCAATAATTTAGGATATATTTTTACTGCCTCCATGGTCTTGCGGTTAAGCGCTTGGTTAACCCAACTGAGGAATAAGGATATGTCCAGGGCCGTCTTAAACTAGGCTGGGGCCCTTGGGCACACAAGAATTGGGGGCCCTTTTGGAAAGTTAAAATGCGAATTATAATAATTTTTTTTACTGATAAGTATGAGTATGACCACTTATTACAGGTAATCTCATAGAGGTATTATATCTCTATGGGTAATTCAATATAGTATGATATAATATGCCATTAAAGATTTTGTATTTTTTTTATTTTACTTTATTTGCGAATATAGGTATTTGACATATTAGATATTACAACATTTATTTAGACCATGCTATATTCCCCCATCTGTGGCATGCAAATTTCTTAAAATTTTAACAAATCAGAATTTAAAATTATAATGTAACACAGCGACACTTTTTATAAGACACTTTTTATAAAAAACAAATAATATAATCGTTGGAAAATAAATAAAATCCATACACTTAACAAATAAAATATCAAAATGTAATTCTGCTGGTTTTTAACACGTTTATATTAGCTTCACCTGTATGTATGTATGGTATGTTAGTATGTATGTAACCGACTTCTTTAAACTCGATTTTACATACATACATACATGTACTCACGCCTTTAATTCCCACAGGGGTAGGCAGAGGCTATTGATCGCCACTTCGTACGATCCTGGCAAACCTCTCTAGCCTCGTCTACATCCATCAATCTTTTCATACATGCTCTTTTATTCTTCATACTTCGGACGCCTGCCTTTTTGAGCACACTCTCAATTTGGTCCAAGTGTGTCCTCCGTGGCCGTCCTCTGCTAACATTACCTTCTACATTAGCTCTATAGATACCTTTTACCAATTTCCTATCATCCATCCTCTCGATGTTCCCAAACCATCTCAACATTCCTTTTTCAATCTTACTTACAATATCATCTTTATCACCGCATCTTTCACGAATCACGTCAATTCTAACACGATCACAAAACCTTACATTACAAACTTTTCTGAGGGACCCTAGTTCTACTTTATTCACTCTTCTTTCATGCTTCTTCTGCCACACCCAACATTCGCTGCCATACATAAGCGTAGGGACAAGAACAGCATCATGCACAGCCATTCGGGCCTTTTCGGACACCGATTGACTAGACATTAGACTATCCAGTGCTCCATTCATCGCATCACCCTTTTTCACTCTTCTCTCTATATTTTCAACACACTTTCCATCTCTAGTAAACACACAACCCAGATTTGAAACACTCGATTTTGACCCACTTTAATCGGACCTACTTCGGATTTTTTCGTCTTTCGAGCAACCCAGGCTTTTTCAAGATTTTCACCTTTTATTGGGAAATATTTTTTTGTCATATATACATATACGTACTGCTATAAATCCCTAGAAGGGGTAGCCAGAGCCAAAGAATTAAAAATTCCTCAGCCACTTTTGGAAATTTTAGTGGGGAAAAGATGGTAAAATGAAGGTTATTGGTGATGGGTCTCCAACCGCATCGCCCAAAAATTCCTTAAAGGCCCCAATACCGTTAGTCGCCTCTTACGTACAGCCACCGGAAGAAATGGGGTAGTGCTATTCTAAGCCGACACTACACAACTTTATTTTTAGTTAAACTATATTTCTTTGGTGACGATTACGATGACGATTTCTTTCTGGATTTCTGTTGACTAAAATCTTCTAATCGATATAGTGGCGTAGTATATGCCTTGTAAATACCTTCTGATAAGATCACTAATTCTAATGTGCCCGACAAAAATGTTTTGAGAATAAATGTGTGAGAGTAATTTTCGGTCCTTCGGGGCCCCCCTGGGATTGGGGCCCTGGGCCAGTGCCCCGTGTGCCCTTATGGTAAAGACGGTACTGGATATGTCAAAGAAGGATACTGCAGGCTTAAATCAACTGATAATCTAAAAGATGATTCCGTGCTTCAGAGGGCCTTCACGGTAGTAGCCTTTAGTCTGCCAACCCGCTCTTGGTCAACGTGGTGCACTATTGCTAATTCACCCTATTTAGGGTAAGGTCGAGCCCCTTGGTACACATATATGGGCTGTGAGATTCTTTTACTATTTTATTATATCTGTAATTATATTTATAATCATAACATTACTCACAATTCTCGACGAAATTGTGTACGATTTCCACGTACTCACATAACAATTTTTATAAAATGCAGTCAAAAAGATTCATGCGACAACTTCAGCTTAAATTAGAATCATACCGGATAAAACAATGGTAAAAAACAAATGTTACCAAATAATATCACTGTGATTCGATACAGTATCGTTGAAACATATTCGCGCGTGCTAAGCTCTGGTACGTGGTCAAAATACAGAGTTGTGTACAAATAAAATTACATATCTTATTGGCCGTTCATCGGACAGGTCACTGACTTCATTTCTTGGAGTTTAGAACAATAGGTTTAGTACGCGATCTGGATTTGTGGCGAAAATTTAATGGATATTTTCTGATATGAAATTACAAGTTGTAACTATACTAAGTTACCATTTTATTAGGATTATAACATACAATTATAATTACAAATTGACAACCGTGATAGCCCAGTGGGTAGAACACTCGGTTATCGTGCAAACGACTAGTGTTCAAATCCTGGGTCGGGCCTACACCAATTTGTCTTTTCTAAAGACATATGTGTGGTTAATTTATCATGGTTGTTAACGGTGAGGGAAAACATCGTGAGGAAACCCACATGGCTGAGTTGTACTTAGTCATGTGACAGTGTATTCGTACAAAACGGCGATAGGCCTGCCCCCTATCACGTGAGTACACTGTCCATGCAAAACGTGGGTACTCTGAACACCAGTTGACAAAGTCACGTGATGTTCAGAAGTATTAGTACCTCTGCCAATCCCTTCGGGGATATTCGGCGCGAACGTTTATGTTTATGTTATGTTATGTTTTATAACATACAATAACTTTTTGATGCCACACATATTATTTTTTAAAGTAATTTTTTTGCAAGTGCATACAAGCTCTTCTTATCACATGTAGGTATACTTTTCTGCTGACGAATGCCACTTAAAAACAAAAGAGGATTGAGGGGTGGTGTAAAAATAATGTTGCAGAGCAGTTAGATACTGTAACTCAAAAAAAAACATTACCTATACCTGCAAATATTATGTTTCAATTTATGAAATTAAATCAATTAAGAAAAAAAACAGAATAAACTTCTGCTCATAACTGCGTTGAAAGTTCAGATTATCTTTCGCCATGTAATCGTGCAGTTTTTGAAGTCACGTCGACTCATCGATCATGGGCGAAATGCAAAAAAATTGTACATTTCAGAAACCTTTTACGTCTTATTATAGATAAAATATTTTGACATTTTGTCTATTTTTAAAAAGAATTTATTATTTTTACTTACTAAAACATGTATCAACTAAATATATAAATAATTGTATTTTCTGAATAAATAATAAAAAAAGAAATAATTTATAATTCGAAGTAGATTATTTTTCATACATTTGAAAATGTCCTATGCAACCATAATCAACTTTTTGAAATGAGGAAAATATATTACAAGCCATATTATATAAATTAAATCGTTTTTTCTTATGAAGAATATCATATAATTCGATATTTTATTGTAATATAATAAATTATTTTAGTAAAAACTAATTAAAATAATAGTTTTGGCGCCGTCTATAAAATCTTTCATATTTGTTATTCATCTGTGTGAACACAAAAAATAGCAGAAAATAAATTTTATTTCTGGCAACATTAAAACCATAGACAACGTCAGTAGGTCTTAAATGCTTTGCGTGACAGCCATTTTGTTTGTGTTCAGTTTAGCAACAACGTGCGTCTCTTTTATTTGTGCAGTGAAAAATCAACAAAAATTTGTTCATTTTGATGACTTCAGTTTCAAACACTTTGGTAAGTAATTTATGCTGTGTTGATGTATATATCATAAGGTTTGACAACGAATTATTTCGAAATGGTGACTGTTAGCTTAAAAACATTGTCATTTTGTTTTGAGAATTTTTTAGGTTATTTACACATCGTGTTTTGTTTCATATTTGTTGCGGATTTGTTACATTTATTTGTGACGTTACAAACAAATTGTAACAAATATGAAGTAAAGACGTATTCACATTTGGAAAGTGAGGAATATAGGTTATATCCTGTGACTTCTCCTGTATTTACAAAATGACAATTGCTGTTATATCTAGGTATATCAAAATCCCAAGGAGAGTTGTCTTAAGCTTAACTATTTCATGTGTACTATGTAATATTAAATAGGTACCTATTGTTTATTAAAATTATAATATTCATTGCAGTGTTTTAACCCCCGATACAAAAAGAGGGGTGTATAATTTTGACCGGTACGTATGTGTGTCTGTCGATCTGTAGCACCCGCTGCAGGCAACAATTAGTATTGTTAAGTATCATACTGGTGCCAAACTGCTGGTCTCTCCCTACAAAAGTGAGGTTGAATAGTTTACGTTAGTTAATTGTTTTAGCCAGACACTCTTTAAACTAATCCTCCATTTAATAGCCATTCCTTTTCTTCCGTACATTAAATATAATTTGGATGATTTCTCCTACGTACCTACATATTATTTTTAAAAAAATCTAGCATACACATTACACATTGCTGTTGCATTAAATATTATGTTTTCTTGCTACTGTGGCACTGGTTTAACAATATCATGTTACTTTTTATCTCTATTTAATTTTGAATGAAATCATGTCTTCTGAATTACATCAACATTATACAGTTGCATGCTGCTCAAATAGATTAACTGGCAAGAGTCATGTGGTTATATTTCGCTACAATGGAAAAATTCTAGTTGCCTAATATATCTTAAGGTTATATTAACTAAGAGGCATGAATATTTATAGTAATCCTAGCTTTCGCCTGTAGCTTTACCCGCGGTTTATGCTTTTGAATATATTTATACAGGCAGACAGACAAATAAACAGATGCGTTCATTCTAATAAGCAACAATATGTATAACATGTATAATATGATACTTAGTACATTTGACTAAACAGTTTGTTTGTTGTAGAAAATGCCCTTATCGCCAGCGGAAAGACAACGTTTATACAGAGAACGTCTCAAAAAAAATCATCCAGATAAATATGAAGAAATGCAAAGGCAAAATCGCGAAAGGATAAAAAGCAAATACGTTAAAATTTCATTATTGCCTAAAAGCCAACAAGATATGAGAAGAAAGACATGGCGAAATCTAAAAAAAAAACAAGCTGTGAAAGATAGTACAAATAGTGATAAAAAAGAACTTGTATCTCGAAAGAAATATCATCAAAAGCATCATAAATTAAGAAAACTAGTAGAAAGACAGAACAATAAAATTGAAAAAATGAAACGACGAATAGCGTCTCTACAAAAAAAGGTGTACAGAAGGGATTTGCTTTTAAAATGTCAAAAATTATCCACTGATGATCATCAACATGATAATAAAAATATAGATCCATTGACACCTAATTCGAAATCAGATTCATTTTTGCAAACATTGAATAGTGTTTCAGCAGAAGATAAAAAAAGAGTAAAACGAGTTTTATTGGAAAAAAATGTAATGTCTACGGTTTTGGCAGAACATTACAGGGATTGTCAAAATAACACTGAAAGAAATGTTATGAAAAACCTGGTTAAAAGAAACTTGATTTGCAAATATAATATGCGAACTCAGATAGGACATTACTTGGGGTTAAGAGGACAAATTAGACTTTCGAAACCAAAGGACAATCAGTGTACCAAAAAACACCAAGAACAAATAGAAACATTCTTTTTGCAAGACGACGTATCTCGTGCATCTGCTGGCAAAAAAGAGACGAAGACGCGAAATATGGTAAAAATGCAAAAAAGATACCTTTTGGATAGTTTGCTTAACTTGTACCGAAAATTCAAAGTAGAAACGGGTAGCAAAATTTCTTATTCCACATTTATAAGACATAAGCCTTTTTATGTTGTCAGCCCACAACTGTCAAATAGAAATACTTGCGTTTGTAAGATACATTCTAATATAGAATTTAAATTTACGGCCCTCAAAAGATTGTCTGTGTTGAATGTTTATAACGAACTCGATGATATTATAAAAGATACAGTATGCACAATTGATTCAAAAGAATGTATGTTTAATGAATGCCCTAAATGTAAAAATGAGTGTATTAAATACAATTTTACTGAACATAAGGAAGAGGAGACTGTTACATGGCTGGAATGGGTTGTGCAAAAAATTGAGTATGTGAAAAATAATGAAACTAAATCTTCGAAAAGAGTGAAAAAAGATCTTAGAAATGGAAATTTGGCAAATTTAATCACCATGTTTGAAAAAGAACTCACTGTTTACAAAGTGCATATTTTTAACATACGGCACCAGTACTCCTGCTATAAAAAAGTTAAAGATAGTTTACAGTCAAATGAAGTTATGCTACATTGCGACTTTTCCGAAAATTACACATGCAAAATGCATGAACAAATCCAATCGGCTCACTTTGGGGCTTCACAATACCAAATTACATTACACACCAGCGTAGTTTATAAAAAAAATTATAAACCCCAATCTTATTGCACATTTTCAGACTCAACAGACCATTCTCCAGAAGCAATCTGGGCACATTTGATGCCAGTATTAGCCGATGTAAAAAAAACCACACCAGAAGTTAATGTTTTGCATGTCTATTCTGATGGACCAAGCACTCAGTATAAACAAAAAAAGAATTTCTTTCTGTTCAGTAAAATTACTCATGAATTAGGCTTTAGAGCTACTTGGAATTTTTCTGAATCTTATCATGGAAAAGGAGCTGCTGATGGTGTAGGTGGAACTATAAAAAGACTTTTGGATAAGAAAGTATCGTATGGAATTGACGTACTTAGCGCTAATAGTGCGATAGAAATGTTAAAAGGCGAAACTAGTATTAAACTATTTTACATTGATGCTAAAAATATTGATAATATTAAAAACGACAACGAATTTGCCTTAAATAATTTAACAGCTATACCAAAAACCATGAAAATTCATCAAATCCAAACTGCTAATAAGTCTGGTGAAGTTTGCTATCGCATTTTGAGTTGTTTCTGTGATTTTTCCGAAGTAAGAGGATTTTGTAATTGCTTTGCATTGAAAAAATATTGCTTATTGATTCGTGTGAATGAAATCGATGATCAAAATATTTCATCATCAGAAGAAGCAGTTTCACTTAATAACTCGCCAACACGTTATGATTCTTCAACTTCTGATAACTCTATCAAGTTTCTCCCTGTTCGTAAACGCAAAATTATCATGTCATCATCTGATGATGATGAAAGCTATCAAACTATTTTCGATTTCCCAAAGAAGTTTAAAACTGTTGCCAGTAATATGTTGACCCCAGAAAAAGAATACAATTCTCCATCAATTTCAAAATATAACAAAGTTTCGAAAGAGAAAATATCCGATTCATCTGATGATGATGTTTTTTGTTCTACCCTGTTAAAGAAACCGATTGCTACTTCACTTATCGCGAAAAGTCAAGACTTTGCTTCAACGTCAAAAATAAAAATTGTTTCTGCTACATCTATAACTGAGAATTTTCTTATGAATCCTGCTAGAAATATCATGGACTCAGAACCGGATGCGAGGAACAAGCTCATAAGACTATCGCCCTCGGCTCATGTCATTAAAGCAGACGATGGCAGGCCAGCTACTTCTAAGATATGTGTACTGTCAAATGTTAAAGTTGACTATAGTCGCTACAGCTCTAGGTTAAAAATGTTATCTAGTACAGCGCGCTATAATGTTTCGTCATCCAATTTAAAAAAAGATTTTAATGAGCTTTTCTCTTCGCCGTCTAACTCGCCTACGAAAGAAAATGTACATAATAAACGAGAAATTTTATCAGCTAAAAATACAGATGGTCCTACAGTAGTCGAACGAAACTTGGCACAAAAGCCACAAAAAGAATTTAGTTTCTTTAATACTAGTAGTGATGAAGAAAACTAAACTACAAATTAGTAAATGAAGAAGTTTTCTTTTACTCTAATTTGATTATCTGCTACGAGCTAAGTTACATAATGGAAAGTCAATACTCTTATAATGTTATGCAGATCGCAGAAGACATTTTGTTTGCATTATGAGGATCGCAATCTGTTTTATAAGTATTCCAAGGGCTTCTAGGTCTATGCAAAAATGCTTGTTTCCACGCGCTAGAGTGGTCACGTGTCCCTCACCTTATCCCTGGTTTTTGCATGTTATCCTCGGAAGATAGACATATTTATGCACTAATAACGCACTAAACGTATAATTTCATAAAGATTCCGAGCGATGTGATCACTCCAGCGCGTGGCAACGTGCGTTTTTAAATAGTCCTAGAACCCCTTTGCATACTTTATAAAACAGATTGCGGACCTCATATTTTGCTAACGGATGTTTTCTGGCGACCCGGTCTAATATTGTTGATAATAATAAGACTTATATTTGTTAAAATACTTTGATGATGATTTATTGTCAAAATATAATGTGCTAAAATAATTTGTGTCATTGAATGTGCAATACCGTGTTAATTGCTTTTTTATTTTATTAATGTTATTTACTTTTAATATACAAATACCTTATAAATATAATAGTTTTATGATCACAGATATTCTTGTGAGAAAGATATTTCTGTTCATGTCTAAGAGAAATAACAGTCATTGTCTGTCACAGACACAGATATCCTAGTATTGTTTACATGGTATGGTTAATTGCAAAGGTAGCTTCTAAGTTCGATTTGAGAAAGAATCTGTTACCACTTGTTGTTTTGTTTACATTTTTGACTTGATTTATAATAATATTTAAAATGATTATTTCGAAAAGCTTGGTATTTTAAACGAGTTTTAAAAAATCATGGAGGGCAATATTACAAATAATTTATCGAAAAAAGGCCATTTATTAAAAATGTTTATGTTAACATAATTCTTAATACCTATAAAGATAGGACGGTACTTAACAAAATATTGTACAGACTGATTTACCAAAAACTTATGTTTAAGACACCTACTTGTTAAATGTAAGAGTAGTTCTAAGTTCGATTTCAGAAAAATTTGTATTTTTGAATTTTTTTCTTGATTTATAAAACTATTTAAAATTATGTAAAGACTGATTTACCAAAAAAATATGTTTAAGACACCTACTTGTTAAATGTAAGAGTAGTTCTAAGTTCGATTTCAGAAAAAATTGTTTTGTTTAAATTTTTTCTTGATTTATAAAAGTATTTAAAATTATGTACAGACTGATTTACCGAAAAAATATGTTTAAGCCCCCTACTTGTTAAATGTAAGAGTAGTTCTAAGTTCGATATCAGAAAAAATTGTTTTGTTTAAATTTTTGTCTTGATTTATAAAAGTATTTAAAATGATTATTTAGAAAAGCTTGGCATTTAAAACTAGTTTTTATAAAAATCATGGAGGTGAACATTCTAAATAATGTTTTTCCATTTTTTTATAATGTCGGTGATTATATGTTAACACAAATTATAATACCTATGAAGATTTTTGTTTGATTTTTTATAGTCGATTTACCAAAAAAATATCTTTCCTACTTTAATATACAAAATATTTACTGATATAATATTATTAAAGTAGTATTTTATCTTATATCAACGACGTGTTGTTTATATATTTTTTTTCTTAATTTCTGATTTATAACTAAGAGAGAAGATTGTTTTTTTTATTAACCTACATTATCCCACTGCGGGGCAAAGATCTCTCATCTTTTATTGGTAAATTGTTATTATCGCTCTTTGAATTAAAAAATCTAATCAAAGTTTTGTTTTATTTATTTATTTTAATTGCTAATCCTATGTACGAGATTAAGATAATAATATATAGACGCTCCATCCCGAGCGGGCCTCTCTATGGCTGAGAGAGTATTCTAGCTATGGAACACTTAATGGGCGAGCCCGACTCACACTTGTCCGTTTTCGATTTTAAACTGACAATATGAACAAGGTTTTATAGTTCATCTTTGTTATTTTATTTGTTACAGCAACAGAAGTCATCTTTGTTTCTTATTTGTTATTTTTACATTTTTTTTGCATTTGGCCCTCATATTAACAGTAGCAGGCGCAAATCTGTCAACCCGTTTTAGGTAAGTAGTCTACCATATAGTCTCTTGCAACCCTCGCTCGGTGCAGATTAAATATGCAATGATAAATGTAACTTTATACCAATGTTACACAGCTAAAAAGTTAAGATGGCCCGATTTGAAAAAATCTTACTACTCGATTATCGAGAACTAGTCAAAGTTATGACTATACATCATCACGCTAAGACTAGGAGTGAAGCAGCAATAATGAGTGTTGAAAATAGGAGGAAATTCACTAGTGAACATGATCTTCCTTTACGCAAAGTCGCGTGGGTTGACTAGTAATCTATATTCATGGAGCTTCTAGCAGTCATGAGTCATCTTAAGAATAGCTAATTAGCTTAAGCTAATGACACTATTAATAGTGTCATCTTTTTAAGACCGAATTCCTATTTTTAGTCTGTACTATTATTTGTATTATTTATAGAACTAAAATTGTTTCTACCAGTAGGTGATCGTATGGGGCTTTTGTAAGTGGTTTTTTGGTGCTGTGGTTGGAGACCTATCACCAGTTATTATTACCATCTTTTCCCCACTCAACTTCCAACCGTGGCATTCCAAAGCCCTGTCCATCCCTTTTAGGGATTTATAACCTTGAGTAAATGTATGTATTTGTCTAAACAAAGTACCAACGCCCTCAAAAAAGACCAAAAAATATACTTTTATTATTCTAAAATACAATATCAAAACCAAATCACTAAACCCATCTTCAGTTGATGTTCTACAATAAACAGCGCGCATTCGACGGAATGCGCAATAGCAATATTGAGTGGCGCGCGTGCGGGGTTTACAAAACGGTGAGCGGCTACTGCGCACGCGCGACCTGCGACTGACCAACTCTGTCTGACGTCATCATTTATTTATTTGAATTTAATTCTAAAGCACAATTTGGTTGTTGATTTGTGAACAAGATTTTCGAGGTGCTAATGTGTCTAGGTGGCTTATTCCGTTTATCCACCCTAAAAAATCCTCCCTAAGTCGGATATTCGGAAACGCATGTCCGATTATCCACCCTGAACGGGGTGGATATCCGGAATGCATATAATATGGTTCTTCCGATTTTTAACCCCAAGTACAGTAATTTACAGAAACAAAATGGGTCCAAGAAACATCGTCAACATTAAAATACTTAAGATAAACATACCTACTTTCTTACTTACAGTTTGAATAAAAATATCTTACAAACTTAGGGTCTTTTATCTGTAAATGACTGTACGTAGGCAGGGTAGAAAATCGGAAGAAACATTTTA
This sequence comes from Bedellia somnulentella, assembly GCA_963576735.1. NCBI lineage: Eukaryota > Metazoa > Arthropoda > Insecta > Lepidoptera > Bedelliidae > Bedellia > Bedellia somnulentella. The sequence goes on from OY755183.1 coordinate 3,070,669, forward strand.
TTATGAATTCCGATTATCCACCCCGTTCAGGGTGGATAATCGGACATGCGTTTCCGAATATCCGACTTAGGGAGGATTTTTTAGGGTGGATAAACGGAATAAGCCGTCTAGGTATAAATTTGTGTTTGGGGTTGAGTTAATATGGAACAAATTTGAGAAAAAAGTGTTTAACATATTTTTCTATAAGGGTATTCGTCATAGATGTCATGGAATGCGATCATCGATTAATAAATGCAAGATTACTGGCGAAATAAAGATATTACGGTTCTCAGCGTTAGTATATAAATAGATTAAAAAGCGGCATGTATAATTATGATATACAGTATATAACTTTTTTAATAATTTGTAAACGAATCCCAGGAACTAGAGAACATCGTGTCTGAGCTACTTATTAATTTTAATTTGGAGAAATATTTTTTTTTTTTAATTCATTTGACCAAAAACTGGCGTTCAAAGTACGCTTTATTAAAAACTTCCTTTTTTGTAACAAAATTATTAAGCAATTAAAATATATCTCAATTATGTAGTAACGATCTTCATGCCAATTTACACCTACGCGACGATTCTACAAATGATTTGGTAAAGGTTATTCCACACCGTAGCGAATTGCCTAGAACATGTTACATAATAGTATGTTATCGAATGCTCGGAAGCTTAGTAGGTAAGAACTTAATTAGTATAAACACTTTTCACATCACTTTATATCTAAATAATCCCGTGGGTGTTCCCATATACTCACGGTTATAAATACATAAATGTGGTAGTAAAAGCTTGGGAATAAGAAATTCCTCACTCACTTTTGGAACATGAGTGAGTAAAAGATTGTAAAATAAAGATTGTGCCCAAATGCATCTTACGAAGAAATAGAGTAGCGCTACTTAAAGCCGACACTTTATAGCTTTAATTATCTAACCATGAAAGGTCACATGAACAAGTTTGCTCGTATTGATAAGACGATTAGCCAGTAGTACCTATTTCTAATATAGAAAAAAAAATAAGATAATTCAATTCCCTTCTATAAAATTCCGTGTAGTGTCGGCTTAGAATAACACTACCCCAGTTCTACCTCTGGGTGATCGTAACAGGCGACTAAGGGTATAGGGGTTTTTTAAGTGGTTTTCAGGCGATGTGGTTGGAGACCCGTCACCAAAAATATTTATTATTACCATCTTTTCCCCAATCAACTTCCAAAATTGGCTGAGGAATTTCTCATTCCAAAGCTCTGGCTACCCCGTTAAGGGAATTATAGCCGTGGTGAAATAATTATTTGACTAAAAAATACGACATTTAACAGTAACAGATCGCGTGAGGAAAAAACATGTATCACGACTATAAATCCCTAAACGGGGTCGCCAGATCATTAGAATTAGAAATTCTTCAGCCACTTTTGGTAGTTGAGTTGGGAATAGATGGTAAATAATTATTGTTGGTGACGAGTCTATAACCACATCGCTAAAAAGTCACTTACAAAGCCTCTATAAGCTATACCCTCAGCCCCCCTTACGATCCCCACAGATAGAAATGGAGTAGTTCTATTCTAAGCCAACACTATACAGCAATTTTTGTATTCCGTATATATTATCCGATAAAATCAAGTTCACTAAGTAAAAACTTTCTCTAAGCAACCGTCAATATTAACTTAAACCTCATTGTTCTAGTTGACAGTATTTTCGTTCCAATTTCAAATCGCTTAGCAAATATTTGTCGACCAATCATCACTTTTAAATTGAATTTGTTCTCTTGGACAAACAGTCTTAAATGTGAACCAGGTTAATGAACTTGCATTTTAATACTGGCTGTGTAGTGTCGGCTTAGAATAGCACTACCCCATTTCTTCCCGTGGGTGTACGTAAAAGGCGACTAACGGTATTAGGGGCTTTTAAGGGATTTTTGGGCGATGTGGTTGGAGACCCATCACCAACAACTTTTATTTTACCATCTTTTCCCCACACAACTTTCCAAAAGTGGCTGAGGAATTTCTAATTCCTTAGCTCTGGCTACCCCTTCTAGCGATTTAAAGCCGTGAGTATAATATATGTATGTATTTTAATACTAGAACTTTAATGCAAATTCCGAATCAAATTAATTGAGCTGAGCAAGTAAGGTAAACCTCAGTCTTCTTACCATCTGTGCTGTCGGTCTTGATAAGAAATAATTAACTGTTTTCTTTTTTCTTTAATGGGTTTATATTTATTCGGTGATTATTCCTCAATGGGAGGTTCGCTCACGACATGCGACCCCTTACAACTTTTAGCAATGTCCACTTGATCACTTAATTACTGTGAGAAATTTGGTTGAAATAGGTCGCGCCGTTCCAGAGGAGTTCGATCACACCGTAGTCGCCTACTCGCGTATAAGAGAATGACACAAAATAAGCCGTACATACATACATATACTCACGGCGATAAATCCATAAAAGGAGTAGCCAGAACTAAGAAATTAAAAATTCCCCAGCCACTTTTGGAAAGTTGAGTGGGGAAATGATGGTAAAGTAAAGGTTTAATGTTTTTTGACATGATTTCCTCATGTGGGGATTATTACTCATAAATAAAAGATGTTATTAAAGGAAAGAAAAATTTCGACACTGGCGGGGTTCGAACCCGCGACCTTCGGGTATACGCCCCCGTCGCTCTGCCAACTGAGCTACAGTGTCAGTTGGTATCCAGCGCGAAATTTCTCTATCCTTTGTTTCTTTTTTACACGTTCAAGTAGTGTTTGCGTTTACCCGACGGGGGCGTATACCCAAAGGGAGCGGGTTCGAACCCCGCCAGTGTCGAAATTTTTCTTTCCTTTAATAACATCTTTTATTTAAAAGTAAAGGTTGTTGGTGATGGGTCTCCAACCGCATCGCCCAAAAATCCCTTAAAAGCCCCAATACCGTTAGTCGCCTCTTACGTACACCCACTGGAAGAAATGGGGTAGTGCTATTCTAAGCCGACACTACACAGCAATAAGCCGTATATTCGAAAAATTTGCTACGATATTAACTTATGTTGTGCTCAATTTTAATGCATATCTTATTCTTCATATATTTTATCCGATATTTTTACTCGTCATTAGACATTCATTCTTCACCGCATTGTGAACATTAAACCAACAAGAACCAGGCTGTTTGTCACAGTTTTAAATAACTTACGTAGTTTCAGCAACCATTTTTCAACTCCGGAAAAAACATAAATACAATAAGAACACATCCAAACAAGTCAATTGATTATCTTACAAGCTTGTAAACATCTATTTTTGTTCCAATAAATACCTTACTCATCAACATATCAACACCATATCCTGAATCTGTCAGTTTTTTGTTATAGCATAAAATTGATTCAATAATTTTCGAGCACAAAAAAATACTCCGTGATGACCTACCAACCTTGAAGCTCTGATTTCGATTGCATAAACATTTTAATTACAAAACAAAGAGTACACCCACGCTCAAAAGTATACGAACTCTTTTCAAAAACCTACACATCCGACCTTTTTGACTAATGGAATCAATATTAGGGATCCATTGGCAATACATAACATATACATAATATAACATAAACGGTCACGCCGAATATCCCCGAAGGGGTTGGCAGAGGTACTAATACTTCTGAACATCACGTGACTTTGTCACCTTCTTGTTCTTGTAGTGACGATTCTAAAGACGTAATTTATACATTTGCGTAGTATATATGGGGGTGAGTTAACATACCATTACGTATTACGTATTATCCGGTTTATCAATCATTCCTTACTTTACTTTAATCCTCAGCCACTTTTGGAAATTTTAGTGGGGAAAAGATGGTAAAATAAAGGTTGTTGGTGATGGGTCTCCAACTGCATCGCCCGAAAATCCTTTAAAAGATCCTTTCGATTGTCCTTTCGATCAAATAACAAAAAATGTAGACACAGTGAATTAATAGAAAAAATAACTTATATATACTAATATAATAACTATATAGACTCTCTTTCTATAGCAAAGTTAAGTTTTCATGAAAATACCTACCTTAATCAGGCTCTGGGATGTCCATGATTTTTTAAAATCACATCACAATTTTTTATACTTTTAAAACTTACATATACATACATATACTCACGGCCAAAAATCCCTAAAAAAGGGTAGCTAAAGCTTCAGAGATTGAAACATTTCCTAGCCACATTTGGAAGTTGATAGGAGACAAGATAGTATAAATAAAGTATCGTTGGTCATGCGTCTCCAACCTCATCGCCAAAAACCACTTAAAAAGCCTCATACTACAGCCGTGGGTAAAAAGGAAGAGTGATATTCTAAGCCGGCTCTACATGGTAAGACTTAGGGCCAGTTTTTTGATCCGTAGTTAAAAATATAACCATTTGTTACATTGACGTGACATTGACTATAGTTAAATGTCTAACCAGTAGTCAAATCGTAAATCCATTTTGGTTCGATATTTGACATTAGTTACTCTAACCACGGGTCAAAAAATGCATTTGGCTGATATTTAACTAATAGTTACGATTTTTAACAAATGGTTGAGTTAACCACGGATCAAGAAACTGGCCCTTAGATATCAATGTCAAAACATAGTAACTATTTCGACATACTCAAGATCACGAATATTTAAATAATACAAGATGAATCATAACGTTTAGTTCGGTTAATTAAAACGAAGCCTTGAACTATTTACCCTCAGCTGTCAAATGATAGACATGATGAAAAACTACGAAAAACACCCCCGCTTTTTGATTCACTTTGATTGTAAACTATTGCATTGAGCTAACAATTGATAGTGATTATAATTGCGAGATTAAAGATGATGATTTATAACCTTGTGCTGGCCTATTTGAGATACGTTTTTAGGCGTAAATATAAATAGAGAGAAAGTTTTATTTTGGCAAAGTATGTCAATTTTCATTTTAAACTAACCTGGCAAACCTCAAAACAAAGGACATTCAAAGAATAATATACTTATATTCACCGCTATAAATCCCATGAAGGGGTAGCCAGAGCTAGGGAATTAGAAATTCCTTAGCCACTTTTGGAAGTTGCGTGGAGAAAACATGGTGAAATAAAGAATAAATTTTCATAATATACTTATAATATCTGCAAACATAGAGGAATTAACTAATTAGAGTAGATACCAAACGTAGTACAGAACAAAAATTGCAAACAATTTTAAGTATTAGTCAAACTTACCTTCCACATTTTGACTAAAAACTATTAGTCAAAATGTGGAAGGTAATGTTAGTAGAGGACGGCCTCGAAAGACACACTTGGACCAAATTGAAAGTGTGCTCATAAAAGCAGGCGTCCGAAGTATGAAGAAAATAAGAGCATGTATGAAAAGATTGATGAATGTAGACGAAGCTAGAGAGATTTGCCAGGATCGTACGAAGTGGCGATCGATAGTCTCTACCTACCCCAATGGGAATTAACGGCGTGAGTATATGCATGTATGTATGGTTGTCCCTACACCCTGATTGGTTTATTCAATATTCTGACTTTTGTTAGTCTTGCATCTGCTTCGATGAAGTCAGTTGAAATGCACTGAATCGTTTACGGATATTGACATTCTTCGTGTGTTTTATTCAGTTCAATTCTCCAAGTCAGGAATTTATGTAGTGTCGGCTTTGAATAGGGCTACCCCATTTCTTCCGGTGGGTGTACGTAAGAGGCGACTAACGGTATTGGGGCTTTTTAAGGGATTTTTCGGCGATGCGGTTGGAGACCCATTGCCAAAAACCTTTATTCTACCATCTTTTCCCCACTCAACTTTCCAAAAGTGGCTGAGGAATTTATAATTTCTCAGCTCTGGCTACCTCTTTTAGGGATTTATAGCCGTGAGTATATGTATGTATGTATGTATGCAATTTATGTTTTAAACAAAAAACAATTACAATAGATACAAATACTAAGTGGCATGTTCCCAATAGTTCTAATCATTTCAAGCATCGTCAAACTAATAAAAATATTTTTTCTGAGTATTTAGAACTATTTCTTTATGTTTGATAAACAAATTTGTTTTTGAATAATTTTCAACAGTATGAAAAACTTCTAATAGTGTTTGTTTTTCACAGAGATTTAACTCTGCGATACAAAACTGATCAATTTAAGACGTAACTTATATACGCTTTACTGCTATACCACGGCGTATTTTTACAATAAAGTTTTTATTAAATATTACTAAATTATATTACTCAAACGTTACGTAAACGTTACTTTACTTCTAAACACCACGTCGTTGTGACATTGTCACCGAGTTTATTAAACACCTTTTAGGAATTAAACCACGATCGGCATTTTTCGTGCAGAAAACTGCGAATAATAGTATCTTTTCTTAGCACTATCTAATCTCAACACAGATAAACAGACAATCAAATAGAACTATATAGATTGACGCGCAGGCGCGGTCGTGGGCGAGCCGTTATGAAATCTGTTCAGTGGATCTGTCTGAGTCAGCTTCAGATGGAACCGAGATTACAATGGCGGGTAGGAGTATCATTAGTCTTCATTTCTTGGTGTGAACAATGTTTGGTTGCAATTAATAATATTATACTATGGTTTTGGTTTTTGCTTTAGATTTTTTTGTGTAAAAGTACTTGAACTTTTTACCCTTTCGGGACTTTATGGTATGACTGTGTTTGAAAATGATTCATCAAAATTGAAAGATGGAATATGGATGGAAGCTCTAAATAAATAAATAAAGTGTCTATTAATTCCAACTAAGCGAATACATCATAATTATGTATTTACCCTTCAGGATCCAAACCTAGAAGGTATGGGTCAAAGGCTTGTCACTATAATGGTTAGATCTGGCCAGTAGTTGCTGACGACAGAGTTTGCTTAGGCGTGGGACTACTGCATGGGAGCATGAATGAAAATACTGATGAATGAAGATGTCTGGTGAAGATTTTTCTTCTCACGTTATATAATTGGTTTTTTGTGATGGACAATTTACATTTAATATGTCAAACTAGCGTTTGGTTTGTTTGCATAGAAAATCTTTAATAAAGTTAAAACATCTAACATACCCAAAATCGTACAAACCATTTTTTTCTAAAAAAAGAAAATGTGACTGTAAAGAGTTTCTTTGTTGCTTCTTCTTTTTACGAACACCTTCCGAAGCAACAGATTAATAAGCAAATTTAAAAACTTTTACGTTATTTTTTTTTTAATTATAACATAATTTTAAAAAATAAACTTTTTGACTTCTTTTGGAGCTCGAGAGGTATACTGGAATCGTACAAAGCGCTGATCGATATTCCTGACCACCCCTAAAGGAACTAATTACGTGAGTATATGTATGTTTATATTTATATGTAAGACCTCGAAGGCAGTATCAAACATAACTGCACTTTAAAAGATTTTAAAACAAATTCAACAGAGAATGGCGGCTCGGCAGGCAAATAAGTTTATTTGTCATGTTTTAACATTATGTTTGAGATTCGGTAACGCACTCGTTAAACACGGATAAGTGTAAAGGTGTGGGTAGAAGTGCTGTTTATTTTGAGCTTTTTAGATCACGCTTTCTTTGTTAACTAACAAAGTGGTTGAAGTCGTTCACATTAACGCATTTTTACTTTGCATTTGTATTGTATGATCAACGGTCAGGTTTACACCAATTTATATTTTCTAAGTCATATGAGTGGTTGATTTATCATGTTTTTAACGGTGAGGGTAAATATCGTGGCAAAACCCACATGGCCAAGTTGCAGTTAGTTATGTGACTATGTTTGTACAAAACGGCCATAGGCCTGCCCCTCTGTCACGTGAGTATCACAGTTCAAGTGTCTATCCAAGGGTTCCAAGTCCAAGTAACGTGATGTTCAGAAGTTTTAATACCTCTGCCAACCTCTTCGGGGATGTGCTGTGTGAACGTGTGAGTTTGAGTCTTAAATTTATTTGATTGTGCATTATTTCATTTTGGATGTAACTATTCGTCTTGTTTTACACCACAAGCGTCAAATTAAAAAAATACGTAAATCAATTCAATTTTATTAAGCTATGCTCTATAAACTTGCACCCTAGGTTGCTAGTATGTTGCAAAATAACTAACCATAATGCTGCATTAATACGCTCCTGCTTACCCACTCAACATTTCAAGATTGAACACTCGTGCGGAGAATACCGAGAGCATATCGAGTGCTTATTTGATATTATAATAATATCAATAGTTGAGAGGATCTGAGCATTATGGAATTATCATTATAGGTAGTTTTGATATTTCTTAATGTTGCAAATGCAAAAGGTTGTATGGGAGTAGTTAACTACACAAATTTTAAACTTGTATTACATTATTTACGCAAGTAACACGATTAATTTTGAAGGTAGTTATTTTACTATGGTAATTAACTGGCAATAAATATAATCAGGGCCTATAGTAGATAAGTTTTTCTTTTTTAATAATAAATAAAAATAATAATAAAAAAAAAAAAAAAAAATTTATTCAGTTTTCAAAAGTACATAATATTCGTCTTAACCTAGTAAGTTATTTAAAGTACAAAATATAACATTTTCCTGTTCCTGAGCTAGGTAATTTACCTGTATTTCAGGCAACAATAAACAAAAAAGGCTTAAACTATCAGTTTTCATATAATGGTATTGGTAAGTAGTGTATAAATTATTATCAGACTCGATTGTATCTAACTAATTGTATTATTATGATAAAAAAATAAAAACATCTTATATTAACTTATTATATTAAGCAATTCCTCTGATTCCGTGTATGTAAGATTTAAAAGCCACGATTGAAGTTTTTTCTTGCATTCAAAGTTGTTTAAGTTATATAATACTAGTAATCTATTAATTTTATTATATAAGTATGGACCTAAAAATATAAAGAATCTATTTGTAATGGAAAATTTTGCACTATAAGTATTCAAACATACTATATCCTTTCGCCTCCTGTTTAGTGTATCAGGGTTGAAGTGTAAGCTAGCATGCTGCTTTAGAACAGTGAATAGAATAAAGAGCTGGCGCACAGTTAGCACTTTGCATTGTTTATATAGTTCGGTAGTAGGGAAATAGAAAGGGCGCGCTGTGGCTACTTTAAGTAGCGCTCTTTGAGCTCGTTCCAGTTTTAACATAGTGGTAATGCCAGCACCTCCCCAAGATTTTATGCAATAAGTCAGTAAGGATTGACCAAGCGCTTGATAGATTTGTTTTATTAAAGCGTAGTCACATATGTGTCTCAACTTTTTAAATATTACTATAAGTTTTCTAATTCTATTACAGAGTGCATTAATATGGACCTTAAAAGTTAAAGTAACATCGAGAGTAATTCCAAGATATTTGATGTTAATTGCTTTGGAGATAGTTGAGCATGGGCATGGTGCGCTATCAGTGCAAGTGCGGTGATGTGCATAAAGCGGGGTATTAGCGAGTAATGGTGTAGAAGTGTTCCTTGCGAAAATCATATACATAGTTTTATCAGTGTTCAAGGACAGAAAATTATTAAAAAGCCAGTCATTCACAATACTAAAGCCAAATTGAGCGAATTTATAAGCTTCGTCTATTGTTTTTGCAGAAAAAAGTAAGGCTGTGTCATCTGCATATGAAACTATGGTGCCGTTATTAAGTTGGAGATTACATAGCTCATTAATATAAATCAAAAATAGGCTGGGTCCTAAGATACTACCCTGAGGGACGCCATAGGGGTGGTTTTTTGAAAATGTGCTATAATTGTCTCCAATTTTTAGGCACTGAAGTCTATTACTAAGATAACTTTCAAATAATTTTAACTGAGTATCCCGAATGCCGATATTTTCTAATTTTCGCAATAAAATTGGAATTGAAATTGTATCAAAGGCTTTTTTGAGGTCGAGAAAAATCCCTATAACATGCATACCTTTGTCCAAATTTTGCACAATTTCATTTGTAAGGTAATGGACTGCGTCATCAGTAGATAACTTTTTACGGAAACCAAATTGACAACTTGAGAGAAAGGATATTTCATCTAAATATTTTATTAACCTACTGTTCATTATTTTTTCCAAAATTTTAGAGAAAGTGGGAAGAAGAGAAATCGGTCTGTAGTTATTTGGTTGGTTTTTATCCCCCGATTTATAAATCGGAATAACCACAGCTTTTTTTAATGACTCGGGGAATATACCTTGAGACAAGCAATTTTGAAATATGAGAGTTAACGGAGGGGCTAGTATATCCTTACAAAATTTCAAAACTTTACATGAGATGTTATCCCATCCGGGGGCACTATTACTTTTTAAGTTATTTATAATACCCTCTACTTCAGAGACGTCTGTATCGATCATAACAAACGATTTAAGCCTTGAAGGGTGTTTAGAATTAGCTTGATAGTATTTTTCAAAATTTGCCTGTTCAGATAAATTCTTACCAATGTTTATGAAAAAGTTATTTATAAATTCTGCTGACTGTGTGGGAGTTGACCTTAGCTTGAATAGTTCGTTAGGGATATCATTATGTTTTGTCGTGCAAGTCTTTTGTTTAATGAAATTCCAAATTAATTTGTTGTTACTTCCCGCAGATTGAAGTTCTTTTTTCTCGTACTCACATTTTACATTTTTCAAAATTTTATTGCAAAAATTGCGATATCGTTTGTAAATAAGAGTAATAGTATTGTTAGTAGGCTCAAGCATATACCTTTTGTGCAACTTATCTCTATGTTTTATGCATCTGATTAAGCCAGGAGTTATCCAAGGTTTTATTATTTGGTACTTCCTGCTTTGACGAAACGTGCTTGTATTTTTCGCAATTGCATTTTGAACACAGTTAGTCACGTAATTCATGGAAAAGTTTACGTCAGTATTATTACAAACCGTGCTGAACTCTATTTGAATTAAATCACGTCTTACGTTTTGCATGTTAACACTAGAATAGCTGCGGCGGCATTTGTTATGTGTCAGCTTTAAATTCAATGTCAATAGCACGGCGCGATGATCGGTAATAGTCGAGTTAGTAACAAATGTATGTGTCAGGTAATTCGTTTTTATCATAACATGATCTAGACAGGATCCGCTGTTGTAAAATGTTATATTGTTCAGATTACCCACTTTTTCATAATAAGACTTTATTGTGCATGAAACCTCATGTGGGGATTATTTTACTGATCATTTAAGGAAAGAAAAATTTCGACACCAGCCGGACTTGAACCCGCGATAACCTGGTCTATGCCCCAGTCGACCTGCCAACTGAGCTATGGTGCCAAGTAACCACTGTTGCGAAATTTAGTTTTCCTTGCTTCTTACCTTAACCTTAATTACAAAATCACAAATTCAAACAAATCGTTTGTTTTAAATTTTAAAGCAGAGAAAGGAATATTCAATTAAGATTCTAAAGATTTCAATCTATTTAAATATTAAGCGGAGCTGGGCAGTCAAAATAAAATGTTTTGTTTTAAATTAGAGCTACAATTAGCATAATTTCAAACAAATCACAATAAAGAAAAGACATAAAACGCAATATTAAATATGATAATGTGTACGGTTAAATTTTACAATTACAGATAAAATTTCAATCATTAGCGTGTTTTTTAAATAATATATACCTACAAGTTTCCTTTTTGCTTACATAAATATAATGACGGCTATAAATCCCTTAACGGGGTTGCCAGAGCTTTGGAATGAGAAATTCCTCAGCCACTTTTGGAAGGTGATTGGGGAAAAGATGGTAATAATAAATATTTTTGGTGACGGGTCTCCAAACACTTCGCCCAAAAATCACTTGAAAAGCCTCTATACCCTTAGTCGTCTCTTACGTACACCCATTGGAAGAAATGGGGTAGTGTTATTCTAAGCCGGCACTACACAGCAACAGTACAGCACAGTATATATTAGAAATGCATAACTATAATACCATATGCTATGTAATGTAATATTATAATAGCTCTAACTGTGTCGTCTGAACTCAGTTAGGGTTTTCGGGTTTATTAGGTCATTGTTTGAGCGATGCAGACTCATCCCCAACCTTCTTTACTTAATTCCTAAGCTCTAGCCACCCCTTATTATCTTTGATGCCGTGAATATCATCATATCTTTCCTGACTCATTGTACCACGTAAAGAGTAATCGCAGGTAGTGTTTGCGTTATGAATGGACCAGAAACAAATGCAAGCGCGCGACGGCCGTAAGAGGGTTGGGTTCAACAGCTCCCGATGGGTTTCTCACCTTTGGGCTTTCGGCTTCAGTATTTAATGGAAATTATTATCATGTGGGGATTATTACTAATAAATAAAGAATAAATAAAGGAAAGAAAAATTTCGACACAGACGGGAATCGAACCCGCGACCTCGGGTATACGCCCCCGTCGCTCTGCCAATTGAGCTACCGTGTCAATGGCTGCCAGCGCGAAATTCTTCTATCCTTTATTTGTTTTACACGTTAAAGTAGTGTTTGCAAGAGAGGATGGATGAAAATAAAGTAGCGAAAGAGATATATAGAGCCAATGTGGATGGGAGTGTTAGTAGAGGACGGCCTCGTAAAACGTTTCTTGACCAGATAGAAAACGTTCTTATAAAGGCAGGGGTCCGAATGGAGAAGAATAAAAGGGTATGTATGAGAAGGATAATGAATGTAAGGGAAGCAAGAGAGGTTTGTCAAGATCGTACTAAGTGGCGATCGATAGTCTCTGCCTACCCCAATGGGAATGATGGGCGTGAGTATAAGTAAGTAAGTAAGTAGTGTTTGCGTTTCCTACCTCCGAATTTTTGCTAATGTTAGCTGTATGGTGTCGGATAGAATAGCACTAACCGATTTCCTTTGTCATGTGTTTTAATGGGCTATTCATGGTTTTGGGGATCTGAAAGTGATTTTTGGGCAATGTGACTGAAGACCCATTACCTACCTTACTTTTCTAATTACCAAGCTCTGTGTACCCTTTTTTTAAACTTAAAGCCATGAGTATATCATCACATCTTTCTCGACTCACTGTACCACATCCCGTAATGAGTAATCGCAGGTAGTGTTTGCGTTATGAATGTACCAGAAACGAATGCAACCGCGCGACGGCCGTAAGAGAGTTCCTGGGTTCAACAGCAGCCGATGGGCTGCTCAGCTTTGGGCTCTTGGCTTCTGTATTCAATGGAAATTATTATGTGGTAATATTAGCTGTATAGTGTCGGCTAGAATAGCACTATCCCATCTACCTGTGGGTGTTCGTAATAGGCGACGGCGACCAACTTTCATGTTAAAATCTTTTACCTACTCAACTTCCTAAAGTGGCAGAGGCATTTCTTATTCTGCAGTTCTGGCTACCCCTTCTAGGGATTTATAGTCGAGAGTATATGTATGTATGTTAGCTGTACACTGTCAGTTAAGCGTAACACTAACCGATTCCCTTCCACATGAGACGTGTGAGGTGACCAAGAGTAATGCCATGTGGTTGGAAATACATTGGCAAAATACCGTTTATTTCAAAATGATACCTTTTCAACTTAGGACAGTGACTGACGCATTTGAATTTTTGGGATTTATAGTCGTGAGTATAGGTACGGTAAGAATGATGTGGATGGTGATGTAAGAAGAGGATTATCATTTTAAACATTTTAAGATTAACTTTTAAGTAGTTTTGCTGTGTAGTTCGAATAACACTACCCCATTTCTGCCGATGAGTGTTCGTAAGAGGCGACTAACGGTATTGGGGCTTTTAAGGGATTATTGGGCGATGAGGTTGGAGACTCATCACCAACATCCTTTATTTTGCCATCTTTTCCCCACTCAACTTTCCAAAAGTGGCTGGGAACTTCTAGTTCCTTAGCTCTGGCTACCCCTTCTAGGGATGTATAGCCGTGAGTATATGTATGTATGTATGTAGTTTTAAAACGATGAGAGTGGGTATAAAATAAACTAGCAAAGTCATATCAATACCATTTTCGAAAACATAAATGCCTATGAGTGATTCGAGATAAGTTTAGTGGGTCTACAATATAAATACTTGTATTTCTTAGCAATTTTTTAAATATCTTGATAATATTTTGTTGTACAATGTGTAATTAAGAATTTTCCATTCTATCCCAATTATTTAAAACTGCATCAGTTAGGATAAAGCCATTTTGACAAACATTTGAATGGCTCGCAATCGGTACGGAGCCGATGTTTTTGTCAACAAATTTGAATTCATATCAAGTTCTAGACCGCACAAGATACATTCACTTTACTTACTATGGCTGTGTTTATTTATTACTCATATTGCGTGTAGCAATACATTTACAATCCCAGCCCCACTTAACTTCCAAAAGTGGCTCAGGAATTTTAATTCTGAGTATGCCATCATTATAGCCTCAGACATAAGAGACAGCTACACAGATGTGTAGTATCGGCTTGGAAAAGCACTACCCCGTTTCTTTCCGTGCGTGTATGTAAGAGGCAACTAAGGGTATTGAGGCTTCTAAGGAATTTCTTATTTCTTAGATTTGGCTACCCCTTCTAGGGATTTATAGCCGTGAGTATATGTATGTATGTATGTATAAAATAATATGTATGTGTAATATTGGAAATTCCTCGCTACTTTTGGAAAGTTGAGTGGGGAAAAGATGGTGAAATAATGTTTGTTGGTCATGGGTTGCCTCTTACGTACACCCACCGTAAGAAATGGGGTAGTGCTATTCTAAGCCGACACTCAAAACAATATATAGACATGGGTTAGTGCTATTCTCAACCGACACTACACCACTTTGCCTATAAACATAATAACGTAATACAAAAATCATTGAAAGGTTTTGTAGGTAATTCTCTAAATGCAGTTAGGCTGCTCCCGCCTATTTGCATGTAATACATTGTGTTGTCAATCAGGCACGCGTGTATTTGTACCGGCATTTTGATATTCCGCCATTGTCTTCTACGTGTTTGCTTGAATTTTTGATTAACTGTGGTTTAAGGGTATATTTGTATCTGCGAATCAATATTTCTGTATTTATGGGCTAATATTATGATTACCAGTGATAGCCCAGTGGGTAGAACACTCGGTTATCGTGCAAACGACTAGTGTTCAAATCCTGGGTCGGGCCTACACCAATTTGTCTTTTTTAAAGACATATGTGTGGTTAATTTATCATGGTTGTTAACGGTGAGGGAAAACATCGTGAGGAAACCCACATGGCTGAGTTGTACTTAGTCATGTGACAGTGTATTCGTACAAAACGGCGATAGGCCTGCCCCCTATCACGTGAGTACACTGTCCATGCAAAACGTGGGTACTCTGAACACCGGGTGACAAAGTCACGTGATGTTCAGAAGTATTAGTACCTCTGCCAACCCCTTCGGGGATATTCGGCGTGAACGTTTATTTTTATGTTTATGTATTATGATTAAACGTTTTTTATTTATCTATACTAAGAAGACGGGCCTAGATTCGCATTGACATTACTCATTTTGAAAAATTCCCAGTTATCATTTATAGCTTATGCTACATGTAAAGGTTGAAGAATTTTATTACTGAGAGAATTCCTCAAATTTATTGATTGATTAGTTTTGAAACTAAATCTTTCCTTCTTATATTCTCTCTCTATAATAACATGTTTTGTTTTTGGTAATGTTATACATTTTAAAGTTTGCTCATTAATTTAAATGTTTGTATTGTACACCGATTCGTCAAGTATAATCGGTATAAATTCATCTATATGCCTAAATAAGCTGGCCTCATTTTAAAAGTTACAACGACAGACACAATACAAATGATATAATTAGGAATAAGTAATAATTTGACATATTTAATAGGGTCTTCTTATCTCGAGTTGTTGAATCAAATACAGAGTGGGTTCAGGTTTTGGATTGATGATTCATCTTCGTTCATATTAGGTTGAACAGCAAACTGTATAGAGATGATGATGTGGAATTTGGTTTCAATATACTTACAGGTGAAATGAAATTTATTGATGATGCATACCGTTTATGAAATGAAAAGTTACAGAAACATCTGCCTAAAACCTTATGGCTTTTGAAGACCAATCAAAAAAATAATAATTATTTATAAATAATAATTTTTCATAATGCGTTATCCCTGCCTAGCATAATGGGAACTGATGGATTGACTATATGCAAGATTTTTCCACCCCTTTTTCATTTACCAAAGTATAACAAAATCTTTCTATACTGTACTCAGATCAGAGTTCTACTACCAAAGATTTGTTAGTAGTGGAAAATAATTGGTAAATTATAGACTGCACCTTTGTCAAAAAAGTCAAAGTCTTCCTTTGCTAATGAATAAAATGAGGAGCCTTACACATAAACATTTTAAATGATTTTTGAGTGATGTGGTTGGAGACCCGTCACCAATAATTATTTATTATTATCATCTTTTCCCCGGCTGAAGTGGCTGAGGAATTTCTAACTCCTCAGCTCTGGCTACCCCTTCTAGGGATTTAAAGCCATGAGTATGTGTATGTATGTATGTATATTATTTAAAATGATAAGTATTTTTCGTAACTCCAAATTATAATCTATTCAAAGTCGCTCCATGCATTTCCTAACCGCCAAGAAGTTACCAAAGCATCACCCACGATCATCACACAATTCCTAAAATCGGTCATTACATTATCTAAACAAAGATTAACGCTTGACGTTCACAAAATTGGCTGTCTCACAAAATCATTGCCTTTACTTTGTTATGCGACATTTGAAAAATGCTTGAATTTGATCTCTACGATTTCGAAACATCACCGGGTGTAGGTTACATAAGACGCAACTTTAAGGTTTTAAAAGCATATTTCCCACATACTGACTGGACTATGACTGAGTAATTTTCCTTCCAATTTTTAACTAGATCTATATGATATAGTTTTTTAATTGTATTTACAAATAATCATCCACTTCAGAGCCTAGTTAGAATTGAAGAAGATGAGAATTGAGATAGATTTAGTTGAAAATACCTGGCTACCTACCTTCTTATACTCACGGCTAAAAATCCCTCGAAGGGGTAACCAGAGCTAAGGAATTACAAATTCCTCAGACACTTTTGGAAGTCAAGAGGGAAAAATATAGTAAAAAAAACTAATTGGTGATGGGTCTCCGATCGCATCGCAAAAAATACATTAAAAACTTAGTCACCTCTTACATACATCTACGGGAAGAAATGGGGTAGAAGAATTATAAAAAATTAATCGATTTAGAACGACACGATCCTGCTTGCTCCCATTGATTTTGTACGAAGTAACTAAGTGCTTTCTTTTGACGTGATTATTGAATGATTTATCTAGAAACTACCAACTACCGCCAACATTTTTTCATCAACTTCCAGAAATGGCAGTATTTTTTTATTCTATGTAATTTTATTGCTGTGTAGTGTCGGCTTAGAATAGCACTACCCCATTTCTTTCGGTGGGTGTACGTAAAAGGCGACTAACGGTATTGGGGCTTTTAAGGGATTTTTGGGCGATGTGGTTGGAGACCCATCACCAACAACCTTTATTTCACCATCTATTCCCCACGCATCTTCCAAAAGTGGCTGAGGAATTTCTAATTCCTTAGCTCTGGCTACCCCTTCCTTGGGATTTATAGCCGTGAGTATATGTATGTATGTATGTATGTTTTTTATTCTCTTTCAATTTACCGTCTATGCGGTGCCAACTATCTGGTAGCGAATGTATTGGCATACCGGACCAACAGCGCCGGTTAGTGTGAAAGCTCAAATGCATTGTCATACACTTCACCGTATCCGGTGTCAGCTACCCGGCAACCGGTGCATGTGAAAAGGCTCAAGTATAAGTAAGTACTGATTTAAAATACTATGAATATAAGTATTATCTGCTTTCGGCGCTAAGTTCTTTCCGCTAAGCGGTTAAGGTTATAAGTGTAGAAAGAGTTTCAGCTAATGTTGGAAGTTAAGTTGGGTTAAATTTTGGATAAAATTAAGGTTTGCTAGTTATGGGTTTATAATGGCATCACCCATACAATAATAAATACGCATAGAATTACCAATTCGGGTAACTTTTTTTTTAAGTTGACTTCAATTATACAACAAAAATAACATTCCCAAATTATTAAAGACTTCATCATCACAAGCTAATTCTGCACATTGCCGTTCTCTGTCTGCTCATGCGAACCTGATTAATTAACTACTGTTGATTTGGATTAATGACAATGAATAAAATTATTGATTTGACTTTTGGCGAGAAAGTTCCACTATTATTGCCGACCAATCTTTAACCTAAACAATGATAAAATACTATTGCCTTATTAATTTTCCCTTTTATTTAATAAGATTTGTTTTTCGTATTTATTTAAACAGTTTGCCGTGTAGAGCTATCTTAGAATGGCGCTACCCACTACCCTGGGGATTTTTATTGGATTTTTGGGCGATGCGGTGGAGACCCATCACCAAAAGCCTTTAATTTTGACCATCTTTTCCCCACTCAACTTCCAAAAGTGGCTGAGGAATTTATAATTCCTTAGCTCTGGCTACCCCTTCTAGGGAAATATAGACGTGAGTATATGTATGTTATTTAAATAGATGTAAGTGTAAAATATTGTAAAATAAAATGTTTAATCCACTAAGTAATATGTTAATACTAAGATACGAAAATGTAAAAAAGAGACGGGCGTTGACAGCTACAACCCAGTTCGAAACTATAGCAGCTTGTATCCGACAACTTGCAAAATGTATTAGTTACCTATTACTACGAATAAATGATTTATAAAATATATATATATATATATATATATATATATATATATATATATATATATATATATATATATATATATATATATATATATATATGTAAAATCTGTCTGTATACGGCAGATACTACTATCGAAGATAACCAGGACACTTAGTGACACTGTGCCATGATTCGTACATATAAACATTATGAAAGAAAGAAATAGATAATTTATTATGCGCAAATCATATTTTCCCGTTGGGGTAGACAAAGAATACCGATCACCACTTGGTACTATCCTGCATCCCTTTGAAGGTATGAATAATTTTGAACCTCATTTGATAAATTTGCTAACGACTATAATCTAAAAAGCCAGTCTGACCTCTAAATAAACTTTTTCATGTTTCCAACCCAAATAATACATTAAATTCCAGCTCATGTAATGACTCCATCGAGTGGTTCGAACCTACTCTAAGTATAATGATATTATGACTGTCCTAGTATGAGTTACAAAACTACTAACTACTAATAACATGATACAGCCGGGATCAGCCTAACGTGCCCTACAGAGAACAGAATCATCTTAATTTTTTGGATAATCAGCTGATGCAGCCTGAAAGATCCCAACCAAATAGAGATATCACTCAAACTGATTTTGGGATTGTACCCGCTCGGATTCAAACCCAAAACCAGCACATGATGAACCAAATATTGTAACGATAGAACAAGCAGTTATCGATTATAACCTCATGATATAATGAAGCACAATATTCATATTCCATTATTTCCACTTTAATATTAATTGTCATGAACCCGTATAAGTAATCGCCTAGTATTAAAACAAAACATTAATCTATATATTTAATACTCATAAAAGCATTGTGGCATTTATCAAAAGTATTTATTCAATTTGTTTTATGTCACAGTATGGAAAACATTCTAGTGCTATATATTTTGTTGCTAAAACCTATTTGAATTTAAACCTTATAGGCTTTACAATAAGGTTAAAGTTGTTAGAGTTATATTAAACGGTATTCTGTGATACATTGCTAGCTGGTAAAGAGCTAGTAGACGCATTTGTCGTGAATAAACGCATTCTTAGTTTTACACCTTTTGAATGGTGCTATGCAAAACGGAATGGGAAAGCACATTTATTTTAAATTTAAAATAAACAAAAAAGGTAATAAATAAAATCTGTTTACCATATACAAATTTATTAGGTGAAAAGATATTAAAAGTAAGTAAATCACACTAAAAAGACGACCACTTCTCATGTAGAAAGTGTGAGCTAAAATCCTGAACAGGACTACACTATTTGGTGTCTCCCAAAGACATATGTAATAATAACATAATAAAACATAAACGTTCACGCCGAATATCCCCGAAGGGGTTGGCAGAGGTACTAATACTTCTGAACATCACGTGACTTTGTCACCTGGTGTTCAGAGTACCCACGTTTTGCATGGACAGTGTAGTCACGTGAAAGGGGGCAAGCCTATCGCCGTTTTGTACGAATACACTGACGACATATGTGTGATTTATTTATCAAGGTTGCCAACTATATAACGGCTAAGCAAAATATTGTAAGAATAATGTTGCGTCTAAAACGGCAGCAGGCCTGGTTCCTTTCACATAAATAGATTCAAGCAAACCAGGGATACTTGGAATAAGGGTCCGAAAGATAACGAGATTTTCAGAAGTATACGACGTGACAGCTCAGTGGGTAGAATATCGCTTATCGTGCAGACGATTAGAGTTCTAATCCCGGGTTGGGCCTAATCTAATTTGTCTTTTCTAAATACAAATGTGTTGTTAATTTATCAAGGTTTTGAACGGTGAGGGAAAACATCGCGAGGAGGAAACCCACATGGCTGAGTTGTACTTAGTCATGTGACAGTGTATTCGTACAAAAATGGCGATAGGCCTGCCCCCTATCACGTGAGTACACTGTCCAAGCAAAACGTGGGTACGCTGAACACCAGTAAACAATTTCACGTGATGTTCAGAAGTATTAGTATTTCTGCCAACCCCTTCGGATATATTCGGCGTGAACGTTTGAGTTGTGGGAGTCATGTTAGAGCGCACACTACTGCGGACTCAAACGCACATAGCAGCGTCTCACTCATATTCCTACATCGCGGAGTGTAAATGTTTTTCGAGTTAAGCATAGATTCAAATTATAAGTTGGTACACAGCAAGGGTGTACTGGCCAGTATATCTTTGCTGTTTCTACAGTGGTGACCCCTCGATAAGAACACACGCTTCTTTCTACTACATTTCTCGATCTACCCGCAACTTCTATTCCTCGCTTACCTCACCACACCATTCATTCAGCAGAGCATCTACAGGCATGCAATCACCGGCCTCACTGCTCACACTGAATTTGGTAATTGGTAATAGGTATCTCCTAGCTTTGATATCGTCGTATCGACTAGGAGGGGAGTACTGTGGGAGTCATGTTAGAGCGCACACTACTGCGGACTCAAACGCACATAGCAGCGTCTCACTCATATTCCTACATCGCGGAGTGTAAATGTTTTTCGAGTTAAGCATAGATTCAAATTATAAGTTGGTACACAGCAGGGTGTACTGGCCAGTATATCTTTGCTGTTTCCACAGAGTCTTGAGTCAGAAGTGAAAGTGTCACTTGTTGTCCCTGCCAAGTTTATTTGATACTGGGAATATTAAAGATAAAATAAATAAATCAAATCATAGCTGCAATTATAAATCCAATAATGAGTAGCTTGAGCTTCAGAGTTATACATTTCTCAGCGATATTAAACGTTGGGGAGAGAAAGGTTTTTAAATAAAAACCATTGGTGAGCGGTCACATGAAAAGCCCCTATACCCTTAGTTGCCTCTTACGACACCAGGCATTTTGGGACGGGTTTTCCGCCTTATCACGCAACAATCACTCAAAAAAGCCCAACTTTTGTCGCTTCTTACAAACACCACAGCAGAAATAAGTAAGGTACTGCTATTTTTAACCATCTATACACAGTTTTTCTAATAAAGCAGTCAGAAAACAAAAGGACAAGCTTATTCTAAGGTGCTTATTATGCTCCCTACCGCATAACTCAGTCCACCGACCGCACACATTGCGCTGCGCTGACCGATGCGCTCACACAGGTGCGCAGTGCAATATCACAACACATTTTTAATACTTGTTCGACCTTTGACACCTTTCAACTTATCAATACAGCCTTTGTGTTGAATAGAAAGTCTTGTGACTATTACGGGTGTATGAGCATGAAATTTGTCTTTTAAAATAATTGTTTGCAGCTCTTTGCATTACTTCAAGTTTTTATATCAATTCACTCATTGCCACTTCGTCTTCAAAAGTCACTACCAAATTTATTCCTTTGGATTTTTTAAATTCCTTTTGTTGTTGTTGAGGATAACCAGGACTAATTTTAACCGGTGTTGAAATTATAGGATGGCAATCATATTTCTTTGAAATTTGCTATTTTGGAGAACCAACTATACTGAAATAATTTATTGCTTAACATCTAACTATTGCGTCTTGGTGATTTGTTTTTGAGAAATCAAAGTTAGTAAGAAGCGTTTTTTTCATTCTTAGCCGTGTAGTGCCGGCTTAGAATGTAACTACCCCTTTCTACCCACGGGTATCGTAAGAGGCGTAAGCGACTAAGGTAAGGGTATGATGCTTTTTTAAGTCATTACCAACGATACTTCGTTTCTACTAACTTGTCCCCCCAATTTCCAAATTTGGCTGAGGAGTTTCCAGTTTTTAAGTTCTGTCTGTTCTGTAAGTTACCCTCTTTTGGGATTGCACCCCTTGCTACTAATTTTTGGGTTTCATTCTTCACTTTTAACTTTATTTAAATAAATAAATATACGGATATACTATACACAGATTAAATTTGCCCCAAACTAAGTAGAACTTGTATTATGGGGTACTAAGTCAACAATTTATTTGATTTTATTATAATACACATGTAAATGACATCCAAAACTAAGAAACAATCATTTATCCTCATCACATAAATACTGCTCTCTGCGGGGATCGAACCCGCAACCTTCGGACCGAGAAGCTAGTCACCTATCGACTCGGCCATTTTAAGTCATATAAATATTGCAGTTTTATGGAAAAATTGATAAAAATTTGATAAAAAAAATTTGATGAAAAATTTGATAGCCCAGTGGGTGAACACTCGGTTATCGTGCAAACGACTAGTGTTCAAATCCTGGGTCGGGCCTACACCAAATTGCCTTTTCTAAAGACATATGTGTGGTTAATTTATCATGGTTGTTAACGGTGAGGGAAAACATCGTGAGGAAACCCACATGGCTGAGTTGTACTTAGTCATGTGACAGTGTATTCGTACAAAACGGCGATAGGCCTGCCCCCTATCACGTGAGTACACTGTCCATGCAAAACGTGGGTACTCTGAACACCAGGTGACAAAGTCACGTGATGTTCAGAAGTATTAGTACCTCTGCCAACCCCTTCGGGGATATTCGGCGTGAACGTTTATGTTATGTTATGTTATGTTATGTTTTACGGAAAAATAGCGTAAAATGCAACCATTACAGGTGACTTAGTAGATCCTAACGATTGCATATATATAAATATACATATAGTCACGCAATTATGTCTCATTGTGGTTGGCAGAGTATATATTCTAACGATATACACTAGCATATCCTCGTATATTACTTAGTATACTAAAGATTGAGATTATATTTCGGTCAAAGTTTAAGTGTTATCACGTCAGTTGACTAAGTAAAAATGGGTACTCTACCTACACAGGTTGAAAAACTTTACACTAAGTGATTATAGTGTCTGCCAGACCCAAAATTACAGACATTAGTTCTATTTTTATTTTGTTTTTAGCGAAGTAAGAAATAAGAAATATTTTTTACATAGATAGAACAAATTGATACAGTAAAAATAATATACCGAGTAATATTTTTATTTCGACGTAATTTCATAAATAAAACGTAGTCAGAAAACTTGCTCCTTTTCCCATTCAAGCAAAACCATTGCAACTTAAAATAATCATAGCAGCCAGCCAATCTACATGAATCGCAGCGGAGCAGTTCATTCATAGGTAAAGTATGGTGCAACATCTTCATGAAGCGTCGTGTCCGCCAGAGAGTAGAACACATCAGTGTTGGGTCCAGAAGTGTTGGTGGACAATGGGCAGTAACGCGACTTTCAAACTCGCTCTATACACTTGCTGATTTTATGAGTTCCGCGTATTTTAGTTGAGGCTATGGTGTGAGCGGTTGTATTAGCGGATTGTTGAGGAAATTACATACATATACTCACGGCTATATTTCCCTAGAAGGGGTAACCAGAGCTAAGGAATTATAAATTCCTCAGCCACTTTTGGAAGTTGAGTGGGGAAAAGATGGTGAGAATAAAGGTTTTTGGTGATGGGTCTCCAACCGCATCGCCCAAAAATCCAATAAAAAGCCCCAATACCCTTAGTCGCCTCTTACGACACCCGTGGGTAGAAAGGGGTAGCGACATTCTAAGCCGGCACTAGACGGCAAAGTGAAGTTTACATACATACATACAATTACCCCGCGCCAATAGTTCCCATTGGGGTAGGCAGAGACTATTGATCGCCACTTCGTACGAAGCCAGAGAGGTTTGTCAGGATCGTACGAAGAAGTTGAGGAGTTTCTCAGTGATAAAATCGCCTTTTGCATTAAGTTAATGGTGTTTAGTATGACAAATTGTTGTCAACGAAAAATTGTAAAATAATTAGTAGTGGTGTAAGATTATATCAAAGTTATTTCTAGTTTTAATTATAGCATTGTTCCTTTTTTATTAGAAGGAATTCATCTGAATAGATATTATGAAATGGCTATTCAAATTACTAATATAATATAAAATAATAAAAAAGCGACATGATAGTCCAGTGGGTAGAACACCCGCCCGAAAAACAGAAGGGCGTGAGTTAAATACTGCTCTCTGCGGGGATCGAACCCGCAACCTTCGGACCGAGAAGCTAGTCACCTATCGACTCGGCCATTTTTAAGTCATATAAATATTGCAGTTTTATGGAAAAATTTATAAAAATTTGATAAAAAAAATTTGATGAAAAATTTGATAGCCCAGTGGGTGAACACTCGGTTATCGTGCAAACGACTAGTGTTCAAATCCTGGGTCGGGCCTACACCAATTTGTCTTTTCTAAAGTCATATGTGTGGTTAATTTATCATGGTTGCTAACGGTGAGGGAAAACATCGTGAGGAAACCCACATGGCTGAGTTGTACTAAGTCATGTGACAGTGTATTCGTACAAAACGGCGATAGGCCTGCCCCCTATCACGTGAGTATACTGTCTAAGCAAAACGTGGGTACCTTCTCTGGAAACTAGATGGCGCTTGCCATGTGAGTTCAGGAGTATTGGTACCTCTGCCAACCCCTTCGGGGATAAACGGCGTGAACGTTTATGTTTTATATGTTTATGTAATAGAGCGGTTTATTACCCTGTTTGTTTTGCATAAATAAACTTAACAATCTGAGATTATCGTATTAGAAAATTATAATTTAATCATTCCTCTATCAGTTTATCAGCAAAAGACTTCTACGTTTTAATAATATTTTTAACCCATGTTCTTTGAAGTATAAAAAATATTCGCAAACAGCCAGGCATAAAATGAGCCAAACATATAATTTATGAGTGTAAAGGAATCTTGAGAAGTTTGCCAGGATTGTACGAAAAGGCGATCGCAAACAAAACTCTGCCAAACCCAAACAGATTGAATGACGTGAGTGTATATACGTATGTAAATGGTTAAGCGTATGTATGTATGTATGACGGTTACTGTAAATCGCCGCAACCGTGGCCAAAGCACAAAAGTCACCGCATGACATGCCGCGTTACCATAGAAACAATCAACTTGTAACAGTTTCTCGTTTGCCGAGTATTCTTAAAGCAAAACTCCTATTACTCTCACATTCCGAACAAATTTGTTGTATTTCGTGATCCCCATAAGGAGCTATAAGACATAATTGAATGTGCAACTTAATTGCTTCGGGAAATGAGCCGAAGCTCTTAAAGATTCAGTTTGAGTTACGTTTTTCTACTCCTCTGCTTTTGTGATTTAGTTAAGTACGCACTAACATGTAAGTGAAATGGCTAAAATGAATGTTTGAAAATATAAAGAGAGAGTTGCTAAAGATATTAAAGATCTTTCGTAATCTAAATCCAATGTTTTTTTTAATAAATTGCTTATCTGAGAAAAACCCATATGAACAATTTAATAATAAACTTACAGACAAGCCAGACAAAAATAATGAATCTGTAAGGTTTACTTTCAATATAACAATAAAGTATCAAAAGAGATATATAGAGCCAATGTGGATGGGATTGTTAGTAGAGGACGGCCTCGTAAAACGTTTCTTGACCAGATAGAAAACGTTTTTATAAAGGCGGGGGTCCGAAGTGAGAAGAATAAAAGAGCATGTATGAGAAGAATAATGTATGTAAGGGAAGCAAGAGAGGTTTGTCAAGATCGTACTAAGTGGCGATTGATAGTCTCTGCCTACCTCAATGGGAATAATGGGCGTGAGTATAAGTAAGTAAGTATATCAGAAGATACCAAAGACATAAAGCATACATATCTCTAAAAATATGTAAGTTGTTGAAAGTTAAGATCAATTATTACCAGGACTCTATAAAAATAACTAGTCTTTTAAACAATCATAACATTGACAAATCCCAATTTCTCATTCATCCAAAGTAAAAAATGTAAATCACTAGATCACAATGAAGATAGTAAAACACAAAACGAAATTGAATCGATATAAATAGATCGGTTGTAATCGATTCAAACTCTCGCGCATCGTCTTGTATTTAATAAACGTGTGTGTAAACAACATGATCTAAAAAGTTTATATCTGAATCAGGATCTACACGACTTTACGTTCGAGGTTCTTCCGATAAGTGAAATTTCAATGAAATAAAGTTATATCAAAAAAATATTTACATAATCATAAACGTAACATAACATAAACGTTCACGCCGTTTTATCCCCGAAGGGGTTGGCAGAGGTACCAATACTCCTGAACTCACATGGCAAGCGCCATCTAGTTTTCCAGAGAAGGTACCCACGTTTTGCTTAGACAGTGTACTCACGTGATAGGGGGCAGGCCTATCGCCGTTTTGTACGAATACACTGTCACATGACTAAGTACAACTCAGCCATGTGGGTTTCCTCACGATGTTTTCCCTCACCGTTAGCAACCATGATAAATTAACCACACATATGACTTTAGAAAAGACAAATTGGTGTAGGCCCGTCCCAGGATTGGAACTCACGCCCTTCTGTTTTTCGGGCGGGTGTTCTTACCCACTGGACTATCATGTCGCCATTTACATAATCATTTTAAAATTTTAATTTATTTGAACACTATTATCAAACAATATTTGATCACTAAATGAGAAAACATTTAAAAAATCATATTCATATAACTTTATAACATAATCAAGACTACACCAGCGTATAAGTTTATGTGCATACATTGGTGTTGTAACAAATTGACAGAAATAATTTGAATGGCCGATTAAATTGATCAATACATTATTACAAAATAATTTCAGGATCTATAGAGCTAGTGTGGGGATCTATAGAGCTAGTGTGGATGGTAATGTTAGTAGAGGACGACCACGGAGAACACACTTGGACCAAATTGAGAGTGTGCTCAAAAAGGCTGGCGTCCGAAGTATGAAGAATAAAAGAGCATGTATGAAAAGATTGATGGATGTAAACGAAGCTAGAGAGGTTTGTCAGGATCGTACGAAGTGGCGATCGATAGTCTCTGCCTACTCCAATGGGAATTAATGGCGTGAGTATATGTATGTATGTATGTATGTATGTAATTTTTGGGTAAAATAAATTCCATTGTCTGAACTGTGGAATCATAATTTTGCAGTGACTGATCTAGTTACAAAAATATGAAGACATATTAGAGATAAATTGTTTCTTTTTTATTATTGCGAACTGACTATTGTTTATTTTATATATAAATCATGTCTTTTTTCACAAATTACTCGCATACTGGACTCGCACCTCAATATACAAAAATTATCGGAGAAGACTGGTGATCGACGACGTGATAGCTCAATGGGCAGAAAACCGGTTATCGTGCAAGCGACTAGTGTTCAAATCCCGGGTCGGCCTACACCAATTTGTCTTTTCTAAAGACATATGTGTGTTTAATTTATCATGGTTGTTAACGGTGAGGGAAAACGTGAGGAAACCCACATGGCTGAGTTGTACTTAGTCATGTGACAGTGTATTCGTACAAAACTATCACGTGAGCACACTGTCCATGCAAAACGTGGGTACTCTGAACACCAGGTGACAAAGTCACGTGATGTTCAGAAGTATTAGTACCTCTGCCAACCCCTTCGGGGATATTCGGCGTGAACGTTTATGTTATGTTTTATGTTATGATCGGAGAAGAAAAGTCCGTTTTAAATCACAACTGACCTATTATACAGGAACTAGATATTCCGATACCGTCATACTTTACATTGTTTTATTTATTAATGTGATTTGTTGGTACACTCACGGCTGAGATCCCGGAAGGGGTTACGTAGATCTTTGCTTGCTTTATTGATTCTGATGTGTTTTATGATAAGTTATATTTGCCTAGCGGGCTTAATGTTGTACTAAATCATAAGATGGTTTGTCCCAATATTATATTTGATTCAATTATTGTGAGTTTCACAATCAAATTGCTCACCATTTTGATTATTTGCTGTTGATAGGAAAACAGAAACTTAAGAATTGGAGGTATTCCCCACCGACCAACTAAATCCGTACAACTCAAAACCGACCAACTAAACTATTCCCCACCGACCAACTAAATAGTTGGTCGGTGGGGAATGATTAAATTTGACTACTAGGTATTCCCCACCGACCAACTAATCTTTATAAAGGGTGGGTAAGTAGTTGTAAAATTTTCATCAGTATTAAAACATCAAGTGGTAAAAAAACTTAGAAATTTGGTGCAATACGAGTATGTTGTCGGTTTTTATCCGTTTCTGTGACATAACCGGGTGATATAAATCCATGCATAGTACTCTCAACTTTATTTTTTTTTATTTCCAGAAACTCATAAAGTATGAATAGAACATTTCGAAAGGCTATATTTAATCACTAAAATATATTTAACATGAATCGTTTGTAAAATATTAAATATTGTAATATGTCGATGAAAGAATAATTTTCGTTGCGGATGGTTTGGTTTAATCAAGTTTACAATTCTAGTCTTTATTATATTCTCAAAAAGAAAATTTTATATTTTCTAATATTATATGGGTTCCTGGTACAAAAATTGGTATGCTGCAAATTGGTTTACTTGATAATTTTTAAGTATTAACGTCAATGTAAATATTTTTTTACGCGGTGATGATAAACCATCTCAACATTCCTTTTTCTATCTTTCCTACAATATCATCTTTTACACCACACCTTTCACGAATATCATTCCTCACACGATCACATAACCTTACATTACACTGTCCAAGCAAAACGTGGTTACATACTCTGGACACTAGGTGGCGCAGTCACGTGATGTTTCGAAGTATTGGTACCTCTGCCAACTCCTTCGGGGATCTACGGCGTGAACATTTGAATTCAAGTTTAAAAATGGTATTATAAATTAGTGAAATCTGCAGAAAATATATATATACACTAGCTGACCCCACAGACTTCGTACTGTCAAAAGTGTAGACTTTCACGTCGCCAAACTGAAATATTTAACTGACCTGTTGAGGGTCTCTGTCATGCGATGAGAAAAAAGGTGTTTTTTATAGTGTCCTCACAATTTTTTCACTTTATAAATTTTAAGTTTATAAGTATAGTAGTTTCGGCTGAGCATTGATTCTTAGTCTGTTTAACCATTTTTTAAGAAATTTATTGATCTCTTAATTAGTGGGATAAAAAGTGTCCTATTGTGTTAATTGGGATCATTATCTGGCTTCCTGTAAATTTTATTTTAAATACGTTCTGTGAATTAGTCTTCATTTAGCTACAAACACACAAACATCTAAACTTTCACATTTATAATATTAATAGGATAAGGCTTAAACATAAACTTCTCGCGCAGCCTGCAGGTGACCTCGCTCGCCGGCCAGCGCAGTCTTGTCTTGCACTTCATGCACGCGTGTAAATTTTGTTACGGAGTAATTTAAAAATTGTATTATCTTCTAAGATGTTTATTTAAATTAAGTGATGTCAAGGACAATTTTGTTGTCAATAAAATACTCTCAATCAACAACATATTTATTTGAATAAAGATTAATATTATGTTGATAAAACATTATGGCAATTATGCATTAAATTCGACCAAATTTATTTACCATAAAAATGGTTATAGTAATTGAAACTTAAAAGTTAGACATATACTGTCACGGGAATTTTTTTAGATCATTTAAAGAGAAATAATTCTTTAATACATTTTTTTTGGGTAACTTAAACCGTTTACGCAGCGCACACAACGGAAGCCTTAGTATGAATAATTATCCCCGTTTTTGCAACATTATTCGCTGATAGTTTGCTCATGTTGGTCGCAGCGTGATGATATATAGCCTAAAACCTTCCTCAATAAATGGACTATCCAACACAAAAAGAATTTTTCAATTTGATTGGGTAGTTCCTGAGATCCTAGCGTTCAAACAAACAAACTCTTCAGCTTTATAATATTAGTATAGATTATAATATTAGTATAGATATAAAAAACAGTTTAGCTTGTTTATTTTATTAAGGCTGCATTTATATTTATGCTACCCTGGTACTTAAAATGTAAAAAATGATCTAAATTTATTAAAAAATTCAAAGTTATTTTACCTCTTGATGTTTTTGTACTGGCGAAAATTTTACAAGTACAAACCCATTCCTATATGAAACACCATGTACTTACTTGTTTCTATCAAAAAAAAATAGTTGGTCGGTGGGGAACGATTTAGTATTTATTTTCTAATAATATATTAACCGTACAACTAGTTGTACGGTGGGGAAAGATTTTCAAATATCATTACCAACCGTACAACTAGTTGTACGGATTAGTTGGTCAGTGGGGAATACCTCAAGAATTGACATTCTATATTTATACTTATATACTGAAGACATTAATTCATTTAAGAGTAGACATATATCATTGATCTACTTTGTAAATCCCTAACATACTTCAATCATACTCATGCTGCTTTTAAGCTTTATAAACTATATGTATTGATAGCTACAATTAGCTTAGAACTAATTCCAAATACATCTTCATCAGCTACAATCTGACATCCACTGCTGGGCACAGGCCCCCCGAAAGATCGCCACTACAGCGACTATGTTGAACTCATCCATCGGTTTCCTGCAACTTGTATCAATTCCTCGATCCAATCCCTCGATCAAATCCAAGTCGCCCTGTTTCGTAATCGCCTCTCAAGAACCTATAAACTATAACTGGCTTTAATTTTCTGTGGACTTTACCCTGGCTTTTCGCATTCAAAATAATTTATTTCTCATTCAAGATAAACAATTTCTCAACTTAATTACTAACTTATACTCACACCCATTGGGGTAGGCAGAGACTATATCCAGGCAAATTTCTCAACTATTTTTAGTAATTGAGATGAGAGCAGAAGTGTAGACAAAGGAGTCAGATTCTAAACACATAACCGACAAACCCTTAAAATGTGCAAAATCCATAAGTTGTATGACAGTCATGAAAATGTATGGGGAAATATTTCAGAGCATATACCATAGCTATGTGTAAATTAAGAAGACTTGCGATGAACAGATGTATCTAGTACATTTGGCTATAAAATTAAAATACATACATACATATACTCACGGCTATAAATCCCTAGTAGGGGTAGCCAGAGCTAAGGAATTAAAAATTCCTCTGCCACTTTTGGAAGTTGCGTGGAGAAAAGATGGTAAAATAAAGGTTGTTGGTGATGGGTCTCCAACCGCATCGCCCAAAAATCCAATAAAAAGCCCCAATACCGTTTGTCGCCTCTTACGTACACCCACCGGAAGAAATGAGACAGTGCTATTTTAAGCCGACACTACACAGCAAAATACGTAGCTAAATATTAAAAAAAGTGACAAAGGGAGTAATGTCCTAAATCTCTGGATTCAAATCTTTTTGTAGATTTTGTACATGTATTTAGTTTTGTTCAATTCACACGATAACTTGATACAATAAAATTAATGTAAATCTTAACTGATCCTTATCTTGAACGTACTACTATAAATCTGATTCGATAAAATTTCTTAGTAATTTAAATGCACCTTTATAACCGTCGAAAAAAGAGCAATATAATGTTTTAAGCGCCAGACGTGGTAGTGTACTTTATTAGAAGATGTAGTTAATATAACACATAAACGGTGATCCCGTATTCTGAAAGTATTTTATTTTATTTTATATATTCTGAAGAAGATGTAGCTAAACATTTTTATGTTTTTTTAGTTTTTTTTAATTAACTCAAGCTGAAACTTTCACGCGGCCGTATATACCCAAAGGGTAGAGCTATTAATACCTCTGGACATTACGCGACATTGTCGCCTGGTGCTCAGAGTAACCACGTTTTGCTTGGACAGTGTACTCGCAGCACAACTGGTTTGTTATAGGGCTGGACAATTGCACTTTTTTGGACGAATACACTGTTACAAGACTGAGTACATGAGAAAGTTGATAGGGGACGATATGGTAAAATTATGAGATCCATCACCAACGATACTTTATTGCATTGCCCAAAAACCACTCGAAATACCCTTAGTCACTGCTTAAGATACCCATGGTCTAGTTAGAAACGGATAGAGACATTCTAAGCCGGCACTACATGTTAAATTAACCTCTCAAATGACTTTAAAAAAGACAAATTAGTGTAGGCACGACCCGGAATTCAAAGCCATGCCTGTTTGGATGATAGGCAGATGTTAGGACCTTCTGAGCTATCATGGGACAGCTAACTACAGTAGACAAGGTTTGAAGATGGTAATACAAAGCTTGCTAAAAATATAGTTGATCTGAATATAGAAAATGTGGTTAGAGACCCGTCACCAACAAATATTTTTTACCATCTTTTCCCCACTCAACTTCCAATAGTGGCTGAGGAAAATCTCATTCCAAAGCTCTGGGCTATCCGCTTTAGGATTTATAGCCGTGACTATATGTGTGTATGAAGTGGTTGTGTTACCAACTGAGCTGTTAACGGCTTTCATACACTATAAATATCTTTGCCATAAACATTGTCACCAAAACATCAAAAATATTCCGGAAGAATTTTTATCCCTGCCGTTCTGCCTTTTAGATATAAAGTGTGTAGTTTTATGTATGGAATTAAATTTTAATAATGATTAGTTACAAATATTGGCAAACTCGAATTTTAGCATCACAGTCCTGCCCCTTCATAAATTGCTAAGCTTAATTATTAATTTAGTTAAGTACAAGAGATACATTTGTACAACCTGACTACGCCTGCCCGCTCATCTGTTACACAAACCATTTTATTTTCTCTTATTAATTCTGTAGAGTTCATAAATTTTAGACATTCCATTAAAAATATAAATATTAAATCATTATTCATATAGAAATATATACTGATTGTACTTACATACACACATATTGTCACGAAAGTTGTTTCTGTTGGATTAGACAGGGACTTTTTATCAATAAAATACTGCCTGATTGTATTCTAGTAAAATTTATGAAGTAATACAAGTTTATAAGCTGTTAAAAAACGTGAGTCATATGTTAAACCCAAAAATCTACATTCTTTAATTTACATGCTAAAAAAATATTTATAATGTATTTCTTTTTGCGGAAAAGATGACCATAGGAAAATAAATGATGACATTATACATTATTCTGTTGTGAAAAAATTAATAAGATTGAAAAAGACCCAAAAAATTTGGTGCCGTATATCAGTACATATTATTTAATAAATTAACTTTAGGATAAACACTGAAATGCTGAGGGCTGGTAAAGGGGTGGTGGCTTCCTGGTTGTACTTCCTTTTCCAAAAATGCTGGTCGAGTGGCAAAGTGCCACAAGACTGGTGCAAAGCGGTAATTGTGCCTTTATATAAAGGAAAGGGGTCACACCAGGAGGCTAGAAACTACCGTGGAATTAGCCTACTCAGCATTGTCGGTAAATTGTATGCAAAGGTTTTGATTGAAAGAGTGATGAATGAAACGGATGATAAAATTTGGGATGTGCAAGCAGGATTTAGAAAGGGAATGGGATGTATGGACCAAATCTTCTCTTTAAGGAGCATCACCGAAAAGTTCTTAGCTAAGAACCGAAAGGTGTATTGCTCCTTCATTGATTTAGAGAAGGCGTATGATAGGGTGGTAAGAAAGTGTTTATGGGAGGTGTTATCCAAGTTCGGTTTGGGGAGTCGACTTATACGTGCACTTGTATCACTCTATGAGGATTCCAGTGCATGTGTGAGAGTAAACGGGGAAAATACTGACTGGTTCGGGATCTCTCGGGGTGTCCGACAGGGTTGTGTAGCTTCCCCGTGGCTCTTCAATTTGTTCATGGATGACTGTTTAACAGAGTTGCGTGAAAGTGATTATGGATTGAGAATGGGTGGATTCATCATTAAATGCCTCTTATATGCTGACGATCAAGTGCTACTTGCATCATTGGTGGAAGAGCTGCAAGAGATGATGAATATTGCATGTGCGTCTTTTGAAAAAAAGGGAATGAGGGTGAATGTGGATAAAACAAAAACTATGGTTTTTGAAAGAGAGGTGAATATGACCGAATGCGTGATTGAGATTAATGGTAAGAAAGTGGAACAAGTGAAAGAGTTTGTGTATTTGGGAAGTTTGTTTACTAGGGATGGAAAGTGTGATGAAGATATCGAGAGAAGAGTGAAAAAGGGTAATGCGGTAAATGGAGCACTGGATAGTCTAATGTCTAGTCAGTCGGTGTCTGAAAAGGCCCGAATGGCTGTGCATGATGCTGTCCTCGTTCCTACGCTTATGTATGGCAGTGAATGTTGGGTGTGGCAGAAGAAGCATGAAAGTAGAGTGAATGCAGTAGAAATGAGATCCCTCAGAAAAGTGTGTAATGTAAGGTTATGTGATCGTGTGAGGAATGATGTGATTCGTGAAAGGTGTGGTGTAAAAGATGATATTGTAAGAAAGATAGAAAAAGGAATGTTGAGATGGTTTGGGCACATAGAGAGGATGGATGACAGTAAATTGGTGAAAGAGATATATAGAGCCAATGTAGAAGGTAATGTTAGTAGAGGACGACCTCGGAGGACACATTTGGATCAAATAGAAAATGTGCTCAAAAAGGCAGGTGTCCGCAGTATGAAGAATAAAAGAGCATGTATGAAAAGATTGATGGATGTAAACGAAGCCAGAGAGGTTTGCCAGGATCGTACAAAGTGGCGATCGATAGTCTCTGCCTACCCCAATGGGAACTAACGGCGTGAGAATATGTATGTATGTATGTATGTAACTTTAGTGGCCTGCCCTCTATCACGTGAGTACACTGTCCATTCAAAATGTGGGTACTTTGAACACCAGGTGACAAAGTCACGTGATGTTCAGAAGTATTAGTACCTCTGCCAACCCCTTCAGTTTATGTGTATGTTATGCTTATATTATGTGTTATGAAAATATATATTGGTTTATGTATGCGTCTTGTTTTATTTTCATTACTGTCGGTTATAATTTCGATATAAACAAATAATATGAATTGTTGAATAAGTATTAAAATAGGAAACTGAGTATTTTCGTCTTATTTCATTATAGGCCCTGTCTGAATTTTCTCATCTCTACCAAAACATAGGAGGATAAGCCTCACTGATCTTTCAACACGATAACGGAGTGAACGTTATAAATAACATTTATAGCCGATATTCGGGTCTTTTTGAGTTTGTTTGTTTAATTCTATCACACGGGCATTCGGCACACGATTCGCCCCGCCCTATTTTATGTTCTCCATTTGTTTCCTCCGCTTTGTTACTGAGGGCACATAAAAGCTTTCGAAACTGGTTGAACACTGTATGGTTTGGAATCTAGAACTACTCCTTTTTTTCCATGGGTGTCGTAAGAGGCGGCTAACCGTATGGGAATTATTAAGTGAATTTTGGAGATGCGGTTGGAGACCAATCACCAGTGAAACTTTATTTCTACCATCTTGTCCCCTATCAACTTCCAAATATGGCTGAGGAGTTTCTAGCTCTAAAGCTCTGGCTACTTTTTTGGATTCATGACCGTGAGTATTATGTATGTATGTTAAATATTTTAATATAATATACATCAATAATTTTTTCAATGTTATTCGTGTTAATTGATTTGATTTTCTGTTTATTTACTAAAATTTTCTCTAGTATTAGAGTTGGGATAGACATAAACTATCGGTAAATAAATCAATGTCAGTTCAATTGTATCCCTACTTTCCACATTGGTTCAACTTTCGTGTTTTTTGTAAGGCAACCATGATAGGCTCAGTGGGTAGAAAACCACCTATTGTGCAGACGAAGAGGGTTTGAATCACGGGACGGACCTACAACAATTTGTCTTTTCTTAAGACATACGAGTAATTTATATCTTTTAGTTCATGAAAACCTCATGTGGGGATTATTACTAATAAATAAAGAATGGCTGGCGCTCGCTGGCAGCCATTGACACGGTGGCTCAATTGGCAGAGCGTCGCCGTCGGGGCGTATACCCGAGGTCACGGGTTCGATTCCCGCCTGTGTCGAAATTTTTCTTTCCTTTATTTATTCTTTATTTATTAGTGACACACGAGTAGTTTATTTATCACGGTTGCTAACGGTGAGGAAAAACATTGTGAGGAAACTCACATGGCTGAGTTGTACTTAGTCATGTGAGAGTGTACTCGCACAAAATGGCGATAGACCCCTTCAAATAACCTGATATCGTTGCTTTAACAAACCAGCCTCCTCCTCTCCTCTCACTGTCAAAGTTGACGCAGAGAGTCGTGGATTCAAATACAATATTTTAGGCTTACACCATTGCGTCTTCGCTTAAGAAAGTATTCTAAAATTTTTTTTTTTTAATTATTCATATGGCAGAGTTCTCTTGACGACGTAAGAAATGATATTGAATTCATTTCAGAGAAGTTTGAAATTTAGATTTGATTCAGGATTTAAAAGAAAAAAGAAAGAAAGTAAAATTATTTTATTTGGAGCACAGAGTAAGAAGCATCACACGCATAAAAAAATATAAATATAAGAACCGAGCTTGTACAAATCTAAAATAAAACAACATGAAATAACTTTAGGCATCGAATTCGTCACTGGCTCAGCAAGATGCCATAGTTGTTATACATTTAACTACTGAGACGCTGATTTTCAGCCCGTGCCATTCAATTGGATCGGCTATTAAACCACGTTGCTTCTTATGAAGGCCGAGTTTTTCATTCTAAGCTACGAAGGCTTTAGTCACTTAAACCAACAGTCATCTCCTCGATAAGTTCTAATGTTACATAATGCATTAATGAGTTTGACAAGAGCACAATTTGTCGCGTAAATACAAACTCTGTTTCCAACCCACTAGTAGCTAAACAAGCAGAAGCGTATTTACAAAGCCTTTGTAAACTCACAACGGTAGTCAATATCTTATGCCTCTATTTACATAATATTTTACACTGATTATGAACCTTAAAAATGAAGGAATAAAGTTGAAAATAAAACAGGAATTTCGTCGGGTAATTAATTTCTCATATTACTTTTGTCTTCAAGTCGTGCTTTTTGGTTCAGAGAAATTATCTTCGAAGAAACCGATTATCATGCAACTCCATATATTTGTACCGTTGATTAAACTTTAGTCAGAAATAGATTCTCAAAACGTGATGTCAATAAAATCTTTTAATTAGTATGCACTGAACATACATTTAGTTTAATTATGTGAACTTTTGATCGTATTTTTAAGCACGTCTGTTGGTAAAAGAAAGTTTATAGAC
Organism: Bedellia somnulentella; assembly: GCA_963576735.1. NCBI lineage: Eukaryota > Metazoa > Arthropoda > Insecta > Lepidoptera > Bedelliidae > Bedellia > Bedellia somnulentella. The sequence continues at coordinate 3,108,150 of OY755183.1, forward strand.
AAATAAATTACCTCATATCGATTTAAGTTAATTTTTTTGTGCTATTGGCTTAAAATACATACAAACATATACTCACGGCTATAAATCCCAGGGAGGGGTAGCCACTAGCTAAAGAATTACAAATTACTCAGCCACTTTTGGAAATTTGAGTGGGGATAGTAAAAATAAAAGTTGTTGGTGATGGGCCTCCAACCGCATCGCCAAAAAATCCCTTAATAGCCCCATACCGTTAGTTGCCTCCTACGTACACCCACGAAAGATGGGAGAAATGGGGTAGTGCTATTCCTAACCGACACTCCACGGCAACGGTTTAAAATAAAACTCGCCTATGGCATTATTTTCATATTTATCTTTTCTTTTACCATCTTGTACACTTTAAAAATATTAATCAGTAACTCCCCTTAATATTTAGCGGAATTAAGCAAGATAAATAATTAATATTCGTATTGCCTTGGATTTTCGGAAAGTAACGTCTGATTAAATCCAATATCTTGCACACTATTGGTACTTATAATAAAAAAATAAAAATATACAAGCATATATTTCGCATATCAAGTTAATCCCCAAGTACGATAGCGACTTGTCGTATGGAATAGTAACCTTATATTATATTCAATAATATATAATATACATATTGCCTTATTTTAAAGGGTTTTTTTTTAATTTTAACTAGTTACTGAAGACACTATCGATGTCCATTCCGATGACAATTTAGTTGGTCTGTACTAATTTACCATCCTCAGCAATTTATTGGGCTAATACATGTGGGAAGTAATGTATGTGACCTATACAGACTGTTTTCATTGACATATAAAGAATTACAAAGCTTTCACTATAATTATATACACGTATGCTCGCATTTTTGAATAGACAATAGATCAGTGTGTCAAAATAATTGAGGCAATTTTTAGTCAATCGATTGTAATTATTGGTTATAGACAATATTTGGGACAACAATGAGAGTTTGTTGACAACAATGAGAAATCGTATGTTTTGTTACTTATTATGAGATAATAAGTACATACATATATAAAGTCACGGCTATAAATCCCTAGAAAGGGTAGCCAGAGGTTAAGAATGAAAAAAATCCTCAGCCACTTTTAGAAGCTGAGTGGGGATAAGATTAGGAAAAAAACCCACCGGGCTTCAACCGCATGGATCAACAACTTCTTTGAAAACCCCAATAGTCACCTTTTACAATCACCCGCGCATACAAATGGAGTAGTACTATTCTAAGCCGACCATACATAGCAATAATAAGTCATAGGTAAAATTAACGCTCCTAAACCTCACACGAAAAACTGAACTGAACTGAACTTGCATTAGAAATATCAATAAACGTGGAAAAAGGCAAGCCTCTCATCACTTCGGATAAAATATACTGTCACAACACAACACATAACTAAACACGGCTGTAAATCCCGAGAAGGTTTAGCCAGAGCTAAGGAATTAGAAATTCCTCAGCCACTTTTGGAAAGTTGAGTGGGGAAAAGACGGTAAAGTAAAGGTTGTTGGTGACGGGTCTCCAACCGCATCACCCAAAAATCCCTTAAAAGCCCCAATACCGTTAGTCGCCTTTTACGTACACCCACCGGAAGAAATGGGGTAGTGTTATTCTAAGCCGACACTACACAGCTAACTAAATATTATGATATTATTTGCAGTTTATCAGAATATGATATATTTGTATGGTTTGGTTATAGTGAATTGGTTTAAGAGATTTATAAAGCAAATGGGGACGATAATGTCATTAAAGAATGACTTTGTCAGACATATTTAGATCAAATAGAGAATGTGCTAAAAAAGGCAGGCGTTCGAAGTATGGCGAATAATAGAGCATGTACGAAAAGATTGCTCCCTTCACCCATTAACTACTAAATCTGACTGAAAATCATCAGATTGTACTTCTTTCTTTACATTTTGAGCACAAAGCCATTAATGCAAATTTTAAATTAATCTTAAATCGACGTCATTTGAACTTCGAAGCTTAAAAAGGTAAGCATAAAGCATCTTTACACAAAATAATCAATTTAGTATTTACTAGTGACAAATGTTACCTTATGGCGTCATAAAATAAGCCTTCTCAAAATTCGAGCAAAAGACCACTTTATTGCACTGTAATAAAGCTTATTAAGGTTGTTAGTTCTAAGGCATTGACCTATGACATGGACTCAAACGTTTTTATTGAAATTCCAATTTTAGATAAATATTGTTTGGATTTGTTACACTGTATATTACGCAATACGCAATTGGTTGAAACATAGTAGTTTTAGAGTTCTCAAGTGAGAATTTTAAAACAACGGAGTTAATTTTTAACATACATACATACATATAGTCACGGCTAAATATCCCTTAACGGGGTAGCCAGAGCTTTGGAATGAGAAATTCCTCAGCAACTTTTCGAAGTTGATTGGGAAAAAGATGGTAAGAATAAAGGTTTTTGGTGACGGGTCTTCAACCACATCGCCCAAAAATCACTTAAAAAGCCCCTATACCCTTAGTCGCTTCTTACATTCACCCACGGGTAAAAATGGGGTAGTGTTATTCAAAGCGTGTTTAAAAATTTTAAGTGTGTTTAAGCTATACAGTGCTAGCTCAAAATATCACTAAAGGCGTAGTGTGCAAGAGAGGACAATGATTTTAAGTGGGTTCAGGCGGATGGGCGAAATTAAATCAGTAAAAGAGGTGTATAGATCCAATGTTATGAAATTAAGAAGAATAAAAGAACATATATGAGAAGAATACTTAATTTTAGAGAAGCAAAAGAGATTTTTTTGGGATTGTGCAAATGGTAATAATGGACCTGACTATAAGTATAAGAGTAACTTATTTTAAAATCACAAAAAAGGGTGTAAGGTGTGAAGTGCCGGTTCAGAATAGCTATAATTATGCTATGGCAACACAAACTAGGTCCTAACTCAACGCTTGATATTCCCAAGAGGCGAAACACTGTTTTTCAGTTAAGGTCCAAATAACATTATCTCCAACCATTCAATAATATACTGAACCAGCAATTCTAAAATCAAGTTATGCCTTCACCGGTTTGCCTTTAGTTTTTTTATTACTTTGACTATCAGTTATTTAATAGAAGGTAAAAGCATAATCAAAATCGGTTAAGTAGTTTCTGAGAGAAGGCGACAGTGTATACGTACAAAACGGCGATAGGCCTGCCCCCTATCACGTGAGTACACTGTCCATGCAAAACGTGGGTACTCTGAACACCAGGTGACAAAGTCACGTGATTTTCAGAAGTATTAGTACCTCTGCCAACCCCTTCGGGGATATTCGGCGTGAACGTTTATGTTTTATGTTATGAGAGAAGGCCTACAAAACGATTCACTATTTTATATGTGCTATATTAAGTTATGTGGAAATACTAGAACAAAACCAATTTTTCTATCTACCACCGTAGTCAAAAGGTTAGAAAGCTAATTCTAATAATTGATTGCAGGCTAAAAGAAGTTTTATAAAAACACACGATGTTCAGAAGTATAAGTACCTCTGCTAACCCCTTCGGGGATAGATGGTGTAAACGCTTGAGTTTGAGTTTGATCATTTATTTTCCAAAGTTTATCCTAATAAAACAAAAATAATAAGCTCAGACAACCCCTTTATGAGTATTATTCTTTGTATGTCTACGTAGGTATTTGAATATTTACTCATTTAAAATAACTTTAATTTTCATTCAACTATTTTAAATAAATAAATGTAATAGCTTAATCATCATTATTATGCGAAAAGGCAGGCATCCGAAGTATGAAGAATTAAAGAGCAGGTATGAAAATATTGATGGATGTAAATGAAGCTAGAGAGGTTTGCCAGTATCGTACGAAATAGCGATCGATATTTTCTGCCCACCTCAATAGGAACGAAAGGCGTGAGTATATATTTATGTCATTATTATATGCCAGTTACAAACATAAATACCTCTAAGACCTTAAATAGTATTCAAACACTTTTTAACCTTTAAAATTTCGATAACAAAAATATAATCCTCGGAATTTAATACATTTTACTGCAAGTTCCTATTTAGTTGTTTATATTCGCAACAAAATGACCACGTACGGTGTATTTGCATACAATGGCTGCGGGTGCAATATGGATACCAAAATGTTGAGCTCCGCACGAGATTTTTATTTATCTTACAGCGAATTAAGAATTCCCGGGACATTACTTAAAAGTAAACATGTGAGGCGATCACGACTGGAGAGACGGAATAATGCTTTTAGATCAAGTAATTTTAGTTGAGTTTTTGTGAAGATGATAGTTTAGACGTAGGGTACTAAGTTTTAAGTAATTGAGACTTGCGGATGAATTAGAATCGGATCTACTGAATACTCCACTATGACAGTTTTTTCTATTGTTTATCAAAATAACACTGGACGATGATGTGGCTGAAGATATATCACCAACCTTTTATCTTACCATCTTTTTCCCACTTCACTTCCAAAGAAGCTGAGGAATTTCTAAACCTGAATGCTCTGGCTAACCTCTTTTGGCATTAATAGCCGTGAGTATATGTATACGTATGCACTTACAAATAAACCCTAATTTAAATTATCTCACACGCCCTCAAGTTTACACAAAGAGGCTACCGTACATTGGGCAGCTCAAACAAACCTAATACAGTTCGGTCAAACATTGTGAGGGAAACTATGAATATTTATGACTCAAAGGCATTCATCAGTTTGTCTCCAATTTTCACACAAATAAGTTAGGGACTATCATATTGTGTTGAGTAATATTGAAGGCTTTGTTTTAAGTACAAATTATTTGGGTTAGTTGGATGAAGGTTGATTATGAAATATTGTAAGTACTTATTATACATACTTTTGATTCTAGCATCTTATTCTAAGCAAATAAAGAAAATTTAATTTTCTCTACCAACTTCCAAAAGTGGTGAGATATAAGTTAATTCGGAATGGTGACCGAAATGGCCTATTCACCCTATTCACGGTGTATTAGAACCCTTTAGCGTGGTCGTTTATGATCTGGGATGTCAGGGTATAAGTATATGTAAATCATAGCCGAATAAAATTTCTAAATTTAATTTCCCCACCCTAATGAAATAACGAATAAAAATACAATGCTTATTTTAAGTCATTGATGAGCAGCAATATTTTCTGCCATATAGATTATTTGTCCGTTCAAAAAATATGTATCTCAACATTAAGGGATAAAATTACCATCTACAAACTGAATGAGAACTAGAGTAAAAATTACATTTTTATTTCAATTAGAATAACAGTTTTAAATCTCTTTGAAAGTAGATCACATCTAACTTTGATGTGATTTAAAGTATTGTCTTTTTATGCTAAGTTAAAAACAAATATTCCATAAAAGTTCAATTCACAAAAAAAACCTATTGGATGGGTAGCGTTCGAATGTCGGGTAACAATGCTAATATTTTTTCTAGAAAATATTACTATATGCACTATGTTACAATGATATTTATTATACTTAAAAGTTATTCTTCATAAATTAACTTATTTAATAAATTTAATTTAATCTAATAAATATAAACTCCACAACAAACATCTCGTGTTTCTGTTACTTCTATTTTAAGCTATCTACTCGATCCTTTTTCATGGTGCTACTTTTTGTTTTTTTTTTTGTTTTTTGTTCAAAAATAATTTAAGCAATATAAATTTAGTTTTGTAATATCTTTTTATAGACTAAAAGGTTTATATAAAATTCTATTTACTTATTATAAAAACGATTTCTTTTTTGAAATCATGTGTAACCTACCTTTAGAATCCATCTTGAAAGTTGTCAATGGTTTTACGAGCGTGCTCTAGTGATAGATCAAAATAGGTCTAATAAAATCAAAGAATAAATAAAATAAAATGTAAAAAAGCTAGTCCATAACAGGTACAGTATACAAACACAGAAAAAAGTATAATAGCTAAGAAAACAATTTAATGTGTCCTTTACGTATGCCATTTACAACGGAAAACGTGTAAGTATATGGTACACTTTTGGTGGCTCTAAAATAAACTAAACTAATTTTTTCATACGATTCAAGCTTTAGAGCTTTTTTAATAAGGTTTTTATAAGGTGAAGAATAAAAGAGCATGTATGAAAAGTTTCATGGATGTAAACAAAACTAGAGAGGTTTGCCAGGATCGTACAATGTGATGAATGATCGATAGTATCTAAGCACCCCAATTGGAAATAGTAACGTGAGTATATATTTCTATAAAGTGTGTATATGAAAAAAGCACAGTCTAGTTTTTTTTTTATAAAAAACAAATATCTCTTTATTTACTTTAATTTTAAATTTAATATATTTTCTAATCAGAATAAAAAACATAAGTAAACCTACTGTTACCGATGCATTAGTCAGACTGCGCGACAGCAATGTCAAAGAAATAATAAATTACGTTTTATAGTCGCAACGTCTATTTAGTGTATTCTAGAGTGACTTTTAGATGTTGATATTCGATTTTCTAATTTACTATCAGTTTTTACTCCCATTCAGTTTTATTGCTGAACATTTCTTAACGAAGATAGAGACCATTAATTATCTGTCACGGTTTTTTTATCATACATTTTATGGTAGTGATATTTATTTTTGCATATTCATTGTATATCGGCACTCGGTTTGTTTGTAGTGTGTAGGTTTTGTAGATAAAAATGTACATTTGGAATTAGTGTGTGAATAATATAATTTAGAGTTTCTTTTTAGGTACTTAAACAGTCATAAACATCGTTGAGTTTGATTCACTAATATTTAATAGACGAAATGGTAATATAATATATGTACACACTTAACAAATATAAAACTAAACTTAAACGTGACTAATTAATTAAATATTTACAGCAGAAATTAAATTAAACAATATAAAAAATGTTTTCAAAATCGCTGCTGCTAGGGGGTAGGGTTCCTAGGGTTAGGTTCGTTCTATTGACGAAATTAGAATTAAATAAATAAAAATTAGATTTAAGACAATTTGGACAAAAGAAGTAGTAAAAAGCAGAGGTTTAATTAAGTTCTACTTGCAAAATTAAATGCATTATAAAAAAAATAAGCATCCATGAAAAGATTAATGAATGGAGTTATTATTATACAGATTATTGGAGTGAGATAGTATATCTCACTTATGACGATTAGAAGTTAATTATTTATTAGTAATCTTACCCTTTTAAAGAACATACAAATACATACAATAAACATTCTCTCAGCCAATTCACAAAGTTAAAAAGATATGTCATCTTATCATCAATCAGCGTAAAAGGTTCAACAATACAACAATAACAATAACAAAAAATATAAATTTATAAAAATAATTGTTAATTTATAATGTATCTGTATGTTTAGTTTAATTGTACGTTGTATTACTATTTGATCCAGTTTTCTTTTATTTAGTAACTAGTGGATCGTCCCAGCTTCGCACGGGTAGCGTTGTTTTTTTAAATATCTGAGGTTTCTTTCTTCAGTCACTGCTCAAGCATTGTGAAATTCAGCGCAATGTTTTCAATTTATTAAATTTATAGCACTCCTTAAACAGTGTAGTTTGGTGATTTTGAATGCGCTTTAATGAATGGTTCAGTATTTCCGTTTAATAGCAAATTTTGGAATAAAACGCTATGAAGTATTTATAACAATCTAAAAAATAAATCATTACGTTATATAGGATACAACTACTGGCGCCATCTATTATGTTATATGTAAATTAGTAAAGATTTGGTTTTGGTCACGGGCGCGATGGCTTATTTTGTGTATAATTTCGGTGTTTGTCTACCGATTTTTATGATTCTTTTTTTTATTGAATAGGTAATAATGTTACCTTTTTTAAATTAGGGATGAGTGAGAGGTTTACAAACGTAAGAGTAAACAAATTTAATCAGAATATTCCGAACCGCTAAGCTATCAGGAATTACACGTGTTATTGTGAGTCAACCGTAAAAGATAGACTTGAAGAAGATAGATTGATAATTTTATGCAGAATTTTTCCGTCATACATGATTTCTTTGAAAGTTTAACCATTAAGGACACGCAACGGAAGCTTAAAAAATGGAGTAACTTCTCCCGTTTTCCCAAAATTTTCCAAAATTCCCCTTTACTACTCTGCTGGAAAGTATACAAAAACCTGCCCAGGAGTATGAAGAATAATTGTACCAAGTTTCGTTAAAATCCGTCGAGTAGTTTTTGTTTCCATAAGGAACATACAAACCGACAGACAGACAGACAGACAGACAGACAGACAGACAGACAAAAATTTTACTGATTGCATTTTTGGCATCAGTATCGATCCCTAATCACCACCTGATAGTTATTTTGAAAATATATTTCATGTACAGAATTGACCTCTCTACAGATTTATTATAAGTATAGATTACCTGTTTAGTTATTCTTTAATAATTAATTTTAAATTATTTTTAATTTTTAATTTACATGCATTTAGTGTGCTGATAAGCACAAGTTTTATATTACAATTTAATCAAATTAATTGCAGTTTACCTCTGGCATGTCATAAATCGCTTAATCGCATCTCTAAAATCCCAGAAAAGATGATGTAGAGCTTTTCTAAGCCGACAATATACGACATTTCAAATAACTAAATTATTTAACGTCTCATACATCTACAGCGCATGTATTCCTGTTAACTTTCACACATATAACATCCAAGTACAAGTAAGCATGCTGTTACTGATCTTAAACTACAATATTTATTAGCACCACAACTTAGCCAATGAAAGATTTATTAAAAGCTCTAAACACACTGTTGTAGTATGAAAAAGCTCTCAATTTATGTTTTTTATTCACCTGCTGTGATGTAATGTAGCTGGTGCCATATCGAACTTACGACCACACGTGGAACTTTAGAGCTAAAATCTATAACCATTTTGAATAAGTTCACTCGGAATACACATATAATCACGGCCATTATCCCAAAAAGGAGTAACCAGAACTTTAGAGCTGGAAACTCCTCAGCCACCTTTGGAAGTTGATAGGGGACAAGATGTTTTGGGGGAAACCTGTTATAACGCTAATTTATATTAATGTTGCTACTCTTTCAAACTATCTGAGCCCTGGCTTATCGTATGTGTGGTTAATAATATGTTGGACATGCAAATTTAAATAACGTAGGTTATTTACTAATTCCGTTCCGTGTAGTGCTGTCTTAGAATGTAACTACCCTTTTCTACCTACGGGTATCGTATGAGACGACAAAGGGTATGGGGCTTTTTTAAGTTGTTTTTGGACGATGCGGTAACGATACTCTATTTCTATCCTCTTCTCCCCTATCAACTTCTAAATGTGGCTTCTATATCTGAAGTTCTATTTCAAACTTAGTCAAAACCTTGACCTAAAAAAATATGTAGTAAGTTCTAAGTGTGAAATAGGAAATAGCACATCAAATTATATTGCATTTTTAAAATCAACACTTCAACAAAATCAATTAATTTGTAAAGTCGGTCAAATATAGCACCACAATGCCGTCGTTTGTACAGTGCAGTCTGAATAGTGTCGAGTCCGGACCACCCGTGTTTGGTACACGCGCCGCCGATTTACGACCGAGTCTATGCTACCTTCAGATAAACTGTTTCGTTCGATGGGTTTCTGTGACCATTTTGGGGTTTAAAGCGGGTTGGAATAGCGCTACTCTCGTTTTTGTGGATTTATGATTGTAAGGGTACTATTAATTACTAATGGCTTATTAGCTACGATTGTGATACGAGGTAGCAACTTCTCTTCGGTATTCTTTCTACATACATATACGCACGGCCATAAATACCAAAAAAGGGTAGCCAGAGCTTCAGAGCTAGAAACTCCTCATCCACATTTGGAACTTCAGGGGGGAGAAGATGGCAGAAATAAAGTATCGTTGGTGATGGGTCTCTAACCGCATTGCCCAAAACCATCTAAAAAAGCCCCATACCCTTAGTCTTATTACTAATTTGTTATAATTACCATTTAATGTTCCATTTGTTGAAATACATTTAATGCAATGATTTCAAATGATTTCTGAACTAGGTGACACAACAGTTCGTAACAGAAGCATCTATTTGCCTCCATTTGCCTCCGATATAATACCTAATCCGCAATTAGATAGCCGTTAATGTATTATATATATACACTCAGAGAGTACAGATTCAGAATAATATATTTTATTCGCCACCACCTCCTTGGAAAATATAGTATGTAGGTACAAATATATTTGCGCCTTTAGATAAAAAAAAATTGCCACTCTAAAAGGACCTGGCAGTTTACGGTTTTATTACATTTATTAACCTTTTGAATGCATTGTATAAACCTCCTATTTATACCTTGTACTAGGCCAGATGAATAAGTCAGAATTGATAACCAAATCATTTCATGTTGGTTGTTAATGTTATTTGAGGTAATCTAAGTCGACGCAGATGTAAAAAATTCAAAGCGTGGCGAATCAAAAGTTAAAAAATATGAAATGCTGTAGTGGAATGTACGTTTAGTTAGTTAAAATATAGCTGATTAGTGTGGGTTAAGATTAATACTAACCCGTCTCACGAGTGTCTTATAAATGCGATTAAGGGTATAAGGGATTTCAAGTGATCGTTAAATGGCTGCAAACCCATCTCTCATACATATATACATATACTCACGGCTATGAATCCCTTGAAGGGGTAGCCAGAGCTATGGAATCAGAAATTCCTCAGCCACTTTTGGAAGCTGCATGGGGTAAAGATGGTGAAATAAAGGTTGTTGGTGATGGGTCTCCAACCGCATCGCCCAAAAATCCCCTAAAAGCCCCAATACCGTTAGTCGCCTCTTGCGTACACCCACCGGAAGAAATGGGGTAGTGTTATTCTAAGCCGACACTACACAGCTCCCATCTCTCACCATCCTCAATTTTACAATCTAAACTCAACTTCCAAAAGTGGCTCGGAATTTTTGCTCCTGAAGCACTGGCTGCTTTTATTGAAATTTATAGCCGTGATTTTATGCATGAAAGTATGTGTGTCCCTATACCTAAGACGATCCGTTATCTTTTTTCAATATCCAGCCTAGTTTACTACCTACCATTTGGAATATCCAATTCAATGAGAACCAAATACTCTACCTGTTGAACAACGGAGGCAATTAATAATCTCTAATGTTTTACCTTGATTTTACAATCGTTTCCACCCTTAGCTTCCGAAAATAGCTAAGCAATTTCTTATTCTGAAGCTCTGGCTAGCCCTTTCAAGGATTTAGAGCCGCGAGTATACGTATGTAAGCTTGGAAGAGTAAGTATGTAAGATACACATCATCGTGATCGTAGCAGCTACATTAACAGTTTAAAGTTATTCATAGGCTTAAAACCGTATAATTTTTATTTTGTTTTGTCTACAAAACTTCCTGAATGTGTTTAAAGTTTTACTTTTCTATATTTTTTTTTGTGATATCATAATTCTTGAGTGATTTCTTATCACTATGACTCCGTCCTGTCTTTATATTTTTTGTAACCCTTACCAACTATCCATTCTACATTTGCAAGTTTATAACTGCCGTCAGAAGCCTAAAGGTGCATCTACTATAGAGCCTTTCCTGCTCTCTACGATTTCACTCCGTGTTACATTTCATTACCTTTAACTATGTTTTTTTCATGTTTATTGAAGTTGGATCGAATTATATAAAAACATTTTTATTGTATTTGTTAATGCCCTAGGTTTTTATTATATTTTTTAATAAGTATGATAACTATAAAATTTTCCAATACACAAAACAACTATGCAAAAAATGCTAACATAAAAACAAACAAATCACCGTCAAAAATATAGCAATTCAATTCTGCAAACCCATAATCTTTGACGGAATCCAGTCCACTGCTCAATATATATCAACAGCATTTAAAGGCATGTATTAAAACAAAAGTCGAAGTGACATCGCATATATTAGCGTCGATCGCATCGCGGACGCTCGGCCGATCAAATTTACTATAACAATAAGTAAAGGCTATCGCCAATCAAAACGCGGGTTCGGTAACTCACAGACGATCGCGCGTGTTAAACGTTGCCCGGGGAGTGGAATGTGCTGCGAGTTTTGAGGTGACGTAATATGGGGTGGTTTGATGTTGGAAAATCTACTTGAAGTTTACAGGCTATTTTTGCTTTTTTGTGTGTTAGTTTTTCAGAACCTTGTTGGTCTAAAATTTAATTTCTTTAAAATGAAAAATAAAATGTATTTATTATTTATTAACTATTAATTATATTGACGTTTATTATTATATTGACTAGACGTGATTCGTGAAAGGTGCGGCGTGAAAGATGATAATGTTTAAAACATAGAAAAAGGAATGTTGAGATGGTTTGAGCACATAAAGATCTATAGAACCAATGTAGAAGGTAATGTAAGTAGAGGACGACCACGGAGGACACACCTGGACCAAATAGAGTGTGTGCTCAAAAAGGTCGGCGTCCGAAGTATGAAGAATGAAAGAGCATGTATGAAAAGATTGATGGATGTAAACGAAGCTAGAGAGGTTTGCCAGGATCGTACAAAGTGGCGCTCAATAGTCTCTGCCTGTCCCAATGGGAAATAATGGCGTGAGTATATGTATGTAATTATATTGTTTGTCAAATCAACACTTGATAAGACTGTCATTTAATAGTATTGATTAATTAATTGAATCAAAATATCCAAAAGTTGCTACCAAATCAGATAACTGTATTGAATAGTTTAAATCTGACTGATTACCCTGACTTGCATGTGCTCGCAAAGGTACCTGCGTCCAATTTATCAAGATCGATATAAATGAGAGAAAAATCGTTTGTATGTACAAAACAGCAATAATGAAGCAGGTATATAATTTTTGCTTAACATATGAACGAGCTATCAAAGGAAAACTCCTCAATACCAAATGTCAAAAATGACACCTGATTCAGAAGTATGAGTTCCTCTTCCACAGCCTTCAGGGTGTAAGGCGTTGAGTTCGAGTTGCAACTAATTGCTATTACTTAAGAGTTAGGTATAGGACGCACGAGCATGTGTCTTGTTTGTTTGTTGCGTAACAAAATTGAGCTTGAACTAAATCCGCACATAAATTTATCGCATGACCCTATCGATTACGTTCCGATATAGCGAGAAGCGACATGCATTTGCCTCTGACAGATTATGCTACAGTTAAAATAAAACAAGCAAAACGTGGAATGGAATGGAGTCCAGTTTACAACCTGGCCGGATCAAAAATGCTTTTTTAAGATACCTTTATGACAAATGAAAAACATTTTCGCTTAGAAAATAACTTCTCAATCCGTAAGCGTAGTTGGCTCTTCAAATAATTAGCTGAAAATTGCTAAAAGGGCAGGTGTTTAAAGAAGTTTGTTTGAATTGTTAGAATATCTGGAAGGATGTGATGACGTTTGAATGAGTTAGCTTGGAATAATTAAAAGTTTTGTTACATATATCCTTAATAAAGGAATTTGATTGATTGACTTACATGGAAAGAGACCTAAGTCCAATTACAGGATTAACTAGCTAAGTTAATGATAGCTTATCCTTCCTCACAGCCGATGCATGTCCCCACCAAGGGCTCGCACCTACCCTATATAGAGTGATTTGGCCTTGGTCCACCACGCTGGCCAATTACGGGTTGGCAGATTAACGACTACTACCGTAATAGTAGCCGGGACCGACGGCTTAACGTGCCTCCGAAGCGCGGAATCATCATAATTTTCGGATAATCAGGTGATTCATGCCTGCAATATCCTTCCAAAGTGGGTTAAATCTAACACATAAAATTTTTGAGTTTACCCCTCAGGGATCGAATCGGAAACCTCCGTACTTAAAACTTATAATCTATCAATAGGACAAGGGCAAAAATGAATAAATATAATTAGCTTACATTAAAACGAACTTGTTTACTTACAATAATAGTTATTACATACATACATACATATACTCACGGCTGTAAATCCCTAGAAAGGGTAGCCAGAGCTAAGGAACTAGAAACTCCTCAGCCACTTTCGGAAAGTTGAGTGGGGTAAAGATGGTAAAATAAAGGTTATTGGTGATGGGTCTCCAACCGCATCGCCCAAAAATCTCTTAAAAACCCCAATACCGTTAGTCGCCTCTTACGTACACCCACCGGCAGAAATGGGGTAGTGCTATTCTAAGCCGACACTACACAGCAACTAGTTATTAATTAATAAATAAAAAAATAAAAATAAAAAATGTTTATTTGATAAGGCATATTCACATTACAGATTTGAACAGAATTAAATGAATATTATATAAATTGTTTTATTAAGACATTTCAATACATAAATAAATTAGCCTGTATGATGTAAAATTATTTCCCTTCTAATGGTTAATTTTTATTTACTGGCCATATTAATATCGATGACAGCGACGCCCTTACCGGCCAAGAAAAGATTGTGGATCTGTATACTATACAATACATACTATATTGTAACTGCTTGGAACTAAAAATATTTTCTTCTTTATTTTACAAAAACGTATTTATTACATGTATGTACGACATTAAAAATGTATCTATATAATACTAAATATTAAAATGATATTAGCTATGATACTCGTTTGTTAAAAAACAAGATAAAGTTGTGTCAATTCAGTGTCGTAATTTTTTATAAAATCAAATGTTAAAAAAAGTTTTCACGCCACAAAAAACAAAATAACATGAAATTTATACATCTCGTGATGAAATACCAGAAATCACGAGCCGTAAAATATTCTTAACATGACATTAGCAGATAACATTTAGTTCTATTACAAAACCAATTTGTCACTGCAAAACACACTTCATCAGCTTTTTTACTACTGACATGAACCGGCTTCGAATGGGGTCTAAATTACACAAAATATTGTACAAAAATGACATGGGTTTTGCACGATGATGGTTGTTTAAGCAACAAAATTTAAATTTAGACGGTAAGACATATGTCAAGTCAGTCAAGGCAAGTTCCAAAGACTGCAGCCGTCTAAATCACCGACACATTCTTATTATCGGATGATTTGGTAACTCAGCCTTTATTCTTATATCGACATTGGCGAAATTATTGTGGCAACACGATAGAAGCCACAAAGAAAAATAGAAGATATTCTTATATTCTGACTTACCTGACAACCCATAGTTAGCCAATCTTCACTTGGCCAGCGTGATGAGCTACGGCCATATCTACCTAATACAGGAAAAGCTCGGGCCCCTCGGTGGTGGAGGCATGACTGCAACCCTGTCATTCTGTAGCTTCAAATTTTGACATCGGCAGCAACATTTCCAAATTTTATAAGGCTCTTAAATAAAATGAATTATCAGAGTGAGCTATATGATCTTAATCGAATATCGTTTATTATACAATTTTTGTTCCTGATCGAAAACAAAGTTAAAAAAAAAACATTATACGCATATACCCTTTTTTTTATGAAAAAATGTCTGCTAATGACTCAGAAATCAGGCATCTAGATTTTTGACTCCAAAATGGACAACTTCTAAAATAAATAAATCAGTAAATTCGATGAAATGCTAAAAGCTACAAGAATCACTTCAATTTGTCAACTAAGACATAAATACTTAACACATTCTGAGAAATATTACTTAAACTTGTTAAACTAAATGTTTAGTTTTGGCAACATATAGCATGATTATACATGTATTACATTATACATTTTAGTTTGAAAATATTCCTTTCTCATTCTTTTTGAAGATTTTGTATTAAGAAATTGGGGTGCTCAGACTTTTAGTGAATCATGGGTGATTTGTTCAAAAAAGAAACGCTATAACACGTGATAGCTCAATGGGTAGAACACCGGTTATCGTGCACCTACACCAATTTTTCTTTTCTAAAGACATATGTGTGGTTAATTTATCATGGTTGTTAACGGTGAGTGAAAAATATCGTGAGGAAACCCACATGGCTGAGTTGTACTTAGTCATGTGACAGTGTATTCGTACAAAACGGCGATAGGCCTGCCCCCTATCACGTGAGTACACTGTCCACGCAAAACGTGGGTACTCTGAACAGCAGGTGACAAAGTCACGTGATGTTCAGAAGTATTAATACCTCTGCCAACCCCTTCGGGGATATTCGGCGTGAACGTTTATGTTTATGTTATGTTAAGAAGTATGAGAGTAAAAGAGCATGTATGAGAAGATTGTAAATGAAGCTAGAGAGGTTTGTCAGGATCGTACAAAGTGGCGATCGATAGTCTCTACATACCCCAATGGAAACTAATGGCGTGAGTATATATATGGAAGCTAGAGAGTTGCGTCAGGATCGTACAAAGTGGTGATCAATAGTCTTGGCCTTCCCCAATGAGAACTAATGGCTTGAGTCCTATGTATGTATATACGAGTATGTATGTGTTCCAATACTACTACCATATTATTCTTCACTACATCATCTAAATATTACTCAGTGGTAAACGTGTTGAGAATTAAAACTTAAAAACTGCAAATTTCTCTACCATTTTTGGAACTACTACGGTGGGTTAAATACTTCAGAAAAAAAGTTGGTTGATGGTAGGTCTCCACCACAAGAATCACTTAAAAATTCCCAATCCCTAATTTGATTTTTGTGACACCCTTATTACGAAATGGGTTGTGCTATTTGAAGCCGACACTACAATGACGCTTTCAGGTACAAAACACGTACAACATATATCACGGCTATAAATCCCTAGAAGGGTGAACCAGGATCTCAGTAAAAGAAATTGCTGACCCACTCGTGGAAGTTGACAGGGCAAAAGGTTATAAAGTAACGTTTAATGGTGATGGGTCTCCAACAGCTTCGCCCAATAAAACCCTATAAAAACCTGACACCTTTAGTAGCTTTTTACAAACACCCACGGGAAGAAATGGGATGGTACTATTTTAAGCCGACACTACACAGCATAGGCAAACAAAATCTTTTCGATTTGTGATCATACTGTGAGTAGGAGCTGCCCACACAAATGTAGATAATAATTAATGCTTTTCAAATCAGTTTAACGGTCAAAGATTAAGCCATTCTAGGCAAACTGTTTAAAATATAATTTACAAATGAAAACAACTCAAGCATTTTATAGCCTAATTAAAATTAACAAGAATGGTTTTATAAATTTCATTCATTAATTATGTATCCAAAATAATTTTACTGGCCATGTTTTTGTTGAATTATTTACTATATTAATAATATATT
The DNA here is from genome assembly GCA_963576735.1 of Bedellia somnulentella. Taxonomy (NCBI): domain Eukaryota; kingdom Metazoa; phylum Arthropoda; class Insecta; order Lepidoptera; family Bedelliidae; genus Bedellia; species Bedellia somnulentella. Next base: position 3,125,253 of record OY755183.1, read on the forward strand.
GCAGAGAACTTTACTAGGAGAAAGGAATGTTAAGATGGTTTAGGCACATAGATAAGATGCATGATAGTAAATTGGTAAAAGTGATTATGTGGATGGTAATGCTAGTAGAGGACGACCACGGAAGACAAATTTGTATCAAATAGAGAGTGTGATCAAAAAGGCAGGTAATATGACGAATAAAAGAGCATGTACGAAAAGATTGATGGATATCAATGTAGCTAGATAGGTTGGCCAGGATCGTACAAAGTGGTGGTCGATAGTCTCTGCCTACCCCAATTGGAACTGATGGCGTGAGTATGTATGTATAACTTTACTGGAGCAACGGAACCAATAATTAATTTACATACATACATACATACATATACTCACGCCTATGAATCCCTAGAAGGGGTAGCCAGAGCTAAGGAATTAGAAATTCCTCAGCCACTTTTGGAAGTTGATTGGGGAAAAGATGGTAATAATTAATGTTTTTGGTGACGGGTCTCCAACCGCATCGCCCAAAAATCACTTTCAAAAAGCCCCTATACCCTTAGTCGCCTCTTACGATTACCCACGGGCAGAAATGGGGTAGTGTTATTCTAAGCCGACACTACTCGGCAAATTTATTACTCTTATGTTGGTTTTACATCATTGCTTACAAAAATAAACCTTTTGAGAATACATACATTTCTTATATTATTTACTCACGACTATAAATCCCAAAAAGGGGTAGCAGAGCTGCAGAACTAAAACTCAGCTATATTTGGAAGTTGTTTGCCGTGCCTTGTAGTGCCGGCTTAGAATGTCACTACTTCTTTCTACCTTCGGGTGAGGTAAGAGGCGACGAAAGGTATTGGCTTTTTAAGTGGTTTTTCGGTGATGCGGATGGAAACATATTTTACTTTTACCACGACTACGATATTTTATTTTTACCATTTGGCCCCTATCAACTTACAAATGTGGCTGAGGAGTTTCCAGCTCCGAAGCTCTAACTTTTATGAGTTTTATGGCCGTGATTATATGTATGTATGTAATTATATATAAATAAAAAAATATTTAATATGTTGTTATAAATCAAACAATACAATTTGTTTGAAAACCACACAAGCCTTGTACAACAGAAAATCGAACAAAAAGGCCGAGGACAATATAAAAATTAAAATCATAAATAATCGATATCTCGTCTAAATCGGTGAGAAATAGTACAGGGGACGTCCCTACGTTGTTAACCCTGGGTCGTGCGCGAGCGCAACACTAAATTTATTTTAGTGATGTCCTACGAGTCAGTAATGCCATAAATAGAGAACTGTTCTGTAAATAAAAATGTCTTTCTTAAAGTGGATTTCTGCATGATGCTTCACTTTACGGTTCAGAACCATAACAGGGCATCAATACAATATTCGAAAAGTCAGAGACTAACTCGAGACTAAGCCGCAATCGATAACATACATACAACCGGTACAAAAACTTAGGTCTTAAATGATTGCCACATGTATTTGACATGAAATTTTACATACATAAAGTATTCAAGATACGTGAATCATAAAGAATAAGAGGAAATGTATAAAAATATTGATGTATGTAACAAAGCTAGAAATAAGTAATATTTTATATAATAATAATAATAAATAATAATCGTTTATTTTCCAAAATAACTGTACATATGGTTCTTGACAATACATTTTCCCACGCACTAGGCTGAGCCTGTATCGCGTGGGTCAATTTTAGTAGAAATGTTCAAAGTAAAAATTATACAGTTCCAAATTTTTTTATATTACACAGGGAATAACACGTGAAATAACAATAAATGATAATAGAAATTAGAATAACGCTAAAAATAATAAATCAGAATTTCTAACTTACAGAGAAAAAAATAAAAAACAATATTTTACAAACCTATAGCAACATTTGGATGTCTTAAGACGACTATTTGTGTGTGTGTGTGTGTGTGTGTGTGTGTGTGTGTGTTTGTGTGTGTATGTTATTGTGTGAATGTATGAATGTGTGTAAAACTTAACTGACAACTCCAAGTAATGCCTCGCATTCTTCGTAACTCATGGTCTCTAGGATACCATAAACAATCTTTTTACAATTGTATATAGTGCTTTCTCTTATTACATCCGAAATCATGACAAGTTTGTTATATACAAAAGGGGATCGGAATCTAAAAAATCGTTGCGCGAAAGTAGTTTTCATCAAAGGGATAGGCATTCTAAATGTTCTTTTTGAAGACAAATTACTACGGTCGTTACATGCCAGAAACTGCCTATGAGAGACTACTGTTAATTTAAGTATATAAAGTTGACGTACGCTGAGAACTTTAGCCTCCGAATACAAAAGTGAGGTACTATAACGGCGAGGTTTACCCAGGCAAAGCTTAAGGATTGCTCTCTGAGCTCTTTCCAGGACTAACAGAATTGAGGCCGCGCAGCCACCCCAAGCCAAGATACAATACTCAATAACCGATTGGCACAGAGCATGATACACCATTCTGAGTATGTGGGCGTTAGCACATTCGCGAAGCAGTCTCATAGGGTGAAACAGCTTACGTATTCTAGACGCGGTGCAGTATATGTGTTCCTTGAAGTTCATGTTTTCATCCAAGATCACACCAAGATATTTATAGGTCGTTGTCCTAGTTAAGTGTTCGCATTGGCATGGGATGATCGGGTGGGCCTGCGACCAAAGACATGAACCATCATGAACCCTGATAGAGATGGTCGGAGGAGGAGATGACGCCTTAGTTTTGTGAAAACAAATATACTTTGATTTGGCTGGGTTTAAAGTTAAAAGGTTTTCTTGTAGCCATGCCGTCACTGTAGAAAGGCCGCTTTGCGCTGAATTGTTAACATATCATCACTTATTGTTTTGACAAACTGAAATACTAGCAATTCATGTTTTTATTTTACTTATAATTTAGTTTTCTACACATACATAGCTTAAAAAAGTATGCCCAAACTGCTTATATCATTAGTTTTATAGTAACATTTCCCATGCAGTGGGATAATACTCGTAATGAATGTATCACACTTATTTATTCCATTTAATTTAATAACTACTTTTATTTATATAAAATTATGCCATTACTTCCCATCGAGGTAGGCTGAGACTATCGATCGCCACTTTGTACGTTCCCGGGACAATCAACATAACAAAACAAACATGAATAGCTAGTATTTCAGTTTTTCAAAACAATAAGTGATGATATGAAATATTACTCATTTCCACTTTAAGAAACCTGAAATAAAATAGAAAACGTAACAGGGAACCTTTCAGCTTAAACTTCTGCAACCTCTAGTAAATGCTAAGAGTACCAGAGATAACATATTTTCTGAATATGTTTGTGAAACTGTTCCTTCTCGTAACTAAATATAATATCAGACTTTTAGAGTCAAAAACTGAGAGCAAATCATGCTTACTCTATTTGTATACCATCCTCGCGTGAAATGTCCCTGTAAGATACGTTATCCCAGCTACTGTGTAGGACCGAGATCAAGCGATAACTTTAACACGGGAACTAATAAAATTTGTTGCAGATCCTCTTTGGAAAAAACAGACCTTGTTTTTTGAATGACTTATGGTTAAGTTGCGTGATTCAAACTGGTTTTTTTATTATCACATATGCTTATTTTTTATGAGTTTCGTGTCCTTTGGTTGGTTTAAAAATGGGGAGCGATACAGTCAGAGTGTTATATTAAAACGATTTCAAAATATTAGATATTTTTATTTAAATAAATATAATTTATCATACATCTCAAATGTTTTTGTCATCTCGTGTTAGAATTATAACAATAAAATTTTGCTGTTCTGAGATTTACCAAGATTTTTTATTAGTTATAGTTCAGCTACTGTATGGTCATACACCACATCGTAACTTGGGTACAATGTGAAGGTTTTTTTAATTCATGATGGCAAAACTTGCCCTGATGATTATAAAATCTATATCTATGAGATCTAAATCTATGAGAATCTATATCCAGGAGCTATTTTTATGTATTTACTCGTTAGAAATAAATGTTTTTTTCTTTCTTTTTTTTCTTTTTCTTTCTTATTCAGCTTTATGAGACTAATTTCTGATACTGGATATTTCTGGTCCAATATTTGATTAGTGATATATTTTATAATAAAAACCAACAATTATTTAATTATTTCTCTAGTAAGTTTAGCAACTCTTTCGTGGGATTAAAAGTTACTTTATCTATAAGTTGGGTACCAAAATATTTTACATGTATAAATAATGATGAGTATAGAATATATGAATAGTATCTGATACCACAAGTCATTATTAGTGTAAACTCCTGAGATGCAAGGAATCATAGTTTGGGGCCTCGGCTCTATTTATATTCTTATAAAATGAAAAACTTATAAATGAACATAAAGATTACTTACTTTTTATTGTATGTATTATGATTTTTGCAGCATTCCTATATATTGTCATCTCATGAATGGTTCACCTTTTATTATTTTTTATATTCTAATGATATTTGATTTCGAATGAAAACAGTATAAATTAAAACCAGTGACTTCAACAAAAACTCCACTTATCTTCGAATGCTCTACTGTACGGCATATGAACACGTTAAATTATGTCATCTTTTTTACCTCAACATGCATACATCGACTTTGGTGGTTGACCTATCGTCACTGTATTTCTACCAATTATTATTTTTTCCTCTATTCAACACACTAAAAGTGAAGTCAAATTTAAAAATCATAAAACCTTTTCAACCTTACAAAAAATGCCAGTCGTAACCTTAAACATTTCAACTCTGACATGAAAAACTGTTCTGATTTCATTTAAATAAAATAACAGTCGCAAAATGTATATGTTTTATTGTAAATATCGAAAAAATGCGGCGAACGCGATACGGCGTGCCATCGCGCATGCGCAAGAATTCGGTAAAGAATTATGGCCGATCTGTTGATACGCCTCGCTCGTAACTTTATGCCCTTATTGCTTGATACGGATCTTGCTTTATTAGGAATTGTTTTAGATCTTCGTATTTGAATTTTTAGATTTATTAGTGCCTACGTGATCTAACAAGGATATTATAATGTCGTTTGAATTATCAAGGTTGCTGACGTTGAGGGAAGACTTCGTGAGGAAATGCATGGCTGAGTTATACTTAGTGTATTCGTACAAAACGGGGAATAAAAATATGGGTACTCTCAACATCAAGTGGCAAAAATGACACGGAATAGTCAGAAGTATTAGTACCGCTGCTACCTTTTATTTCTTAGTATGTAATGTAGGTAGCAACGAATATATGTTCTTATTTAAAGTTTATTATTTGAGAATAAACTGCGGACGTTGAATTAAAGTTTATTAGTTCCTTAAAATGGTCTTTACATTGACCAGATTTATGTTGCCTTAATTAAATTAACAATTTATACGAAATACATCACAAAAAAAATCTAATAGTTCATGTTAGAGTTGACTCGAAGTTGAGATAAATTCTAAAAATATAGTCTATGATTAGAAGTTGACATGTCTCTGCCAGTCGCAAAAAATGAACTGATATTATATGCTCACATAGTGCGGAAATAACTTTATATGATGTCAAAATACGTTTTATAAAATTTCCGAGTTTAAAATGTCTTTTACATTTCACCGGCGATCTCAAATCTTACGCTAAAAGATACGCTCTGAAAACATAATACGAGTATATTCCTATGCATAATAAACCGTCATGTCTCAACTTTTCCCGTTCTTGCCGCACGGTTAAAGTATTAGCATTGATAGTAAATTAGATTAAATTCGATGATGTTAAAAACTATCAAGAAGAAATAACCTCACGTTACATCTTCTCAATTCCTTAAATAAAATAAAAATATAATTTTGAATTTTTATGTTGTAATAAGGAGAATACTCACAAAATGTGTTACTATTTGTTAGTTTAGTATGACAAATTAAGTTATTTGCATATAACAACATACCTAGTATAAAACCTGCTAAAACCCTATGCCATTCATTTAATATAAAGAGAAAATCTTCTAACGCCATTATAAGATAGATTTATCATTTCGCAAAAACAAGTAAAATACTAGATTCGATTCTCCAGACACATCTCAGTAACATCTAGGTAAGGCTATTATTCAATCATAAAAGTTAAATATAAGGCTGCGGTTATACATTGGCGTGTTGTTTTAAATTCAGGTTATAATACCAACCCCCGTTAACATGAGGTGTGAGAGTGTGTAATGTCAAATCTTTTTATCTTCGTTTTTTGATGAATAGTGACCCATAATATATCACATTCCAAATAACATCCCAAAAATTTATAAAACTATTTTAATGAATAAATTTGGATAATCTCTGCCTACCCCAATGGGAAATAATGGCGTGAGTATATGTATGCACGTGATATGTTTTAATAATTTGAGAGGATTTTCACCTAACCGTCGGTCGCCTACATAGTTATGAGTCATTATAAAAACGCTCCGCTTATGAACGTAACAGCGACTTTTAAACCATATATTCGTTGTAAGGTGTGTCTGTCTGTTTACCAAACTTTCCATTTTAGCATTAATATATTGTAGCATGTCACGACACTCCATTCCTATTGTGCTTATTATTTTTTGTCGGAATATCGCTTTATAGCGTTTGTTTGAAACCTCTATTCAATTAAAGATAAAATTGTCGTATTGTTGTTAATTTTTAACGTTTTTGTTAGCCTGAGAAAATATCGCGTTGTATAGATTTTTGTTAAAGTTGCTTTTTTAAACTGGACATTTGTGTTGTGCTAATTTACTGATAATATTTATTATTTTAAAGATATCTAACATAAGAGAGATAGAAGCATGAGATATTGTTTTGGGTCGGAATATGGAGTTCATGTTCCACTTAAAGTAAAAGGCCAATCTGTATGTTATTTTATAAATATTAGGCACTATTTATGAAAACTAAGACTAAGAATTTCAAAGTAGTTACAAAAATATGACATAATCTAGAATTACTCAATACACTTTCAGAGATCCAGGGCAAGGATCAATTTAAAATTTACCAGAAAAGCAATCATTATAAAATATAAGTTTGGAAATGAATAAAGAAAATATGTTAAATATGGATAATTTGCGAAGGGGTATTTTGTTTCATCGATCAAATTTCACATAAAAAACCATTAAAGCTTCAGTTACTCCTTGCGACCCCAACAAAATTAAAAGCATTAGAGATATTCCAAACCGACACTTCACAAATGCACAGAATTGAAACCACATATTATCACAACCTCATAAAGCCTGAGTATTAGTAATACACAAATATACTTTAAGCTGCATTTATTTTTGCAACAAAAGCATTTCAAACAAATAAAGTGATGACTAAGAAAAAAACCACAATACTCACACAACGTTTGAATCATTTTTCACACTGCTTCTTATTAGTATTCTGATCTCAGAACTGCAATTTATATTGCTTCTTGTATTTACTTTAGGGTGATTGGTCCCAATGCACCGATGTGTCAAACTACTCATAAAATACATACATACTGCTCTTTGTGCAACCTTCGTGGCTTGTATGAAAGATCTAAACTGAGATTCTAAATGACATAGGTTTGATTCCTTAACCTGCTCAAAACCCTCTTGTTCATGTACGTGGATCATAACTGGCTAAGTCAAAGCGGTTTATTGCTTCCAGAGGCCTCGGGTTCGATTCCGTGCGGGAAAGCTCATAAATGCAATTCCGAAGATTTATACCAGTTTGGTAAGATTTTAAAAGTTTAATTCACTTGATTATCGTTAAATTAAGATGAGTCCATGCTTTGGTGGGGGCGTTAAGCCCTTATCGACCACTATCACGGTATTAGCCTTTAGCAGGCAAACCAGCACGAGTGCAGCGTAGCCAGCCTGATGGCTATGGCCAAATTACACTTTTCAGGGTAGGTTCAAACCCCTCTTTGGGGACATATATCGGCTTTAAATAGGCCTAAAATAAGGTTGAGTGATTTGAAGACGTAATAATTAAACTCATGCTATCAATTCTTATTCAGTGGTACACAGAATTTTTATGACACCTCGTTTGCTTCCCTTGCATTTACATCAAATTTTAATTATCTTAGCCAATGAAGATAAAACCTTGGTGAAAAGCATTCCAACGTGACCTCTGCCTATTAGCATACAAAACAATTTCATTGGCAGGATTCCATACGCCAATTACTAATAAACTATCCAACACAAAGATACTATAGGAAACAATCGGCTACGCTTACTTCCTTAACGGGTTAGTATCGGTTGTATGGTTGTAACCTTGCAGATCTGGAGTCAGGGTGTCAGCTGTGTCACCATGCTCTTCATCGGAAGGTCAGTGGTCAAACAATGTGGGCATCAGTAGGTGTATTCTGGTTTTTCTTTCAGTTTGTGTCTATGCATTAGGTATCATAAATAGTGCACTGAAAATAAAAATATGTGTCATTTTAGGGTATTAGTTGAAGCTAGGTATCTAAGACATGCATAATGTTTGATATACGCAATACATAATGACAGCGGTCATTTTATATTAGAAAGAAAGAAAGAAAGAAAGAAGAAAGAAAGAAAGACGTTTATTCGCCATGTGTGGCACAAAAAACATACAAACAAAAAGTAATAATATAAATAATAACTATTAAAATATATTATAACTAACACGATATTTAATATGAAAAAGAGAGGAAAACAAACAACTTAACAAAAACAAACTAATCAATACTTATTCTAAGTCCTTTGCGCCACTGCAACAGCGAATTGGTACTGACTCAGCATTACGTTGTGAGTCGTTTGACTCCCGTTTTTATTACAGGAATATATTGGCCTGTGTATTACAAATAAAATAGTAGTAATTTATGGTTTTTAGGGTTCCATAGCCAAATGGCAAAAACGGGACCCTTATAGATTCGTCATGTCTGTCTGTCTGTCCGTCCGTCCGTCCGTCCGTCCGTATGTCACAGCCAGTTTATTCCGAAACTATAAGAACTACATTATTGAAAATTGGTGCGTAGATGTATTCTGTAAACCGCATTAAGATTTTAAAATAAAATCTGAAAAAAAAACCAAAATTTTTAGGGTCGCCCATACATAGAACTGAAACTCAAATATTTTTTTTCATCAAACCTATACGTGTGGGGTATCTATCAAAAGGTATTTAAAAATGATGTTGAGGTTTCTTATATAATTTTTTTCAAAACTGAATAGTTTGCGCGAGAGACTTTTCCAAAGTGGTAAAATGTGTGTCCCCCCCCCCGTAACTTCTTAAATATGGGCATGATAAAACTGAAAAAAATATATGATGTGTATTACTATACAAACTACTAACGAAAATTGGTTTGAATGAGATCTAGCCCGTAGTTCTATTTTTAAACGTCAAAAATCAAATTACTTACCTAATTTATTAATTTCACTGAAATATATAACAATAATTTTACTATCACGGGCCTTACTTACAACGAACTACAAAAACTTGTATATTACTATGTTACCTACCTGCTGCTAGTGCTGCTACGGAACCCTTCATTAGCGAGTCCATCTCGCTCTTGGCCGCTTTTTTTGTTCAAGTCTTATGTTCTCATACTAACTTATAAATTCAGACTCGGTTGCGAGAATTAGTGCTCTGAGGCTAATTTTAAGAAAGATTATCAAAACCAAACATAAGTAATTAAATATTTTATTTCATGATATTTTATAACTTAACACATCCTAGTCTATCTGGAACTTAAGTAAAATATACAATGTCATTTATTTCAACTTCAAAATACTTTTACGACATCTTTCGCTATTAATACAGGATGTAATATTATGGGACATTAGCCAAGTTGTGAAATAAACGTAATGGGCCAAAAATATGGTTGTAAAGTACTCCCAAATAGAACATACAGTAAGTCTTTATTTCTATGGCAGCCTAAAAATAATCTGATTTTGACTAAAATATAATTATGACCATATTTAATTAAAATTAAACAAATCATTATCCTTTTATCAGTTATGTCAATTGTTTTCAACTTAATAAATAAAAGCAAATTTATTCATAAAGATTTGAGTGTCAAATTTAAAACTGAAGCTTAATTGATATTATTATCTACTGTCTTCATACGCGAAATTTTTACTCCTGGTATTAAAAGAGCCCGCTTTTGGCCAGGGCAGTGTACCCACATAATAAAAGCAAGTATAATAAAAATAATAAAAATGATTTAATCAAATAAATTTTCAGTAACAATATTTAACTAATACACACATTCACATAACAAAGGTATGGTGTATTTGTTACGATAGTTTTGATATACCCCCGAACTAGTGATAAGCAAGGTACAAGGTAATTTATCATATTCTTGTTGTTTGTGACTAATTCTATGCGCAGCCATATAAGTTTCCTCTTTTAATTTTTCCTTGGCCACCGTTAATGATCGGGAATGATATTATAATGATGTGCATGCCTTAACCATACATAAAATAAAGAATTAGAAATTCCTAAGCCACTTTTGGAAATTTGAGTGGGGAAAAGATAGTAAAAATAAAGGTTGTTGGTGATGGGTCTCCAACCGCATCGCGCAAAAATCCCTTAATAGCCCCATACCGTTAGTCGCCTCTTACTAACACTCACCGGAAGAAATGAGGTAGTGCTATTCTAAGCCGGCACTAAACAGCCTATTATATCTATATTTCAAAATATAATCAATAAATATTGCTGTGTAGTATTGACTTAGAATAGCACTACCTCATTTCTTACCATGGGTGATCGTAAGATGCAACTAAAAGTATCGGGGCTTTTTAAGTAATTTTTGGGTGATGCGGTTGAAGATCCATTACCAAAAACATGTATTTTACAATCTTTTCCGCACCGAACTTCCACAAGTAGCTGATTTTTTTCTTTTTCTCATTCTGATGCTCAGGCCACCCCTATTAGGGATTTTTAGCCGTGAGTATATGTATATATGTATGTAAATTAATTATTAAAAATGGTAATTAATTATAAATTGTCGTGTAGTGCCGGCTTAGAATGTCGCTACCCTTTCTACCCATGGGTATCGTAAGATGCGACTAAGGGTATTGGGGTGTTTATTGGATTTTTGGGGGATGCGGTTGGAGCGCCATTACCAAAAACCTTCATTTTTACCATCTTTTCCCCACTCAACTTCCAAAAGTGGCTGAGGAATTTATAATTCCTTAGCTCTGGCTACCTCTTCTAGGGAAATATAGCCGTGAGTGTATGTATGTATGTATATATGTAATTATAATTTAGTGTAAACCGCCATATTGTTTTTGAAGTCAGACGGAGGCCACTCACAATCGTACGAGAATCACCCAATAATATTGGATTCGTTCCAAATTCGAATGCAGTTGGACAATGCACCTTTGTTTTGTTACAAGGCCGAAACCTGTACATCCTTTGCCTTGAACGTGTGTTTTAAAACAAGTACATTGTCTCCCGTTGAAGAGGTTAACTTTTTAATTGTTGATAAATATAAGACGAGAAGATAAATATATTGTATGATAGAAAATATATAAATAGACACGGAGATAGTATTCCCCCTATCACGTGAGTACACTGTCCTAACAAATTGTAGGTGGATCACCAGGTGACCATGTCACGTGATGTTCAGAAATATTATTACCTCTGCCAACCCCTTCGGGGATATACGGCGTGAACTTTTGAGTTTGAGAAAATATAACTCCAAGAATGACATGAAAGTGAGAGACCGTAACTGTTAAACCGAAAATCTATTAAAATTGTGCAGTTTACTTAATCTTTCAAAGGGCTTTGCAAAAAACCACCTTCATTTATTCAACCTGAGACAGAAAAAAAGAATTCATCTTAGAAGAATGTTGTTTAAACATTAGTTGTTATTTTCGATGTTTTATAAATTAAAAACATGACGAAAACTAAAATATAATAAATTCGAAATTTATCTATTTTTTATCTAGTGCTTTGCTTAATTAAGAGTTTAATACACCTATTAAAACGGTTATAAATGGCAAAAAAACTGTTTACTGTCTCGTGAAAAATATTGTTTTTACACTTTTGACATATTAAATACTAATGGCACACAATATTTAAAACAACATCAGTCATTCGGTCACACCTTTTTTTATCTAAAAACATTAGTTCCGCACGCGATCTTCCTCATAATTCACATACAAAAAAATGACATTTATAAAATAAAACTCAATCACTGTTGAAGGAGTCATGATAAATTTTACCGTTATTTTAATTGCCGTGTAGTTCCGGCTTAGAATGTCACTACCCCTTTCTACCCACGGGTGTCGTAAGAGGCGAGGGTATGGGGTTATTTAAGTGGTTTTAGGCGATGCGGTTGGAGACCCATCACCAACGATACCTTATTTCTACCATCTGGTCCCCTATCAACATCCAAATGTAGCTGAGGAGTTTCTATCTCTAAGGCTCTGGTAAGTATGTATGTATGAAAACATATTAAGAGGTGTGACTAGGCAACATACGGGTACTCTAAACACTTTGTGACAAAAACAAATCCCTTGAAAGGGTAGCCAGAGCTAGGGAATGAGACATTCCTCAGCCACCTTTGGAAATTGCGTGGGGAAAAGATGATGAAATAAAGGCTTTGGTGATGGGTATCCAACCGCATTGCCCAAAAATCCCTTAAAAGCCCCAATACCGTTAGTCGCCTCTTACGTACACCCACCGGCAGAAATGGGGTAGTGCTATTGTAAGCCGACACTACACAGCTAAATCCACGTGACAAAAAATCCACGTGAATTTCAGAAGTATTAGAACCGCTGTGTAGTGCCGGCTTAGAATAGCACTACCCCATCTCTTCCCGTGGGTGTCGTAGAAGTCGACTAAGGGACTAGGGCTTTTCCATCTTCGCTCTTACACCAATCCAAGGTCTGCCGCGCCGAGGGATGCATGGCCAGGGGTGAGCCTGGTCGCTAGCGTGCCGCCGTCCCGGAGCTTGGTGCACTCCGGGTACTAAATAACCTTACCTAGTCAAGCGGGGCTCTGGCTAGGTGGACAGTTTACTTCCCTTGCTTCTCGTGGGTCCAATATGTGTTCAAATTTTAGTAAACACGGAGGCGGCGATGTAGCTCGCCACTCATCACGCCATGGTTGCTCACGGGGCGAAAAGTGGGCTAAAGAGACCCGCTTCAGTACGATGAATGTATGTGGAGGAATGTTTGAAAAATTAGATGAAGTATGTATGATTATGAATGAAAGAAAACTGGATTTTCTTTGTGTAAATGAGACGAAGCGTAAGGGAAAGGAAGTTTCACAACTTGGCAACATTACAGCAATCTGGTCTGGAGTCGCTGACAGTGACCGAGCTAGCCAAGGAGTGGGACTTCTGATATCTGAAAGGATGGCTCAGTGTATGAAAGATTACGAATGTGTGAGTCCAAGGCTCCTGTGGATTAAGGTGAAATTGGGACTAGTCCGGATGCGCATAATTTGCGTATACGCTCCGGACATGTCTAAATCCCTATCCGAGAGGGAGGAGTTTTGGAATCTGTTAGACGATGTTGTGAATGGGTGTGATCAGAATGAGAGACTTGTAATGTTAGGAGATTTTAATGGCTGGGTTGGTGTGTCACGCAACGGTTGCGAAAGAGTTTTAGGAAAGTTTGGTGATCAAAGGGTAAATGAGAATGGTGAGAAATTGATTGAGGTATGTTTGGATAGGAATCTTTGTGTTACAAACACGTTGTTTAAGCACAAAGATATCCATATGTATACAAGACAGAGGGGAAGCGAGAGAAGTATGATTGATTTTGTGATAGTTGATGAAAGGCTGAGAGCAAAAGTTGTTGACACCAGGGTCTATAGGGGCACGAACGTTGGCACAGATCACTTTCTCGTTATATCACGATTAAGGGGTCTGTGCACGCGTTGGCGTCACAGGCCTAAAGTGTCAACAACGGATTTTGCGAGAATAAAAGTAGAAAAACTGCAAGAAGATGAAAATATCAGAGATGAATACTTGAGGAAATTGGATGATAGACTAAGTTGCGTGGAGATGAAGGATGAAATGGAAATAGAAGAAGTATGGGATGTGCTCAAATCGACGATGGTTGAATGTGCGACGGAACTATGTGGAGTGTGTAAAAGGTCAAATAGACCACCAACAAGTTGGTGGGATAAAGTTGTGAAAGAGGCGGTTGGAGATAAGAAGAAAGCGTGGTTAGATTTACTAGCGATTAAAGCTAGTAAACGGATGGATGCGAGTGTAACTGACGATGTAGTGCAGAAAAGTGAAGATGAATATAAGAGAGTTAAGGATGAGGTAAAGAAGAAAATAGAAAAGAAAAAGCGGGATTTGCAAGAGTGGTGTGAGAGGAAACTTTCTGATAATTTCCGGAATAACCAAAAGTTATTCTGGAAGTATATCCGGAAAGAAAAGGGAGTTTCCCAAAACACGAGAGTGAGTTTAATAAGAGATGAACAGGGTGAATTGGCGACGGATGAAAGTAGCATGAAACGGGTATGGAAGAATTATTTTGAGGGACTGTTTGAGAAAGAGGATGCATCCATTTCTTCGCCAATCGACAGTAATGTTGATTGGAACGGGGAGATGGGTGAATTTAGTGACAGCGAGATTAGTATGGAAGAAATAATGAAAGCAATGAAAAGTATGAAATTAGGGAAGGCGGCAGGGTATGATAGGATTACTATCGAAATGCTGAGGGCTGGTAAAGGGTTGGTGGCTTCTTGGTTGTACTTCCTTTTCCAAAAATGCTGGTCGAGTGGCAAAGTTCCACGAGACTGGTGCAAGGCGGTGATTGTGCCTCTATATAAAGGAAAGGGGTCACACCAAGAGGCTAAAAACTACCGCGGCATCAGCTTACTCAGCATTGTTGGTAAATTGTATGCTAAGGTACTGATTGAAAGAGTGATGAATGAAACTGATGAGAAAATATGGGATGTGCAAGCGGGATTTAGGAAAGGAATGGGATGTATGGATCAAATCTTCTCTCTAAGGAGCATCACCGAAAAGTTCTTAGCTAAGAACCAAAAGGTGTATTGCTCCTTCATTGATTTAGAGAAGGCGTATGATAGGGTGGTAAGAAAGTGTTTATGGGAGGTGTTATCCAAGTTCGGTTTGGGGAGTCAACTTATACGTGCATTAGTATCACTCTATGAGGATTCTAGTGCATGTGTAAGAGTAAACGGGGAAAACACTGACTGGTTCGGAATCTCTAGGGGTGTCCGACAGGGATGTGTAGCTTCTCCGTGGCTCTTCAATTTGTTCATGGATGACTGTTTGACAGAGTTGCGTGAAAGTGATTATGGACTAAGAATGAGTGGTTTCATCATTAAATGCCTCTTGTATGCTGACGATCAAGTGCTACTTGCATCGTCGGCAGAAGAGTTGCAAGAGATGATGAATATTGCATGTGAGTCTTTTGTAAGAAAGGGAATGAGGGTGAATGTGGATAAGACCAAAACGATGGTTTTTGAGAGACAGGAAGATATGACAAAATGCGTGATTGCGATTGATGGTAAGGATGTGGAACAGGTGAAGGAGTTTGTATATCTGGGAAGTTTGTTTACAAGGGATGGAAAATGTGATGAAGATATTGAAAGAAGAGTGAAAAAGGGTAATGCGGTAAATGGAGCAATGAATAGCCTAATGACCTGTCAATCGGTGTCTGAAAAGGCCCGAATGGCTGTGCATGATGCTGTTCTTGTTCCTACGCTTATGTATGGAAGCGAATGTTGGGTGTGGCAGAAGAAGCATGAGAGCAGAGTGAATGCAGTAGAGATGAGGTCCCTCAGAAAAATTTGTAATGTTAGATTATGTGACCGAGTGAGAAATAGTGTTATTCGTGAAAAGTGTGGTGTGAAAGATGATATTGTAAGAAAGATAGAAAAAGGAATGTTGAGATGGTTTGGGCACATAGAGAGGATGGATGATAGAAAATTGGTAAAAGGGATCTATAGAGCTAGTGTGGATGGTAATGTTAGTAGAGGACGACCACGGAGAACACACTTGGACCAAATTGAGAGTGTGCTCAAAAAGGCTGGCGTCCGAAGTATGAAGAATAAAAGTGCATGTATGAAAAGATTGATGGATGTAAACGAAGCTAGAGAGGTTTGTCAGGATCGTGCGAAGTGGCGATCAATAGTCTCTGCCTACCCCAATGGGAACTAATGGCGTGAGTATATGTATGTATGTATGTATGTAGAACCTCGGCTTCTCTTTCAATGATAAACTACATAAACAATTGGTTGGAGTAATTAATTCATAAATTTTTACAAAGCACTTGACAAAAAGTGGTACATCCAATTTTAAAAGCGAAATAATTGAAATAAATGTAATTTCAAAGTCAGGTCGGTCGTTCCCACAATCAGTGATAATAATATAATGCCTAATTAAATTTCAAACCGCACTAGTTCAGATAAATCCGTATGACCTACATAAATTACATTTTGACCTTTTTATAATTAGCTTGTATAATTTGTTCTTTGTTCAAATTAGATGAGGTCTTCGAAAAAACTTTGATTTACTTCGTCTTTTTAAAATTGGTCTTTTAAAACGAATTTCAGTTCCTAATAAATAAAGAATAAATAAAGGAAAGAAAAATTTCGACACAGGCGGGGATCGAACCCGCGACCTCTTTATTTATTCTTTATTTATTAGTAATAATCTCCACATGAGGTTTTCATGAACAAAAAAGATTTGAATTATGTGATAGTTAGGCGTTTTCAACATTTGCATTCTATCTGAAAAGGTAGACAAGTGGCCTTCCGAATTAGTAAAAAATTCGGAGGTAGGAAACGCAAACACTACTTAAAAGTGTAAACAAAATAAAGGATAGAAGAATTTCGCACTGGCAGCCAACTGACACGGTAGCTCAGTTGGCAGAGCGTCCGGGGCGTTTACCCGAGGTCGCGGGTTCGATCCCCGCCTGTGTCGAAATTTTTCTTTCCTTTATTTATTCTTTATTTATTAGTAATAATCTCCACATGAGGTTTTCATGAACAAAAAAGATTTGAATTTCAGTTCCATTGTTGGTGTTATTTAGCTTTTCAAAAACTCAAAGACTGAAGACTCAATTTTTCTACAACTTAAATCTGTAGGGTCAGTAGAAAACAAATATTTAAAATATACTAACGTAGCTCAACTTACTAAACACACAACTATAATACCAAATAGGGGGAACTAGAGCCACTATTAAAACCTAAAGAAGATTTTTAATGCAGAATTTGTTGTTGGTCTGCTATTTTAATGTTTGATGAGACTGACTAATATTTGATTATGAGTATAAGATTCGGTTTGCCAGGATCGTACGAAGTGGCGATCGATAGTCTCTGCCTACCCCAATGGGAACTAACGGAAGAAGTAAGAATATGTATGTATGTATAAGATTCTATACTTATAGCAAGCCATCACTCTTAAACAAAAATGTAGTAATATTCAAAATATTAATAAATATAACATACTTAAAAGTTTCATACATACATATATACCCAAACTCTGTTCAAACGTTATCCCAAAAGGGGTTGGCAGGGGTACTAATACTTCTGAACATCACGTTACATTGACACCTGGTGTTCAGAGTACCCACGTTGTGCTTGGACAGTGTACTAATCTGATAGGGCAAGCCTATCACCGTTTTGTACAAATACACTATCGCATGGTTAAGTACAACCTAGCCATGTGAGTTTCCTCACGATGTTTTACCTCACCGTTAACAACCATATTATTATTTAACCACACATAAGACTTTAGAAAAGACAAATTTGTGCAGGCCCGACCCAGGATTTGAACCCTCATTGTCTGCACGATTAGCGGTATTCTACCCACTGAACTATCACGGGAGTCATGAAAATACACAAATATACACCGACAACTATTAATCTCTAAGAAAGGTAGGCAGAAATTCAGTTTCATAAATTCCTTAGCCACTTTTGGAAGTTGAATTGTGTAAAATTAAAAACGTTGGTGATGGATTTCCATCCATTGAAAGTCATAAATTAATTAAGACAAATATAAGTAGGTATGTTCTAATGCTATAAGCTTTAAGATAAAAAAAAATGACCGACCTTGTCCTATATGCGTTACGACTCATTATTCAATTGTTACTTCCATACTTACGTCATAATAGAGCATTTTCCCAGGAAATACCATTGTTGTATTCAAGTGTGAACAATACTCGACGGTTTTTTAGCGTACTTTGTCGCATAGCCTTGGCGACGGAGGCTTAGGCAGTTCTTGTCCGACTTTTATGTCAACTATTGACTTTTGTAGTATGTGTGATTAGAAGAAATATACATACATATATACTCACGGCTATAATTCCCTAAACGGGGTAGCCAAAGCTTAGGAATGAGAAATTCCTCAGCCACTTTTGGAAATTGAGTGGGGAAAAGATGGTAATAATAAATATTTTTGGTGACGGGTCTCCAACCACATCGCCCAAAAATCACTTGAAAAGTCCCTATACCCTTAGTCGCCTCTTACGATCACCCACGGGTAGAAATGGGGTAGTGTTATTCTAAGCCGACACTACACAGCTACACAGAGCAATATGCATTTATACTTAATATTCCAAATAAGGTAAATATAAAATATTTTAAAGTACTAAGCTGTGTAGTGGCGGCTTAGAATAAATAAATAAATAAATAAATAAAATAAATAATAAATAATATTCCAAATAAGAATAGCACTACCCCATTACTGCCAATGGATGTTCGTAAGAGGTGACTAAAGCCTAATAAAATAAAATAAAGGTATTGGGGCTTTTCATGCAATATTTGGGCGATGCGATTGGAGACTCATCACCAAGAACCTTTGTTTGACAATCTTTTCCCCACTTTACTTCTAAAAGTGGCTGAGAAATTTCGTATCATTAAGCTTTGGCTACCCTCTTTAGGGATTTACAGATGTAAGCATATTTATGTATATATAGTTATAAAAGTAAAGAAATCTTAGGATACAAATATACATACACTGTCTAAGCAAAACGTGGGTACCTTCTCTGGACACTAGATGGCGCTGCCATGTGAGTTCAGAAGTATTGGTACCTCTGCTAACCCCTTCGGGGATAAACGGCGTGAACATTTAGAGCTAAGGTATTAGAAATTCCTCAGCCACTTTTGGAAAATTGAGTGGGGAAAAGATGGTAAAGTAAAGGTTGTCGCCTACGCCAACCGCATTGCCCAAAAATCCCTTAAAAGCCCCAATACCGTTAGTCGCCTTTTACGTAATCCATCGGTAGAAACGGGTAGTGCTATTCTAAGCCGACATAACATGGCGTAAATCTCGGAAATCTTAGGATAATTTAGGCAAATGCAGCTGATGGATACATAAGCTCATGACATATTGAATATGGTGTTTTTTTTTTGCAAACGGCTGCAGTACCAGTAAAAGGCGAAGACCAGTTTTTTTTTCAGTCCACTGTTTTCACGATATTTTTATTTTTTTTCCACCAACTCTTACTTGGCAAGGGTGGAGCAGAATGGAAAAATTACCCTGTTCAGGGTACTAACTCAATGGGGACATTGACACATACATATACTCAAGCCATTAGTTCCATTGGGGTAGGCAGAGACTATCAATCCTACTTTATACGACCTGGCAAAACACTTAAACACCTTCCATATTCATAAATCTTATTATATAGGCTCTTATATTCTTCAGACTACGGAAGCCTGTCTTTTTAAGCACATTCTCTTTTTCAATATTATTGCGCCCCCTATGGTTGGCTATCAATATAGGCTACAAGTATGATGACGTAACGTAACGAAAAGTCATTCAATTACATAACATAAACATAAACGTTCACGCCGTTTATCCCCGAAGGGGTTGGCAGAGGTATCAATACTTCTGAGCTCACATGGCAGCGCCATCTAGTGTCCAGAGAAAGGTACCCACGTTTTGCTAAGACAGTGTACTCACGTGATAGGGGGCAGGCCTATCGCCGTTTTTGTACGAATACACTGTCACTGACTAAGTACTACTCAGACATGTGGGTTTCCTCACGATGTTTTCCCTCACCGTTAACAACCATGATAAATTAAATTCATTCAATTGTTGTCACATTTTTTTCTCGTGTCACACACATTCACATACCTCAGACGAAACTATTTATTTAGAATAAATGTCTTAACATAGATTCCCCATGAAGCAGTGAACTGTTGACCTTAGGAAACCATGGTCACCCATAAATCACTTATAAAACAGTCTACATACGCGATTCTAACCACAAAGCAGAGCGAGGTCACGCCAAGACTATTGTTACGAAGAACACAGGATCTTGATTTAGAAACGCAAATAGATCACTTAATTATGTGGAATAAAATTATGTGCAAAAGACAATGGTCTTAAAGTGTATGTGATAATTTATATTGGTATGGGAGTGATGTTATTCCTCGACGGAAACCCTTATATATATACTTTCATTTCATATTTTTCGTGTTATCAATTGAGCTAAAATACATTTTTACTGCAAAAGTCTCAATATGAATAAACCAATGCAAATTGAACATAATTATTCAAATTGACCATAAGTGAAAACAAAACTAAAAAAGGGTGTAACAATTCTGAAAAATATTCCAGGGAATAACAAAGAAAGACCTATATCTTTAATTACAGCGTCCATGTGTGGATTAGGCTGAATGTAAACAAGGCTTTATTTTCAACGTCCTAAAATCTCAATCCCACAGAATAAACGGAGCTGAATAAGCTCGGAAATCCGACATCAAATTGGCTTCGCATCTAGAATGTGTGTACTCACATCAATCAACTTAGTACGACTGCGCAAAAGGATTACGCAACGTTTGAGCCGAATTAAGAATATAATAGTTTATTTTATTTTTGACACTAAAAATTATATATATTTCTGTTCCAAAAGCTTATAAAAACTATGCTTTCGAAATATTGAAATTCATTCAGTCCATAAATAAAACATGTTTTGTTGATTCAGGCGTTTAGCTATCATACATTTCGACTCAAATTTTATTAATTTTATTTTATTTTAAAAACTGTCATCACATAGTTCATCAGACATGAAATTAAAAATTAAACATGTTTTTCTGTATTAATTGACTTTTTTTTTCAAGATGTAGTGTCGAGCCTCTCGATTGCAATTCCCGAAGGATATACTGACAAATAACTTTGTGAGATATCAAAGTTCTATGTGAAATATTTTGGATTGTGCCGACTAAATCACTCAAATTTTGAAAACTTGGATGACTCTGTGCTTGGCATGGCATGTTAATCAATCGGCACCGGCCATTACCACGATAGTAGTAGTCAAAAACTGCCAACGGCTGTGGGAGTTTTGGTCGATTTAGAAAAATTTAAACAAACGCTTGACCATTCAATTACCTTTGACAACAACTGATATAATTCAGTTCCAAAAGATATTTAAAATATATAATATTCAAAATAAACACAAGAATTTTGCCGTGTAGTGCCGGCTTAGAATGTCGCTACCCCTTTCTACCCACGGGTGTCGTAAGAGGCGACTAAGGGTATCGGGGCTTTTTATTGGATTTTTGGGCGATACGGTTGGAGACCCATCACCAAAAACCTTCGCTTTATTTTACCGCCTTTTCCCCACTCAACTTCCAAAAGCGGCTGAGGAATTTATAATTCTTTGGCTCTGGCTATCCCTTCTAGGGAATCATAGCCGTGAGTATATGTATGTATATGTAAACACAAGAACTACCATTAATAAAGTTATCGTTATCGCAAAGAGGTCGTTGCCCGAAGCTTGTCAGCGAAATGGCTACTACCAAAGTGTAAAACCTTTTTGCTGGTCTAACCCATAAATTTTACTATTGTAGTTACATATCTGTTTCTTTTATTATCTCTGTCTGACCTTAGGGGCAAAAAACGCACTGCCTTTTGTAAGGACACCAATAAACTTGAGATGTGTACGTAGACTTAAAAATTTGAACTTGTCCCATTTTCTACGAAGTATATTTTTTTTAATAATTTTCATTTTCATTATTTATCTAACGTTTGCGATGCAAAAGTGAGATAACATCAGCGCTTTTCTAAGTATTTATTAATTTTCTTATTTAAATTTTGATCGGCAATTTTAATTATTTGTATTAAGCTTAATAATCAATTAAGAAATGAAAAAAAATTCGACACACATGAAGTTTTCATGAACAAAACATTCTTATTATTAACCATAATACTTTATAAAACCAATGTAAGTATCTTTTGTATAAAAGAAATATACTAGATTTTAGTATAGTAACCGTTTTATCTTTGATGTTCATTTATTTCATATTATTTTTCCCATTAAACTTCAAGGTAGCTAAAAAACATCCAATACTGAAGATTTATTGATTTATTTATTGGGTTGTAGGCCCATCACCAAAGATACTTTAATCATACCATCTTCTCCCTTATCAACTTCCAAATGTGGTTTCCAGCTCTGAAGCTCTTCCCATCCTTTTTGCGATTTATGGCCGTGAGTATATGTGTATGTGTTGTTAAAAATACAAATATTTCCGAAGACCAAACTTTAAGTAGTCGCACGAACTTGTTGGTGGTACGGTAAAGAAAATGCATTACTTGAAAGACATAAAGTTGTTTATGGTCGAAAGTTAAGTTTAACATGTTCAACTCAAGTCTGTTTTGTCGAAGGCTGTTTTGTAGAGCACGGGCGCAGGTTATGCATACTATTTCATGCTTTTACTCTGTTCAATGCATTATTACATATGAGTTCATGCTTACATTTAAACATGTATTAAATGTTTTATTGGTTTGCGTTTATTTGTGAAATGGAAATCTTTTCTAAAATGTTTAATATAGCACTAGCTTTTCTAACTGTTTGTGACACTATTGTGATGAATTTTTATTCGTCATTTACAATAACATTTATAAAATTACTTGAAACTTTTCAGATAACCCTATTGTAATTATATATTTTTTAATTTAATTTTTAATCCATACTACTAATATTTACTAATAAAATAAGACAGAATAAGAAGGCGAGCAAACAATGATAAATGAAAGTGAGAAAAATAAGAAAGGTTTGGAAGGAAAGGCCATACAAAATGCTATCAATAGCCAACCCTTTAAAGATTAGTGGCGCTTGGATATGTAGTAATTATATTTTGACTGTTAGTTTGGGCAGATCTTCGATTTTTTTCAAAGTCTTAATTATTTGCATCTTTACTTCTTGCTTTTGTGGTTCGTTTTACATACCGGGATTTGCAACTAGAACCAATTTTGCACTTTACATTATTCATTAAATTTTACCCACATATAGAGACAAAAATCCTATTTTCAAATGACGCTTTGTTGCACTGCACACACTATTCATGTAACATAGACGGTATAAATTAATACATATATTTAATGCTTTTATAAGACATCAATTTACTACGCTATTCAGACTAAACATAGACATTAAATAATACATAATCTTTAAAATTTGTAGGAAATTGAAAACCCTTTGAATGTACATACATACATACATACATACATATACTCACGGCTATATTTCCCTAGAAGGGGTAACCAGAGCTAAGGAATTATAAATTCCTCAGCCACTTTTGGAAGTTGAGTGGGGAAAAGATGGTAAAAATAAAGGTTTTTGGTGATGGGTCTCCAACCGCAACGCCCAAAAATCCAATAAAAAGCCCTAATAACCTTAGTCGCCTCTTACGACACCCGTGGGTAGAAAGGGGTAGCGACATTCTAAGCCGGCACTACACGGCAAATGTACCTTTGAATGTATACATCTATATATATAAACGACATTTGATATTTAATAATTATTTGATTGTAAATAAAAAATAAATACAGATGTTCCAAATATTACCCGTAAATGAACAATAAAAAATTCGATTAAGAAATCAGTTATGAAAGATGAATTAGCTACCGAACGAATTCACACACAAACCAAACGTTGTAATCAATTAGGGAACATTAAAAAAGCAGATTATTTTTTCAAAAAAAGGTTTGCATGTAAGCATCACTAATTGGCTTAAATTAAAATCGAATCAAATGCGATATATCAATCATCTATTGAACTAATATAACGCGGCCTGAGGTTAGGATTAACTGCTGCGTTTAGGGTTCCGTGTGCAATATGATCTTTACTGTTTGACTAGTTTTCTGTGAATCATCACATGAACAGTGTACATTTAAGTTATTTTCTAGTGCATAGTTATAATATGGATTTTTAATTTGGGTTATATGTGATAAATTGTGTTAATGTTTGTATTTTTATAAGAGAGAAAAATTACACTACATTTCACACATACGTGCAATATATTTGTCACACAAATTCAACAATCTTGGACTATGTTGTCAAAATATATATTGGCGTTCTTGTTTAATTTAGGCTGTCATTAAAAAACTGTCATTTATTGCAATACCATTTTATTTATTTATTCAGGTTACAGGGACCCATTGGTTAGTTAAAACACTTATGAAAAACTATATTAGTAACTTATGTCTAGGTATATTTACAAACTATTTACAAAAAATATTACAAAATACTGTCAGTGAGTCACCACCGTCAAATGCCATGGGACAGAAGACAGCAGCGACCCACATATGGACAGTCCAGTCTGCCTGCGATCATGTTCAGGATACTGTTGGTGCTGGCCCTCACCCTGCACACCAGGGATGCACATCTCTTACGCATCGTGGCAAAAAAGCAGTTGACCCGGGCTTCAGCAAACATACCTGATGCACTACAGTACCGGGACAGACCCAAAAGCATCCGGAACGCATTGTTGTATTGGACACGGAGAGCGTTGTAGGCTTTTTGCGTATAGTTAGCCCACAGGCTGCAGGTATAGAAAGATGTGCAGTAGGCTCGGAATAAAGATATTTTAACTTCCTTAGAGCACCTGGCAAACCTGCGGGCCACCATGTTCGCCCTCACCGACAACGCCCTCCGTTCCTTACCTATATCGTCATCGTCTTTGAGACCGGGAGTCAACATATGTCCAAGGTATTTAAATTGAAACACTCTTTTGAGTGGGACACCCCCCAGATACACCTGTGGGATACTACTGGACACCTGTTTTCCCCCGCCCCCAAAGACCATGACTTCGGTCTTTTTCACATTATATAGAAGACCGTGCGTCCTTGCATAGTCTTCACATATCGACAACAGCTTTCGCAGCCCGCACACCGAAGCGCTCAGCAGCACCATGTCGTCAGCATAGCTTATATTGTTTACACGCACACGGTCTATGTGACATCCAATTTTGGTGCTGCTAAGCGCGACGATGAGCTCGTTAACGTAAAGGTTGAAGAGGGTTGGCGAACTCAAGCCCCCCTGCCGTACGCCACACTCCAACCTGTACGGCTCCGATAGTGAACCTGCCCATCTCACAGCGTTGACCTGATTTCCATACCAATATTTAAATATGCTGGTTAATTCCGAGGGAAAATGAACCCCCTCTAGCTTTTTCCAGAGTAGGTCGTAGGAAACCAAGTCGAACGCCTTTGAGAGGTCCAGGAAGCAGGCATACGTGTCTGTAAACCACACAGTTCATTTAATGCAATAAACCAATGACCCAATAAATAAAAAAACCTGAACTATTAATTATGATTTTGTATCATTCACAGGAAGGCATCCGTAGTGCTAATTCAAGCAAATATTTGAGTTCAATTTTATATATTACTAAATTCATGTAAAATTGACCAGAACCCTTCACAACATACAGATAAACTAAACAAACTTAATCCCCGTAACAGTCGGCAAACCGATAAATTAAGAGGTCAATTTACAATGGTTTAATCCTATGCTTCGGATCTTCCGCCCCATGTGAGTTATAATTCTATAGAAAAATCAGTGACGTCACAGAAACGGCGAGTCAACGAAATAAATAGAGACATAACTTCGGATCGCGGTGAAAGAAGCGATGAATCGAATCGAATCGGTTATGAATCGGTTACATTTTATTTGATATAAAAGGCGGTGAGTGATTATTCGTTTTCGGCGCTAATACAATTATAACTCGATCCGTAGTAAACTATTTTGGACCTTGTTTCTCGCTTTGATAAGCCGAAAGGGTTTAGATAAACTTTAATAAGTTTGAATTTTTACTCATAAACCAATGCCTTTACTTCTAATTTGGATAAGTAGAGACTATCGATCGCTATTTAAGCACTAGTCTTAACATACATACATATACTCACGCCATTATTTGATATTGGGTTAGGCAGAGACTATTGATCACCACTTGTATATCTACGATTCTGGTAAACCTCTCTAGCTTCACTTACATCCATCAATCTTTTCATTCCTGCTCTTTTATTCATCAATCTTCGGACGCCTGCCTCTTTGAGAACACTCTCTATTAAATCCAGGTGTGTCCTCCATGGTCGTCCTTTACTTATATTACCTTCTAAACATAGGTAACAGAAATATCTTTTAGAAATTTACTCTCATATATCCTTTGTATAAATAAATTATTAACAACGAACTTGGTTGCTCATTTGGGTGAGCCAAGGCTTCATGTTGAGATGTGTCGATTAAAGTTAGAATCGAGCTTACACCTTTGACACAACACGTCAGCAAATATATACTGTTCAGACAACATACCTTGCCCTGGACAGCTTAACCATGTGATCAGCTTATCGCCACATCATGTGTAATACAATGTGTATCTTAGTCTAATCAAATAGTTAGGTTATTTATAGCTAAGTTAATACAGAAAAAAACCCTTATAATGCTTACATATATATATATATATATATATGTCGCAGGAAAATCGTCAAACTCGTTAACTTATAAGTTTCCTAGGAAACTTGTAAGTTGACGGAAAACCGTCAAAAAGCAAGCGAATTTACATCTTACCTAATAGTTTTTAGGAAACTTGTAAAATAACGTACTCATCTCAGGTAACTTGTAATTGGGAATCATTTTTGACAAGTTTCCGAGTTTTGAATTTATAATTTAGGAAATTTGTAAGCTTCCTAATGCCTGCAAGTAAAATTATTTACAGAACCAGTTACTTATACCGATTGGTTAAGAAGTGAGTTGATTAAAGCTTGCATGAATTCAGTAATGACAATGTTTTAATATTTTCAAATATAAATGAGGAACTGGCCTAAGAGCGTTTCAAAAAAGGGTTTCCTAGCATTTAATCTTACGTAATAATAAACGAAAACTACGAATAATAGATTACGATAAAGGATTTTTACAATAGTTTCCATTTGTTAATTAACCCACCTTCTGACTTGCTTTTCACTCACTCACATCACAGTAGCGAATCACAATAAGATGTATCTTGAGCTACAGAATTAGAAGGTGGCGGTGGGTATGCAGCCACTTCACGCAACAATCACTTAAAAAGCCTTTGCTTTCCTCTTGCGACAACCGCGGGACAAAATATTATGAGTGTAGTAAATTTGTAAGAACAAAAAATCTTACAATTATCGGTATTATAGCACTAACATATTTCGGGCGGTAACCTATACGAACGGATGTCATTGGAGGTGACTAAGGACTTTGTGGCTTTTTTAGTGTTGTTTTGGCGATGCGGTTGGAGACCTATCACCATGAATGTTTATATTACAAACTTTTCCCATTTAACTTCAAGAAGTAGCTAAACTCCGACGCTAAGGCTACCCCTTCTAGGGATTTATTGCCGTGAGTATAGATAGGTATGTATGTATCGGTATTAAAACGCTCTTTAAATTAAAAAGACATTAAAAATTATCTAGGTGGTATTCATACTATACAACTAAAAATATCACGATATATACTTCAAAAAATATATTTAATAAATACTCTTAAAGCGTTTTAACTTCATGTCAGTGACAGCAAATAATAGCAAATTAATAGATTAGCATTAGTAAAGCAAGAAAAATATTAGTTTACGTTGTCGAGTTGATAAAACGCGCGAATGCGTCACGTCACGTGACCACCGCCAGCCAATCCGCATTGACTAATATCCCTCTCTTCGCGCCGTCAGCGCTGCATTGACAAGTTTCCTGAGGTGAGTCCGTTATTTTACAAGTTTCCTAAAAACTATCAGGTGAAGTGTAAATTCGCATGCTGTTTGACGGATTTCCGACAACTTACAAGTTTCCTAGGAATCTTATAAGTTAACGAGTTTGACGATTTTCCTGCGACATATATATATACAAATATATTTATAATATATATATATATAATAAATATATTTGTATATGTATACATATATACGGACATATTATACACAGATCAAGTGAGTCCCAAACTAAATTGAACTTGTATTATGGGATACTAACTCGACGATATATTTTATACACACATATAAATAACATCCAAGACTAAGAAACCATCATTTAAGCTCAATTATTAAAAATTTAACCTCAATTATTTTACCGTAATAATAGTTTGCAAGGTTTTGTTTTTGGACGATGCGGTTGGAGACCAACCACCAACGATACTTTATTTCTACCATCTTGTCCTCTATCAACTTCCAAATGAGGCTACTACATATTGGGATATATTTTTTTTATATATTTATTTCTTCTTCTTCTTCTTCTTTGTATATATTTATCGACACTCTTATTCTTTATAATGAGTAAGTCGTTAATATTTAATTGTTTGCACAACTTTTCTAAATCCCTCACTAACACTTCTTGAGTAGATAATGATCGGGTATTAAGAAATATCGCTGACTGCGATGGAACATACGTGCAATAACTAGCGTCGCTTATAACATTATTTGTCTGTCTAAGACATTTATTATTATAATTGTCTGAAAATCTCAACTCAATGATATCTTTAGGCCGTTTGAGTACTTCTACTGCTGTAGGTTGATCAGGCCTACGGGCGGTCGAAGACTCGGTCGGTCGGTCTGTGTTAATTCCTTGATTGTCTAACTTCTTCTTCTGAGCTCTAGTTAGTACTGAAACTACTTGCTCGTGCATTTCCTTTAAATCTTTTGACGTAACCGGGAGACGACTTAACGCATCTGCAGCTGCATTATGTCAGCCTGGCACGTATTATACCTCAAAATCGTATTCTTCTAAATATAAACGGAACTTTGTTAATCGACTAGATGGGTCGTTCAGTCCGAACAAATAAACAAGGGGCCTGTGGTCAGTAAATATTACTACACTTCTTGGGATTTACGGGTGTGAGTATATGTATATGTAGGTTTGCCAGAATTTGCCCAACGGGAACCAGTGGCGTAAGTATACGAGTATATGTATGAATATTAATTTCCATTATTTTTTATGAACATTGCAGCCGTAGTCATTTACTAAGATATGAGTGTAACTCAGTATTTTAAGAACGATTCGATACAAATACAAAAAACAAACTAGGAACAGGTTTGTACTAAATAAAGAATACAAAATTGAATAGTGGATTTTTTTAATGCAATTCATCCCTAATTATAAACAAAAAAACCGTTGATGATAAGTTTTTTTTATATTTTCAAAGCTAACAGCATTACGAAATTATCAACCCTACTATGTACCTACTACATACATACATACATATACTTACGGCTATAAATCCCTAAAAGGGGTAGCCAGAGCTGAAGAATTGAAAATGCTCAGCCGCCACTTTTGGAGTTTGAGAGGGGGAAAGATGGTAAAATAGAGTTGTTTGGTGATGGGTCTCCAACCGCATCGCCCAAAAATCCCTTTATATAGATATAGATATTATAGAGATACATAAACGTTATGTAAAGCAGCCTCTGAGATTATTTATATTACAAGAGCTTATTCTAAGTATTTTGTATAACTGGTTCTGTGAAGAATATCTTTCATATATAGAACGGTGCGAAATTTCTCAGTGATATATATAGGCTAATCATATTATGTATGATGAAAAAACTTGCTACACATCTGAAACTTAGGCGGGTAGCTAGCATATGTGTGGTAAAATTATAAAATAGATTATTACTTCTAACTAGTTTCTAATAAATCATAACATTTTTCAACAACGAAGCAGTTATAGACCTCTATTGAAATTAAAACTTTTTGTTTAGAACTTTTTAAATGAAGAACAGTTGTCACCAACCTCTTTTGTCAAACGGAACTGCTAAAACCCTTTGAAAGAAAAAAATGGCCATTGTCAAATTGACGTTTAAGGATTTCAATAAAAGGATTATAAAGTTGTTTTTTAAAAGATCTTTAGTGAATGGTCTGATGATATCTTAATATGGTTAAAACGAATAGGGGTTGAATGTTTAATCTGTAACTGTCTCGTTTTTTTTATTTTCGCACCTTGTCTCTCTGGGTAGCTATTACGATGTAATGTTACTTATGATACATATAATTAAATTAAAAAACTCTTAAATGCACATCAAGTATAAAATATTTATAAAATTAATGAGACATTTTTTCTGGTGAAATGTTTTTGGATTGAAAATTGAAATGTAAATATTTGACAAATGTGGCTGTCAATTAATGATATATTCTAGTGATATTATAATGTACTTATTATGTGTTTTATTATGTACATATAGGCCGATCGATGTGTAGTTTTCAATTTGATTCATTTGGGCATTACGCGCAATGAGTCTAGATTTTTTAATTAAATATTCAATAAATAAAAATATTAATCATTTTCATAGTATTGATGTGGGCATTTATAAATGAATAAAACTCAACATTCATCAAAAAATAATCCGTAAATTTTTCCTTTTACAGAATTAATGCAGTGAATAATCAAGACTTAAAATCAGAGCAATACAATTTCTACTAATCTCGAGAATCGTCCCCAGACATAAGTCTAAACATATTTTTGATATTAATTCGAGGGCACGAGTCTCTTTTTAGCGTCGATGATAAAAATCATGCGGGTTCCGAAGACTTGCAATCGTAACAGCCCTCTGACAGCTTGCATCTGAGACTAGAATAACTGAAATCGAATTGATATTAAATGTTTGCATTTGACAGTTAATGAAATAAAACTAAACATCTTTATATCGCATTATATTGGGGTTGCAAACATACAAGGATAATTTATTATGTGAATGTACTTGTTGTACGTGTCTATATTGTAATATAGTGTTGTTTAAAATTATAGTTTTAATCTAAATCCTGGTTGTAATTAAACAAACAAATTAATCTATATACTTATAATAAATCTGTAGAGAGGTCAATTCTGTACATGAAATATATTTTCAAAATAACTATCAGGTTGTGATTAGGGATCGATACTGATGCCAAAAATGCAATCAGTAAAATTTTTGTCTGTCTGTCTTTCTGTCTGTCTGTCTGTCTGTCTGTCTGTCGGTTTGTATGTTCCTTATGGAAACAAAAACTGCTCGACGGATTTTAACGAAACTTGGTGCAATTATTCTTCATAATCCTGGGCAGGTTTTTGTATACTTTCCAATCGAGTAGTAAAGGGGAATTTTGGGAAATTTTGGGAAAACGGGATAAGTTACTCCATTTTTTAAGCTTCCGTCGCATGTGCAGCCTTAATGGTTAAACTTACATAGAAATCATGTGTGACGGAAATATTTTTCATAAAATTATCTAAAAAAAATCCTTAACAGTTTATGTCTATCTTTTACGGTTGACTCACAATAACACGTGTAATTCCTGATAGCTTAGCAGTTCGTAACATTCTGATTATATTTGTTTACTCTTACGTTTGTAAACCTCTCATTCATCCCTAATTTAAAAAAGGTAACATTATTACCTATTCAATAAAAAACAATCATAGAAATCGGTAGATAAACACCGACATTATACATAAAATAAGCCATCGCGCCCGTGACCAAAACCAAATCTTTACTAATTTACATATAAAATACTAGATGGCGCCAGTAGTTGCATCCTACATCACGTAATGATTTATTTTTTAGATTGTTATAAATACTTCATAGTGTTTTATTCCAAAATTTGCCATTAAACGGAAATACTGAACCGTTTATTAAAGCGCATTCAAAATCACCAAACTACACTGTTTAGGGAGTGCTATAAATTTAATAAATTGAAAACATTGCGCTGAATTTCACAATGCTTGAGCAGTGACTGAAGAAAGAAACCTCAGATATTTAAAAAAACAACGCTACCCGTGCGAAGCTGGGACGATCCACTAGTTTATAATATTTTATGCCGTGTAGTGCCGGCTTAGAATGTCGCTACCCCTTTCTACCCACGGGTGTCGTAAGAGGCGACTAAGGGTATTGGGGCTTTTTATTGGATTTTAGGGCGATGCGGTTGGAGACCCATCACCAAAAACCTTTATTTTCACCATCTTTTCCCCACTCAACTTCCAAAAGTGGCTGAGGAATTTATAATTCCTTAGCTCTGGCTACCCCTTCTAGGGAAATATAGCCGTGAGTATATGTATATGTATGTATTAATTTTTTTGTAAATATTTTGAGAAATAAATTAATTTATTGAAAATAAAAACATTAATTTGTTATCGGAAGTAAAGTTAATATCTTATGCTGAAATACTGTAAACTTGTAAAGTAATCATGAAATATGTAAAATTCTTATTCTACGAATTCAAAAATACGCCTTCAACAAATCATGTTTGTCTCATTCTCTTTTTAGTTGAAAGGTCTTTTCTTAATAGATCGTTACTTTCTAGCAGTAACTAATGTTAAATGTTATTTTATTTTGTCTGTTTCTACAGCAGATTTTGCGTATTATTTTCTTAAGGATTAACTTTCTTCTTTTTTCTTAAAGAAATATGATGGCCCGAGTATAATAATCTAAGTTTCTATTTGATAGCTGTGTAGTGGCAGCTTAGAATAGCACTTCCCCATTTCTTCCGGTGGATCTACGTAAGAGGCGAATAACGGTATGGGGCTATTAAGCGATTTTTGGGCGATGCGGTTGGAGACCCATCACCAACAACCTTTATTTTTACTATCTTTTCCCCACCCAAATTTCCAAAAGCTGCTGAGGAATTTCTAATTCTTTAGCTCTGGCTACCCCTTCCTGGGATTTATAGTCGTGAGTATATGTATGTATGTATGTAACCTTCTTCTTTTTTCTTAAATTAATATGTTAGCCCGAGTACAATAATCTAACTTTCTGTTTGAGTGTTTTGGCAGAAGCAAAAAAAGGAACATGGTGATTAAACATGAGTGACTCACTTTAACAACATTAAAAGCAGCAATGATAAGTTACCTACCACAAAACAAAGAAAATAACCTTTATGTGACCATTTTTTCCCCACTCAACATTACAAAAATGTTTATGAATCTGAAGCTATGGCTACCCCCTTTTAGAATTTATAGTCGTGAACTTTGTAAGATGGGAAACATTGCTTATCTAAGTCATCATGCCACAGCTAAAAAGGTTCCCAAGCCAAGCTAAGTAGGCAAACAAGACGGATACGCCACAGAAATAGACATATTTAAATCACAGAAACCAGGTATTAAGATGGTCACTTGATGGTCGATTTCAGCTCATTTGGAATCAGTACGGATAAAAGAATCCGGCCTCGTGATATTCATTTCGCGTTAGAAACGCGGCTCACATTTATACAAGTGCCTTATTAATTAGAATAAGGCTTAGGGATGGGGCGTCGAGTCATACTTGTGCATAAATGTGTATTCGAATAACATTCGCTAGCTCAGCGGTATGCGTACACGGTAAGAATGTGACACAAGAATTCTATATACATATACTCACGGCTATAAATCCCTAGAAGGGGTGGCCAGAAGTAAGGAATTAGAAATTCTCAGCCAATTTTGGAAAGCTGAGTGGGGAAAAGATGGTAAAATAAAGGTTGTTGGTGATGGGTCTCCAACCGCATCGCCTAAAAATCCCTTAAAAGCCCCAATACCGTTAGTCGCCTCTTACGTACACCCACCGGAAGAAATGGGGTAGTGCTATTCTATGCCGACACTACACAGCAACAAGAATTCTGTTAGTTATTTAATGCATACTTATAATAGTTACGTAACTATAACATTTTTTTTTAATGTTATGTTATTAACAATTATAATTATTAAACTGTAAAATTGTGATATTATAGATTTTAATGTCCTCATCCCTTACGATGAAATCTGAAATGCCCACGCGAAGAGCCTACCTCTTGGTATTGCAATTTTTTAGTATAACCTTAGCTGTGTTTACCAAACGCAGTGAGCTATCTATTGCTTTGGCAGTAAATTGGCCTTCAGCTGAAGCTGTTTCATAGCTACACAATAATATTTATACTACATCTGTACTTTGTTTATCTATGAACTGTAGGTAAAATAATATAACTATTTTCTATTTCATGCAAATTCTTTAAACATCGAAATTCTACGAATCTAATAAGTAAATGAAAGTACCCTATAACCTCAAATGTAGTTTCCCATACCAAACGAAGACCCATCCCTAAGCCGTATAACAAGTTGACTCGGTGAACCATACCGCAAGTACCACTACTAATAAATAAAACAACATATTCGTCGGTTTGTCCATATTTCTTGCGCAGAAGTGGCGTGTCTAGCCTCCTATCTGATTCTGTCAACAGAAACTTGATCGCTCATATTATTTCGTATGTTTACGGGTGAAAATGTATCAGAGCTTCTTCACGATGATCTTTGAATATGTGCTGAGAATATTATTATAAATCATTTATTGAGGTAAGGTATTAAATAATGTATTTTAGATTTGCTTTTGACTTTGGGCTTGTAGATTTTTAGAAGTTAATACATGTATTAAGGAAACAAAAAAAAGGTATCAAAGACAAAGGCAGCATTGATAATCATCATCAAGATGAGCCAGGAGACGTTGACTGCTGATTAAAGACCTTCCCAATTTGTAAACAAGATAAGAGAGTGGTTGAAAAGATTAATGAATGTGAATTACACGTAAGAGTTTGCAAGGATCGAAGTCAAAGTCCCATGGATAGTCTCGCCTATCCAACGGGAGCTAGTACCCTGAATTATACCTTTTCCTCGTGCACATGTTAAAAGACAGTGAAATTAAATATTTTACAATTTTCTGCAGGTCAGAACAGTAAACCACATACCATCCCATGAATGTCATGCGAGACCTATTTAACTGATTTATTTATATAAACCATATAAGTCTGCAAATCTATCACTAATTATGTTTTACTTGATCATTTTATACACTCTCAAATTCTTTTATGCGATAATGCCGTCACTACAAGTAAATAATATTATGACGAATCTAGAAAAGTTTAGTTCACATGTTCACTAATATAAAAGAGAAATCTAATTTAACAGAATACAGCCACATCACTTCAAATAGTCTCCTAACTAACTTATAGGCAGTATTGCCCCTTTCCGCAATACAGCCTCTCTGATGCCTCTTTAACATTTCAATTAGATCCTTACCGTCCTAGTTCAACTAATAACACTATATTTAGGCTATTAAATTTCCGGTTTCGTCGCATTTTAATATCAAGATGCGCACAGTATCTTTGAATATCTAATAGGGACGCTATATGATGGTTGATTAACATAATTCATATAAATAACCTTATATAGTCTAAGCAAGAGTTTGTACTTAAGTCGGAATGTATTGCTCTGTTTTGTATGTTAGTGGCTCTGTTTATTAGTACGTGCAATGTTGTTGGATGGTAATTAATTTCCTACTAATTACGGTTTTGATTTAGAAAGAATGCAGGTAAGGATATCGAAACAATTGTTTTATGTATCAAGGGTTAACGATGGGTTTAAAAATTCGCCTCTCTATCACATTATGAATATCCAATTTCATGATGGATTATGTAGAAATATTCTCTTTTTTCAAGCTTTTAAAAATTGCTCAGTGTGATTGATTCCAAAGCTCTGGTTTGTACCTACACCTCTTTGCGTTTGGAGCCGTTAATATAATTTATTGCACCAAATGTATTGTTTATACATATTCATATATTTTCATTAAGTAAGTATATATAGTTGTATACAACGTGGCAATGCTGCAAGCGTGCTAGGCACTTTTACACCAGATATGACACGGGGCGCGTATTGTGACTTGTAAATATTAGTAAATAAGTTGTAAATTGCATATGTAAATTAAAAAAAAAACATATAATAGACAAAAAAAAAAGTAAGTATATATAAAGTATATTTTCATTTTATTAAGTACTTACATCCACATACATACTACACGACCGATACAAAACCCACGAAGCCATACACAGGAAAGACATTAATTACAAACAATAATATAATTGTTTCCCCTAAACTGTATACTTAAGGAATCTATGTCAAAACAAAGGAACAAGCCACGTAATTACACTAAACGACACACAGACAGCCACTGGTATTAACCATAGTTTTATCATAGGCCTTTGAATGTTATGACCTTCGTTCTGTCCCTTCACCGGTAAAAATACAGAAAAAACTATACAATGGTCCCTAAGTCGTTGTTTTAACTAAACAATCGATTATGTTTGGGTTTATATGGATTTCATTGATTGTTTAGTGTTATGTGTTGGGAACTAGTGTCCACTATCTTGGTGGTGAGGTTTTAATTGGTTATTGTTCATTGACAGAATATCATCACATAGTTAATGAAAAACATTATATAGCAATTTGACAGTTTTACGTGTTTATGTACTTTTGATGGAAAAAGAAGAAATATTTTTTTCTCGAATAAGCTATACATATATACAGTTTAGCATTCACATTATTAAACTCAGAAGATATTTCTGCAATATAATCCAAAATTATGCACTAAGTTGATCGCAACGTTTAGCATCATAACTCAGTACCAAACCTATCCAATACAAACGCATAAATAAATTTGTATATAATATACATACATGATTACATATACTCAAGCCATTAGTTCCCATTAAGGTAGGTAGAGACCGATAACCACTTTGTACGATCCTGAAAACCTCTAAAGCATATAAAATTAAACCACACCAATAAAACAAAAGCTATTCAAACTGTAGTCAAAAATGCGAGATCAAAGTGAATTCAACGGCGTCCATCTATCAATCCTCCGCTTACTACTCATATGTCAACGGACCAGCCTTGTGCCGTATACGAACAATGTACGGCAGATAAGCAGCAATTACCCTGCGCTGGCTCGCTTGCAGATTTGGCGTTAAATTCCTAGAGCTGAGACCTGCAGTTGAGAAACACTGGAGGTGACGAGTTACGGTTATTATTTTATTACAAGTTTGGATTGTCGTGTCGATTTAAGATGAATATATGTTATATATCGACATCTCATACATAGATCAAGTTAGCCCCAAACTAAGTAAGACTTAAAAACAACAGACTTAACAACAAAGAACAAGTTAACGGTGAGGGAAAACATCGTGAAGAAACCCACATGGCTGAGTTGTACTTAGTCATGTGACAGTGTATTCGTACAAAACGGCGATAGGCCTGCCCCCTATCACGTGAGTACACTGTCCATGCAAAACGTGGGTACTCTGAACACCAGGTGACAAAGTCACGTGATGTTCAGAAGTATTAGTACCTCTGCCAACCCCTTCGGGGATATTCGGCGTGAACGTTTACGTTTATGTTATGTTATGTAAGTAACACTTGTATTATGGGATACTAACTCAACGATATATTTAATATTAGATCATACACATATAAATAACATCCGAGACTAAGAAACAATTATTTATGCTCATCACATAAATATTGCTTTCAGCGAGGATTTAACCCGTAACGTCGGGACTGACAAGCTTGTCACTTATCCACTCGGCCACAGACGTCGACTATGTAATGTGCATTTTTGTATCAACGAAAAAAATGCAAGTATGAGATAATTTTTGATTTGTATTTGTACTTCTCTAAAGACTTAGAGCAGCATAAATAATCATTTCTAATTAAGTCATAATTTGTCTGCATTATTGTTACTGCATTAACACTCCATCAAATTTGAAAAAAAAAAAAGGTTTCTTATAAAACATAACTCAGGAGAAGTTATAAATTAAAAAATGAGCTAGCTCTAGGAAACTAACTCATGAAGTTTATGTTACTATAAAGTGTTTATTTGAAATATTTACGGAAGAAGTCCAAATGTGGCAGAGGAGTTTCTAGCTCTGAAATTCTGGCTACTCATTCCTGGAATTTATGGCCATGAGTATATGTATGTATGTACGAGAGAAGTCAAAACCTTCAAATTTATGAAATGAATTGTATAAATATGTATTTATAATCCCTGCCTACTCCGATGGGCACTAATAGCGTGAGTACACTTAAATATATCGAAATAAAAATACGTATCATAAAAGTACCGCATCCAATTTTAGTACCTCCAGCATTTGGAATAGGTGTTGGCGATAGGATCAAGTTTGTACGAAGCCCGTGGTCATCTCAGATCTCGAGATTCCATTCACCTAGGATTTTAGCCTGTGTTTGATTTAACACCAATTATAGACTTCCTGGCTTAGGCGCTTCGTGTTATTTTAGCTAGGTTTTTAATACTTGCTAACTGCTTAACTGTTTGGTGATTTATTGTTCGTTTACTTTGTTTGTGGGTAAGTTTGAATAACGTTTCTTAATTGATGGGGTTGTTGAGTGTATTTGTGGTGGTTGTTACTATGAAAATGTTTTACTATGCTTATTAAAAAGGATGCTGTTTAATGTCGGCTTAGAAAAACACTACCCCATGTCATCCAATGAGTGATTGTAGGAGGCGACGAGTAGTATATTCGGGCTTTTAAATGATTTTTTGATGTGAATCGAAAAAAAAATATTTTACTATATTTTACCTACTTTACTTCCAAAAGTAGCTGAAAATTTTCTGCTTTCTTTATAACCGTGAGTATTGTACGTTTAAAAAAGGGATAGCATTGTATTTAAGAATAAATCTTGGGATTAACGTGTTAATTATTACAACTCTATAACGACGAACAGAATATGATTTTAGCTAAAATGATCATGGCACAAACTATTATATTACTGCACAAATAGTTCATAT
This sequence comes from Bedellia somnulentella, assembly GCA_963576735.1. Lineage (NCBI taxonomy): Eukaryota > Metazoa > Arthropoda > Insecta > Lepidoptera > Bedelliidae > Bedellia > Bedellia somnulentella. The sequence goes on from OY755183.1 coordinate 3,163,942, forward strand.
CAGCATGTTGCGCAAAAAGCTAATATTCATTCAATAACGACGAAGCAAATGAAGTGATTAAGAACTTTATCGGTTTTCATAGCTTATCATAAACCACTTTCATGGTTTCTAACTGTCTCATTAAAAGTTCAATCATAATATTATATTTACGTAAATGTAACAACAAATAATATTAAACAAAACAGAAATTATAAACAAAAATAAACAAAATTAATCTACTTTTCATTAACATTTTGCCTAAAACTCTACAGTTTTATTTTATTTGTTTGGAACTTTCTCATACATTCTAAACGCAGCGAAATCAGTTTAAAAAGCAATTGTTTGAAATAACAATATGAATATGAAACGCTAAGTAGCTTAAGAAATATATCACGCTGATGATAATAAAGGATGGCGCATATTGAGTTTCATACGACTCGGCGCGTTCGTTCGCATTTCTTGTTTGAACGAGCGTTTTTAAGACGTTTCTCAATATTTTCTAAAAAAAAGTGGTAAAAATCTCAGAAGTCAAACATAAAAGAAACTAAAGGCGAGAAATTCATGTACATAGATGTATGTTTACTATGTAATAAGATTTAAATGGTTTTTTAAATGCTGAAAGTATGGTCATTCATCATAATACTATGCATGATTATCTTTTTTACAGGCCTATTTTCTTAATTAGGTATATTATTAATTACGTAGTATTCCAGCAATTGTAAAATAAGGCATCTCAAATTGCAAAACATTAAATTATTTCAGAAACCTACCCTAACAAGTATTAATGCTATGAAACTTTCTTCATTAATATTTTTATTTATTTTAGAGCTTCAAATGACTCTAAAACCATGAACGTTTCACATTGAACATACATACATATGCTCACGGCTATAAATCCCTAGAAGGGGTAGCCAGAGCTAAGGAATTAGAAATTCCTCAGCCACATTTGGAAAATTGAGTGGGGAAAGGATGATAAAGTAAAGGTTGTTGGTGATGGGTCTCCAGCCGCATCGCCCAAAAATCCCTTAAAAGCCCCAATACCGTTAGTCGCCTCTTACGTACACCCATCGGTAGAAACGGGGTAGTGCTATTCTAAGCCGACACTGCACGTTTCACATTGAAACCGTTAAATAACCGCCCGTCGCAACGCACAGTCGGAAGCGCGCAAAGGGCGCATCTAATCTTACACCATTATACCTTAGCACTTACCTGGAGACTAAAATATTTTGATACAATCATACAAAAATTAATGTCCCCGATTTATCAAGAGCCAAGCATTCAATGTGAACCTACGTTATCCGATTCTGTTCTGATAATACCACACATACGTTTATCTTACTCGGATTAAATCGGGAGATGTCTCTATTTCTTAGCGTTCTTTGCGTTACCTTTTTTTGATATCATTGAGGGCTAATGTCATGTTATTAATCAGCTGTTTGTGTGACGCGATTCGGTATTTTGGTAACAGGAAGTGAATGCTTTTTTATTTTGTGTACAGTTATTTGATTTTTAGTTTGATTCCATTTTCGTTTTATATTACAGCGAGTGTGCTCAAAAAGGCAGGCTTCCGAAGTAAGAAGAATAAAAGAGCATGTTTGAAAAGATTGATGGATGTAAACGAAGCTATTGAGTTGGGTCAGGATCGTTAAAAGTGGCGATCGATAGTCTCTGTCTACCCCAGTGAGAACAAATGGCGTGGGTTTATGCATGTAGATATGTAATTTCATCTATTATCAAGTGTAAAGAACCTAAAACCATATTTTTTTTCTGCATAGACTAAGAAAGAGAATTCTATGATTCTTCTATTGATGTTAACATTAGTGACTAAATAGTATAACACTCCCTACAGAACTTGGGAACACTGGTATTTTCCCCAATAACGTTTTGGTTTAGGTCAAAAAACATGCCATCAGCGACCTAATTCATGAATAAAAAAACTAGTGATGGATCGCTAGTCAACAAATAAACAACAAATTCTCTTTTTTGCAAATCTGTCCCGGAAAGGAATGTCGTATTACAATTTAAAAGCAACACTGAACAGCGGCGATGACAAAACAATTTTTATGACTCGCATTAGTTCGGTAACACATCGATTAACAAAATGACAATTTAATCACCGATATAATTCCGACTCAAAACTACTTTGAACCATGCCGATCTATCAAATATAGATCGATACTAATTACCTTTTAATACGACGCATTATGTGTTATTCTTTCAAATATCACCAAAAAATAAGAACAGAATTGATTTAATTTGAATTTTTTTGGCATAAAGACCTCACGAGGGGATTATTACTGATAAATAAAGAAAAGATTTTTTTTCAAAAGTGTAACACAAACAAGGGATAGAAGAATTTCGCAATGGAAGCCATTGACACTGTAGCTCAATTGGCAGAGCGACGGGGGCGTATAACCGAGGTCGCGGATTCGAACCCCGCCGGTGTCGAAAATTTTCTTTCCTTTATTTATCAGAATTTATTTACTTATACTCAGACCTACATATTCTCACTATCAATGCTACATACATCTCCGATCTTTTCCTCAATAAACTTCCAGAAGTGGCTGAGTAATTTCTTGTTCCAAAGCTCTGGCTACCCTTTCTGAGGATTTAAAGGCGTGAGTAAATGTATGAATGTATAATATTAATATCAGCAGTCTGACAGATGCTTCAAACTGGAGTATATCAATTGTAAGACAATGACACTACCACATCTTTTCCAACCTTCGCAGCTCAGTCGTTAAAAGAACAGCTTTTGATTCAGGCGGCGTGGGTTCAAATCATGAGTAGGGCTTGCACCTATGTATGTTTTCTTAAGTCATTATGTGTATTTAATTTAATAGAGTGGTTGACGAGGACGGATAACATCGTGAGGATACTTAGTACTGATATATTCAGTCAAACATACGTACTTAAACTCACGTTTATAATTCCAAAAGGGGTAGCCAGACCTATTTCGAATTTAGAAAGTCGAGTTGGGGAAAGATTGTAAAGTAAATTATAGCGGTTGATGAGTCTCCAGCTACATCACACAGTAATCACCTAAAAAATCTTCTTATCTTAAAGTCTCGAGCATCTTTAAGAAGAATGATGAATGTGAAAGCACCAAGAGAGATTTGTCAGGATCGTACAAAGTGGCGATCTATAGTCTTTGCCTACCCAATGGGAACAACGGGCGCGATCGTAGCTACTCTGATTATGTTTTTTGAATTGAACCTTTGATTATTCTGTTTCAATGGTTCATGCTTAACTATAGTCATAATCTTTATTTGACTAAGGGCCAGTTTTTTGATCCGGAGTTAAAAATATAACCATTTGTTACATTGACTATAGTTAAATGACTAACCAGTAGTTAAATCGTAAATCCATTTTGGTTCGATATTTGACCATTAGTCTAACTCTAACCACGGGTCAAAAAATGCATTTTGCTGATATCTAACTAATAGTTACGATATTTAACAAATTGTTGAGTTAACCACGGATCAAAAAACTGGCCCTTAGAGCTTTACCGGATCTTAAATTCTGGTAACCCTTTTTGTATTCCTCCGTATAATAATAATAACAACAACACAATAGGTGACTTGAAAAATCAGCTTAACCTAGTATTTAATCAGCTTATAATATTATTATGCTATGAATAAGTGAGATATTTCCAGAAATAAGAGATTTGTATTAAACCTAAGTCATTTGTTTACTTTTACCTGTTCAAGTTTACGTGACCGTTCATGTGGTATTTAATACCTTTCGAGAAAAGTCTGTATTTGGATTAATCTTTCCGATATTTAAGACTATGTGGGTGGCAATATTGATGATTAAGGGTATAAAAATTTACTTACATTTTATTATTTCAAGAAACTTTTCGGTTTTATCTTAGCAGGTTTAAGAGGGGTCTGTTTTAATTATTTCTGAATAGAGTCACATCCCCGTGTTTTTTACAATCTTATATGGGACATGTATGACATATGTAAAAAACACAGGGATACATATAGAAATTGTATCAAAATTACCAGTTGAAATAAAATACCACAAGGCGTATCATATTTATAATTCTGAAGCTCTGATTACCCCTATCTAAGATTCATAACCGTGTCTATATGTGTGTATCATATACTTACCCTATTTGCTTGTACTGGGTTTAGCAGATATTATAGATCGGATGCTTTTGGTAAGATCCGGGCAAATCTTTTATTACATTTATTAACTTTTTAGACACGTCTTTTTGTGGCATTTTAAAATTTAACATATTTTTTATTTGATCTAAATGTATCTACGGTTGCTGTTCTCTACTGACATTATGGAAGACCAATTATTTTAAAATTTGCAAATTATTTAATCATTAGCTATTCATATGCTTAGCTATCATTAGCTTTTATTCCAAAGCTGTGCAGTTTCAGATTAGACAATAACTAACTAAATTAATCCAATGAGAGTCGTATGATGATGTCGTATGACGCACCGCGCTGCTACACAACTCGCCAATAGTGAGAGGGATTCGGCTACTTAACAGGGTGTCGGAGGAGGTAGATATCCTGGTTTGCCCCATGGTTGAACTTGAGAGAGCTGTCCTTAAACTGTTATGTTATTGTTAATTTGTATATTGTAGGTTGGAGTTTATACCTTGTTACTTTTTTATATAATTTAGAGTTGTTTATTTTTTTTATTGATTTTATTAGTGTTTTTTTAATTCTATCCTTTACTTACATTTGTAGTCATTTTTTCTAATATTTAGTGTCACTGTTTGTGTTAGTAATAAGAATATTTAAGTATTGTCGCATTGGCTGCAAGCTGTAATGGCTGTACTTGTACATAAATAAATAAATAAATAAATAAATAATAAATGATGCGACTAAGGCAGAAGTTGTTTAATGCTAAGGATTTTTACAGTCTCAGGATCTGGCTACCCATTTTAGGATATTTAGCTGTACATACATACATACATATACTCACGGCTGTAAATCCCTAGAAGGGGTAGCCAGAGCTAAGGAATTGGAAATTCCTCAGCCACTTTTGGAAAAGTGAGTGTGGAAAAGATGGTAAAAGTAAAGGTTGTTGGTGATGGATCTCCAACCGCATCGCCCAAAAATCCCTTAAAAGCCCAAATACCGTTAGTCGCCTCTTACGTACACCCACCGGAAGAAATGGGGTAGTGTTATTGTAAGCCGACACTGCACAATATACACTACACATATTTAGCTGTGACCGTGAGAAAATGTATGCATGTATACAGGTGTCGTAAGAGGCGGCTAAGGGTGTGGGGATTTTTTAAGAGGTTTTTGTGCGATCCATTTGGAGACTCATCACCAACGATACTTTATTTCTGCCATCTTGTCCTCTATCAACTTCCAAATGTGGCTGAGGAGTTTCCAGCTCTAAAGTTCTGGTTACTCCTTTTTAGGTTTTATAGCTGTAAAGATGTATACATACATGTAGGTTCTACGTAAAAGTACCCCCGGGTTTTAGTATTAATCAAGAGTTGATGTAAATTACACTCGCTGATAGTAATTAAATTTCAATCATTTTTAGTAACTGTGTTTATTATAAATGTACAACAATGGATAAATCAAAATCGGTTAATAGCTCTTGAGTAACAATAACTGCTGTGTAGTGTTGGCTTACAATAGCACTACCCCATTTCTTCCGGTGGGTGTACGTAAAAGGCGACTAACGGTATTGGGGCTTTTAAGGGATTTTTGGGCGATGGTTTGAGACACATCACCAATATACTTACTTCACCATCTTTTCTCCACTCAACTTTCCAAAAGAGGCTGAGGATTTTTTAATTCCATAGCTCTGGCTACCCCTTCTAGGGATTTATAGCCGTGAGTATATGTATGTATGTACAATAATTAAGACAAATTGTTACATATAGTTAAAAAGGTAGTTTTAAAACTACTTACTAAAAAAACTGGTATAACAACTTAACTCATCGCATAACAGTTAACAAACCTTTTTCATGACGTAACAAAATAACGGACGGGACACGCGGCAAGGCCTTACAACCCCGTTATTAAAAAACTACCCGTCCGCTACAGTTAACTGTTCTGAGGCCATTATAGGAGTTATAAAACTATTTCTTATTGTTTTATTTATTTTCGCAAACTTTTTTAGGTTGCGCAATTATTCTTGTCGGCATTTTTTTTCGTTGTTCCGCTTTCTTTTTTTGGAATTTTTTAGAAATCGCTTTGTTGTAAAAAAATTGCAAAGCACGTTCGAATAACTATATTGGATACTGTCACCTTGTTTTTTACTTTGTCTCAATTCGCGATCACTGGGTAGTGTTGGCTTAGAATAGCAGAACCCCATATCTTGTCTTATCATTTTCTTAAGTATCGGGGCTTTTTAAATTATTTTTGGCCCATGCGGTTATCCATCATCAAAACATTTATTTTACAATCTGATTCTGAAGATCTGGCTACCCCTTAGGGATTTATAGAAATAAAAGGATTCGATTTCCAAAAGCTTGTGAGATATGAGTGTGCATTAAAAAATAAGGGAAAGTAGAGTTACTAATCTTAGCAAAATGTATATGTGATCACGGATAATTCAACATTATTCACTTTTGGAAGTTGGGAAGGGAAAAAAAGATTTTCCAGTACTGTTTGTGACTTTTAACATAGTATCGCGCAACAATCACATAAAAGCTCTAACAACAGCTTCGTACAGAACCTTAATGGGCAGAAATGGGGAACTGCTATTCTATGCCCCAGAAACTAATTTTAATGGGATAAAATATCTTTAAAAAAAATACATGAGTAAGTTAAGTATAACTTAGTACAGTAAATTGTGTTTCATGTGCTCTCATTGAAACATCATTATAACTCGCAGTCTGCCGATTAAGGATCAAAGCGATGTCAAAAATACATTAACTTCAGGCTCCAGTTAAAAAATGGGTCGAACATTTTTACTTGCATTTTTTTGAATAACAAAGAAAGTTTTGTATCACTTTATTACGGTAAACGTTTTGGGCTTTTTAAACGTCATTTACTATTCCAAATAGTTTGTGAACATTATTAGGTTCTTTATACTTTAAAATCGTCCAATTTATGTCGTATACCATTATTTTCAATTAGTTGGGTTTATTTTAAGTTTGACGATTAGAAAAGATGAACAAAAACAAAAAGAAATGTTAAGATGATTTCGGCACATAGACAGAATGGATGATTATATATTGGTAAATTAGATTTATAGAGCCAATGTGGAAGTTATTGTGAATAGAAGACTACCATGGAGGACACACTTGGACCAAATAGAGAGTGTGCTCAAAACGGCAGGCATCCGAAGTATGAAGACACTGAACTGAACTCTCGTACAATGGAATTCAATAGTCTCTGCCTACTCCAATAGGAAATTATGGCGTGTGTATAAATATACTTTTATTGCATATTTTTTAATACAAACATGTGTATGTATTAAAATTATGAAATAGTTTGATACATAAAATAATTTAATAGAATAAAGTAGCTCTAAGGTAATATGATAGCAAAAGTAAAAGTAAGAGATATTTGACGACTGATGACAGATTGCTTGTTTCATCGTCTATTAATCACTTAAAAAATCGATGAATCTCCAACTATTTCACACCACCCACGGGACGGTAAGATGTGCGGGTTATTATTAAAAATACATGAATTATTAAATGTAAGTGACACAAAACTAAACTATTGAGTAAAATTTACTACTTAAAAGAGCTGTTTGCTGTGGTGTGAAATTATGTACAAATAATGGGATTTACAATTTGGCTTCAGGCAACTAAGACAAATTAGTGCTGAATTTAGCAAACATATTATGGAAACTTTTCTAATATATTAACGTATCCAGCATCAAAACCGCTAAAAGCAATTGAAGCGTTAGTATTAAAAAGACATAAAACAAATAATCCGCATATCGATCTTTCACTCGAATATCGCGAAATGTAATCCCATATTGTATTAATCTATGCGCAAGCGGTGGCAAAGTTCACGCGATCCCACCACGGTAATGCACACGATAGAGATAAGCTTATGCAATCGGCTTGAAGTAAGAGAGAGACGGTAATACGCATAGAGGTTGCGTTAGATATTAGCCCCGCCCACTTGCGCTTGAGTGTACGATTCCTCCTCCGAAGGCATTCAAATTCGCGCCTCGTCGCGGCGTGACGTTTCGTTGTGTTCCTAATTCGAACTCGAAAATGGACTCGCGAAATATTTAATGACATTTTATTGACAATACTATAGAACAATAATATTTTAACAACCAGTACATAGAAGTTATTAGTGCCAGTTTTAATTTTAGAAGATTTTTTTAGTTTTTGCAAAGACAGCGCGTGTGACAAATAAACCGGGAATCTACTGTGAAGTGTTTCGATAAGTGGGATTTTCAGCAGATGTTTTAAGTAATCGTGTATATCTACCAAAGATTTAAAGGTATGTAAATTATACATTATATTTGACTAAAACATAAAATTATTATATATTACAAAAACTGTTCTCATTATTTTCCAATTTTCTTTTATACTTAGCTTATAGTTAAGCTTAATATTTAAGAAAGCAAAAAAAACAATCGTAGCTATGTAATGCCTTTACACATGTCTATCCGACTATTACCTAGATTTTTTTACCATCGTGAATATTTCAATTACCTACATTTTCATTAACTTATTGACACTCTGAATTAATATTATATCTATATATTTTTAAACTTTAAGTCGCTTCCTCAATTACACCTGCGTGTTTTTTTAATGACAACAATATCATTCGGTATATAAAATTATAGGGCATTAATTAGATTTAAACAACTCAATAAATTTTTCAATGTATGCCAGAAAGTAATCGAGATATTAATATCTAGATTACTTTCTGGCATACATTGGCATATCATTTAATATTACCTGAAAATACTCAGCTAATACATCGCGTACTAAGTTGTTTTAAACTAAGGCTGTACTAATTTAGAAAAAAATATACGCTTACAATTTAACAAATCATGTTAAATAAATAACGTAAAGTAACTATCTTACAACGCGTATAATTATATTCAATACTTAAAACCTTAAATCTTTTATTACTTCAATTATAAAATATCATGCTGCCGCTAGTTTATTCGATGGCGTAGCATTTCAGTAGAGAAGACATCAACGAGTGACAAAACTTATAAAATTACGGCATCGTTTTACAGTCTTTTATGAGAATACAAAAGCTTTCAACGTTAAAGGACAACGTTGATTTGTTAAAATTTGTTAATTTATATCATTTTTATGTTAAAAGGATAAATTGTGTTTTAGTAAGCGCAAGATCAATGCAACAAACATATATGCCATCATATTTTACATCCCAGCGCTAATTAATTTTTGAACCGCTTACCGCTTAAATAAGAAAAAGCACTATATATTTTGTCTCAATCAAAAATAATCATACATACATTTTTTTCCTTATTTACATGTTACAGGTAACGCACCTCTTTAATATTGAAAACGAATATTTTTAATACCACAACCAAATTTACGAGATGCTACAATGAAAAGAACAGAATGATAAGACGATATTTGTTTGATAAATACTACATACTTACCTATACTCACGCCCATAACACGCCATTAGTAGGGGTAGATAGAGACTATCGATCACCACTTTTTACGATCCTGCCAAATCTCTCTAGATTCTGTTCATTCATCATTCTTCTCATACATTCTCGTTTATTCTTTTCACTACGGAGTTTTACCTTCGTAAAAACGTTTTTAATTTAGTTTTCAAACGTCTTACGCGGCCGTCTTTATAATAGTAATGTATCTTTAATTTTATATTTTTAACAGTGATCATTGAATGAAACACTATTTTAAATTGAACTTAAATTGGTAACAAAACCTAAGCAAAAACTAAATTGTAACACCAAGTTATTTATTGAGCATCAGTAGTAAAGATTCCAGGGGTTTTTAATTAATAACGAAATTTCAAGAATAATGTAAGGCAAAAATCCTTAATAAAACTAATCAGTAACTGAGTTAAAGGTAAAACTGGAAATGGCAAATTGATGACACATCTGAAATTTATAAAACTATCTTTGTACTTTAATTACAAATTAAATACGAAAATCTAGCTAAAGTCAGGGTATTGAATCGAATATAATAATTTAAACCCCTTTACGAAATTGGGACGGAATATTGTAAAGTAAGCTTGATGAGACTTACATCTCATCATTACTTACCGTTTAAAATAATCAAGTCGTAGGATATCCATAAAAAGACGATACTTTCAAATCAACATACAGTTCAAACTCACCAAGTTTAATACAAAATTAAACATAATTACTGCGCAAAAGAGTAAAAACTTCTGCGTTTCAAACTACAATAAATAATAATATATATGATTTATAGTTAAATTGGTATTATGAGTGGCGAGCAATAACTAACAAGACACAATCTGCAAAAAATTCACAACTCGGTATAACCACACTATTAATCCATTTTATGATATAATAACTAATACTAAGTCATGACTAGAAAATGAATTATTTAAAATCATTAATAACTTAAAACTGTCGCATAAAACACGATTCAAATACAGCATTTATTCATGACATTTTATTTTATTTCTCAAAATAGCGAATGGACTTCTTTTCAAACCCGATCACTGAATAAAAAACCACAAATAATGATATTTGAATGAATTAATACATATTTTATCAAAAATCTAACCATCAATAAAACCTTAATTTAAAGTGACATCTGAATTGAATTAATTAATTTATTCCTTTTTTTAGTTATGTCATTTGTCAAATTAAAATTAGATTGTACTAACTTTAAATATTCAATTATTTTCTGCATATTATGATCAATGATTAAAATCAAATAAGTAAATAATATTAAAATAAATTGCTCGCCTTACCTCTACTAATGAGGTAGCCACAGCAACAGAATTAGAATTTCCTCATTCTCGGCACCATATGGAAGTAATCTAGTAAAGACTGTAATATAATGAATAGTGATTAATGAGTCTACAACCACATTGCCAAAAAATCACAGAAAAAGCCCCAAAACCTTATGTCATTTTCAAATACACCTTCAGAAAGAAATATGTTCGAGCTATTTTGGCCGATACTTCACAGCAAAATTACTTCTAAACGATTGTCTGCAACTAATAATTTCGCCGACGGAATTCCAAGGTACTGTAGTTTGTAAAATTAACCAGCCAATTCTAATCTACATCTACCCTTAAATTTCACTATAATTTGTATATTAATCCGATTGCTTTAAGGATTAAATTTGGCAGCGGTACATAAAAAACACATCAAATGAAGCTAGAAATATACTTAATCGGGTGTTATTACATGGTTTTTAAGGTCTGACGTTTCGAGAACTTTTTAGTCATCATGGTCACGGCAGTCAAATCAATAGTTGTTTTAATTGTAATATGCAATCGCGAAAGTCTTAGAAAATACTATGTAGCTAGAAAGGTTTGCTAAAATTGTTAAAAATGGCGGTCGATAGTTTCTGCCTTGCCTACCCCAAAGACAATAATGTCGCATATAACTTACATATACAGATGTTTATAGCAAAATAATGTAGGTAGAACCAAATTATAATACAGAAAGGATGGTTGGTACTAAATCAGTAATGCTAGTAGAGGACGACCACGAAGTGCACATTAAGACCAAAAAGAGAGTGCTCAAAAAGGCAGGCGTCGAAAGTATAAAGAATATAAGAGCGTGTATAAAAATATTGATGGATGTAAACGAAGCTACCAGGTTTACCAGGATCATATAAAGTGGCAATCGATAGTCTCTACCTACCCCAATGGGAAAGAATGGCGTGGGTATAATAATATATTTGTATATTTGGTCCATCATATGTATGTAAAAAAATAAATGAAACCGAAAAACGTGTGAGCATTTTTATGATGCGTTACTGTAATGAATTTCAAAGAATTGGTAGCCAGAACTTCAGATCTAACTACACTGCCAATTCCGGAAGTTTAACGGGAAAGAGATTGTGAAATAAAAGATGTATGGTAATAGGTCTCCAGCTGAAAAGGCAAAACAATTAAAAAAAAACACTCTTACAGCCGAATACTGAAACGTCAGTCAAATCGATCAGTTAGTTGAGGAGCATTCAAATTTGAGCAGCTGTTAAATTTAAGTGATATACACAAACGTCTTTTAACCAATTTGATACCATGATCAGCTGAGAAGCCGTTAACTAAAGATCAACTCTGTTTTCATTTACAAAATATAATAACTTATGTTGTTTATCCGTTATACGCAAAACTTATTCAATTGTTTTTTTTTGTGTTATGCTGAAATATTAAGTTTATTTTAAAAATCAAGTTAAATTAATCATAAACACAAATATTATTAAATAAACATACATTATTGTACTACATTTTTCACCTACTTTTGTACTAAACAACATTTTTAACGTGCTTTTTTTCAATTGTTTGTCGTAGAATGAAACGTTAAATAGTTACAAAATAAAAACATTGCCTTTTGCGGTTTTTAAAGTTTATAAAATTTTTTCAACATTGAATGTTCAATTAGTGTCTGTTAATCAGTCTCAAAATTTTCTTATCTTTACAATGGTAACATTTCGTAAATTCGAATATTTCAAATCCGAAATTCATTATTTAGAAAACTGTTCACATAATTTACGTATCACAGATGCTTTATTTTCCACAACTTCATTAGATCAAAAGGAAGAAAACCCAAAGAAAAAATTACCAATGCAAAACAACAATATTTCAAAACCAAATTTCTTTCGTCATCTGACAAAGAGGATAATGATGATAAGGACATTTTTCACTTTACTTCACTGATATTTATTACGATTTAAAAGACCTCGCGACCACTCTCAATTGTAACACCTACTCAACTCGATTTGACAGCTGGTTTGACAGATAAATCGCGTTAATTTGCGTTTGAGTATGCGAATTTTTCGCTGATTTATGTTTAACTACCACTTATTTTAAGTTCCACTTAAATTTAACAGAAGCTTTTAACTCACATTTGAGTATACGAATTTTGAGTTTAACGGCGTCTCAATAGTTTAAGATGCCATTAAATATTTAATTGACGTTTGAGTATTTGGCTGTTAGTCGTTTGTTAAGACACTCACGGGAAGAAATCGGTTTGTGATATTGTAACCCTACTAAGCCTTCCACATATATTTTAAAATACAATCCTATGCATCATTTTTGTATGTCCAGTAGCACTTATAGTATCTGAAATACACCCGTGACCTAATTGCAAGTATTGATAACTAATGAACAATAAAACCATTATAAATTTAACATTTAACCATTTTTTTCATACAAAAACAATGTAAAACAGTTAAAAGACAATATGATTCGTGGGAAATTTTCCCACAATTGTTCGTAATTAGTATAAAAGCCTTAAGGATGTATATGATTTTGTATGTGTGTAGCTAAACAATGACAATTGTTCACGAATTGAATGCGCGCGCATACGGGCCCATAAAAAATACCTATATCTTTGTGCATATTGGGAAATGGTTATTGTTTTATTATAGTAGTTTTTTTCAGATTCTGCTGTGAGGCATGGAATTTTATTTCGTCATTATCTTAAAGGAAAAAAATTGTGTCTATATAATTTAATAATTATGCGCAATTACCGAGTTGCTAAACGAATGAATCGGTTTAACTAATTAATCACATTTTACCTGCAGAACCTTAAACAGAAGCAGAACAGAACCGATCAAAAAGGTATCTTTTTAGCAATTTATTCTAACTCTTGTAATCCCTCAAAGAAATAAATGATATTCACGTCTCAAGCCAAATAGACATAAGGATAAAAACATGATGGAAACAAAAACTTAAGGCGAGTTCACAATTGCGTCTCATTAAAAATTCCGTGTGAGACGTCAATAACTCCATAAATAGTCATTTAGAGTCATTAATTAGGTGCGACTGAAATGACGCAAAAAGCGTTAGGTTGGAAATTGTTAAGTACCATTCCCGTGCGAATGCGTTAACGGATCATTTGAAGCATTTCTGACGCCTCATTTTGTATTGAGCTTTTTGAAAAAAACTTCATGTTTTGTGCTATATTTTTTTTTCTTTTTATCGCATTTCTTTGCTTCAATACATAGTATTATTTTAGAAGGTTATAATCAATTAGATTTTTAAATTTTAATGCTTTGATTAGAAGCATTTGGAATGACTATTGATTGCTGCACATTTTGATTGGAATATTACGAAAATATAATTTCTAACTAGCCATCACTTTCCATCACATCATATCAAATCTCTCTTGTTTCCTCATATGCATGAATCATTTTTTATTATTTCAACAAATTCGAAGGCATTGTAAATTGATAAACATTTTCATCACTACTATGAATGAGCCACCCCAAAAGACCACATCGAATTGCCAGACAAATCTTTGTCTACCCTCTTAGAACATAAATAGATGTTAAGTATCCAAACGAGAGACACAAATATCATTAGGCTAACCTCAAACGTATAACCTTCCCGCAGTTCCCACGTACATAATACCCTTAATGCCGCTACTGACTTAATGGGCTGCTTTTAAGAACCATGCACAATATTCGGAGCAGAAACGAGGAGGATTAGGATATCACATGCGTTTCTTTGTGATACTGTAGATGCGAGAATTTTATTGGTAATACATTTAGATAAAAAATAATAGAATATAGTTTGTACTTATTTTTATTGTAAATTTCTGTTTTTATTTGTTATTAATATTTCAGGTAACTATATCAAACAGAATTTAAAATGACGATTGCTAACTATTCCTGTTATTTCTTAGAAACAGAGTGAATAATACATTTATCATTTGAAACACATTTAATTTGATAAGGGTTTTTAAAAACCACAAGCACTTACTAAAATCGTATTACATAAAACAATACTCTAACTAACATCTAGATATCTATACAACATCTGTAGGACAACTGTATTGAGAAAAACCAAAATCATAGTCAAGGCGGTAGCATATCAATCTATACGGTCCTTTACCCGAGTATTATTGTCCATAACATCTAAATCGCGTGTGTGATTTACTTTCAGTTTTAAAAGCGACTCTTACGCCACATTATTGTTATTCGATTTGTCATTACCTTCATAACATCACGCCTGTATCCTGAAGGGGTAATTATAGAACAACTCACTTAGCCTAGTAATTGTTGCAAAATGATTATAAAGTACGATACTAACAGAACGAATTTTACACTTACTGCACTGCTGGCAATACCAAGTATTTTTTCCTATATGCCTCTGTATAAAAGAACCCATAACGTGAGGATAAGTTTAAGGTTTTACTATTGAGGTATAGCTATTTTAAATACCTCAAAAAAACAAGCAGATATTGTTGCCTTTACAAAAATCACAGACTGACACTTTATATTTAAAAAGCCTGTTAAACCTATGTCTATAAATAGACGATATTAACACCCTTTACAGAAATAAAATAAAGAATCGTACCAACCATGAAAACAAACAATTAAAACAATACAACCAAACGAAATTAAACCCAATTACCGCGTGTTACGCTTGACATTCCCGCAAACTGGAGCGCCGGAGCAAACGCATCGCGTGAATTACATTTAATTGCCGCCAAGTTCAAGGTCATGTGACGTCATCGTAGGAACTGGAGCGGTTTTTTTTTCACTTTTGTTCACCGCATTTTTACGCTCGAGTGCGTACAACTTTACTATGTTTATATGCATACGATGTGATAATGTTAATAGCTTTTAAGATAGTGAACTTTTTGTAGTGTTTTGCATTATAGGTAGTTAATTATAAGGTCTGTTTTTGTGATGATAATGTCACTTGGATGGATAAAAGTGTAGATTTTTAATTTGTAAAAATCTGTTTTAATTATAGTAGAAATAGTAACAAAGTAATGTAATAGTTACAAATTGATTACGTGTATTCTCGGCAAGAATAGTTTATGGTGCACGAATAAATTATTCGAATCCCTTTATTCTTAAGAAATAATTTAAGTTAACTTTACCTATCCTAGAGGAAACGAATAGCATTGTGTTTACGTATGTATTGAAATAATCAAGTAAAGAGGTGAAAACTGGTTCGAAAATCAAAGCAAATAGTTTTAGCAGGTGCGAACTCAATTTCCGGAACTGCGTTTAGCGCTTCCATGTTAAAAATAAAACCTAGGGTTGAGACTCAAAACTACAAACAAAACACGTTGTTTGAATGGGTGGCTGTCTTTTTATATTTAGATTTTAAAAAAGGCCTGTATTTTGTAAGCCGTCTTGATATGACTCTTACATCTATATCTAGTAGTAGTATAGTAGTCTGCAAATGTATATCGTGAGTATTTTTTTCATGTGTTTGAAATAACACGTATCTCTTTTTTTTCTAACGGTGCCAAGGATTGATGGTGATTGCCGAATAGTGTGTTTTGAAACCTCTTACCAACAATGTCTGTTTTAAAAACACAATTTCCCATTCAGCTTCCAAAACTTGCAAGAGTATTACTAGGTAGGTAAAAAAAGTTACTGTGCCAACCCTAATGCAAGCAATGTGAAGCAACGATCCGAGTTGTACTAATTGAACATCAATTGTGAACGCGACTCAATTCGGACCGTCTCCTAAAAGTGCTAATTTCGAAACTAAGGCAAACTTTCGCTTGTCCGTTTGTGTGGTCATTATCGCGTGCATATGACCTCGATGCATGGGACAGTCTTATTTTTGTATTTCTATCTTCATCGTCACAATCTTATTTTTCTTATTTTCGTTTTCTTATTTGTGTTTCTCTTCTCGATTATATACTTATTATAACGTTATTATTTCGGAAAGCAAATATATCTATCCTTACAAACCTCTCTTGATTCCCCTACATTTGTTTTCGTTATTCTTCTACTTATTACTTTTATATATTTCATGCCGAGTAACACGTTTGGAAAGATTCCTCTTGTGTTGAAAAATATCTAGAAAGAGGACTTAAATGATGGTTTTTAATGGTTTTATTTTAGATCGTCGTGTTTAGATAGCATATCTAATTTCATTATGTGTTACATCATTTCTATTAACGGTATTGGAAAGTATAGTAAACATCGGTAATTACAAAGAGTTCACATTACTTAAAAAGGTACTTTAAACACAAGGTGGCTAAATGTGATGGTAAAATAATTAACTATGCTATAACTCTGAGGATCTAAAGTGGGAAAGATAAATTACCACACCTTTTATAGAAAAAAATCTCCATTTGATTTGTTTAGATATTCAGATCACCAACTTTTCGTGTCACTTTTAAGTTAAAATCTAAAATACCATTAATATAACACCACTAATCTTTAGTTAACTAGGAGCTTTTAATCTCATAATTTGGGGTATCTTTAACGTTTAAAAGCTTAACTCCTTGGTGTCACTATTCTATTCGCACTTTTTTTCTTCCCAGAAAGAAACTTTTTGTTTTGGCGATCGTTGGTTCGAAATTTGAATGCCGTGGTTTTATTTTAGTCTTGTGTCTAAAAAGAAAAAGGGATTAAGGAATGCGGTAGGTCATCTTCAGATAGCCTTTTGGGTTCTAAGAAATGTTTAGCGACAATTATTTAGGATGTCTTTTAACAGAGTTGACTGAAGTAATTCTTTTTTAATCCTTCTTATTTAAAACAGTTCCTAGGAAACGATGAGGGAATTTCTCTGGTGTAATTTTATGTGCTATTTGAAATAATTTACGTTAACTTCTCTACACTAGTGAGTTAATCGAAAGTCAAGAAAACAAAACTAAGTACATTTTTAACTTAGTTTGCTGAAGTATGAGTAGATTTTAAATAACTTTGAAATGTTCTGCATTATTAAACTTTATTTAGCCGTGTAGTGTCAGCTTAGAATAGCACTACCCCGTTTCTACCGATGGGTGTACGTAAGAGGCGACTAACGGTATTGGGGCGTTTAAGGGATTTTTGGGCGATGCGGTTGAAGACCCATCGCCAAAAAGCTTAACTTTACCATCTTTTCCCCACTCAACTTTCCAAAAGTGGCTGAGGAATTTCTGATTCCCTAGCTCTGACTACCCCTTCCAGGGATTTTAGCCGTGAGTATATGTATGTATGTATTAAACTTTAGCTTTGCAAAATATACCTACACCCACAGCATAATACAAAAATCACCCACATTCTTATTATATCACTTTGGTTCCATTTCTTGATGACAGAAAGTTTATTGCACAAAAATGTATCAGCAAGTACTCCAACTATATCACACGATCACACGATCGGACAAGACGTGCGAAGTCCACCTTCACGGCAAATTGTACTCCCATAAAAGATATGATTACTATTATCTTTGCTGTGCCCACCATTACATCGCCATATTACATTAGAGCTATATTAAATCGAGTGTAAAAAATGCTATAAAATAACGATAAAACTGAAATTAGTTTTAGTTTTAAACGACGTTTATGTCAATGGTTTTTTCACCGGTGTTATTTCGTCACGTTTTGGATTAAAACTAGATCATAATCAAACATTACTTTGTGACCACTTTGGAGCTACTGTGACGGTAGAAGAATAAGAATAAGGATCACTATAAGAATTTTGGAATTATCTGTCAAAATAATTTGAATTTTATTTAAGTGTATACTTCTGTTTATTATTTCGGCACGGGTTTATGAAGTAATATACTCCGGATTCTATAATTAAGTTTATATTTCACAGATAATTTCTTCAACTTTCTCCGATCATAATTGAGGGTGTCATTATATTTTTTTACAATTGGGCGATTCCGCTACAGACGATTTGCGACATTAATTTTTTAATCACATTATTAGTTATATTTTTTGTTATTAGTGAAAAGAAGAAAGTCGAAATTTTATAAAAAATCTATTTTTATCTGATTTTTCTCAATATTTGCTTTTCGGGCGCATTACTAAAGTTTACCATTCAAAGAGTCGTTACAAACTGTAAAATCATGGCTGTCAACATTGGCGCGAAACAGCTGTCGCTGACAGTTTTAGGTATGTTTCACCGGCTAAACGTGTAGTGACCATATTTATTCATCCTCATATATCAAAAAATGTAAGTATATGTATTTATTTATTGAGTATTTTAGACTACTAGATCACATTGTTAACTTGTTGCACCCGCGATACAAAAGATATAAAAGTTTATTTTTTTTCACAGAAATGAAGAGCTATTATTCTGAAACTTTGCAAAAGTAAGAAGAAATGAAAACTTTACTTAAATGAATCGTTTTTACGAGTGTAATGATTGCTAGATTAAAATAAACCTTATCTAAAATTGGTTGCACCCGCGATCTTAATGTCAGATCGCGGGAGCAAATTTTTATCACTTCACCTTTTTGTGTAATTAATGACATATTTTGTTTTTTTTGTTATGCCTTGATAATAATATATGGTAAATACGATTGATGATATATATTTAATATCTGTGTTTTTATTTACATTTTGTTTGTTTTAGAGAATTTTCGGTCAAATTGACAACAGGGCAAATCAAGGAAACTGCTGCATTCTTCATTAAAAGAAAATCCTGAGCTTCATGCCAAACACCATCGGCACCGTCGGGAAAGAGCTCGTGATACCAAACGGAGGAAAGTAATGAAAAGGAAAACGGAGACAGATAAAGATTTGAAAATATTGGCTAGAATTAGATCCGAAGAAAGAATGCAGGCAACTAGAAAGCGGCGTAAAGAAGAACAAGTTTAACAAGCTTGTACTAGATAGGAATAGATAACTTCTATAGATAGTCCTCGTAGGGAAGGCTGTAGCAAAAGTAAATCGTAATCTACCATTACCAAAGCTGTGGATGTTGTATAAAAAATTGCTTCTGAATTCCATATTGCTCGATTTGACGAAAATGACACCCCTAAAGCAGCGCCTCGAATGCTAACGGATGAAGGGAAAAAACTGATTTGTGATTTTAATAATAGGGATGAAATAAGCAGCCAAATGCCCGGCTGCTTCAGTTTAATCTCCTGTCTTACCGAAAGATATTTATTAGATATTTGTGCTGGTTAGTATGTAATTGTAGAAAAAAATATACTCAATATCGTTATGTGGGAATGTGTCAGAGCGATATAGATGAAGATGGAGAAGTCAGAGTACAATTTATGTCGACAATTGAGGGCAAACGTTACACAGAAATCGTTAATGACATAGCAGACGGGCAATTTGATGAAATTATCGCGAAGCTGGAAGCTCCAGAGAAAAATACTGAAGGAAATAGAATGATAATACAATTTCCGGCAAATATTGACGTATTTGCAAAAGTACATTAATATAAGTGATAACAAAAGTATGCTAATTAGTAATAAATATGTTTTGTTCTCTGATTTTGTTTCTATATAAGTTAAATTGATGTTTGTATTCACTTAAATTAGACTGGTTGCACCCGCGATAATTTAATGTTGCACCCGCGATTGATTAAAAAACGAATAATTCATTGTCTATTTTCTTTTAGCTTAGAGTTTTTGTTTTATTTACTTTGTTACCTAAACAGCCTACAAAAAACTAAGGCATAACATATTAAATGTATCACAATTAACAGATTTATGCGTTTCCTGTCTATGATCTGGAAAGGTTGGGCCAAATACGTTGCACCCGCGATGGCACTTTGAACCTTCCTCCTAGCTTTTTAAATACTATTTGAAAATCTTCCTGAACTAATATAAAGGTAAAATACTAAAATGTAGCCTTTTAAAGACTCATTTCATTAAAAATGATTTTTATTTAATTAAATCGAACTAAAACATGCGTCTAAATGTTGCACCCGCGATAATGGAATGACCCAATTGCTTAATTTCCCACTTAATAACTTACATACATCACCACGGCGATAAATCCTTAGAAAAAGGGTAGCCAGAGCTTCAGCATAAGAAATTCTTCAGCCACTTTCTCCTCGTTTCCAACAGCATCTCCCAAAAATCAGTGTATAAGCCGCAATACTCATAGTCGCCCCTTACGATCACCCATATAAATAAATAAGGCAGAATTAACTAAGCCGAAACAGCGTTAACGGTTTCAAAAATAGAAATCCTATCTTTATATTTTAGTCAATAGTTTATAGAATACAATACATACATATACTCACGGCTATAATTCCCTAGAAGGGGTAGCCAGAGCTGAGGAATTATAAGTTCCTCCGCCACTTTTGGAAGTTGAGTAGGGAAAAGATCGTAAAATAAAGGTTTTGGTGATGGGTCTCCAACCGCATCGCCCAAAAATCCAATAAAAAGCCCCAATACCCTTAGTCGCCTCTTACGACACCCGTGGGTAGAAAGGGGAAGCGACATTCTAAGCCGGCACTACACGGCATTATAGAATAAAAACACCTTATTAAAATACTGAAATCTGTTTAGGGTAGACACAGACAAGAAAATAATTAGTTGAACTAAAATTTATAGTCTACCTTCACGCCGATGAACATTTGTCGAAATAAAATCAATTTCATCCCATATTAAAATAAAATTTATAGTCATAAGCTGGATTCAAACCCGGGCTTCTAGTGTTTAAGATCTGGCGATAACCTTTTGAATCAGTATTTTATTTCTCGTTATTAATATTTATAATTAAAGACTAACTGTTTAGATTTTATTAGTATTATATGAAAGCCATTGCACGGTTGAGATCAATAAATTTTATTTCTATATTTAATCGATTTTAATTATATATTAAGAAGACAAACGCAAAATGTTCCTTTAAAACTTTTAATCGTTTTTTTAAATTGCTCTCACCATTGCATTGATTTGGTTTTTGAGAGGGAAATATGAAGGTTGTTCCAAATTAAATTTTCCCTTTGGTCTATCCCTCGGTTCAATAATATACTGTGGCTTTGCATACTCAATTTAAAAAAATCGCTAGAATTAAAAAAACCTACAGTCATTATTCATAACCGAAAACTACATTCGCCATCATTTTTAAAACAAATCTAAGTGTCAATAACAATAAGAATAGAACCTATTTCTTAGACCTTAGTCCCGCCAAAATATCAGTGAAATTCGCCATCATACATTTCAAAAACGGAATGCACAGCTATTTAGATCGGTCCGTTCTAAAAACAATTGTTCAATAATTCGTAGTCGAGCCGAAGTGACCCGAACACGCCCGAACTGACCCGAGCATGACTCGGGATGTTATTCTAAAGGAGAATGTACAATGGAATATCTTAGCGAATATACGGTAAGCATTGTTTTAGTTTTATTATTAATGAGGTGATACATAAAAAGTGACAGAAGTATATATCTTCGAAATTTGTATTATCTTCAATTATATGAGTTTCTTCACATATTTTTTCACAGGGTTAATAGACCTTAAGTAGAAAAGGATCTCGTGGCTTTTTTCATGAACAAGTTTACTCACTAAGCTACCAAATACAAAGGAATACTAATTTGATGATGTGGTTTTGTATCTAAGCATGGACCAATTTTTTTTCAGGTGTACAGGTATAGCTCTATGAGTTGCATTATTTTATTGTATAACTGACTGGTTGCAGTACTGACACAGTAACAGGATAGAAAATTAAACCCTCGTTTAATATTTTCCTTTTACATATGGTTCGTCACTTTATATGGTATTTTCCTTTACTTTCTATTACCAAATCTCATAACACAATTCTGTAACATTAAATTTCAATTTATCCCTAATAAATAACATTTTAGTGTAAAACACAATATTTTCACTCAAGTATGCAACCGTCTTAAGTGAATCGAAGTAATTTTAGCGAGTGCAACAATTTCGTTTTGTTGAACACGTTATAAAGACATGCGCAACGCACTATTACAACTATTGTGGGCGGCTGCGCTCGCGGCGCTAATATATTATTCTAGTGAAACTTAGATATGGAAATAAAAAAGCAGAATAGAGCATATGGTTTTGCTAAAGATTTTAGTTTTTAATTAATTATTTGATTAGCCTGTTGATTGTATATACCGACGCCGTTAGTTCCCATTGGGGTATTGGGGTAGGCATAGGCTGAGACAATTGATCGCCACTTTCTACGATCCTGGCAAACCTTACTAGCTTTGTTCATACGTATTAATCTTTTCATACATGTTCTTTTATTTTTCATACTTTGTTCACCTGTGTACTAACAAAGAAGACAAAGTAAAGCGATAAACGTCATCGTTTCGTCAATACAATGACAACTGATAGTAACCAATCGATCGAATAGATAATTTGCTAAAAATATGCAAATGTCCGAAATGTGAAGAATAAAAGATTGATTAGTGTAAAACGAGCCCGGCGAGTGGTATAAGTATTTTTGTAAAAGGAAGTATGAAACTCACAAATGTATTTAAATTATATGTATATAAATAAATAATAATAAATTATATATTGTTATTATTATATGTATGAAATCAATTCAATTGTATAAATACGTTGTTTTTAAAATTCGCGGTCAGGACGAACGACCTTTTAACTAGATATCGCGTGGTATAAAACAGCTATCTCTTTCACGTTTCGTACTTCTATAGTAACGTATACTTTTATCTCATTCTTACCGACAGCGAAACGATAAAAAATCGCTCATGCTAGGTCACCTGTAGACGTGCTTGACTTTTTGCTTAACAATTGTATCATGCTGAATTTAATCATAATTATTACCCCATTATTTTTTACAGTGGTGTCTTGTGAAGCTAGCAAAATAGGTAATTTTCAAACATAATAGGACCATTATTTAGCGATCCCTTACCTTAAATTTCTGCGGTCACTATCTCAATCCCTTGTTCAGAACGAGAAAAGGCCAACGGGTCACTGATTCTAAGTATCTATCTACCTGCTTATACTCACGGCTGCAATCCTTAAAAGGAACGGTAAGACCTTCATTCTAAATTTCCCCAAACTCTGATGGAGACTGGGAGAGAAAAAGAGTATCTGCTGATACACAAAATACATGTATACATAAATATACTCACGGCTATAAATCCCTAGACGGGGTAACCAGAGCTAAGGAATTAGAAATTCCTCAGCCACTTTTGGAAATTGAATGGGGAAAAGATGGTATGATAAAGGTTGTTGGTGATGGGTCTCTATCCGCATCGCGCGAAAAATCCCTGCATAGCCCCAACACAGTTAGTCGCCTCTTACGTACACCCACCGGAAGAAATGGGGTAGTGCTAGTCTAAGCCGACACTATAGCCGATACATAAAATATCACTTTAAATTGCCCTGAAATCTTCAGTTGCCTTATACCGTTAACATCGAGGCAAAGTTCATATGAAAAAGAAACATGACTATAATTATACATAAACTTTAAAATCTATTTTAAAGCTTAAAGCGCAATCAGAGAAGTTAAAATATTTGCACTGGAGGAATCCTTGTGATGAAATATATAACTCTGCCGTGCTTGTGATATATACAGTAAGTAACATGGAGACACTTTCGAGAAAAAGGCGGTCAAAGTTTTTTTTTTACTTCTGACGTTTCTCTCAAAGTATAAATTAAAATTAACTTTTCTAAAATGTCTTAGATGAAAATGTGCTTGTTTCATAATTTGTATATTTTCTTTTTTATTTAGTAATAATATTTAAATTATAAAGCTTGAAAAAATATGTATGTTAAGGAATGGACAATTAAAAAATAATGTTTTTTTTGTATTAGTACAGTAAGTGTGTGACTTACTGTAACAATCTTTAGTTTTAAGTACATACTGCAACAATGATAACAGAATGAGGTAAATGTTTAGATAGAATAACAAACATTGCACAATTTGCCTAATGTTATTCAATCACTTACTGTGATTATAGCTAGGATCAATATGAAAACTTGTGGCATCATTCCTCGATATTATTGGGATAAAATAAACAAAAGTTTTTTTTTTAAATTATAGTTTAATAGAAGTAGGTACACAGTAAAAACGAAACAGCTTTATAGTAGTAGCTTTATTAATACTCTAAAATTAAATAATCAGTTCCATTTATGTAGTGTAGGTAGTCTTTGAAGCATTTGGAATCATCATAAAAGCTAACATTAAAAAATTACAATTCGTGTCTGCGCAACAGGCTTCATACAAGAAACAATCAAAAACCAAATAAACTAAACATTGTTTATAAAAAACTAAGTCACTCGTGTTTGTACTCCTTCGTACACAAGAAAAAAAACAATAAACATCTAAAATAAACACTTTGTTTCCAAAAAATAAGATAGTTTTCTCTTTGGATTTTTTCATTATAAAAATAGCCTATGAAGGCACATTAAACTCTTTGTAAGTCATTTAACTACTTAGGTTGATATAAAACTTAACTATTATATGTAGGTATATAGATTATGAGATCCTCGTTATACGAACTTAAAAATCAGTCTTACAAATTAACAATATAGTGGCGTTGTTGCAGTTTATAGTAGGATAGTAAAATGTCTTTTAACTGACTGGCTTACATCTTCTATACATATAATAAATCTGTAGAAAAGTAATTTTTGTACATTGAAGAAATTGAAAAAAAAAATAGCCAGCGTGTGAACAGATAAGTAACAGAACCCATTTCCATCATTTTTAAATTTTTTGTCTGTTTGTCTGTTTATATGTTTGTTTGTGCGCGCAAAACGTAAAATCTACGAATTTAATGCTAAAAATGTTTATATATAAAAATTAAACGTAACTTGAGGTATAACTTTGTTTTTGTTTCATCGAAATCGGTTCACTCTATCAAAAGATATGATTAATTTTGTGAGTTCAAGAAGAAAAATATTACGTTACGCAATTCAGTATAGTACTTGCAACGACATCTTAAGTCTAAATATAGAACTAATGTTGATAGTTGGAATCCAAAGTCCGATAGATGGCGTTGTGCAAAAATAAAATAAAGAACCAAAATAAAATAAAACAAAAATAAAATTTGCATTTTTTTAGCCCCTTTAACCCCTTATTTTAAAGTCGGTTAAAGTAATAGAAGCTACAGGAAACAAGCTAGGCGAAATTAATACAAGCTGCCAATATCAAGTGAATTCGCCGACTATGAAAATAACTGAAATGCTTTTAAATATTATCTTTACTTAGTTTCTTAAATTAGGCTTATTAATATTAATATATTATGTAAATAGTCTGCCTATTAATAAATCCAATTTGGTGAGCATAATTTTGAAATTCTTAGCCATTCTTCAAATGCACGTCACTTCACAACCAGTTTTCGTGAACGTTTATAATAAAAAACTGAATTTTGGTCTACATTAAACACCAAACCTCTCTGGCTTCGTTTACATCCATCAATTTTTTCATACATGCTCTTTTATTCTTCATACTGCGGACACCTGCCTTTTTGAGCACGTTTTCTATTTGATCCAAATCTGTCCTCCGAGGTCGTCCTCTACTAACATTACCTTCCACATTGGCGATAAAAAAAGTGTCAAGTACAAAGTGGCGATCGATAGTCTCTGCCTACCCCAATGGAAACTAACGGCGTGAGAATATGTATGTATGTATGTATTAAACACCAGAAACATAAGACATCTTTTAAGTTCTACTTTTTTTAACACTAAAATGATGTAGTGACCTTAGTGACTAACCTTAATTTAGTTATATTTGCATATTATACATACATACATATACTCACGACTATAAATCCCTAGAAGGGGTAGCCTGAGCTAAGGAATTAGAAATTCCTCAGCCACTTTTGGAAAATTGAGTGGGGAAAAGATGGTAAAATAAAGGTTGTTGGTAATGGGTCTCCAACCGCATCGCCCAAAAATCCCTTAAAAACCCCCAATACCGTTAGTCGCCTCTTACGTACATCCACCGGAAGAAATGGGGTAGTGCTATTCTAAGCCGACACTACACAGCTACTACAGTGCATATTATGCCACTGATAAATCGATTTAATTCAATGTATTATCATAGTACAACCAACAACCGTAAACCCTAATAATAGTAAAGTACCTTTTTTGAGCGGTTTTATTTAGCTTACCCCGTTTGTTTTATTCTTTCTTGAGTGAAATTTAGTAATTTAGTTTTCACCCCCTTCCTGTCAACCGGTTAATATTTCTTTTCGGAAGGAAAAGACGTGATGAGCTCGAAGCAAAGAGTGATGAGCTCAAGGCCCGACCACCTGCGGCCATCAATAATAACTACCTATATATTGGAGGGGTAATGATTTTTCAACATACGTCATAGAACATTTGTCGGAAAGATTGGCTATGTCAGTCACATGAGAGCACATGAACACACTCTTAATAGCCGGATACCAGAACTTGCTGTGGCCGAAATCGGGCGGGATTGATATATGATCTATGTGCAAAATTCCGAAGTGTTAAAAACAAAAGGGCTTTATAAATATATTGATGCATTATGCAGCTCTGCTAGGATCGTACAAGGTAGCGATCCTGAATCTTCGGCTAACCCTGTAACTGTATCTAAATAAACACTAATTCAAATGAGATACACACAGTTACGACCTTTTATTATTTCAACTGGATAATGGCTACTGTAATTAATTAAATATCATTATAAAATACTCAATAGTTCCTACATCACAATAAGTGTGCGCATTAGATTTCATTGGTTCTTTATTTTATTTCAAAAAGGTGATATACTCTTAACTAAACGACGTTTTTTTGTTCTCGACAATCACGCGAACGAAGTCGCGGGCACAGCTAGTAAATAATATTTGCTTACAGGCTTACATAAATTGTGTTTATAAGAACACATTTTTTATATTAACCGTAGAGTTTTAAAACTCTTCTGTAAATAGATTGGTTGTGGAATTTGAAACCGGAATGTTTAACCAAAAACCCCTTCTATTCTCAGGCATCAGAGGTACAAGTTTCTGTATAATCTCTGCTTTACGATCTGCAGTGATTCCTCGTGGAATATTTTTAGACTTAACCTCTGGGAACTTTTGGGTCTTTAAAATTTTAGCCTGTAAGAAGTCCAATGATTGAAACATCTCATTATGACCCGTTTTATACTTAAGCACGAATTGACCCCTTTCAACTTTAACTACCATTATATCCTTGAGGTAAACCCTGTCTTCCATGTTTCTCAGTTTATATTGCGACGATAAGTCGTCATATATATAAAAGTCCGAAACATCCAATGATTTGACAATACATTTGCGATTATTTGCCATTTTTACTCTTTGGACATAATCATCAAAATCGTACACTTTATTTTTACATAACATTTTCTCAACCTGATGATGAAAATGGTCAGCTGACATGAAGGTATGCCCTGGTTCGAAATATCGTATCTCGATTGTATTCGCAGATATTAAAGAACTATTAATAATATTTACTAAAAACGACATCAATGCCCAATTTTTATTTTGGGATGCACAATTATCAGCCCACAAAATAACATTTTCGGCATCTCGTTTGTGAAATAAAAAAGCCCTAAATGTTGAAATTATGTCATGTTGATGGCGACCTGATATAGACTTATTCCAAACAACTGCGAATGGCATTTCATCTTTGGATGTTTTTCCCAAAGGCACGAAACTTTCATTAAAAGCAATTATTCTGGGGCAGAAAATTGCGGCTTTATATTGGTCTAATCTTGGCAACATGATCACTTTTTGTAAATCTACGGAATAACGAATAGTAGTTTTGTCAACAATAGCATTATCTACATCTTCTTTATATTTTATTCGGCTTTCTGTATATCTTAGTTTATGAGCATTATACTTGTTACAAACATCACAGGTAGTTTCAGGATTTTTATTATGTTCTGGGCTATGTAGTTTAAATATTGCACATAATTCACATTCTTCGTTTCCTAGATGTGTAAAAGATATGTTTAACTCATTTTTTACTACTGTGCGGTAAGTTTCTAGAGATACTTTCAAATTGGGAAACTTTTCGCAAAAGTTTTTGTACATTATTGGCACATTAATATCACTAGGCAGATACAGTTTATTAGGAGCATGCTCTCTTCGGTAGTGGGAAATTGCAGGATTATAGCTTAAAATATGACTTTTTATAATATTTCTGTCTATTTTATTGGCTCTTTCATAGACACCCCTGCGATCTTTTTGCTGATCGACGGGTCTTTTTAGGGCAGCAAGAACTCGCTGATCGTTTTTTGGGTTATACCCCAAAGTTGTTAGAAAGAATGGTTTGCAAACTTCTAATTTAATATCATCTGGATTTGTTAGAAAATATGCATATGTTAGTTTCCTTTTCGGTATTTCCCTACTTGTTTGTTTTCTTCTTTCAACAGCTTTCATTTCAACCATACCCTTAATAAATATACCCTGTGATTTTTTGCTCAGTTTACTGTAATAATTGTTAATTACCTTTCTTTGGTCTTCGTTAATGTTCGTCGAACATTTTCGTCTACAATTTTCCGTGCATGCCGTTTTAAGTGATAGCTTTTCAATTAGTAATTGCTTTTTAATCTTATTTCTTTTTGTTAATGGCTCTACAAACACTTGTCTTTTTCGTGGTAAACCAGACTTAGTTAATCCTTTTCCTTCTTGTACGGGATTGTTAATTAGATTTATTTGTTCCGAATTATTCAAACTATTATTAACATTATTTACTACACTCTCACAATTAACTTGAGTTGAATTATGTTCTAGCAAAGATCCGTTAATATTAATGCCAGAGTCATTGGTTTCAATTGCTGTAGTATCTTCTTCTGGAATAAATGTTCTAACACGAGAGATCAGTGAATCTTCGCAATCAGTGTCGGTTGTATCAGAAGCAGGTATATAATCTTTGTCCTTAACACTATCATCAGAATCTTCGAATAAGCTTTGAGAATTATTAATTTGTGAATTTTCGTTTTCTTCATCCGAACTTGTTAGAGTTTCATTACATTTGAGCAAATCTTCATCAAAAGGCTTTTTCTCAAAAAGCAACCTATCAAAGTCAGTCATATAATTTGCCATTACAGCACTACGTGAATTTCTGTATTCATTATCAAAATCAAATATTTTTGGATGATCATTAAAATTTACATACCGCAACCACATTGTGTTAATGTCAGTAACTACATGTTGCTCATCCATGTCGGTAACTACACGTTGTTCATTCACTTCGGTAACTACACGTTGTTCATTCACGTCGGTAACTACACGTTGTTCATTCACGTCGGTAACTACACGTTGTTCATTCATGTCGGTAGGTTTTGAGGCTGCTTTTCTAGCCAAAGCCAGAATTCGGTCACTTCTGGACGTCATTTTGTCTGGAAAACAAATTAAAATGCTACTTGCAAGCAACACATTCACACAAACAAGCTAAGGCAACAGGCTTAGTATTCCAATATATTTGAGGCGATGTTAAAAAATGAAACACAAGTTCGGAAAACTAGAAAAGATTTTGTAAAACCAGCTTATACTCTATTCGCGTTAAGATTAGATATTTAAAGAAACCTTTTTTACTGTCTGTTCAACCGATTTTAACTTCTATTCCGTTTGCATATGGATGACATTAAAAGCAAAAAAGTCGTTGAAAAACTAAGTATTCACTGCAGCTGCCGCCATATGACACTCCATTAACGTAATTAAACTCAAAATCATCTTTTTTTTTTTAAAAAAAAAACGTTGCCCCACACTAGGAATTTCTTCCTGTATCGTGGGTGCGTTTACAAACATATAAACTCACATACACAACACCCAGAGCCGGAACAACTATCTGTAGGTCATACAAATATTTGTTCCGTGCGGGAATCGAACTCGCGACACGGCGCGCAGCAGTCAATCGCTCAACCACTTCGCCAACCGTGCGCCCCGATTGAAAGGACAGTAAAAAAGGTTTTCTTAAATGTCTAATGTTATTTTGAACAGAGCATAGACATAGTAATTTTACACACGTAGGTATATATTTCGTGTTTAATATAAGAATATTAAGTAATTCATTGTAATTTGTATATTATGGATATGTAGGTAGGTACAACGATTACGACAACAATTTTCGAATTAGATAAGATAAATTAATGTAAAATTAGTACTAAACTTAATATTTTAACCTGTAAAAATATTAAGTGTTGTGTGTAGCTCTAGACCCGAATGCAAAAGCTAGGAAAGTACGTATACTCACGAGTGATTTTGGCGCCAATTTTATTCTCCGACGCACGTCAGCCTTGTTTGTTGCGTGGAACGCGACTGCTTTACGCACTTGCCCCTCCCCGCACTACCCATTCGGACCCTAAGCACCTTAGAATATTTGCAGTAAGTAACGTGTTTACCTTATTTGTTTCAGTCAAGTCTACGCATAAGATGTAATATTCCTAAACATAATTACAGTAGTGAATCTTGCTGTTATTACGTCTACACATATATATTTTTTTTAATTCGCTGACTTATCATATACACAGTAAGTTTTACTTACTGTACTTATGGTAAGATAATAGAATAATACATTGCGAAACTTTTAAGCATTAATATAGTATATACTCTTACTGTAGAATTGTTAAGGTTGAGTATACTAACGTTTATTCCCAACACTTAATATAACTATAGCAAATTGTACTTACTGTTAATATTTTTCAGTGATACTTGATGAAAAATACTCATAACTTAAAAATAATAAGAGCAAAATAACTTACTGTACCAATACCTAGGAAATAGTTTTAACTTTGTGAAAAAATCAACAGTATGTGCCCATACTGCAATCATAATAAGTATGCCTTGGCGCCAAACGCGTCTTACTGTAATTATGCTCAAGCTTATTTGATTATATAAACCACATTTTCAAATTTTAAGTATACAGAAATTTTAGGCCCTATCTCTACATTCCGAATATATACTTAACTCAATATCGACCAAAATGTGACTTACTGTAATTATCATAAGCGCGGCAGAACTATATCATGGCGTTACCACTAATCATGAAATAATTAACCATTTAGGGCACAGAGTATTAAACCGACAGACGAGTATCTTTATCTAAACATACGGCTACCCTTAATTACATCTATTCGTAGTGAGTAAAATATATTACATATTACTATTAAGTCATGTATTTTTTTCAATAGTATTTCTTCCTACAATGGTATAGTTCCCACGGTAACATTCGCCCACGATGGCCCACCTACATACAAATCTTACTAACTTCAATGAATCGTTTATCCTTTGTCCTTTTCTACACTTGAAACTTGAAACAGCAAAGCTAACATTATGGAGCTTTTTTGTGAATATATTTTTATAAATTCAATAATAAGAATTTCCGTTAAAAAAATATATAATTTTGTACTTTTTGGTCTTTGGGAAATTGTGAAATCACTCAGTTTTAAGCGATAACTTAGTCTACCGTGATCCAACAAAATATGTTCTCTTTCCGGTTTTAACCCTTGCTTCAAAATGTTCCTACTATTAGTTTCAGCCAATGAATTATGATCCAAGTTTTGAAGGTATTAACGGAAGTGTTGTATGCACACGAAAACTAACCTTCGTCCTCTCCTCTAATTGCTGTGCCCAACAGGGTCCACAATGCTGTAACATAATTACATACTTACCATCTAAGAAAACCATTGTGGAACGCAATAAATCTATTGAGTATTGAGTATTAAAAGGAATAAACCTCTTAAAATAAACCGCAACCTCCAGATCGAGAAGCTAGTCACCTACCCACTCGGCCATGGATGTCGTGTATGTGATAATGTTGTTTCAAGCCGACACATCTTACATGTATGTCGCTCCATATTCCTGGGAACATCCGCCACCGTGCGTACGTATCCAGCCCCAAGGCTTTCGTGGGGCTGTAATAGTCCACGTTTGTACTTCAATTGTAGAGGTACACCAGTAATGCGATGTATGGGAAACTATGATGCCATAATTGTGGTGTGGTTTATGCTATTTGCCGGCTTATGTGTGTTTTCGTAATGGCCAGCTTTAGCTATGATGGCTCCAGTTGGTTTTTGTAGTGTACGAGTTGTTTGAATGTACGTTTTTGATCATTTAGTTTTTTTTATCCAACAAAATGTTGAAAGTGGCTGCAGAATAATTAATTTTGTACCTATGGCTTCCTCTTTTTTGTATTTATAGCCGTGAGTTCTGTTTTATTCACATTATGTATTTTTCCATTTAGATACTTATTCTAGGTTTTTTTATTAAATGGAATCATACAGATAAACATCGTAATCTATTTCACCCAATTAATACGAATGAATTTAAATTGCTCTGCACTAATAAAATATAACAGGTTTACATATTAAGTATTCAATAATAATATAACAATATGTCTTGCTGGGATTTTAAAAACGATTGCATAAAATAGGAATTTGATATCAGCACCCTTAAAATAAAAATATTGAATCCAATAACCTCATTAAAATGACATATTTACGATCAAAACATTGAAAAAAGTAATCTGACCTAAATATTAAAAATGGGTGATCATTGGAAGTCATTAAAAAAACAAAAAGGATTTTGTATCAACCTCTTTGCTACTTCGATTGAAAACAAAAAAGTTGAATCCCGCAGCGCGTGTTAGCGATGCCATTCGAAATATAAAATATCAATTTTTAATATAATAAAATATTAGATGGCTCCCATCCCATATTGTACTGGAAAACATAAATTGAAATAAAACTGTCAAAAACTGCCGCCAAGATAATAATCGCTATAAACTTAATAACATTGCGACGAAGCCTTCTTGTAAACGGCATGAAAAAAAGAAATTTATCGACGATTCAAAATTAGTGTAGCGTAGCATGAAGGTCCGATTTCATATCTATATCTTTTGAGGATGATTAATGTTGCTATCTATACTTTATCGTTTTTATTTTAGCGCTGGATCAACATTTGCTAAATAATTATACACATTCTCAATACCAAATTTTGAATATAAAATCAGTTTGTAAGACTATTCCTTAGTTTCAAAGTTCTTTCTGTTTTTGATTTAAGTTAGCTACGAGTATAATTTTATTAGTAAAGGTTCATGTTCGTAGCTGTATGCTAATAAATAAAGAATAAATAAAGGAAAGAAAAATTTCGACACAGGCGGGAATCGAACCCGCGACCTCGGGTATACGCCCCGACGCTCTGCCAACTGAGCCACCGTGTCAATTGGCTGCCAGTGCGAAATTCTTCTATCCTTTATTTCTTTTACACGTTTTAGTAGTGTTTGCGTTTCCTACCTCCGAATATTAACTAATTCGGAAGGCCACTTGTCTACCTTTTCAGATAGAATGCAAATGTTGAAAACGCCTAACTATCACATGTGATACCGTATACCCGAGGTCGCGGGTTCGATTCCCGCCTGTGTCGAAATTTTTCTTTCCTTTATTTATTCTTTATTTATTAGTAATAATCCCCACATGAGGTTTTCATGAACAAAAAGATTTAAATTAGCTGTATGCTAGTTAAACAGAATTTCATGACTTAATGTTTTGCTAGTGAGTTTGAAATATGTTTTAACTAAACTTAAATGCACTGTTACTGGTTTTATTGATGGTTTTCTAACAATATCAAGTAACACAAACTACTACAGGTATTCGAACATCAATTCTTATATACATGTTTTTTAGGTATCAATTTGTTATAAAATCATCAAACCAGGTTTTTATTGAACTATTATCGATTATTTGTTGGCTTCCTAAAATATATTTAGCGCGAAGATTTACTGCTTGACCCGACTGTCTAACATGTCAAGCCTTGCAAACGATCATTTGTCTTTTCAATCCTAAAAAATGAATAAAATCCAAGGTTACCGATATGAGGTAATCGTAAATTGAGAATTTAACCGAATCTTTTGATTTTATTTGAAATCTTAAAGCGATTTAAACAAAAAAGTAAGAACATTAATCTCGTTTCTTGAAACGTATGGAATAAATAAGTTTGACATTTAAGACAATTATTCAAACCGAACGGGGTGAAAAGGCTACTCGTGACTGACTGCCCCCTAAAATATTGTAATCCTTGAATATTGAACAAAGTATCCGATTTTATCACGATTTTGCTAATGCATTATGAGTTTACTATCAATTATTTATTTTAAATATTCGTAATACACTCGCATTGCGTCTTTTTGTTTTTTTTAGTGTCTTTGTTTTTATACTTGACTTTAAATCAAAATAATGATGACTAAGTTTTAACTAAGTTTAACTATAAACTTAAGAATACTCTATTTTGTTTTTAGTAGTTGACGAGATATGAGAAAGAAGCTATAGAGGTTTGTCAGGATCGTACAAAGTGACGATCGATAGTCTCTGCCTACCCAATGGGAACTAACGGCGTTCGTATGTATGTATGTCAAATCATCTTGCTGTATTACTTTTAATGATTGGATATAATGCTAATCCGTCAATGTTGAACAAATGGCAGGAAGATGGTGGCATATAAGACATTTAACTGTCTTTATTTGAGTTTTTAAAACAGTTTATCTTCTCGTTATTCACTACTTTAGATTTATTGTTTTTAATTAGATCTATAACAATAAATAAATTCGGTACAATCAAACATTATGATTCTAATTCCACCTTTATACGAATATAAAAATATGGCACCGATAATTTGAAACCTAAGTTTAGCTTCAGCAATTTCTATAGGTGTAACGATGAGAACTGCTTATTCCACGCCCTATAACAACTACATGTGTTAGTATATCAAAACATGGATTTAATCTATTCATAAAGTTAAAATATCGCGGTTTCGTCGACGGACATGCTGTGAAGCGAATAAATTAGTAACATTATTTGAACCTGACTCGAGATTTTATCTGTCAATGTTTTACGACCGGATCCGGGACAGATCTACAAGTTTAGTGCGCTATGCTGTACTGAAATGAGGGGTTTATACTTACTATTTATATATTTTTATGGTAATTCTAAGAACTACTTAATATATTTTATTTAATACTTAGTGTTTATTGATATGAGTTTAAATTGTCAGTGGAAAAGTTCAAATTATATAATCGTAAAAACGCTATTCACTTTCCTATGAACTTGCTTGCCAAAAAAGGTAACCATAGTTTCGGAATCAATTAATTTTAAGTCACTTTTTGAAGCAGAGTCTAGGAAAATTACTAAAGATCGATTTTTATGTTGTGCATTTGAGAAGCGAAACGTTCAACATAATGAAAAGCCAATATTCTAGTTCATGTATGAATTTAATCATATTTGTTAAAATCGCTTCAATCGTGTTTGCCTCAATTGCGCCTTTATGCATGAAGAAGGATCAAAAGCATTAATCAGATGCTGTCAACTATTGGCCAACTAAACTGATTGGTCAATTTCACGACACCGTTCGTTGGGCCATTAGTCCAACCAATAAGTTCGAATGTCAAAACTGTAATTTGGTTAACTGGCATTTAAGCAATTGCCGCCCAGATTAACAAGATGCCTCTAAAACCTAATAAACTCTGGAATCTCGTTTAAAAAAGCATTAATGTTGTTACATGAGCAGTACAATTACTTGACTCTTGTTCTATTCGATGCAACTCGTAAAAATGCTTGTTGAAGCTTCAAGAAGCTTAGCCATTAAACATTATTTTGATCAGACGAGCCGCCATAACCATTAACACTAAATAATGCTATTCATCACTTTACTTTTGTAGCGGGTTACCATTCTTGGACCCATTTATTGTTACCTAGTTTAGTTTTTATTGTAGCATATTAGAAGATTGGCATATTGCCTTACAAAGGGTATCCTTTGCATAATTAGTAGATACCCACGGCTAGGTGGGGTAGTGTTATTCTAAGCTGAAACTAAACGGTTCACACTTACCGTACCATTTAAATAGAAAAATAAATTAATTTACACAATTTAAATAAACATATAGCAGAAGTTTTGTTTTACATAGTGTTTAATACATTTTTCCATTTATTTAATTTTCTTCGTTGATGGATAAAAAGAACGCTACTTTTATTACAATTATCCTATAAGTAAATTATAAGTATGATATTTGTGGTGATAAATCGGGAAATCGTTTTTTTAGATAGTATTTTCAACTAGTGATATAATGTGTTTAAAATAGTATGATTTTATATAGGAATTTCATCGTCAATTCATATTTGTTACAATCCAGTTTTTGTATTCATTTTATGTGCTCGTAATAATTTAATCACTTGTAATATAATTCAATACAAAATCATTTAGGAATTTACACTATATCACAATACAAAAACATTTAGGAATTCACACTATTAAAATAAATTGTGCCATTAACTATTGCATATAAATTTCCATATTTTTTTATTTTACAATCTTACAAGGTAGTTTTTTTTAATAAAATTATATTTATGTATCAAGCAAAAAGAGTTGGCAACTTTAACAGATTTACCGAGTTTTATATGAAAGTTACACCTCGCTATACACATTAACAATAATAATAATTTGAAGATGAAATAATTTAATGTTTATGTTAATTACATTCTACACTGCAACACGGACTATTTACCGAAACCCACGCTATATTTCTGTCTCACTCACTTCCAGTACAAATAACAAAGACGAATATAGAACCTTACGAATTTCAACATTAATCAGTTCTCTCGAAGTCGTTATTATTAATCTTATGTCAAATTATCCTGCAAATTATTATCGTGTAGACCTTATAACTTGGAATTATTGGTGATGAGCAGATCTTAAGACGTATTTCAATGGACAGGTTTACTTGTACGTCGTGACATTAGTGGTTGATGTATTTTGTTTTATGTGTGTCGGTATCCTTGGAAGGTGTTGGGTGAAAAATATATGTTTTAATACCTACCTCTCAGACTTTAACAGACTACTCCATATTTTATATCAGGGAACATACATATATACATACATATGCTCACGGCTATAAATCCCTAGAAGGGGTAGCCAGAGCTAAGGAACTAGAAGTTCCTCAGCCACTTTTGGAAAGATGAGTGGGGAAAAGATGGCAAAATAAAGGTTGTTGGTGATGGGTCTCCAACCGCATCGCCCAAAAATCCCTTGAAAGCCCATTGGGGTTAGTCGCCTCTTACGTACACCCACCGGCAGAAATGGGGTAGTGTTATTCTAAGCCGACACTACACAGCACAGTAGTACATTTACACTGTCACATGACTAAGTATAACTCAGCTTTGTTGGTTTCCTCACGATGTCTTCCCTCACCGTTTGCAACTACGATAAATTAACCACACATATGTCTTTAGAAAAGATAAATTGGTGTAGGCCCGACCCGGGATTAGAATCCTCAACGTCTGCCTGCACCCTCATGTTCTACCCACTGAGCTACCTCGCTTTAGGATGTACTCCATGAATATATGTGTTCTATATCGTTCTCAATTTAACCTAAAAGGCCTGTTTAACACTAACTTATCAATTTACAGGTAATTGAATGACGTCTCGGAAGTTGTATCGAAACAAGGCGGCGTGAAAGGTTGGAGTCATCGCGTAACCTTAACTTGTATTTAGCTGTAAGGCACTTTCTACACTAACAACATACATACACACATATATTCACGGCTATAAATCCCTAAAAAGGGTAGCCAGAGCTAAGGAATTAGAAATACCTCAGCCACTTTTGGAAGTTAAGTGGGGAAAAGTTGGTAAAATAAAGGTTGTTGGTGATGGGTCTTCAACCACATCACCCAAAAATCCCTTACAAGTCCCAATACCGTTACACGTCGTTACACTAACAACTATATTTTAAAATATTAGTGGACATAGTACATACATACATATACTCACGCTGTTCAAATTGGGATAGGCAGAGACTATCAATCGCTATGTATGGTCCTGGCAAACCTCTCGAACTTCGTTTACATTCATCAATCTTTTCATACATGCTCTGTTAGTCTTTGCAATTGTGACGCCAGCCTATACAAGCACGTTCTCTATTTAATTTAAATGTTTCCTTCGTGGTCCTCCATAGTTCAACAAGCAATTAACTATAATCAGCATTATATCAGCATAATTATGACCACTGCTGAGCATGGGCTTCCCTCAAAAATTCCACAACGCAAGGTCATTCAACTTGCAATCACTTTTTCCCATCCTTCCTCAGAGCCCATATATTTCCCCACCGAAGGGGAATGAGCCTACCCCAAATATGATGGTTTGAGCACTGGGCTAATGCGAGTTGACTAATGAGGAAGGATTATCACCGTGATATTATTAGTATACATATAGCTTGATGAGCCCTTCGAAGCATTGAGTCATATTATTTTTTGGATAATCAGATGATTCAAGTCTGAAATATTCTCCCAAATTAGTTTCAGAATGTCAAGTTAAACTTGTCAATTACCCCATCGGAGATCAAACCCAAGACCTCTGTATTTGAAGCCAGGCACTGTATTGGTAGACCACGGAGGCACTTAGGAGGCTTTCTAAAGGCCATAACTTAAATTAAACTACTATCATAATTTTATTATATTAAGCCAATTTACAAGGCATGATAATTCAATTTGTGGTGCATGTATTTGATGCTAAGTAGACACAATAGAGGGTGTTTTAAAAAAACAATATGAACAAAGCCTTACAATAACATATTGCAGAAGTATGTTTCGTTAATTTGATCTTTATATCAAAGGGATTAGGTTTAAAATACATCCTAATTTTGTTATTATGCCGTAGAAAGTTAGACAGTTTAACCTTAGAACTTTAGACTTCTGCTAAATGTGAATTTAGCATACCGGGAGGATCTAATTTTGGTGCAGTTACTATGGTTAAACTAGTAGTAGGTTTTCATGGTTTTGCCTGTATGGTTTTGCTCGGACTTCTATTAGTTATACATTAACTATTTTTAATATATACTACCGAACACAAAATTATGATATATCTAAACTAGAATCACATTTTAAACGCCATATTGTACGATCCTGACAA
Source organism: Bedellia somnulentella (assembly GCA_963576735.1). NCBI lineage: Eukaryota > Metazoa > Arthropoda > Insecta > Lepidoptera > Bedelliidae > Bedellia > Bedellia somnulentella. The sequence continues at coordinate 3,203,520 of OY755183.1, forward strand.
AACGCACCTGTTATCTCTACTTTTATCGTTACTCAAAACACGCCCTCCACTGTCCTAGCCCAAACTCCAGCCTTTGTCAAAAAAAAAAATCTGTTCTCTTTTCTTATGTACTCTGTATATTAAAATCTGAAATTATTCAAACGTTCACTACTTCCAATATTTCACGCCAAACCAAATCCTCTAACAACTAAAACTTAGCTCAAGTATTATAATGTGTACTTGTACTCCACAATGACTTGAGCCTTGGCACACATTGCCATCATCAGCCGTAACCTTGGAAACCAAATAGCTTGTCATCAATATCGTTGCAAAATGTCAAAAAAAATCTAATTCACGTAAAGATGTCTTGCTTAAGCTAATCAGTAACCGCGGGTCAATTTATGTGATTACTCGAATAGGTGAACTGTACATAGTTTTATACAGGTGGTTTCTTAATTTTGTATTCGTGTTGACTTGTATGTAACTTATACGTGAGCAGATATACAGTTTCTGGATATAATCTAATACATACATGTATATACTCCATTATTTCCCATTGGGATAGGCAGAGACTATTGACCGCCACTTTGTACGATCCTGGCAAACCTCTCTGGCTTCGCTTACATTCATCAATATTTTCATACATGCTCTTTTATTCTTCATACTTCGGACACCTGCCTTTTTGAGCACACTCTCTCTGGTCCAGGTGTGTGCTACGTGGTCGTCCTCTACTCATATTGGCTCTAAAAATCTCTTTTACCAATTTACTGTCATCCATCCTCTCAGCAATAGAATCTAATAAATGCATATAATCGCTTTTATTCACCTGTATGGCTCAGCTATTCAGGAATTTTCGTACATTCAAAGTTTATCAAAAATACTTAGCGTTAAAATTCTAAGGCACGAGTGTAGTTAGCTACATAATATTTTATTTTATTGAGCATTGATGTTAAAAGCATATAAATAATTGTAAAATTTACTAAAATGCATCAGATCATAAGCTACCTTGTTTAGTAATTGCACGATAAGTTTGATTGATCCATATAAGTTAGTGGATTGATTGATTGTTGATTGATTGATTGATGGATTAGGTTGACTGTTGAATAAATTCGCTTGGATTTAATATAAATCTTTCAATATCTTACTAATTCGCGAGATAATTTTATACCTTGAAAATCTCGTTTCATAATAAACTGTGACTACCATGCTTAATATAGCTGTAAAATATGTTCCTTAATTTAATCTTTTTACCTTTAAAGACATTAAATCATGCTATTTAAAAAAACTTAAGAAAAACACCCGGGAAAAAATCTAGTCTTAGTTTTAAAACCTGTAGATTCATCTTTTAAGAACCATATATGGTCAGCCTGTATATAAAATCGCATTTGTCACGCTGACTGCTCGAGGAAATGTTGCAAACAAACGGACGGACAAAACGACCTTCCGTTCAGATGCTCTATGTGTATAATCTTGTGTCTTGAAGGTCCGTGCGAGGTTGTAGGTTCGATGCACTGTGGATATCCGTTGTTATGTGTTCCACTTTTTATGCTTAGTTGTGAATTATACAACTGGCATATAAATACATGGTTTTATATATATGACACTTACTAGTCAAAAGCGTAAGAGAGATACCAAAGAGTATATTAACATTTCTTATTTATTAGATGAGGTCCCTTATACACCGATTTTCTTATTTTATTTGAAATATATCAATATCTTACTAAACTGATACTAAAACCTGTATAATCTCACAAATAAAAACCCTATAAATTCTTATCCAACCCCAATAAATATACCAGTTTACCGCACAAATTGCTCAAGTGCCGATAACTTAGAAAGAAAAATAGTTTAAAATTCATACGAATCTGGATCAGAAGGAGCCGCTGCACCATAGATCTTTGATCAATAGCTCCATGTTGATGGATCAATATGTATGAACGCGCGCGCGCATTCACTTGTCAACTTTATAGCATTGTAGGCTCTTGAGGCTTTGAAAGTATGAACATGTACTTCCTACTACGGTGTTAGCGTTGACATATGGTTTTGCCACGAACATAAAGTCTGGGTGCGCCTATCGGGCTTTCAGCTCGGAAATTGTTTCCCACAGCTGGCATCCTTACATTTCTACATGCCACTTCACGCTATAATTATGGGAAGGGATAGCATATGTGTCTAGTAGTATATTTTTTTTTCTTTTTTCATACATAAACATATACTCACGGATATAAATCCCTAGAAGGGGTGGCCAGAACTAAGGAATTAGAAATTCCTCAGTCATTTTTGGAAAGTTGTGTGGGGTAAATAAAGGTTGTCGGTGATGGGTCTCCAACCTCATCCCCCAAAAATCCCTTAAAAGCCCCCTATACCGTTAGTCGCCTCTTACGTACACCCACCGGAAGAAATGGGGTAGTGCTATTCTAAGCCGACACTACACAGCATAATAGCATTTAAGATATACATAAAGTGCAGCTTAGTTATACAAATTACTATGTAGGTTACTTCACAATTATTATCCTACATGGGATAAATTAAAGTTTAAAGATTTAACAAGTAGACTCATATATAATATACGTTATCATGTTGTATTGTACCTAAAGAACCGAAGAATGATACAAATAACATAAATATTAGCACAGTCTACATGACAGAGTTGGCGCTAAATTACATTATACTCTAGAGTTTAATTAATATGTACAACACAGATAACGGTCAGTTTACTATATGTATCAATTGCACGTGTGTGCGTGTCATATCCGCGTGTGATTGGTCGGTTACGATATTGATCCCGCCTTGTCACATTGAAATGATGTCATCTTACATTTTGTATGTAACTGAGCTCAATACATTATTATTGTCAGTACAGTATCTCATTACAGATTTGTATTTGTAACATCTCTATTAATTATATGTTTAGTCAGTGTTGTCGTTAAGTTTTAATTAAACAATGTCGTGTACACCTTTAAGGGTTTTCACAACTAAATTTTTATTAATGTAAAATTAACAACTATTATGTCTGTTGTGTTAACTGCCGGTGTGCCTAATTTAAATAAATAAATAAATAATAGATAGTTGAGTGTCAGCATAGAATAGCAGTTCTTCAGACCCATGTTCCTTGAAATGGGGGTCATTTGGGATCTAGGGCAATATCATTATTACGTCGTTTTGATATCTTATATTAATATTTACCTACTTCCCGAAAATTTTTCGCCGATTTAGGTTATCTACAACTCTGGTAGCATACCATATGTCTCAATATTCACCCTTTAAGTTTCCTCTTCAGACTCGATCTCGGAACTTCAAAATACATACATATACTCACGGCTATAAATCCCTAGAAGGGGTAGCCAGAGCTAACGAATTAGAAATTCCTCAGCCACTTTTGGAAGTTGCGTGGGGAAAAGATGGTAAAATAAAGGTTGTTGGTTATGGGTCTCCAACCGCATCGCCCAAAAATCCCTTAAAAAGCCCCAATACCGTTAGTCGCCTCTTACGTACACCCACCGGAAGAAAAGGGGTAGTGCTATTCTAAGCCGACACTACACAGCAAAAACTTCTTCAAAATAATAAGCTTAATATATGTATATAACCTTACCACCTCTAGAAAGTAGTCGTGAGAAGCCAAGAAAGATATTCTTTACCAATTCCTATTCATAAAATAAAAAAGGTAGGTCCAATAAAAGCAACCGTGATAGCCCAGTGGGTAGAACACTCGCTTTCCGTGCAAACGACTAGTGTTCAAATCCTGGGTCGGGGCCTACACCAATTTGTCTTTTCTAAAGACATATGTGTGGTTAATTTATCATGGTTGTTAACGGTGAGGGAAAACATCGTGAGGAAACCCACATGGCTGAGTTGTACTTAGTCATGTGACAGTGTATTCGTACAAAACGGCGATAGGCCTGCCCCCTATCACGTGAGTACACTGTCCATGCAAAACGTGGGTACTCTGAACACCAGGTGACAAAGTCACGTGATGTTCAGAAGTATTAGTACCTCTGCCAACCCCTTCGGGGATATTCGGCGTGAACGTTTATGTTATGTTATGTTATGTCCAATAAAAGTTGTGCAAAATTTTCTTTTCTGCGAATAGTTTTATTACTTTTTTGTTTTGGCGCTACACGAAAGTTGTTGAGTTGTCTAACGGAATAGAGTCGGCATGAATCAATAAACTAATAAAAAACTATCTTTTGAAGATGTAGACTATTTAGCGCTGGGATATATAATACGAGTTAGAAAATTGTATTTTATATGATAGACCGACCGTTAGTGCTTAAAGTTTGAATATCAGAGGTGAAATATTAAATACTCTTTAAAAATAAATAGTCCAAGTTCTTCACAGTAAGAACTTTATATAACTTGAAATACATATTAAAAAATACAGGATGCTTCTTGAGTTTTTTTTACACGTACTTGTTAGTAACAATAGGTATACGATGATATCAATACAAAACTGGTTTCAATTTAAAAGGTTGGTTCATAAATCCTTTTATTCAAATTTAATGTAAAATTGACACATTAAATAATATAGAAACCTCTGAAGTCATCAATATCTTTTGAACTTCCATTTGTCTGAACTTTATTGTTACTTTACAATCCTTTTTTGTAATAAATCAAAGTTGGTTTTACCTCATTAATGTACACTATACGAAATCGCTGTGGTAACTACTTCGTATTTTTCCACGTTATACAAAATAACTAGAGAATAGGAGGGTTGTAGTTTTTTGGTATATAAAATTGCAAACCTACTTATACTAATAAAGGTAGTAGCGATCGCTTTTTTGTACGATGCTTTAAAACCTTTCCTGCTTCATTACTACTACAAATAATTGTAAAGCTCTTGTTAACCCTTTCTTGTATAGTAGCGGTGACTTGACTAAGTATATGTAGATATAAAAAGAACTCAAATGATGGCTTCTCTACTTTTGCAATACTCTATTGCGAAAGCTCATTGATCGACTGAGCTTTTATGATCCCTTTGAACTTGCCGACGAGCTTTTTTCAATTTTTTTTACGGCAACCCGTCATTGTTACAGTATTTTAGTGCAAATAGTAAATGCGAAAAGTTGTGCAGTATTCAGTATGCAGCTTTTAAGTATGACATAATGACCGGTCTCTTTACTGTTTTAGGGAAACCTGGGTGGCACAATAAACTTTTATGTAGAGCTTTTTTAATTGTAATTGCTTCTATTGGTTCTATGTTTTTTCAAAGATGTTAAACGAAGAAATGGTATAGTTTAAGATTTAATTATAAAATTATCATCTTTTACACACATATATAAATGGCATGCTTATTAGCCAGAAGGATAGGCAGATATTGTACGGCTTACCACGATCCTCGCGCACATCTGTCTCTCACTCAAACCATATTCATCCAGCGTCTAATGAAACTCATTATGGATAGTTTATTTAATACTTAATTAATAAAGAAACTCATTAAAACAATAGTGTAAAAAACCCTAATAATATTGCCTACATTTAACTCACTTTCCACTACAGTTAAGCCATCACTCATATTTGCCTTAATAAAGCAAATGAATTGATACATCCGGCTCATCCCGAGTTATTGTTATAAGAAACAAGTGGATTATTATAAGATTAGTAACGGTTTTGCATTAAAAGATCGTCTATGGGTCGGAACTGCGCCAGTGACACCGAGGTCATGCTTATCTTTGGAGCCGATTTGAGTGACTCGGCAGTTCTAAGGTTAAGGCGATGGTTTGTACGTTTACTTAGTTTGTTCTCTGTTCTTTCAGTAACTTTTTCTTTTCTTAAATATAAAATATGAAAACGAACAAAAGACATACGAAAAAGCTTTCAGGTAAAATACGAAAAAAAATAATGAGTAGATCGAAAATTAAGAAAAGATATTCTGATATTAAACGTTTACCAGGTAAACAACATTAATTATATCCTTACTCGCCTCATTTGCTACCCACGAAAAGAAGTGAGTTTGTATTATTCTAAGGCGACTCTAGACAGTAATATTAATCCATAATATCTACTTAACCCAATGGTATAATAAATTAAATTCATTTAATAAAAAAAAACTTACTTTACTAACACTAATGTGAGTCTTTGTTACTTGAATAAACATTTCAATTATAATATTAGTATTAAAATGGTAATTGTGAGGAAACCCACATGGCTGAGTTGTACTTAGTACGTAAAACGGCGATAGGCCTGCCCCAAACACGTGAATGCTCTGTTCAAGCAAAATCTGGGCACTCTGAACAGCAGGCAACTAGAATGACACGCAATGTTCAGAAGTATTAGTACCTCATCCGTACCTCCGAGGATATACGACGTGACCTATGTTCAACTTTTAAGTTTGTTTAATTATATTTTTTAATTCGCTTAAGTAAAAGATCCAAGCCTTAAATGCGTGTGAAGTATCGCCCACAACAAACAATAGCTTGATATTATAGACAAAAACCGAATGACAAGTGGGACCGTTTTCTTATCTTAATACTAATACAATACATTATGGGCCAGTCATCATGTACTTCGACTTTATTATTTAGAAAGCATTGAACGAATTTCTTCAGTATATTCGATAGTCAGAGGTGATGACATATTCATAGGAATGTAATCGGCCTAACCTCTTTGCTTTTGACATGGCACGCTTTTTAAAAGATGGCTGCCATTTTGTAAAAAAAAGTAGGTGTTTTTTACTAGTAACGTTTAGGTTATAGATAACATTAAATATTTAGTTTGATAACAAATTTCAAAATCATTACCGTGTAAATAGTAGTGAAAAATGGCGTCATTAATTTAATACAGAGAAACTTAAATTGCATTTAAATATAAAGCAGAAACCGATGTGCGTACTTTAAACTGAATTCTTAATTAAATAAATCGCTAGCTAGTTTGAAAGCCAGCATTAATAAAACTTAGCAGATGGGGTAATGAGCCTAGGAAATTAATTATCCTACTTGTGTGGCCAATTTATGGTTAAAAGTCGGAATGTAACTATGGGAACGAGGTTGAAAAAAGTTGTCAAATCATTTGGTATAATATTGTTGCATTCATATTTTAAAATGCCAACTGTTGTGTTTATATTATTCAATTGTAATCGGAGTTCCCTCACTAAATAAAAATTTACTTAAAACTTGCATTATTTGAAAACCACATCATTTCAATTGAATACTGATCTAAATGACATGCTTCATTTAATGTGATTGATATCGATTGTATCATTTTTTTGTAAAAATATTGCCTTAGCTCTGCAATGCTAATAAAAATATTATTTCAACCAATTATTCGGTAAGTTAACTTTTGAAGAATATTTCGAGATAATACTTTCATTACATTTACAAATCGCTATTCGTTAGTCTGAGGTTAGTTGTTATAATGGTCTGAGCTAACGTTATTTCTACGTTAATCCTATTAGTATTAAGCATTGGCAGAAATCGTATTATCTGTGTGCTAATAGTCAAAATGATTATATTTAATGATTTGAGGTAAAACCAATGCTATGCGAAAGTGACCAATGACCTAAAGAGTATTTTTCAATGCGGTAAATAGGAAAAATAGTTTAAACACTCGTACATATTTAGTACAATAAATTATTTTTTAATATATAAATAAGAGAAAATAAATCAGTGAAGTTGGGTAATATAGTACATGTAGCTTCCAACTAAATAAAAAAATATATGTGCATGTTTGTAAAAAAACATGAATAATTCATTATATTATGCATCAGACAAGTTCAAATGCATAGCATTTCGGTTATTTTTCTATGTTTTATATTTCAACAATTCTTATAACTTAGGAAGATATCTAGTAAAAAATCTGGATATTGAATGATGCGGGTGAATTTTGTTAAAAAGCCCGTTGCCCAAAAGTTGACACGGGTTGCATAATTGTTGAAATATTTTGTCATAATAATTTATCATGGGCTGTCAAAATTGTGCATGTCATAGCACACTTTGTCGCGACGTCCCGGGGGTTAGTCGTTATAAAATATTTCGATTAGTTGTAATAAATCATCGCGGCCAAATTATCGATTAATCGATTACAATAAGAGTGTTGCCAGCTTAACTTTAGTGCAGTTTATAAAATATCTTATAATTGATAAAAGATAAATTGTTGTTTACAAAATGTATATGGCTTAAATAAACTCAATTTATAGAATCGCTTTGCAAAACTTTTTGTTAATATGTGTTGAAACTAGATATATCGATTTTAAAGAGAAGTCCCGTCTAATAGCCTTCTAGACATAAGATAAATTTATTCCTAATTAGAAACAATTTTACAAAAATAAAATAAAGTATTGCACATAAATTATATCAAGTCTTTTTTTGCGAGCTGGTAACATTTATCATTTAGTGACGCAACAGTTTTGAATTCGTTTTTACAAAATTATATCAGATTGAAATCGTGCAAAAAATCCGTATGAATTACAAATGGATGACATATGATCATAATTTGATATTGATCGATAGTTTCTTAGATCAAAACAGCTGTGTCACTCCTTTTTAGGTAAATTTGTTACTTCTATATGGATTACATTCTTGTTTTTTAAACCCTAAGCAACAGGCAGATGTTAGTTTCTTTGGCAAAAATTTAAAATGACAGCGTAGGACCGTTTAAAGCGAATTATGTATATATGCACGAAGACTACACCAACTAACAATCTAAGGTGTAGTTAAATTACTTTGAATTTTATCACATGAAAACAGTGCATTTTGCAATAGACTGTTATTACGGGATAGATAGTAAAACTGTCAGCTTAGAAATAGCTTCAGATTAGAAATTCCTAAGATATTTTTTAAGTTGATTGGGTAAAAAGACTTGAAAAACGTGGTGCGTATGATGATTATATAAAAAATAATTTATAATGAGTAAAAATAATAACAAACGTTGACAATGTACTACTTACGTACTTATAAACCACAGGAAAAAATAGAGTAGTTCTTTTACAAACCGATACAAGACATCTAATAATAATTCACTAAGTTTAACACCTCGATCAATCTGTAATTAGGTTCGAACAAAGCCCGTAATTCAGTAGCCAGTGCTGTAGGCGATTTCGGACATAATCGGATTAGATCGGTTAAATTATTATTGACTCGATTCTTGTTTTTTAATGAGCGTTTATATTATTTGGAATTATGTTTAGGGACTTTGAGATTTTATGCAATCCTTTTATAAGTTGTATTATAATTATTCTACTTTTTGCAAGATTTATAAAAATAATAACCCATCACGTAATTTTTGATCACGGAATCTTTAGTTGTAATCTTTTTTAAAAGGATATTTTTAGTAGCAGTACTTTTGATTAATTATTAATGACGCATTTTTTGTTTTTTTTATTTATACTGTAAATAAACTCAAATATATCATTTCATTACTAATTAATCGATAGAAATATCATACATCAGATAAATATCATATATCAGACTGGTCTGAACTGAAGCCTTCAGACTGAAGGTTAAAAATAAAAACAAAACAATATTTTTTTACAATACTGAGTCATGGACACAACATTGTTTGAGCCACCATGCAAAATCGTCTCTTATCTAATCTAAACCAATTTCACACCGCGCCAAAGTAAAGGCACATACACACGGTGCAGTATTAGACCGGGGTCACACGGACGGGTCGTTTCTCATCGCGATCCGTGGTAATCATCATAATATGGGTGGGGATACTGTACTCTGGAGGTCACCATGCCTTTAGAATGCGAGAGATATGTGGTTTTATATTATTTCATGTTTAGAACAGTTCGTTTGAGATATATTTCGCATTAAAGGCAAGAGTTTGTTGTAAGTAATCAGTTTCTATCGTCACATGATGAATCGTTCGAAACGTTCATTAAGATTGTTTTGTTGATTCTACAATACAATATTATTTTCAATATTTATATCATTGCTCATTCCAACTTTACGTAGAATTCATATTTCTTTTTTCTATGATGTACTAATATTCTAAAAACTGGTTGTATGTTGTTGACAAAAATAGGGTTCTATTTATCCTTATTCAATTATTTTAATATCTTCATCGAATGTGTTCTCGTTATATCGATATAGTGATCACATTGTTACTTCGTGGTTGCATAATTGACTGATACTGGTGTCTTGTGAAGGACACAGCACCTTCAAATACATTAGAGCATTTTTAATACAGGGTGAGACCATCCATTTGGATTAGTAAAGTGAAATATAAATTATTCATGAACAACTGATGACCAGGTTTTTATATTTGTTTAACTATGAATATACTTACTTACTTATACTCACGCCCATTATTCCCATTGGGGTAGGCAGAGACTATCGATCGCCACTTAGTACGATCTTGACAAACCTCTCTTGCTTCCCTTACATTCATTATTCTTCTCATACATGCTCTTTTATTCTTCTCACTTCGGACCCCCGCCTTTATAAGAACGTTTTCTATCTGGTCAAGAAACGTTTTACGAGGCCGTCCTTTACTAACAATCCCATCAACATTGGCTCTATATATATCTCTTTCGCTACTTTATTTTCATCCATCCTCTCTATCATCTAACTATGAATATTTATCTATTAAAGCGTCATTTTGTTACATTTTAGTGATGTTTTCAATTTGTTATACTTTTCTGGAATATTAGCTAATGTTTAGTGTGTGAGGAATTTCAGACTGAGATGTGATTGAAAAGATTTGATATACTATAAATTGCATGTGATCACTAAAGACCATCAATAATGTTATAGCGTCATTTCAAACATGATTTCTTCTCACTCATTTAATATTTTGCTTAAAAAAATTGTAACCTATGCACAAGAAAATTAATGATAGTTATGATAACTTGCACTGGGCTTACATTCAACTTTTTTCTTTACTAGTCAGACCAAAGACATAAAAGTCATTCGCGCAAAGCTTATGCAAGTTATTTAAATGAAGTTAAAACAACACCATGTGTAACATAAAGGTGTTAGCACACTTCGTGACTGTGCATTTGATGGACACCATTTTGATAGTGCGTCTCATTTGGCCGAGTGCAAACGAACGCGGAGTTTAATGTTATTTATGTTTTATTGCAATAATGGTTGTAATCATTACATATCATGTTATGTAGATGGGCTGCGTTTGATTACTTCATCTAATGAAATGTGAATTGCTTTACGAAGTCCTTGTTTTTTGCTTGATATTTTGTACTTCATATTTATTTATAGATACTAAAATATTGTATGTAAGCAAGTAGATCAGTCCCATTTTTGCTTTTATCTTTGCAATCACTGATTATTATTAGTATTTTAATGTCTGGACGTTTACGTCTTCGTCTACATGTACTTATTTATATTCACAATTTTATTAAAAACTTGTATTGTTTCTGTTTTTACAGATTATAATATATCGTTCATTATACAAAAAAATATGTCCCTTCTCTTTGAAATCAATTTCATAAGTTACAAAAAACATAATTACATCATAAATATAATCATAAATTACTTAGACTCAAGTTTTTATTATCAAATGGTTCTCACAATTCGTTATGATTCATGTAAAATATGCATGCATATCGATGCATGGCGAATTATCGCTCTATCAAAACGAAATCAAGAGCCGTGCGCCGGCAGAGGTACACTTCTTGAGAAAGATATTTTTTGAGCACCCTGTTTAATACGTGTTCTATTAAAGGTATAAAATAACAAATAAAACTTTGTTACGAGCGTTTTCATGCGTTTTTTTCAGTCATCTTGGCCATTTATTTTATTAATAATTTACATTTATCGATAATAAAATACCGTGGCGTGATTATTAATATGCGATATTAAAAAACTGTAAGTACCTACATTACGCGTAGCTATTAAACATTACAAACTGATAATAGTTTTAATTCTAAAACACGAAAAAACTCATTGAATAAATACTAGTAAATAAAATCGTAGCCTTACGATTGGATATGATTCAATTATAACATCATTCATTGAAATCGAAATAATATGTAATAGAATTTTGACATTTTCCCATAACCGCATGAGTAATAGTATAAAATGATGGAATGATAAACTGGCATGTGTATGCGCATGTCCGCACTAGTTTCTTAGTTCGATTCCCGCGCCATACCATTACACATTGGTCTCGCTCACTTATATAGTGCGCTGAGTTGTGAGAACTCTTTGCTATTAGACCTTCTTGCTGCGGTATCGTTGCAATTCGATAGTTGAACTCTGGATTATAAATTCTAGTCTATAGTTTATATTTTTTTTATTCTTGCTTCTAAAATTAATTAATTTAATGTGACAAATTACCCATCATCTTCCTTTTCATGTTAAGTCCTGCCGCAATATTATTATTTGCAAAAAAACAAAATATTATTTGAAATTAAGTTAAGGTTGCTACCCATTTTAGTATAAAAAGAGTAACCTCTCTTAAAGTTCGACCTGATTTAGCTTCATAAAGTCAAATACTACCAAACTGCATTACACATCTAAAAGAGGCATATTTTTACTCAAATCTGTTTTACTAAATGTCTTCTAAATCTGTTGTTTTACTAGTCTAATCTATTGTCCTTTATCCTTTAGACCTTACTAATATATATAGAATAAAAAAAAATACTCTTCAAAACTCGATTCATGATCCACATATTTCATAGTGCCGCGTCTATCTCGTATGAACTTTGACAGCTCCGGACAGTTCCACGTCAAAATATAACGCGCCATACTTGATTAGTATAAACGAACTATTAACTTGGAGAGGCCCGGGGCGGGATTTAAATGATTATGTTGACATTCCGTGAGCCGACCTCATTATAATTAAACTCATTTAAATGAGATTGAGAACGGACCTTTTATAAAAGAATGATTTCTTATTTTAAATTTAGATGCATGCAAGGCAATAAACGAAATGAATTTAAGTAGATTGATTACTTTAAGAAGTTTTAATAACGCATGTTGGTTTGTTGAGGTTTATGGTCTTTCTTTCATTCTAAATGTTCCAAATCATGTAAATTGTCGTTTCTATTTTTAACAAACTTTAAAAAGACTAGGGTTTAATCTACTGTATGATTTTTGTACAATTATTAATTATTATTGCAATTACTGAGAATAGATTAGATAGATTAATTATATTGTTTAAATATTTGTTAACGATAATTTTGGACAAGTTAGTGATGAAGTATTAAAATGTTTCAACCTGAAATTAATTTAAAAGATGAATTCAATCTTAAGTCATGCGTCTGTCATCACCTGTCAAAAAATACCAGAATGTCGGCCATACTTGTTACGTTCGGAAAAATTCGGCCCGGCCGAATGCACATGTTGCGAATTATCCATAATCGAGATTACTCGTGTACTCGCACGCATTTATCTTATATCTGTGAATCGATTCCGCTTGCCAAGTAAGTTAATTAAATCGTCACTTTTGAGACTGTGTGTTTTATTTTAGTAGTCATTTTGGGTTGTCACTTAAAGAGTTTGTTTTTTAATTGTAACACATAAATTATCAATTATCCTGTAAAAAAACGGAAAAAAACTCTTTAATACATCATTTTTGAACATCATTTGCTTCTTATTCTTAGACGTGAGGGTACAATATCGTATAACCTAAATTGTCATGTCTTAAAGTCATCAACTTAATGGTGTGATTTAATCGGGTAAAAATAACTAAATATAATATAATGTTGAAATAGCTAATTTAAATCAATATTGAACTGAATTTGATTATCGTTACGCTTATGAGTAATTTTATTTCATCAATATACTACAAAATTGAAAATTAAATTACAATATCCGAAAGAGGTCTCGCCAATATAACAGTACCATTTTATTGTTATCGCATAATAATTCAGTGATGCGTGTGAACTGAATAATTTGTGACATGGCGACAGGAATTTTGAAAGGACCCGCCTTTTTCGTTTATCTCCAAAAGCGATCTTTCTACAATTAGCATATTAATTTATATCGTGGGCGATCTTATTACAAAGCAAATGCCACAATTTTTGACAGGATTAAAATAATAAGATGTTATGAGATTGAAACGAGAAATCGGTTTCAATTTTATATCAAAGAATCGTTTAAGAGCGGCTCGTTAAAAGTGTGACATCAAGTGATTCGATTAATTTTATTCATATAATTAATTCGGCATGGTCTTTATATTGGTGACTAAACGGTTTGATATGAGATTGATTGCGTAGAGTTTATGGGATTGCTCCAGATAATTTTCTATTCTTTTACTTTTTACACAAAATTTACGATTTACGAGGTGTTTCTGTTAGGCATTTTTTTAAGAGCTATATATTTTATTAACGCTAATTACACAAGCTTCAATTAGATACACGCGGATTCTTTTATTCGCACCTTATTATATTTGATACGTATGCATAGTGAAGATAAACTACAATACATTATGACTAAAGTATTTGTTTCAATACACAAACTCTTAACTAAAGCATCTCCACGACCTGAGAAAGTAGAAATCATGGACACTTGAACCTACAAAAATAACCTTCTTTCAAAGCCGGACTCTACTAAAACTCCATAGTCACTTGTCATGTTGGAGTCTAGTTGGAAACAAAGCAGCAATTTGGCGGGAAATAATAATGTTTAGTGTTGTTCCGAATCTCGGCGTGTGAAACGGTCGGCTCTGTCATTTGACGCAGCCCGTCGATAGCTTCATACAATACTGGCGCTTGGGCACGCGGGTTCTGAACTCAACGATGTTCTAAGTTTTACGAAGCAAACTTTAGTGGAAATATTTTTTATTGATATTAAAAAAATATCAGATGATAATAGTTTTTTTTGTGAAGATAATAAAATATAACGTACAAAATATTCTATCTAAAATATATTTTTTTGTTTTATTACACGATGTTTTTTTTTAAATAAAGTATATCGTTTATTTTTTTTTTCCAAAACCGATTTCGGATTCTGTAAGTCTCAAAAAATGCCAAACATAAGTTACAATCATTACAACAAAGACCACTATTTTAATAAAAAAACTGTTCATAGATTTCGGTAAAATATATATTAACCTAACTCAACAGTTTTGCACCAATTGCCGTATCCATAGAATCGTGTCGAGCGCACATGCAGCCTCGGTACCAATCCGTCGTATCGTGGGAACCTAGGTATCGGCAGTGAGATGATTGTCGGACCCGAGGCGCGGGTGACAGGTCGGAAACCAGAGTCTCCCCGACACCTCCATTACTATTATGACATCATTTCGAAACACCTATTTGGCTTTCCGTTTTGGCGCGAAATATGGGGTTTTACTGTTTTGTGGTTTGAATTAAATCTGAGTTGGTTGGTTGTACTGAATTTTATGATGAGTTCTTGGTGTTTTAAAGGTAGACGAGAATGCCGAATTCCAAATTCATCTGACGTTTCATCAATACATAAAAAAATACAGCTCAAGTAAAGAAATACAATACTCATCGATACAATTTGTTCACTATTTCACTTAATAATAATATAAGATTAAAAACGTTGCCGTGTAGTGCCGGCTTAGAATGTCGCTACCCCTTTCTACCCACGGGTGTCGTAAGAGGCGACTAAGGGAATTGGGGCTTTTTATTGGATTTTTGGGCGATGCGGTTGGAGACCCATCACCAAAAACCTTTATTTTTACCATCTTTTCCCCACTCAACTTCCAAAAGTGGCTGAGGAATTTATAATTCCTTAGCTCTGGCTACCCCTTCTAGGGAAATATAGCCGTGAGTATATGTATGTATGTATGTATTAAAAACCTTGACCAGGCTCTTCTCATTGAGCATCCAAAGCTCAAAATTAACAAAACAAATAAAAACACAAAAGTCTAACAAACGAAACAAATTGTAATTTAAAAAAATCACTGAAGAATGCAACAGTTGCTCAACGCATCAACGGAGCAATGCGACGATATGTCACCGAGTTAAATCTCGCCACATGGGGTCCTCTAAAGCCTTACCGGATTTATAGTTCGGACAAAACACTCGTAAGTTGAACTTAAAAAATTCAAAACGGACCCAACTTGAGATAACTTATTTTACTTCGTGGCAGGCGTTGTTTTGCTTGTTTGTGAATTTTTGAGTTTCGGCTTACGATAATTCTGCCATAAGTCTATATGCAAATGGATCATGATGGTTTTCCTATTGATGGTTTTCCAGGTTGTGCCCTGAGAATTCAAATGTTTTTTGGATTTATGCAACCTAATTAATGTGTAGTAGATCCAACAACCAACAAAGTCACACACACTCACAAAACCATAACACTGTTTCAAAATGTTTAGTTTTAGTTTTGTATTTTTAGTTCTTATAAGTAACAATAGCTGTAATGTTAGAATAATTTTGTAAGTAATACTTTTTATAAAATGAAATTAGTAATCGTGTGAGGTCTACCGCGATTCAGGTCTTATCTTAATGCGGGGCCGTTAGAAACCTGTAATATTAAGTATTTTTATGTTAAATAAACAATTTTATTATTATTATCCATGATAGTCCTTTTGCGCTAATCTAGGTACAGCATGTCAATATTTAAGGAACCCAAAATCAAATTTAAAAAAAACAAATATAATATGGCACTCGTTCGTTATAATTGATGTTGTATTTTGAGTTCAACACTAACAGTACGTTGATGTTTTAATTCTAATCACTCGAATAGTTCGAAACGAATGAAAACATGTAATCGTTATTGTTTTATGGATCGATAAAAAGTAAATTTCGAACATTGTATCGAGTTATTGATATTAATACCATGCGTGGTGATTCACGAAATGGGAGTAGAAAACCCAGTTCACACGGTTAATAGCTTCTCGTTATAGTTGCTTTGATTCCATATACAATGCCGTGTAGTGTCGGCTTAGAATAGCTCTACCCCATTTCTTCCGGTGGGTGTACGTAAGAGGCGACTAACGGTATTGGGGATATAAGGGATTTTTGGGCGATGCGATTGGAGACCCATCACCAAAAACCTTTATTTTACCATCTTTTCCCCACTCAACTTTCCGAAAGTGGCTAAGGAATTTCTAATTCCTTAACTCTGGCTACCCCTTCTAGGGATTTATAGCCGTGAGTATATGTATATGTATGTAAATATAAGTGAGAAGAATAAGAGATCAAGTATAAAAACAATTATGAATGTGGGAAGGGAGATTCATCAGGATCTTACACAGTGATAATCAACAGTCTTGATCGCACCAATGCATTGGGGTAAGATGCTTTCACTTTGAGGGTCAAAAGCAAATTGTTCTCAAATTAAAAAGGGTGACATATTTATATTTTTTGGATAGCTTGTTTATCGGTTTATCGGTAGAAACAATAAAATGAATAGTATTTGATAGTCGACTTTACCGATTAATGGCCTATAGCGGTATCATCGTGCAATGAGGTTAAAAGCCGTGAGTACAATTAAGCAAGCCAAGTAGTGTCAACTGACAACAGATCAAGTATATTTTTGTCTAATGAGGTGGCCTTGTGGGCAAAACGCTTGACAACCTATCACTGAAAATTGCTGATTTCACCATTATTAGATAAGTTCTCGATTCCAATAATTTTCACAAGTTATTCCATGTATTCTTAAGACAGTGTAAGCATCTCATATTTAGTTATGATCCAAAATAATTATTTAGGTTAAGTCACAGAATATGGATAAAAACTAAACACTTAAACTAACCATGGTCAAATTGTTTTTGAACTTGCAAATATGGAAAGAACATACAATCGAAAAGGAGTGTATAAATTCAAAATAATTGAAGTCAACTAGACCAAGTAAGCAAACAGCAAATATTTTAGACCCTTATTTTAAAAACAAAAAATATTTCATTTGTGCTGCATCCTCTCTATTCCAAAATATGTTTATAATATTAGTTCTATCAGTAATAATTGGTTACTACGAGTACGGGACCTTCAAAATTTAAAAATCTTGCAACTTTGGCAGTTGCGAAAAAAATTGCACTACAGCAGTTAACCAGATAAATATACCGTGTATACCGAACTAGCTGATTGAATTATTTCCCGCTCATTGTCACGCCATGTTAATATCGAATTGGGTTTCTGAATCGCATTTTCAGTTACCGACTATTTGTACTGGCTGATAACACTTGACTTCGCGGCAATACTGAGGTTTTATTTGCAATTGCTTTTTTATTTATAGTTCTGACTCTATTTTTCCTTTTTTTGTAGCTGGCATGTTAAGATATTGGTTTGAAATGCATAAATACATACATATACCCACGTGGTTAGCGCCCATTGTGGTAGGCAGAGATCCTGGCAAACATCTCTAGCTTCGTGCACATCCATCAATATTTTCACACATGCGGTTTTATTGTTCATACTTCGGACACCTGTGTTTTTGTGCACATTTTCTATTTGGTCCAAATGTGTTCTCCGAAGTTGTCCTCTACTAACATTACCTTCCACATTAGCTTTATAGATTCTCTTTCACCAAATTTCTATCATCCATCCTCTCCATGTGCCCAAACCATCTCAACATTCCTTACATCACTGAATTTTACATTTACCTGTTATTAAGATACCGAATTAATTACTTAAAATAGTTCTTCAACCTTATACCCAGCTATATAGTTACTCAAAAATAAAAAAAAAATACATTTAAAGCTATAAATCAACACACACTTCAGATGCAGTAGAGTGACATGAGCCTTTCTATTTTACCATTCACACCACAACAACCTAAGAATTTAGTAACTGTACCAACTTTGTCAACCTGTGTCAACAAATAATCAGAATGATCTTCTAAGTATTATATATGTAGTATACTTTGAAAATTGCCGTGTCATTTTTTTTTTTTACTTTTAGCAAACATAACTCTCTAACACAAAACAGTAGCTGCTTTAAGTCTACTTATTAGTATATTTATGTTTAAAAATTATATTTTTCGAAAATGTAAAGAAGTTTTCAAAGGAATAACTTTATTGGCTGTATTCCTCTGGCTTATGATTTATTTCTGTTTACAGATGAACCAAAAGTGTAAAGTGTGCGGCGAGCCGGCAGCAGGCTTCCATTTCGGAGCTTTCACCTGTGAAGGCTGTAAGGTAAGGACATTTCATTTTCATAAATTATATTTGATGATCTACAGTTGTAAATTTGATTAAAGGACTTGTCGTTTGCGAAACTGATAAGCAAAATTAAGGCCATCTATTTATCTAACTAATCAAATAGACTAAAATCTTAACATATCTGTATACATTCGTAATTATATAAAACATTTTAACACCATTCTGAATCAAAAAGAAAACCTGAGACATTAGATTTATACCAAAATTTTAGCTTTGTAATTTACTTGACCGTTTCCAATTTACGAGCAGATTTAACAAGAACAGACATACATCCAAATTAGACTCCTCTTTTTTCTGAAACTAAGTCTGATTACATCTGAAAAATTACGAATCTTATTTAAAATAAAAACAGCGTGATTACGATTTATAACGTTTGATTGCACTTAATGCGAAAAATATAATATCATACCATCAAGTGTATCGATTATATTCGATAAATTATTCGATCTCTACTCGATTCTAATCCGAAGTCATTGAAACGCACATATACTAATAAGAGTCTTATAATTAGCTGTATAAGATATAGTTTTTGTAAGTATTCAAATTAGGATACACACTTCAATAATTCGATCGAATAGTGTATCCGTTTCCGGTAGTTGTTAGTGTGTGCGTTCTAAATTAGAACGATATTTTTTCTGACAACGGATCCAATTGTTATGTATTATTAGGTGGTATGTTAATTAGACTCGTAATTTATCAGTTTATTGCATAATATAACCGATTTAATGTGATGCGTGTGAAAACACTGTTTGACCGTGTGATACGATTTGACTTGAAACTTAGGAATAGTGTACTTTCATTCCTAACTATTGGATAGATAAAATATCACATCAAAACCATTCACCACCACCAAACCACCAAATTCATCAATATATGCCACCAGCTAGAGAACTTTCCTTACTATTACACATTTATTGATTTATAAAAGTATATTAAATATTAATACAAATTTTCTGATAATCGGAGGGCTATATTATAAGGCAAAACTGTGTTGTTATTGGAAGTTGGAAGACTTTTCAAACCAAGTTAACAGTAAAATCATTTTTTAACCTAATGTAAAGTATCAGTTTATGAGCTGTTCACATTTCCGTTTAAAACTACAATTACTATTGAAATGAAGCCTTTAGCCATTGAGTAATAGTACGGTAGACCGCGCTATATAGTTAATGTTAAGTGTATCACTTACTAGAACAATACAACAATGGGTAGCCAGGCATATTAAGCAATGGTTACGCTGACTGTTCTGTCAGTTAGTAAGAAAACTGATGAACCTGATTAATGACAGCTTGGGACTTTTGTGACAATTGGCCGGTTTACAACGAAGGTCTCCGCAAAAAAGGTTTTAATATTAATCACTGACGTTTTTGAAGGATTTTAGTTCTTTTTGTAACAAAGGATATTTATCGTTATTTTTCAAAACACGAAAATAATAACTTGGGATAATTTTATGAATAAGCGGTTTTATGAAATGTTTTGATAAATTTAGGCATGCTAAAACGCTTTAAGAATACTTTGTACATCTTAAAAGAATACTTTTATTTTCTTATAAGACGATCATTTTGCTCATACTTTTACAGTAGTTGGTCAGATAAATGATGAGCATTTACAATCAACAATAAGCAGCGATACTAGTTTAATGAACTCCAATAGTTTACAAACTACATCAATTTATCTTGCTGAAAATGTAACAGGGAATAGATTGCCGTCAATTTGGCAATCATATCGATGAGATTCCAAGACAGTTACGATAAAACAAATATTTTAGAAATTAACAAGCATAAACAATTTTATTTAGAGTCCTTGGTACAACTTTTCTGATGAAATTTCTATTATCGTAATTTTTATATCAGTAAAAACCATTACCATTAATTCTTATTTTAAGCATAAAAAATGTGAAGAAGTTACTGCAATTGCTTATTTTAAATAAGAATAAAATTACTTGCACTAAGAAAAACCTAGCAAAGGTATAGTAGCGCTTACTCTCATTTGTGCGTCGGCGCGTAAACCACATTAACATACAAACGCAGACAGCGCACGCGCCTGCCCCCGCTCATTGTTCATTAATTAGCTATGGAACTGACAAATTGACGGCCCTGTTTTATTTTATTATTGCATTTATTTCCGGAGAAAAAATATAAATAAATACAACCTCGTTTGTCTCTCGGAAGTATTAAAGGATTCAATGGTGAATCCAATTTTATTTTTGGGGAGAGGTTAGATGGGGAGACACAGTGGAAAAAAAATATACAAAGTAGATAAAGTGATATGCAATTTAAAATATACTATGAAATGATAGATACTTTCATAATATTAAATTAGAATTTGTTTGAAACTTACAACACGCAGCAAAGATGCTCCAATTATTATTACCCAATTTGACCTTTATGTAGAAAAAATTGTAAATGATACAGTAAACTTACGGTCGCACGATACTAAACAAATTATTTTCTAATTTGGACCATTTTAGAGTTGTGGTAACGCACGCGAAGAGGAAACGTTGAACGGAAAACGCTATTCAGGTTAAAAACTCTTTCATAACACAGTAATAAATCATAGCTTCTAATTTGTTTTTAAAGGTTTCCGAATGGATTTGTGTGTGTAATCGGGCATTGTACGGAGACAATTGGTCCAGTGGCGCCAGCCGCCATTGTGCGACGAAAAAAGGAAACGTACAGTAGTCAAAGACGCCGCGCCGAGGCACGGGTTTGTAATTTGTCAGCCGTAATTGTTGCCCGTATTTTAAACGGCAATTCAACCCATCCGATTGTTCCTTTTAATTAATCAGTCCATTCCGTAATCATTAATCGATTTGTAATTCATTAGCCGATCTTTCTCAATGGGAGAGATAAGCCGTTGCATCGAGTTATGACCTTGGCAGAATGGAAAAGAGAATTAGATCAAAAATTAGTCGCTTGTTCTATAAAAACAATGGTTTATTTGCAACAATGTTCATGGGGCGAAATCGATTCGTCACAAATCGTTTAGAATCAATACAATTTGGACTCAGTACGTACTGGTTTTAGTTTAAACTATAAAGTAAAGTTTTATAATTAGCATTGTCTTTGTAGAGGTCATTTTGAAACTACCAGTGTTTGCCAACTCGTTAGTCAACGCTTTGTAATGAACCCTTGTTAATATTCTCGGCACGGATGCGATGATCGAATCCATTATGCTCGCCGCTCCAATAAAAATATAGGTTACACGTTACCTAATTTATATAACATTGTTTTGGACCACGTAAAAATGTAACAATGGATTTAAAGTTTCCTAATTTGGTATGCGCACTTGTTCAGATTAAGGTTCGCGTACTACTTACAACAGAGTACTTCAGAGGTTGGAGTAAGAATTGAGGATTATTATTTTGCTCACTCCAAATGGTGGAGGTTAACTTAAATGTGATTAAATTTGTTCACTTTAATGTTACCTTTGGAAATTAAGATACCTACTACTACAATATAGTCTGCTAAAATCTAATCACCTCATTCAAGGCAGGCTCGAGGACCTTAGTGGAGATATAAATGACCTGTTAGGGTATTCTAGAGAATCTTTCCCACACTATATTTCATAACGTTAATTTTGATTGGTCCAATCGGTACAAAAAAGATAAATACATTTAGCAAAATATGGATTAATTTTAATTTTCAATAATAGATATTGCCTTGTTAGGAAAACAATCATAACTCAGTATTCGTCATTCAAATAAGGAATTCGGTTAGTATTTGGAAGGCGGGGGCGCGACCTGCGCGTGTGGTCAATAGTATTCGATACCGGACTCGATTTATCGATCATAATTCATAATCGATTGTGTTCGAATGTCAGACGCAATCAGACAACACTCATACAGGTCACTGCTTCCGATTTTAAATTTGGGAAAACACAGACTACTGTGTACTGCAGACAACAAAATTAAATTGACTGATCTTAAAGTTAAAAATTTGCATGATATTTAACATGAATCTTTATAATGTAGCTAAAGCAACTGAATGTTCTTCATTTAACTTTGCCAATCTAAAATGTAAGGACTCATTAAATATTAGGGTTATTAGATTCACTCACTGTTTATAATTTCGCTATCAAAAATTTATAAAGATCTGTCTAAATTTCTTTTCATTTTTTACCGAATATTTTAAAGCAATGCTTGTTTTACGTGAACATTACTATTTACTCCAATAAATATTTTGAGAATATATGCTGTAGTAGTCAGTGTAAAGATAATCTAATATAATATCGCTGAGCCAAAATGAAACAAAGTAAATTTATCTTTATATCATTGAAAACAAGACCCCGTCGCGTTGGAATCTAGGGTCAAAATGTGGATACAATTTACTCACCGTTTTCTCACGTTATTTTGACATAAGAAGATTGATTAATTCCATCAAAGGTCATACAAAAACTGAATTCAAATACGGACAATGCATTTTGTCGATTTAAACATAAAAAATGACCTAAAGACTACGCTGCTACTTAATTCCAATGAACCAATGGACTAACTCAAAGTGACAGGTCTACAACTAACTTTTAACGCTTATTAATTTGATATATAACTTTGTCGTTATATATGAAATATATTATAGAGTTATAAATTAATTTAATATATATAATAATAACATTTAAAGCCTATACCAGGAAGGCTTTTAACACAGACATATTATTTTCCATATCATAGAATTGCGGAACTTTTAGTGTGTTGGTCCGACTTGCATTTGACTGTTTTTTTATTACATTATAAGATATCGTCCTGCCCGGACTATCTAAAATCTTAAAGTAGAGCTTTACTATAATCAAACATGTTGACTATCAATATAACTTGCATTCTGATGGCATTATTGGGAGTTTTAGAATGTACGTATAGACCAAGGTATATTTTTATGTGTACTCCTAATTGGTACTTTACGAAGTCAGCCTAGATTTTTCAGCCAATGAGTTATGCAGTATAAATGATACTTAAACGCACGATTTCTGAATTGAGTATTCCAGCTGAGAACAATTTCAGTATCGTTCTGTCGCATTGAAATCTTAACAACTGAAGAGACAAAACGATACTTAAGTCGTTCTCAGCTTGAATACTCAATTCAGAAATCGGGCGTTAAACGTATCAAGCTAATTTTATAGACTTTAGAAGCTGTATTTTCTTAAAACAGAGATCATTGATATTTGTAATTTACCGTATTTAAATAAGACAAGTAATATGGCTCTGATATTTGAAGCGAGTGTAATCAAACCGTCCGGCTGAAACATATTAAGCATTAAATAAGAAAATAGATTGCGTATGAGGGTTTGTCAGGATTCTATTGGTTTTCTTAGGATGCAAGCACACTGTAAACGGATATTGGAAACTATGAAGTTACGTTTTATTATTTAAAACTTTATAATTCTAAGGGCCAACCATGGGCATTTTAATGGTACATACAATGAAAATTTGACATTTTTAATTAAACAGAAATATATAAAAAATTTGATACATTTTTAAACCATAATCTGCTGTGTAGTGTCTGATTAGAATAGCACTACCCCATTTCTTCCGGTAGGTGTACTTAAGAGGCGACTAACGGTATTGGGGCTTTAAAGGGATTTTTGGGCGATGCGGTTGGTGACCCATCACCAACAACCTTTATTGTACCACCTTTTCCCCACTAAACTTTCCAGAAGTGGCTTAGGAATTTCTGATTCCTTAGCTCTGACTACCCCTTCTCGGGATTTATGGCCGTGAGTATATGTATGTAATAATTTTTTGTCTAACATACAACACAGTAATATCAAAATTCCAACTCTCTCAGATACTTCACTCATAGGATTACGCGACGTTTTAATAAGCGCAAGCCACTACTACTGTCTGTGAATAGCTTCTCGAGGATCACTATGAAACTACAGAATACTTTTATAAGCCTATCTAAGTCTGCGATGATCGTAAACTGATGAAATAAAGGCTTTGAAACCAAAACATTTATGTTCCTTATATTGCTATTAGTCGTAAATTTTTATCAGCTATAAAAGTGCTAAAAATCCTTTAAGCTGTGATCATGTTGGGTTAAAACGAGCGGTTCTTTATGTGATTACGATGTTGGAGTAATGGTTTTTATTAAATTAACCCTTTTATGTATGGTAAGGTTGAGATCATGTGGAACTTTCTGTGATAGGTAATAAGTGTGTTGTATTGATACATGTAATGGGTCGAGTATAAATCTACCTTAGCTTTTCTATATACATATTAGTTTTGAAGAAGTATTTCAATGGTTTTGAGAGTTGCAGGCTTCTTTTTATATTTTCTACATACATACATATACTCACGGTCATAAACCCCACACAGGGGTAGCCAGAGCTTCAGAAGTAGGAACTCTTCAGCCACATTTGGAAGTTGATTAGATGGTAGAAATAAAGTATCGTTATACATGTATTATTTAGAAGTATTTTATACATGTTATACAGTTTAGGTACGTAAAATGTAATGGAACTCAATGTTCAAATATTCTCAGTTTAAAGAAAAACTAATATGGTTTCAATACTTACGACAATAAGTAAATCACTTATATTTTACTGATTTAAAAGTAATCCCATAATTCAGACATCTTTGCATAAGCGACGCGAATCTACGGTTATCACCACAAAGCACACAGCCTTATCCAGTGCACTAAATGCTAGTCTATCGACCACTAGGTCAGATTCTGTCACTGCGGTAGGTAGGCATATCATGTAACAGTTGGGAGACAAGTATTTACTTCGATTTGACTATAAATGAGACTATTAATCATATTCCTTGGTGACTCTGTATGTTTGCCCTAAATTTATGGAGATGTAAGTTCAAATACTGAACTGTATTTATAGACCAGTTTAGAGTTAGATACATTACTATATAAAATTTTGCCATATAAAATATATATAACAATTATGTTTTTTATTTAATAAATTAACTTGTATATTGTATGTGTGCAAAAACTTCATACAGTAGTCACAAGATAATAAAATAAAGATAATAATAAGTCAGTGCTTGAACATCACTTCTTATTGTGCTTTAATCTATCGTTTCTTAGAAATATCATGCGGTGCAAGTAATCTTACTGTGTTACATTTCTAAATGGAGTCGACCCTTTCACGCCTTAGTCACAGACATATTTATCTAAGGCCCGATAATATAATGGTAGGATTAATTTTATACAGTGAAACAATATAACGAAATATTCTTTATTTTTGCTATGAATCTATTACCGTGGTTTATTTATGGAGTAAATGAGTTCCCATCTCACCAACCGCCAAGTCTCTAAATTCTAACTTCGAAGTACACCTAAAGAGATTAGAACCCAAGAATTTTGATTCAAACGCTCCAACCGTTTAACCATGAAAGTGTTAAATATCGAACCCTATTTACCAGCTAGTAAATTAATAAACTACATACAGCAGGGTTTAGACATGGATTTTCCTATCCAAGACCACAAAATATATTAAACACAATAAAACGCTAAATTTAAGTTATAATAAAGCGCACATATGTGCAGAAATTAATAGCTAAAACATATAGCAGATCCATAAATCGGTGTCGCAAGTTGCTTGAGAAACGACAGTGCTAACTTACAGACGGTCGCCGGGCCTTTGACCTGTGGACCTGCGATGCACCCGAACGCGATGTATATTTTCATATTATACAACATACGGGGTGATGCAATAACGGAATTTAAGTCCGCTATTTTAGTTGAACTTAAAAATATTATAAAACTTGTTGTTGAATAGGAATGGTGTATGAAAGAAACAAATAAATTAGGAAAAAAAAGATTTATTTGTCAATTAATTATACTTCCAAAATAATCATACAAATATAAACCTAGGACATTAGTTCCTATAGGGATACTATCGATTACCATTTTATTACATTTATAATAACGATTACCATCTAAACAATTATATTGACGCCTGCCTAAATTAATGTGTTATGTGTATAATTTAATAATAAAATACCCAAATATGTTTTTAATTTGTAAGTAATTTGTAACGGCTCAGTTGTGCTATATCAAAACTACACTAGTATCTTATATTAACTGGTCAAATGATTTTCTTGTAAAACAAGACCCCTTATTCGTTCTAGTTGTTAATACGATCACAATAAGCAATGATGTTGGACTTTTCTAACACGAGTGCTCAAAGTTGAATAGATAGTTGCATGTCATCAAAAAACTTTATGTATTAATTTGAATTGATGAATGATGGAGTTTATTAAAGATAATTTATATTAAATTTAGTTTCTTGCCCCATCATACGCAAGTAATTAAAATGAACATCACAATGAATTATTTACTTTTTATTGAGGTTTATTATTGTGGACTATGAAATTATTATAATAACATTTCCAAATTTTACTCAAAACATAATCGTCATTAGTTTTTTAGATCTAACATACATACATACATATACTCACGGCTATTTGGAATTAGAAATTCCTCAGCCACTTTTGGAAGTTGATTGGGGAAAAGGTGGTAATAATAAATAAATGTTTTTGGTGACGGGCCTCCAACCACATCGCCCAAAAAACACTTAAGAAGCCCCTATACCCTTAGTCGCCTTTTACGATCACCCACGGGTAGAAATGGGGTAGTGTTATTCTAAGCCGACACTACACGGCTTATTATCTAAATATCATGATTATAATATGTCAATTAAATACAATACATTAGACGTATATTAAAATACCACTTAAAAATAGAGAAACATCCTGTATACCCAAAGAATGAGTACACTCGTCTATTCGTCTTCGCTCGAGGACAGTCCCCGCGCATTACTATGCCAAAAACAGTATAATGATAATTTGAATTGAACAATTTGTACTATGTTCAATTCATTGGGAGTTAATAGGATGCCGATACGTTTATTGCCAGATTTATTTATATGTTATGCGCTATCAGTTAACGGTTTCGTATAAGTAGTAAAGTACTGGATTCTATAAAAAATATATAATGGAAATTGAGCAAAAAATTACAAGTAACATAATACTTTTTCAGAGATGACGAATGAACAAAAAATTCACCGATTTATTCAACACTATAAAATCAGAATTAAAACTCATCTACTTACTTCTACTTTTTATGACATATCATGTAAAAAATAATAATATTTTTCTTAATGTTAAAAACAACAAAAGAAAATAAAATGATGCTCACAGATAAAACGGAACAAATCAGCAACCAAAGAAACTTGACTACGGCGTAGCACAATAACTTTTTACCGGTACTTAATAAACTAAACACACATTAATCTATAAGACTTGTGACAAATCCTTGTTGGTGAGATAAACACGCAATTTTCGATATATATCTCCAGTAAAAGCACAATTCGCATTATTTTCTATATATTCAGAATATCTCAGCATGTTTGAAGACATCTTTAGCCTGTCAATAACCAAGACCGTAAGACCAAGGGGCAACCGAATGTACTATAAATTATCAAACTACTAACAGACAGATCAAAGATTACATATTCTTACATATGTCAATATATTTAGTTGAAACAGGTCAAAATGGCAAGAATGTCGACTAACTTTGCTTTGCATTTATCTGCTGTATTTAATCTTACGTATTTCAATATAATAGATGCTTCTAAGGATTTGATAAATTTTATAGCTACTTGAATTCCGGAGTTTCATATTAATTCTTACCGTGGAATCGAGTACACATCTGTTTTTATCTAAAGATATAATAAATACATATTTGTGTTACAAAGCACACCAATCATTTGAACCAAATTTATCTAGGAAAGTTCCAAAAAAGTTCATGCCTATTTTTTCTTTTGTTATTTTTTGTAAATGTTTTTTTTGCCTTTCTTCTGATTAAACCACATTCAAGTAGTTAATTAGATAAAACTCATATGATTTGCTAAGTTATTTACGGATTTGTGGCCTCGATATGATTCATTTATGAAAAGTGGTTCCTTTATGCAAAAACCCTCTGATGACTCAGTTTAAGGAGGCCATATCCCATTTCATTGCAAACGTATTACAAATAAATCTTATATTAAGGTTGTATAGAAACATTTATAGTACCACAATAAAGTTTTGACGATAAATCTAAACTTGGCCCAAACCTAGAGTTGGTCTACGTTGCACTTGCATTCAAATCACGCTCTCGTATTGTTTTAGTTTAAATTCTTAGTGTATGACGGTGTATTGATCCAACTTAACATTGGCATAAATTTGCCAGTTTGGCAACGATACATGTGATGTTTTTACGGCTACTATTTGAGGACAGTTTCAAGGTTAGAAACTAGACATAAAGTTTTTCATTTATTTAATTAGGTTTTATTATCTGTCACTTACAAGATAAATTAATATACATAATCCAATATAATATAATAAACGATAAGACCCCATGTAGTTGCCGTAAGTTCATAATAATTTAGCCCATATATAATTTTTATATACCACATATTAACCCTGAATATAGTTGTAATTCCACATTGCAATGCATCAAATAATCATTTATTTAAGATTTTTAAAGGAACGACATTGCACTCTTCTTCTGCATTGTATGTCTGCAATGTATTATCCAGTATTTTATAACACCCTCAGCTCCTTGTTGTATTAAGCTATATTCACAGTAAGAAACGGGGTAGTGTTATACAAACCTAAATAACCAGGTTTCGTAAACTTTGAACCATAACCCCAAGGCCGCACGAAAGCAAAGACAAAGTTATCGGACCGCAACACAGCCCATATCGAGCGGAAACCGTCTGTTACAGTTAAATCGTGAATACAGACGTTGCGAAAATATCTGGAAACTCGATTTAAATCAATGGGTTTGCAAAACTGTAGCATAATTAGAAAAAGAAATATCAGTTCGTAAATGTAAATTTTCTCTTTTAAGGTTGACGATTGAAGTTGTAGGAATTTCGAAAATCGCATAAGAGCGATGATCTTGGTGAAGATGTAATCTCTGCCTAAAAAAATAATTCTTACCTAATAAAAAACATAAAAATAAAATTAGGACACATAGAGCTATGAAGAATGATACTCAAAAGTATTTTATTTGGTGAACTAAAATGTATTCCATCATTAATATGAATGATGATTTTAACAAGTATACGACTTAACCTTTAAACAATATAACCATAATTATCAGAGACAAAATTCACCAAACCGCAAATAAATTCGCTTCCCATTCCTATACTAAAGGTACAAACAAAACGCGTACAGATATTTCGGCTGGACAGCGAGTGCGTCTGTCGCAGCAATCCTATTTCGCTATCGGAGCCACACGCTTCACCTGTTCCTAGCAGCCCGTGTAAACGATGCAACTCACTCTTGTTTTATACTTTTTGTGTAACAAAACAGACTTATTTAGTTGTTTATTTTATCAAAAATCTCAGGTTGCTGTTGCATTAAAGATAAAATGGAGAACCACAGAAACGATTATTATTCCTGGAAATTTTAAATAATATTGAAAATAGCACTTTCTCTGTGTATATTTTTTTATTTATACAATTACTAATAATATTAGATAAAAATAATAAACAGGAACTTCTTACAATTGTTTGCTTTCCAATTAATTATATGTAAAACATAATTTTAACTTATATTTCTCTTTCTTTTCAGTCGTTCTTCGGGCGATCTTACAACAACCTGAACTCCATCACCGAATGCAAAAACAATGGAGAATGCGTCATCAACAAGAAAAACCGCACCGCATGCAAGGCGTGCAGACTCCGCAAGTGCCTGATGGTGGGAATGTCCAAGTCTGGTTCCCGTTACGGCAGAAGATCCAACTGGTTCAAGATCCATTGTCTTCTCCAAGAACAGCAGCAAGCCGCGCAGTCAAGGTCACCACCTAGAGGACCGCCATCGTCTCATCCACTAGCTTCACCATTTCCACCACATTTGTTCCCCGGCCTAGGACGGCCACGGTCAAAAGAAGAGCTAGCTTTACTAGGCATGGACGACTACAAATCAAACTGCACGGGCTCACCTGATTCTCACAGAAGCGAATCCTCACCTAAGCTGGAAGACAGTAAGGCCAGAATGAACTCAAGGCCTCTAGACAGACCTCTAACACCGCCACGAGAAGCATTCGTTCCTCTCCCTTTAGGAAATCTTGCTTCATTACCGCATTTTCCTCATTCCCCGTTCCTGCCACCACCCCCATTTGGGTCTTTTGTTCCAAACCATCCTCTATTATTTGCTGGGGGTTTCCATCAAGCGTTGTACCACAGAAATTTGTTAGAACACGCTGCTTTTCGTGAAAATAATAATGACGTCAGAATAGATGATCACAACGCTGATTCTTCAAAAAGGTTCTTTTTGGACGAAGTATTGAAATCACAGCAGCGTCCGCAGACAATAAGCAGAGATGAAGAAGAACGAGAATTTGTTCCTACACCGCCCGCTGAAAGACGGCCTTCGGAATCACCGCTACAAGAGAATCCAATGGATTTGTCGGTGAAATCTGATGGACGGTCTAGTTCTGCTAGGAGGAGATCCGAAGATAGCGACGTGGCTGTTGACAATGATGATGTAGAATCCAATAGCAATATCGGGTCTGTCAGTGAAGAAGAAGACGTTGCTTACACCGAAATAAAAAGAATAAAGCTACATCCTCTCGATTTGACAACAAAAGTGTGACATAGTTTAGTATCTAATACAGAGTTGTTTTGTAATCAAAGAAACCTACAGTAGAAAATGTGTCAGTGAATAAAATAAGGCCAGTAATTAGAATTGTGATTCAAATGTTTTTAAAATAAGTAGTTTGAAAATGGAACATTCCAGTGTTTAAAAATTATTTTGTGAATTGAATTTTGTTATTGTTTGATGAAAGAGTCTATCCAAATATGTACTTATTGCTTAGTTTAATTGATTAGTTAGTCCAATTGGTAATTAGATGCCCGGTATTAGGTGTGTACAAATTTATTGTAAATATTAAATTATTCCTAGCTATTAGCTAATATAGAGTATTTGTTTTTTTGTAGTAATTTGAATTAAGAACGGTTTCTGTAAACAGTTTTTCACGATAGAAATATATGAAACTATTTGATTTAGCTATTCAAATAAGAAGAACCAATAAAAAATAAGGTGCTGAGAACCGTTTTAGGATTAAAACCTTAGTAAATACTTGTGTGCCTGTACTTTCAGTAGATTATCCAACGAATTATAGTTAGATTTTATATTAAAATGTCGTACTTAATATACTCATGTCTTTCAGATGTTATTGCTCAAAAGAATTCCTCAGATATATTTTCTATACTCAAACTAAACTTTGCGAATTGTTTTTAGTCACAAATAAATATACTCAAGATACGATGTAATATTATTTGATGAATTCATTAATTGAATGAAAATACTATGTACTGTAAATATCATAAGTGTTTGTCTGTTTGTGAAACGTTTTATAGCTAATTTTGTAGGTGTTAATACAATTGTGCTTGTGTTGAAATATGGACATTGTATTTTTGATTTTTGAATTAAGTTGAAGTATGAAATCACAATTGTATCATATTCCAATGAGGAGTACAGAATAAAATATTTATGCACTCAAGTTTTCATTTTTATTCAGCCCTTAAATTCCTACATGCATTGCCTCAAAACCCTTTACAGAGTAGCCTCTGCTATTAAATGAAAAAAAAAATAGATTGTGATAAAAAAAGTCATAACTTTAATAATTTCTATACCGACGATCTGATAAAGATCTTGATAATCTAACAGATGAGGAAAGCGTAAGATAAAGTGTAGTAATCTTTAAGACTGGCTTTTGTCAAGGAATAGAAGTATATTGGCTAAATAATGAAGAAGATGAAACCAACCAATATACCAACCAACCACTTAAATATTCCCCTGGATACCCCTTTTTGGCCGTATGCATATGCTGATAGAAACTTACGACATTATCTTAAAGTTAGACTGCCTTTAATATCCTTACAAAAGCCAATTTTGGTTCTTGAGATAGGAAAAAAACTAAAATAAAAAATAAATAAGCCGGAACCATACTATCAAAATAAATTTTGATTTCATCCTAATCTAAACAAATGTGATCCAAATCCCTTGCCGGGCCTACAACAACTTATCTTTTCTAATGTCATATGTGTGGTTAATTAATTTATCATAGTTGTTTACGGTGAGGGAAAACATCGTGAGGAAACCCACATGGCTGATTTGTACTTAGTCATTAGGTGTGTATTCGAACAAAACGGGGATAGGCCTGCCCCCTACCACGTGAATATACTGTCCAAGCAGACCGTGGGTACTCTGAACACCTGGTGACAATTTCATGTATTGTTTAGAAGTATTAGTACCTCTGCTAACCCCTACGGGGATATTCGGCATAAATGTTTGAGTCTTTGGTTCGTTTAATTTGTGATTCAGAAAATTTTACCCGAGACTTTTAGTTCATTGTGAACTCAAACTCAACTCAAAAGTTCTGTCGGAGATGTGGACCCTCATCGCCTGCACGATAAGCGGTGTTCCATCCAATGAACATACATACATATACTCACGGCTATAAATCCCTTAACGGGGTAGCCAGAGCTTTGGAATGAGGAATTCCTCAGCCA
Organism: Bedellia somnulentella; assembly: GCA_963576735.1. Classification (NCBI taxonomy): domain Eukaryota; kingdom Metazoa; phylum Arthropoda; class Insecta; order Lepidoptera; family Bedelliidae; genus Bedellia; species Bedellia somnulentella. Next base: position 3,236,991 of record OY755183.1, read on the forward strand.
CATTTGGAAGTTGACTGGGGGAAAGATGGTAATAATAAATGTTTTTGGTGACGGGTCTCCAACCACATCGCCCAAAAATCACTTAAAAAGCCCCTATACCCTTAGTCGCCTCTTACGATCACCCACGTGTAGAAATGGGGTAGTGTTATTCTAAGCCGACACTACTCGGCAATTATCCAATGAACTATCACGGTTATTAGTTTGTATGCGCAACTATCTAGCTGATGGCTCACGAAATAAATAGAGATAAACGTTGTACGTAGAGGCTGGACTAAAAAATCCAAAATAGAACAGTTACGCCGCTTATCTCCGAAGGGTTGACTAATACTTATCAACGTAACTTCTAAAATAAAACATCTCATTTCAACCACTATCTTCTGAAAAACATACATACTTATACTCACGGCCATAAATCCTAAAAAAGGGTGGCCAGAGCTAGAAACTTCTGGATGGTAGAAATAAAGTATCGTTGGTGATGGGTCCCAACTGCACGCCCAAAAACTACTTAAAAATCCCCATACCCTTAGTCACCTCTTACGGCACCCGCGGTTTGAAAGGGGTAGTGACGTTTTAAGCCGACACAACTCGGCAATTTTTTAAATGCATCTAAAACATGCTTAATCACATATCCTAATTAGTAAAGTCAATAATTCGATTTAGCTATTAAATTGGTCACGTCAACAGATCGAGGATCGACAGATGACAAAGTAGGCGACACGCGCTATAATCGACAATCACTTATGCCTCGTCACGAGCCAGACTATTAAAATACAATTTTTTATTATTTATTTATTATTTACAAATTCATATTATTTATTAGATCTTTAATGGATGTTAATGTGACGAAATCAAGGTAAATATGAGATGGCGCATCATATTGAAGTTATAGAATAGTAGTTGTATAAGTTACATAACTTGTAAGCTGTGTAGTGTCGGCTTAGAATAGCACTACCCGATTTCTTCCGGTGGGTGTACGTAAGAGGTGACTAACGGTATTGGGGCTTTTTAATGGATTTTTGGGCGATGCGGTTGGAGACCCATCACCAACAACCTTTATTCTACCATCTTTTCCCCACTCAACTTCCAAAAGTGGCTGAGAAATTTCTAATTTCTCAGCTCTGGCTACCCCTTTTAGGGATTTATAGCCGTGAGTATATGTATGTATATATGTATGTATATATGTATGTAACTTGTACACTCGTATGTTATTGTACTCGTTTGGATCGGCCCGTGTCGCGTCGTCGGTTGACAACATTCTGAGAAAAATAAAAAATATATTTATACGGCAACAGCAATCTTTACAATACTTAACATATATAAAAATAACAAACATACATATTATAATCGGCTAAAAATACCAAGAGGAGGTAGCCAGAGCTTCGAGCTTTTCCTTTCACTTAAAAAAGACCATTTGCCCTTAGCCGCCTCTTACGAACGGCTAACGCCTTTTACCCACGGGAAGAAATAGGCTAGTGCTATTCTAAGCCGACACTACACAGTAAAAACTAACATTGTTAAAAATAACATACATACATATACTCACGGCTATAAATCCCTTGAAGGGGTAGCCAGAGCTAGGGAATAAGCCAGCCAACTTTGGAAGTTGCGTGGGGAAAAGATGGTGAAATAAAGGTTGTTGGTGATGGGTCTCCAACCGCATCGCCCAAAAATCCCTTAAAAGCCCCAATACCGTTAGTCGCCTCTTACGTACACACACCGGAAGAAATAGACACTACACAGCAAATAACATTGTAAAAATAAGAAAAATAAACAGTGTTACATTTATTTGCTGCATATTGTTATCAAAAAGGCGACGACTCAGTATTTGCAGCATAAAATAATGAAATATTTTCAAACCATACTGATTCAATATATTCTTTCAATCGGTTTTCTGCTCAGTGCGTTAAGATTTTTTTGTGAATCTGTGGTTGTGGGGTATACCTAATCGCATCTTATATATAATCGCATTATTATAATTTTTTGAATGTCTGTTTATACCGTCTGATTTCTAACAGTAACTTTATGCATTGACACAAAAGATATTTAAATTAAACAGTCTTTTTTTCATATCATCATGAATATTTAAAAAAATATTTAGTAAGTTAGTTTTGAATGCAAGTTTTATCGACTATATTTAATTTGATTTATCGAAATCTGTAAATTACTTTTGCAGCAACTTAAAACTGTTCCAACTAATTAGCTTTGCATCTCAGCATTTTTCTAAACATTCATACATAAATTATATTGCATCGTGTAATCATTATAATTATCACTTATAAGATCCTTTCTAACGTGCGTGTCGCCTTTTGAAATTTGGTACTATGATTTTGTTTTCATTCTATATTTATGCATATGGGCATAAATGCTACGCTAGAAAGATTAAAGAAATAAATCAATTATGTTTCATTAAACAGATATAAAAATTAAGTATTACATATTAATAGCAAAATCAAACGGATATTGAATGTTTATTGTGGAGTGGCTACCACGTACATTTGTCTAGCACGAGGTAGAACAACGACTTTATGGTGACCTGATGAAACTGGTAGATGTATACAGCGCTGTACTGGTTAATAATTAAAATCTTAAAGAAAGTGGAGGAGAGGGTAAACTTATAAAGAGAGGGTAAATTTATCTTTAAAGATTCAACCCAATTTGTACGGATATTGCAGGCTTAAATCACCTGATTATCCAAAATATAATGTATCTGTGCGTCGGAGATACGTGAAGCCGTCTTGGTCCCGGCTTCTATCACAACAGCAGCCGTTAAATTGCCAACTACCTTTGCCATTGTAGTGGACTATGGCCAAATCACCCTATACAGGGTAGGCTCGAGCCCTGTATGATGACATGAGTGGGCTGCTGCTGTTGAGAGGCTTCAGAATTAGAAACTCCTCAGTCGCTTTTGAAAGTTGAGTGAAGAAAAGATGGTAAAATAAATAATGGTTAGATAGATTTCCAGCAGCATCGCCTTACACTTAAATGACCCCAAAACTTATTATATTATCTTTGTCCAAAACTCTAAGTCACCATTTATAAAAAAATAATAAAAAAATAATAGACATATATAAAAAAACATGATCTTAGTTACAAATTAAAATAAATGAATATGAATGTTCGTAAAAAAAACTGAACAGCAACATAAGCAGTGATAAGCTTATTACTAGCAAACTATGGACCTTTCAAAAAAGTTTGAAATAAATGACTTTTTTTTATATATTTAATATTTTATTTATTTCTGCTATATATTCATTAATTCGCTATACTAATTTAACAAGCTCTCAATAACATCTCTCGCGATTTCTTTAACTTAAAATTAATAGTAGGCTTTCAATATATAGAAGATGTTGGATACATTAAAATTACAATAAGTATCTCATAAACCGTAGAAATAAACCATTTATTTCCCTAATATTATAACTGTCACACGAAAGATATGGATCTGTTTTTAAAGAACACTGTATATCATATAATATTAATTTTAATAACTATCCATTAATAAATTCAGTTCAAACAACAAAATCTATCAACGAAACAGGTTGTCGAGATAACAATCACAAATCATACTTGAAACAGAACGAAATTAGTCATTTTAAAACCAAATTATCATTCCTCCCGACCTCCATTACTATAAATTAACGCGGGAACGGTTCTAAAGCGTATTTAATATAGCACAAAATGGCGGTGATCTATGTAAGATGTCACTATATGTTAGGTCCTGCTGCGCGCCAACTCATTATTTTTAAAACATAACCAACTTTATAAGGGTGTGCTCTGTGTACGAGTTGTAAAAAGGTCGTATATGTGAACGCAAAAAGGATGCAATCAATGGAAACTGTCAGGGTTGCCAGTTGTGCAACAACGTCGTTTTTTTTAATTGTCTATAGTTAAGGTTGTAAGGATGTCTTCTTGTATGAATAATTTGAGTATGATGTTTTGTGCCGTGTGTTGAATTAACAGAGTTCAATGTGAAACATACATATACGTATGCCTTTAGTTGCCATCTGGGTAGGCAGATACTGTTGATTACCACTTTGTATCATTCTGGTAAACCTTTCTAGCTTTGCCAGAATTATTTTTTATGGCGCATGCCAGGATAACGAAATAAAATTAACAGCCTCAGCTTACCCCAATTAAAAGTGTACTTATGTTGTGGGAACCCAAAATAGTTCTCAATAATTTGGGTAATTCTTATCATAATAAAATCCTTAGTATTTCCTTCTTTTCTACTTCAAAACGTAGTTTCAAAATAGTGATTGTAGGCATATTAGATGCAAACAAATGTGAAATTTCAAGTATTATTTAGTTTTGCATTTCACATAACTGAACGTTTAGGTTCAACTTAAGCTTTCATACCGTTTAATATTAGCTATTGTATAGAAACGGGTAGAAATAATGTAGAGTAGATAATACAACCTGGCGTTTCGAACTGACCTGTCACAATGCCGCGTAACTCTTCACTGCATGGGTGTCAGTGAGCATGTGTTGGTAGATATGACACATGTAGATTTCTACATACCCTGTACTGTTGGGGATAACATCGTGAAGGAACCTTCGGGGCTGTGTTCTGAAGAAAACATATATATTTAAATTTGCAGAACATACATGTACTCACGACATTAATTTATATTTGGGTAGGCAGACTTTCGATTACAATTTGTTCGCTCACCCTAAATCTCGTGCGCTTAATTTATGAATATAATTTCAAACATTCTCTTATTCGTCAACATCACATGCCTGTCATTTTCGTTCATTTTATTTTTTATCTATATGTGTCTGCCTGCAAATGTTTTCATATTCAAATTTAGGAGCAAGATTAACTAAAAAAACAGACTCTGCGTACTTCAATTTGAACTACTAGCCTAAGTGAATGCATGCACATTTTGTCGTGGGTTCGTTTCTTGCTGAGGGCAAATTTTATGTGATAATAGGGATTATTCTTAGTTTAAATTCTTATCTCCATGAGTATTATATATTATTCGACATATTATTGAGTTAACATCTCGAACCACTAGTCAATATGTGTACCTATTTTAAGGCAAGCTTAATTCGAGTACTATGCTCATATATATTTAGTCAACATTATTAACCCTATACAGAAAAACGTATAGTAATTAACAGCACTTCAAAAATGTAGAACTAATAAATAAATTTAAATATTTAAGTTCACATATCCATGATTAAATTGAATTTAAAATTAGCATAACATATCTTTAATTTTTATTTAATATTACTACTGAGAATCCGTTATACATGTCGAATAGTATATGTAAACGGTATGAAAACAGAAAGTATCATATCTGCACCTAACCTCATCACAGTTACACAAGATCGTAAAATAATAAGCATTAGTAAGATGCGCAACATAATTTATTGAACGTAAAAAGTTCGGACATATTACTACGGGGTCACGACGATGGGTCTTGGCCGCTCTGTCAGCAACCATTAGCTATATTGTCTATGATTCTCAACGGAATATTATACATACATAGTTCAAACTAACTAAGAATCCAGGCTTATACCGTGGTATAGAGAAATGAGACTAACTTGAAAATTTTGTACATATTTGTGCGCAGATTATCAGAACATAAGTGACATCTTAATAATGTAATAATTATATTTAAAATAGGCATAAAACAGGCTTCTAAAATAAAGATTCTGCAAAACTACTTATGTGGTTCGACTGCAATAATGTTCCGTTAAAATACATATAGGACAGATTTCACAATATTATGATATTATAATAATATATTTCTTTAAAATAATTATAATATTTACGTATCGTATCGTTATCGTAACGTAAATCCCTAGAAGGGGTAGCCTCTGGCTGATTATATATTCTTCTCCAGCCACTTCTTCCAACAATCACTGAAAAAATCCCTATACCCTAATATGCGTCTAATGTCCCCCGCGGGAGGATATAGGTTGGTGCTAATTTAAGCCGACACTACACAGGTTTTACTTTTCTCTTGATTTTCTTGTGATTACATACATAAATATACTCACGGTTATAATTCCCTTGAAGGGGTAGCCAGAGCTTCAGAATAAGAAATCCCTCAGCCAATTTTGGAAGTTCTGTTGGGATAAGATTGTAAAACATAGGTTTTTGGTGATTGATCTCCAACCGCATCGCGAAAACTTAAAACTTACAAACATCCACGGGATAAAATGGGGTTGTACTATTCTAAGTCGACACTACACGGCTATGTAGTATGTGTTTTAATAATTAATAAATGTTGGAGCAAAAATGCCTAAATTAAAAGGTATCTATGAAAACAGTGATGCATTATATGAAGCGCGAAATAAATTGTACCTCAGAAATATATGTATAGTAATTACTACCTGCGATTTTTTTTAGGTGACACAATATTCCATTGAATTGAAAAGTGTGGTGTGAAAGATGATATTGTAAGAAAGATAGAAAAAGGAATGTTGAGATGGTTTGGGCACATAGAGAGGATGGATAATAGAAAATTGGTAAAGGGATCTATAGAGCTAGTGTGGATGGTAATGTTAGTAGAGGACAACCACGGAGAACACACTTGGACCAAATTGAGAGTGTGCTCAAAAAGGCTGGCGTCCGAAGTATGAAGAATAAAAGAGCATGTATGAAAAGATTAATGGATGTAAACGAAGCTAGAGAGGTTTTTCAGGATCGTACAAAGTGGCGATCGATAGTCTCTGCCTACCCCAATGGGAATTAATGGCGTGAGTATATGTATGTATGTATGTACAATATTCCAGTATAACTCAGTTTTACTGTAAATTAGGAGATTAAATTGGGCTTGCATTAACTTAACACCCAAGTTAACCCATACTTACATATACAATTATACACGCATGCATACATAGATATACTCATGGCTACAAAACCCTAAAAGGGGTAGACATAGCTGAGGAATCAGAAATTCCTCAGTCACTATTGGAAGTTAAGTGGGGAAAAGACGGTAAAATAAAGTTTGTTGCTGATTGGTCTCCAACCGCATCACCCAAAAATCCCATAAAAGCCCCAATACTCTTAGACGCCTCCTGCGTGCACCCACGGGAAGAAATGGGGTAGTGATAGCATAGGTAGTCTAAGCCGATACTAAACAGCTATAATTACAAATTTAATTTTAAAAGTAGGAAATAAGAGTTATGTAAGCTGCTCTTGATCTTTTAGAGTTTCAGAGTTCAACATACATACATACATATACTCACGGCTGTAAATCCCTAGAAGGGGTAGCCAGAGCTAAGGAATTAGAAATTCCTCAGCCACTTTTGGAAAGTTGATTGGGGATAAGATGGTAAAGTAGAGGTTGTTGGTGATGGGTCTCCAACCGCATCGCCCAAAAATCCCTTAAAAGCCACAATACCGTTAGTCGCCTCTTACGCACACCCACCGGAAGAAATGGGGTAGTGCTATTCTAAGCCGACACTACACAGCAAAATCGTTGGTTATCGAAGTGAAACTTCAGAAGCCAACACATCTTGAAACTAAAAATCCCTGATCCCTTAATCAACTTATTTGACACAAACAGCAGTACAACTTAAAATACAAAAGAACCTTTTTCTTTGACCAACGATCATTCAATCAAATATGAACCCTTTTTGATATTTAGAAGGTTATAATTATCTAATTAAATAATGAACTATAATAATCACGCCCGACCTCTGTCTGCCTGTTTGTGATGGACATGATAGCTCGGTTACGGAACTTCGGTTTTATATGTTGCGCATGCGCAAGTAATGGACTACATTCGTTTTGATTTGTTTGAAGATTTTTTGATACGGATGTTTGTTTTTGTTAAGCTTTACCTATATGGCAAGTCACAAGACCCGCACAGAAAGTTATGGGGTAGTGCTATTCTGAGTTGATACTTCCCAGTTTTTAATTGATTTTCTTTATTGAATATATAATATAATAAATAATATAGCCGTGTTATATTCGCTTAGAATAGCACGACCCCATTTTTCCCAGGGGTGTTACCGCGGCTAAGGGTGTTGGCGTTTAAGTGACTTTGGGCGATTGGGCTAGAAAACCTTTAAAGACAACATTAATTTCACAATATTTCCTCACTTAACTTCCAGCTGAGGAATTTCTTATTCTGGAGATCAGGCAACTCCATACCCATTCTAGAGATTTATAGACGTGAGTATATGTAATAATATAAATATCATTATTTACACGGTAATTGACCGCTAGATGCATCAAATCTTAGATAAGGTGTCTAACTTTGTATTTTGAAGTTTAGTAAATTCTATCATTATTATTTTATATTGTACTTACAGGCAAATGTATGACCAAATGTTTGTCAAAAATCGCTGACGAATATTTGACAAAATAGCAAATGAAAGAATACGGCCATTTTTCCTCTGGGGATTTTTTTTTGTTTCAATACATCATTATTTAAAATATTTGGATATCAACGCTAAAACCTAAAATTCATCAGTCATTCTGTACCTAAAATGATGCAGTCCGATCATCAAAAACTGTGCTAAAGTTCATTAGCTCATAAAACGGAATATCCATCAAATTAGAATGTTACACGACGAACGATAATACTCAATATTAAGACATTAATACTCTATAATTATAGACATATTATACCACTCACTAACAAACTCTAAACGCTAATTCGAAACAGCCTATTCTTTTATTCCTTTCTTGCTGCATGTGAATAAAAGAGATGAAAGCTATAAAGTTCTCTGAAAAACAAACTAATATTTCGAATGAACAGTTTAATTATTGATTGTGGAGAAAAGGCGGGGTTGTGTCTAAATGGTTAATGATTTTAAACTATTATTAAGTTTTCTGGACCTACCACTAGATTTTGAGATCGAAATAACAGATTTTATGGTCATATACGCTTTAATAGAGTCATAGGTCTAAGATCAACTGTTATATAACTGTAAGATTTCAAAGATACTTGTATATTTGTTGTAGTTAGAACTTGATACCATATCAATAAATCCATCGTTTTGTACCACGCCTAAAAGATATATAATAGAATTACTATTTAAACACTTTTGAAATGGTACTAAATACTATTTTGTAATCAATATAACGTAGTATGTTAAAAATGTTTTTTTTGAGTTTGTGATACTACGGACTAAAATATTCTTAGTTTTTATATTTGCCGATAGTCTATCATAATGTAAAAATACAAGATATTGATATTAACAAGTGCTCCTTTATTATAAATATTCTTTATTTATAATTTATGGAGAGTCCTATATTGAATTACATAAATGTGTTCAAGCATTATATACGATTTATCGTATACCTATCAAGTAGAAAACAGTAATAAACTCTCTCATATTACATACATACATACATATACTCACGGCTATAAATCCCTTAACGGGGTAGCCAGAGCTTTGGAATGAGAAATTCCTCAGCCACTTTTGGAAGTTGATTGGACCACATCGCCCAAAAATCACTTGAAAAGCCCCTATATCCTTAGTCGCCTCTTACGATCACCTACGGGTAGAAATGGGGTAGTGTTATTCTAAGCGGCTAATATCTATCTACCTCTCATATTATTTGTGACATTCTTTAAATATATAATTTAATTACAATACATTAAAACAAAAGCATAATATACCATTCGCAGCTAACTCGCAATCAATATTGAAATCTTAAGTTGGTATTTCATTCATTCTAAGGTTGTACAAACAATAGGTACATTTTGATATTACCTATACTTATAGTCACGGTTTTAAATCCCAAAAATGGGTAGTCGAATACCTACTTTTAGAATTCAATTGGGGAGAAGATTTTAATTACGGACCCTATACCCTATAATGCCTCTGATGTCAGCTTTTAATTTTATCTTGATATTATTACGATTATAACAATATATGTCTCCAATATATACAGTTCTGTATCCTTATACTATTTAAGACGAATCATTGTTATAGATAAGCATACAGAAGTCGTAAGCGGTAATTATGAGATCTAAAGATTGAATAACTTTTTTTGGACCCCCGTCCGTTATCGGGTTATTGGCATGTCCACTTTGTGCAATCCGCAAAAAACACTTTCTGACACTCTTACATTATTTAATATTCATCTCTTAAAAAAATAATTGGCGCTACTACATTTACAATGTTGCTAAAAATCAGTTGACTGATATAATGTATTAATAAATATTCTTATCCTAACATATAGAGAATCACCCTCCTGATTTCTAAATCGATCAAATAAATCTATAGAACCACACAATAAACATTACATCTAGAATATCTAAGTCCATAATCGTTCTGATGCAAATAATTATAATATCAAGCTATTCTCGTAATTGCAGTATTAAATAATTGTTATCATAAAATTTATTGTGCAACTATTCCTTTATCGAAAATGAGGAGATCCGTTTGAATTAATTACTGTAAGCTACATACTTTGGAAGATAGGCTCTTCGGGATATATGCTTTTGGCACAACCTTATTAGCTCAATGGTGAGAACAACCATCAAATTATAGCTTTATTGGCCGTCCTCTACTTAAAATAATAACGTAACCATCAATAAATGACTATTTAATATATAAATCTCTTTGCTTACATTATTCTCTACACTACATGACTACATGCATGGGTTTCAGTCATTTTTGGAAGATGATTGGGAAAATTATGACAAGACCCAACCATAACATTTCCCTCTAATCACTCAAAATCATAAAGCCCTCAATTATTAATTGTGAGCGTCTAACTACTTACATACATACATACATATACTCACGGCTGTAAATCCCTACAATGGGTAGCCAGAGCTGAGGAACTAGAAGTTCCTCGGCCACATTTGGAAAGTAGAGTGGGGAAAAGATGGTAAAAATAAAGGTTGTTGGTGATGGGTCTCCAACCGCATCGCCCAAAAATCCCTTAATAGCCCCAATACCGTTAGTTGCCTCTTACGTACACCCACCGGAAGAAATGGGGTAGTGCTTTCTCAGCCGACACTACACAGCAAAGCAGCTACTTAAGTACTCTTAATTGTTACATGACCAAAATCTGAGGCATAAACTACAAAACGTGTGAAAATCCAACGTTCATTACAAATCATATATTCGTATTGTATTTGTATAATTTTAAATGATATTTTTATTCACGGACAGACCTAGTTACACCGATTGAGCTATCAACTAGTACGATTCAATTTCCAAATAGCCAATCCATCATGGATCCCGAACACGAATGATGTAAGCAATAAATGTTATATTTTTAATAGTCTAAATAAGTGAATCGTTTTCATTTCCTGTCTTTAATACCAGGATGCTTTAAATCAAATCAAAAGTTAGATTACGTTGTTAGCTAGGTGGTCTATTAGGTTTTGCTACATTTTTTGTGCGAATGATATTAATGGACTCATTACAGTAGCAATAGTAATTTTATATGTATAAGTACACGTATATAAATTATGCAATTGGATTTAAAATGTAAATTAAAAGGTTACTGGTGTCGTTTGTTTTTTATTGATTGGTTTTTTATTGTTATTCTTATGTCCTTATATTGCACTCAATAATCAATATTTATAGGTATTTTATATGGTACTAGTTTAGGAAAATGGTTTTTGACCGAAATATATAACATATGACACTGATGTATCAGAGTTGAGTGAATCCTGTATTGTTCGCATATTGTTCGCTGTCTAGAGTCGGGTTATGAGTATTAGTATAGTATAAGTAAGTAGTAGTAATTAAGTATAGCACTACACCATTTTCTAAAAGGCAGCTTAGGGTATTGGGGCTTTTTAAGTGATATTTCGGCGATGCGGTTGGAGACCCATTACCAACTAACTTTATATTTCAATCTTTTCCCCATTGAACTTCCAAAAGTGGCTGAGGAATTTCTCATTCCTAAGCTTTGGCATATTCTTATAAGTAAAGAATAACTTAAAAAACTTGTCCTGATTTTCATTGCAACTTATAATTAAATTTAAACATTTAATTATGGCTTATTAAAACGTGATCGTGATCTTAACGAATTATTGTTTCCTTAAAAATTTACCATATTTGCACCCTTTTATATATTACTAGTGGATCGGCCCAGCTTCGCACGGGTAGCGTAGTTTTAAAAATATCTGAGGTTTCTTCAATCACTGCTCAACCTTTGTGAAATTTAGCGCAAGTTATAGCACTCCTGAATAGTGAAGCTTTGTGATTGTGAAAGCGTTTTAATGAACGGTTCAGTATCTCCGAAAATATTCCTATGCAAACAAACAATCAGAGTTACAAACTTTGCATACATCATACTATACTCACGAATATCTTTTACCTGAGCAACCATTTCTAAAAAAATAATCCTTATAGCATGATTCAATATACACGTGCGACGACAGGACGCGATGGCTTATTTCATGTATAAGTTTGGTGTTTCTATACCGATATATATGATTCTTTTTTTATTTAATAGGTTATAATATAGAAAAAAAATGAGAGATGAATGAGAGAACTATAAACTTACAAGTAAACAAATATAATCAGAATGCTCCGAACTGCTAAGCTATCAGGAGTTACACGTGTTATTGTGAGTCAACCATAAAAGATAGACATATGCTGTTCGAGGATATTTTTTAGAATTTTTTATTTAGAATATGCTAATTCTATTAATAATAATTTCTAATAATGCTATTAGAAGCTTAAAAAATGGAGTAACTTTCCCCGTTTTCTCAAAATTTCCCAAAATTCCCCTTCTTTACTCTGCTGAAAAGTACACTAGAACCTGCCCAGGAGTATGAAGTATAATTCTATCAAGTTTCGTTAAAATCCGTCGAGTAGTTTTTGTTTCCATAAGGAACATACAAACCGACAGACAGACAGACAAAAATTGTACTGATTTCATTTTTGGCATCAGTATCGATCACCAATCACCCCCTGATAGTTATTTTGAAAATATATTTAATGTACAGAATTGACCTCTCTACAGATTTATTATAAGTATAGATAACGGTGGAAATCCAAACACATTTTCCTATTTTACTTTGTTATATGAAAAAAGTAAAATTTAATCTGCAGATCAAAATATTATTACTCACACTAATGCCATAGTTTATGGAAAGGGTAGTAAAGCTACTCATACTTCTGAACATCCCGTGTATTTATTTTGTCGCCTGGTATTTTATATGCCCTTGTTTAACAAGATAATTTTTTAAATGATAATTTTAATGAAGGATAACAGAGCATGTATGAAAAGATTGGTGGATGTGAACGAAGCTAAAGAGATTTGGCAGGATCGTACAAAGTGGCGATTGATAGTCTCTGCCTACCCCAACAGGAACTAACGGCGTGAGTTTATATTTGTATATTATTTTAATAAGTAACACTAACGAAATAATTAAAATGATAAAGCAAAACATACATCTTCTTATTCAAATCATGTAGTTTTTGGGTTACAACACTTTACGATCGAGTGGCTTGCTTTATTATTATAATTAACATTATACCCGTGTAAGCTGTATGAGAGGTCGCAGGTCATACGACTCCATACATAATTGTTGTGTAATACATATTATTTATGGGCTACACAATAAAGTTTAGCACATACAGGCCGATCTTGTTTCGTGTATGAAAAATGGTGATCATTTGTTATATGTTGCTTTGGAATACTAATTGTAAGATGGTTTGGAGGAAACAAATGGGACCTTAACCTTTTTTGGTCTCTCATTTAAAGTTGCTCAAATTAGACCGGACAGAGGTTATACTATATTTGGCTAATTCTAGTGGATAGACATTTGATAAATACAACGCATTATATAATAGTCCATATTTTTAAATTTTGGTGCCATTGTTTTGATGAAATCTTTTTAAATACATGCGCTCTATTTGTTTAAACCTGACGCTACTAAATCTACTGCTACAGACACTTACTTTACTATTTAAATCCGATGACAATTATTGTGATGTGGTGGCTGATGACACCCCTAGTGGATTAAAGGTTAGTATGCTAAGCATAGTATGTAAAGCATAGTATGTTAGTTCCGGAGGTTGCAAGTTTGATTCACACTGAGAGCAAAGTTTACATGACAATAACTTATATCATCAACAATTTTTTTTAAAATATTTACCTCAATGTTATAAAAATACCAAGCTGGTAGAAACAAAACGAAATATAAATACATACAAATAATCATGCCATGTTTTCCCATTGGGGTTGGCTGGCACTATGGATCGCCTCGGATACTTTGTACTATACTGTCAAACCTTCGAAACAAAACACTTTCATATAATTTTGTTTATTTATCACAAAAAGATTTAAAAATAAGAATTTCGTTAACTATTACACTTGGCAGGAATTCAGCGGTTTTATTTGTAAAGTAAAGGTGTTGGTGATGGGTCTGGGTGACCGCCAAATCCCTAAGTTACCTCTTACGAAACCCACGGGAGCAATGGGTCAGTGCTATTCTAAGCCGAAATTGCCCAGCTATGTACTCCTCTTTACAATACTTATACGGCATCTCATAATATCGAACAAACAAAGTCCCATAACAGTACCAAAGTGACCCAGACAAAGCGCAGGTCACAAAATGATCTGAGAAATTTTATAGTAAACTAAATGGTAATTGTCTGTCAATGAGCATGGTCAATTTACAATACCGTTTGAGGGAGTCGTTTTAATAAATTATATCGGGCGATTTGGCTAACGATAAAAGATAGCAAGCCTCAAGTTGGTACTAAGATGATTTGATTGGAGATCGGCAAAGATTTTTTACGACAGAAGTGTCTTTATTAATGACAACCCCTACAGGTAGAAAAAGACATTGTTTTGCACTATACCACAAAAAAATGGAGCAGCATTATGTGCGCAAAATGTTCTCAAACTCTTAATTTTGAGAACAACAAAGAGGTGAAGCCTTTACCAAGTTTTTATGGATACCGTTTCATATGACTAATTCAAATCGCAGTCATATGGAGTTCTTCATGATAATCCTTTCTTTATAAAGCAAAATAAAATAAACACAATTATATTATTATTACATATTATTGCTGTGTAGTGTCGGCATAGAATAACACTACCCCATTTCTTCCGGTGGGTGTACGTAAGAGGCGACTAACGGATTTGGAGCTTTTAAGGGATTTTTGGGCGATGTGGTTTGAGACCCATCACCGAAAACCTTTATTTTACCATCTTTTCCCCACTAAAATTTCCAAACGTGGCTGAGGTATTTCCAATTCCTTAGCTCTGGCTACCCTTTCTAGGGATTTATATCCGTGAGCATATGTGTGCAGTGCATGATGTATGTACAATTATGACTTAAGAATACAGTTCAGGGTAATTACAGTACATAGTTACATAATTGTCAATGATTAAGGTGATAACAATAGCTCAAAAGATCTTCATTTATATTTTTTCAGTCTCAGTCATAGGAAAATATCTGCCCAATATGAACCAAACAACTTTCTCGTCTACAAACTTAAGCAATCTTTGTCCTCAATATTAAGCGATGCTAGTCAGTCAAGATAATTGGAGGCAATCCGTCAGTATCGACAGAGCTCTGATAGTTGGGCCAAAGGACATGGGTTTCTCAGAGACTACCTTCCTTCCGGCAACATACTGATGCATGGCATATGACGACCTTTGCAGACAGGTTTTCAATATGACAGACAATTTTTGATGCCTCTAGGTTATACAATATGGAGTTTATGACTGACCTATTTCAAAGTTTTGTAAGTCTGTGGTGAAAGCTCGTTGCTAGATGGTTTGGTTGCTAATCCTATGATTAATATGTACTTGATAAGACATTGGTTTTTATGCTAATTGAAAAAATAATACATACATATATACATATACTCACGGCTATAAATCCCTTAACGGGGCAGCCAGAGCTATGGAATGAGAAATTACTTTTGGAAGTTGATTGGGGAAAATATGGTAATAATAAATGTTTTTGGTGACGGGTCTCCAACCACATCGCCCAAAAATCACTTATAAAGCCCCTATACCCTTAGTCGCCTCTAACGATCACCCACGGGTAGAAATGGGGTAGTTTTATTCTAAGCTGACACTACACGGCAAAAAATAATCTAAATAGTTTAGTGAAAAAGAGCGCGGCTTTAAATATAGATGATATAATATCATATTTTGTAGCATTCATAAAGCATTGTATAGATACAAAGTGGCTCATCTGTAGCAAAACATTTAGGGAACCCCTTAACGATTATGCGGCTTAGTTGTTTTGTATTTGTGTTGATATAATTGCTGGGACTGGCTTAGAATATCACTACCGCTTTCAACCCACGGGTGTCGTAAGAGGCGACTAAGGATATGGAGGCTTTTAAGTGGTTTTTTGGCGATGGGGTTGGAAACCCATTACCAACAATACTTTATTTCTACTATCTTGTCCCCGTCAACTTCCAAAAATGGCTGACGAGTTTCTAGTACTAAAGCTACCCCTTTTTAGGGATTTATGGCCGTGAGTATGTATGTGTGCTAGAATGTGTATACAGGTCAAGGTATAGTTTTACAATGCTTTCAATCGATATGAATCGAGCTCAAATACGATTAGGCGTAGTAAGTCTTTTTAAGCGCCCAGTACACATTGGCCGACATTGGCTCAATGCTCGCCATCGCCCAAGGATACTCTACACTATGGATAGGCCCTGTGGTACCATATACGTAACGTCTTGACGATATTTTGCCATAACCAACAAGAAGTAAACATGTATTGTTCTCTTTTTCAAAAGATTAAACTCGGAAGGTTAGAAAGAGAAAACGGCATATGGAATATTTCTGTTGCGATATGATTATTATTTGCATAACGTTATTTTGATATGGTACCACAGGGCCTATCTATAGTGTAGAGTATCCTTGGGCGATGGCGAGCATTGGGCCAACGTCGGCCAATGTGTACTGGGCGCTTTAAGTTAGGCATAGCCAGGGACCATTGATCACCACTTTGTACGATCCTGGAAAACCTGTCAAGCTTCATTTAAAGTGATTTAGCATATCACACATACATACATACATATACTCACGGCTATAAATCCCTAGAAGGGGTAGCCAGAGCTAAGGAATTCGAAATTCCTCAGCCACTTTTGGAAAGGTGAATGGGGAAAAGATGGTAAAATAAAGAATGTTGGAGATGGGTCTCCAACCGCATCGCCCAAAAATCCCTTAAAAGCCCCAATACCGTTAGTCGCCTCTTACGTACACCCATCGGTAGAAACGGGGTAGTGATATTCTAAGCCGACACTACACGGCGGCTACTACTACTTATCACACGTGCCCTTTTATCCTTCAGATTTTGGACGCCTGCCTTTCCATGTAAATTCCTGATTTGATATCATTATAGTAACATATAATATGGCCATCATCATCATCATCATCATCAGCCTATAGACGTCCACTGCTGGACATAGGCCTCCCCCAAAGATATCCTACTTATATGTCCATATACATTATTTAATACTATAACTTATGTAAGTCCCAAACTAAGTAAGACTTTAATTTAAATCTTTTTGTTCAAGAAAAATTTCGACATTTTTCTTTCCTTTATTTATTAGTAAGTAAGACTTTTACTATGGGATACTAACTCAACGATATATTTAATATAATATAATACACATAAAACCAGCATCCAAGACTTAGAAAAACTCATTTATGCTCATCACACAAATGTTGCTCTCAGCGGCGGTCGAAACTGCAACCTCCAGACCGAGAAGCCAGTCAGCTATCCACTCGGCCACGGACGTCATCACGGATGCCCTCCATAGTCATTCTCTAATGACATAACCACCAACATTGGCTAAATAAACTAAAATTGCTTGCTACTGTATAGTTTTATGTCGATACATTAAATCAATAATAATGAGTTTACATTAATATTAAAGGTTCTATGGACAATACAAATAAAAGATTCCAAAAACATAAACCTATAATAACACTTTGCGTATGTAATCGCATTAATAATGGAAATAAAATTTGCTTTACAAGTACAGTCAAAGTAATCGTATGACCAGTATACCAAAAGCTCTACTTTACATACTAGCTCATCTTGTTTAGAGGTCTAGATAACGATTTCTAAGATTTAAATGTGCTGGTTAACTTAACAGGTTTTAATAGTCGCTTTTATATTTAATATCAATGTCTAAAGATCCATTAGTGATTATTTTTCATTGCGTATTTTCAATTTGCATACTTACATTTATAGCTACGTGTTTTGATGGCTCCCTGCGATGAACTTCGGCCTTTATCAGTGCACACATATCGCTGTGTAGTGTCGGCTTAGAATAGCACCACCCCGTTTCTACCGATGGGTGTACGTAAAAGGCGACAAACGGTGTTGGGGCTTTTAAGGGATTTTTGGGCGATGCGGTTGGAGACCCATCACCAACAGCCTTTAATTTACCATCTTATCCCCACTCAATTTTCCAAAAGTGGCTGAGGAATTTTTAATTCCTTAGCTCTGGCTACCCCTTGTAGGGATTTATAGCCGTGAATATATGTTATGTTATGTTACATATCAGCTGTAATACTTGTGCACATTTCTCCTCAGAAAAATAACAGATATCAAAAAAATAATATGAACATACAGTAAAGTACTTAAAAAGTAATTAGAGGTATTGACCAAATCTTATTAAATTATCCTTAATGAGCATCGCCGAAAAGTTCTTAGCCAGGAAACAAAAGGTGTATTTCTCCTTCATGGAATTGGAGACGGCGTTGATAGGGTGATGGTACAAATGTATTAGTGGGAGGTTTTGTTTAATTTCAGTTTTGGGAGGCAAATTATATGGGTAGGCAGATATCATTAATTAATCGCCACTTTGTAAGAACTTGGCAAATATGTCGAGCTCAATAGAAATTCCTATCCCACTTTAATAAGATTAGTAGAGAATAAATTTAAGTTTAGTTGGTGATACGTCTTCAGTCGCATCGCCAAGCAATCACCTATAAAGCCTGAAACCCCTAAGAACGAAACCCCTAAGTCTGAAATTGATGTGTTTCATTCTCAGCCAATTCTACGTTAGGCGATGATTGTAAAACCTATAAAACTATAAATGGAAACAGTAAAAAGGGCTTGAGCCACACAAAATTTAATTCCCCAAATACATAAAAATATACATCAATGTTTGATAACTAGACTATACAAAATCTAAACGATATCATGTAACCTAAATTGCTTTATTAAAGTCCGCCATTTAATTTAACGACTAAAACAAAATGGCGCCTAACATCTTCGGGATACTTCGGCTATGTTCGTCTTTACCCATCCTCGTTCCGATCTAGATTTATGACTATATTAATGTCACGAACCACGATTGATCAGAGTAATTGTTATGAAGCGTGTACCACCAAAGGCATGGGATGCGAGTTGTGACCAACCTTGCTTTTGCTTGTTAAATCGATTTATAACCTTATTGTTACAATTGCTATTGATCGATTTCTAGAATGTAACGCGACACGACTTTTAGGATTTACGAGTAGTGCTATGATAAGGTTTAGTTGTTGTTTCTATACGGTTTGCTATCATAATATTTGTGATGTAACCCTAAAAAGGAAAATAAATGCAAAAATTTTAGCCAGATGAAGTTAAAGTAGTGACGCATTGTAGGTACGGTAAGCTTCTTACTAGGGAGATCGATAATGGTTGATTGAAAGTCGCAAAAAGCTGATGGATGAGGATATGGTGCAGGACTGGTTTAGAGATATTCTGATAATACCTAGTCCTGCAGAGGTGATCTATGATAATTACAATAAAACTCAAGTGTCGTTGGTAAAACAATGCGAATGTAATCATGAATTAATTTTGTTCACAAAAACTTATTTCAATACGTGTACTCGCAGGATTTGAATCACGGACCCCGGAAGGTAAGAATGGCTACTTAACGGTTGGACTTCAGAGGTAGTTAATTAAATAACTAGATTAATTTAGTTTAATTTTTAAACAATAATTTCATCAACACACTTATATGTTATTAATTTCACAATTGAAACATACATACATACATAATACTCGTGGCCATAAATCCCATAAAGGGTTAGCCAGCGCTATAGAAATTGAATCTACTCAGCCACATTTGGAAGTTGATAGGGGAGAAGATGATATAAATAAAGTAAAGTTTACAATGAGTCTCCGACCGCATCACCAAAAACCACTTAAAAAGCCCCATACCCTTAGTCGCCTCTTACAACACCTGTGGCAACAAAGGGGAAGTAATCTTCTAAGCTGGCACTGCACGGCATGCACAGCTAAAAGATTTGGGAAAAGACATTTACTACATATTTACTATGTTTGCACTGCGATTTAGTTACGCTTTTGAAATGTTAATTATGAAATGATATACTGAATGACTCAGTTATCTACATATTAAAAAAAAAACTTTTCTGAACATTCCCTTCACGGAATCCATCGCAACCTATCGTTATAATTTAAAACAAACCAAAGCGGAATCCTACACATTAAAAATAAACGAAACCCATTTAGTAAAATATCAAATTGATATTAACACACACATTATAGGGTTGATAACCATAAATAGTATAGTATTATTTGCTCTGCCCATGGAACATATTGTTATGGTCCACAACTACGTAATAAATAATATCTTTCTTGTTTTTAGTGACACTGTCGCCTTCTTACTTATTAGAGAACAATCGTGAATGGAGTAGCTGTTTTGTGATAATTTTTGCTTAAATTATAACATATTTTGCATAATCTAAAACTTTTGTCGTAGGTATGTCAAACTTAGGGGAGAATTGTTTTTATACAAAATAACCTTTTTGAGTTGTATTTCTTGCACCCGTTTTTGCACTTTATACTTATGATCACGGCTATAAATTCCAAAAAAATAGTCAGAATTGCAGGTTTAGAAAAAAACACCTTTGCTTTCATTTAAGTTTAAGTTCTGTTGTTCTTAAGCAAATTAAAGCTGCATATTAAATAAACATGACAAATATGCTACACAATGTCGTTGTCAAAACTTCAGAATAAACAATTATTTATAGACTTACCGACGATGGGTTTAGTGTGGCTGGAACTACGTAATAATAAATGGTAAAAAGCTAAAAATTATCATATAAATAGGTAAGTAAATGAAAATATGGAGCCTATGTGAATGGTAATGTTATCAAATAGAGACTGTGTTCATAGGTAGACGCCGCGCTGTTTTGTAACTTCAATTCCTAAAAATATTGATTAATGTAAATTATGCTTGATAGGTTTGCAGATCAATAGTATCTGCCTACCCCAATATGAACTATCGCCCTTAGTGTGACATATGAAATTAATAAAACAAACACACAGCCTCCACAGCATCCCTGTTTATTGAAATACAAAATAATTACGTTAGATTTTAGGCTATAATAATAAATTTCCGCGGGCCGGGACGGGCGACCCGCGGCGCGCGGCCCGGGCTACGTTTCACAGATTTACAGATACACGGTAACATATACTATGTCGTTGCCGAGTTATCTGTGAGCTTGAGACACTTGTTATAATTATAATGGTTGGACCTTTTTTAAGTCAATCCAGTTTTATTTACTGTTTAGTCTCTACTCCTTTCTACCCTTGGGTGTTGCTAGAGGCGACTAAGGGGATGGAGCTTTGTGGGCGATGTAGTTGGAGGCCCGTCACCAACAACATTTATTTTCAAATAAGAATTATTCGAAAGCTCAGGATAATCCTTCTAGGGATTTACAATCATACGTATAGTCTTGCCATCGATTTCTATAAAGATGGACAGAGACCATCGATCACCATTATGTACTATATCCCGGGAAATCTTTTGAGCTTTGTTTAGATTCACCAATCATAACATAAGTGCCTATTTATTATTCTTTCAACAACAATTACAGTTCAACGGTTCAACTAAAGGTACCAAAATTTTAGGTTAACAATTTATATAATGATAGTATAATATATAATGATAATATAGTAGTAGTAGTAGCCTTGTGACATGAATATTATGTCACATACGAAATTAAATTATTTTATTATAATGCTAAGTTTAAAATTTGTACAGAATAACCTTAATCTATGAGTTTTAAATAAAAAAATATAAAAATAAAATAATATAATAATTAAATATAAAATTAAAAAATTTAAATTATACAAAAGATAAAAATAAGAATTAAACAATATAAAAAATATTTTATTTAAAGTTAAATAACTGCATTTCAGAAATATTTAGATTTGCTATTTCTTATCTCGAGCTTTTTTTATCTCTTATTGAGAATTTTAGCCGTTTTTATATGCATGTATATATGATTATAACAAATAATATACCTAGGTTTTGATGCGTTACTTTATCACGTCATGAAGTTTTTACTCATTCAATTCTACTTATTCAAATTAAATTTCTTGCTAAAACATTATCTCATATTCAATTGTCATATCGCAACATAACAAAATCACATCTTTCTGTTAATTTTTTGATAGACCATAAAAGAGTAAAATTTTTCTAGTACGTTGTACTTGTCAAATATGAGGTCATTGCAAATAACGGAATTTTACAATGTCCTTTGTTTTTTTTTATATAAACTCTTAGTTCATCCAACAAAGATAAATGGGAACTGCATATTTTTTTGCAATAATATTAAAATTATATTCCTATTTATTTTGCTTTGACTTAAGACTTAAAAGTTCACGCCGTATATCCTCGAAGGGGTTGGCACAGGTTGTTATTATTAAAAATAATAAGCTGTGAATCAAATGCATTGTTGCAACAATAAGATAATAAGTTTTACTAGTGGAACAGGCTTAATGCAAATAGCAAACAAAACATCTACGTCAATTTTTTTTTAATATTAATGTTTGATATTTCCCGGAAAATGTCATGAAATTAATGTTATTCCGACATGTTTAGACAATTACTTTAACTGTAACCTTTTTTATTTTAAGAGATTCAAACTTAAACGCATTATAAATTAGCAAAAACTACTATTTCCATGTTGTACATATAAAAGACATCAACGTGAGTAATTGTTTTTAATGAAACTTATTGTAAATTCAGAGACTAAGCTTATAAAAACAGATTACACTCAATTATATTACCAAAATACACTTTTAATATACGGATTTACACAGACCAAGTTAGCTTCAAACTAAATAAGACTTGTATAAGGGATACTCATCAGGGAAACTCAACGATATAATTTATTTATTTTTAAATTATTTATTCATTATAATGAAAATTACATTTTACAATAATTATACAGTGGTCACTTAATCCTTTTCTAAGGTTTAATTGTGACCACCGTCCCCCACTCTTACATTGTAAATCACAGTTGATTGGTATCGCGTCTTAGTGACGTTCTCTATTTATACACATTGCTGACTGACCATCGTAACATGGCCCGATTCAATATTATATAATACACAGTTTGCACAAAGCTGCGAAATATAAAACATCAACCCTAGAGGAATTTACGACATGTCTGTTCCTAGTGTGGATTTTCTAGTTAAATAAAAGGTGATAATTTATTTTGTAACTGATTCGTCCTTCAAAAAGCCCAAAACCGAATTAGCCGGACGGTTTAGTAGGAAGAACGCCCCCTGAGGTTTTAAAAGGTATTGTTTCAATTTCTGAAACGGGCTATTTATCAAGGAGGTGGATGGTGCGAGAAATCATAGCAAAATCACCAACATCAGAATAAAAACATCGTTTTCAAGAAAAACCCAACGACTTAAGACTCTACTGTAAGTATAAGACACAAGCAAAAGAGCTCAAAAAATATTAAAATATTGTCATAAAGAGACACATCACAATAGATATATACATACATATACTCACGGCAATAAATCCCTAAACGGGGTAGCCAGAGCTGAGAAATTATGAATTCCTCAGCCACTTTTGGAAGTTGAATGGAGAAAAGATGGTAGAATAAAGGTTGTTGGTGATGGGTCTCCAACCGCATCGGCCAAAAATCCCTTAAAAAGCCCCAAGTCCGTTAGTCGCCTCTTCCGTACACCCACCGGAAGAAATGGGGTAGTGCTATTCTAAGCCGACACTACACAGCTTAATCACAATAATTATTGAATTGTATTGTTAAAAATCAAAAGGACTTAATAAAATTTATAGACCCCAATATTCTTTTCGCAAAATCCAGACAAACTTAAATTAAAAGTTTCTCGATCACAAACTCCCACATTAACACTAACTTTTTCTTTACTCGCCAAAACGAAGAAAATCGTCCATCATACAAAAAACTGATACAATTTATCAAAATAAAATATGTGTTTGTTTATTATCTTCTAATTAAATCAAAGATACGCGCCGATAAATTACGAAAAATGTATAACTTAGTACTACGAAATCCCATGTAGATAAAATATAGGCATAATGACAGAATTCCAAAGCCTTTAAAAAAAGTAATCGGGCGCCGTATCACCGCCTCGGAATGTGTAGCGCACGGTTTAAATATTCAAAATTCGAATTGTTATTTTATATCGTCTCTGATTTAGAGTTGTTAAGTTATTTTAAAGATAATATTCATTGGGCTATTCCTACTTTTCATTTTTCCCTGTGTAACCGAATACTTTTAAAGCGAATGAACTAATTTTAAATGACATAAAAAATAGCCGTGGTGTATCATATGCTTGAATCTTTTAAATATATGTCATCCAACTACAGGCATTATTTCACTGAAACAACTCCATTTCTTATAAACACGATCTCAATATTTTAACATCCAAATACTGGGCAAGACAAGATGGTGAGATAACTTAAATCGGTCCATTAAAACACGAATACTCGTCTTATTACAAGTCCGTTAAGAGAAAAAAGGTCGACATATAATGAACTAATCAACTCGCGAGTCGATTCGTCGCGCCGTGATCGATTACTCCAATTAATCGATCCTTCATGACTGAATAATTACATAATCGATTCGCACTGTTATGATTGTTAGCTATTGATCTAATAAATGCGGCTCGTCTGTTCAAAGTGTTATAATTACAACGATAACGTCTTTATTATAACTTTCATGTCGAGTGATCTATTAGCCTCCATAAAGATTTATAATCGATACTAATAGCGCCTTACTTTTTTGTTTACTTTTTTTATCGCCGCGTCACTATTAAAGTGCATCTAAAAAATAGAGTACAGTATTTTCTACCTTAAGCTCTATGTAATAAAGCTCGTTTTATAAGCTCATAATGAAGTACTGATTCGGATTTTAAATGTACATTGATGTTAATAGTTGTTTACCGACGATTTTCGGCTCACGATTATTTAGATAGATAAGGTTACTTCAACAGTACTCATCACTTTTGTATGTTAGAAAATTTGCAACATTCAAATTTGGAAGAAGACGGTATTAGTCGTGGTTCGCACGCTCTTACTATTTTGCAATCGATTGTAGAGTAATCGGATCGAATGATAAATTTAAATATTTAATTGATACGATACTGCAACTTTAATTGGTTAGAAAACGAACACTTTTAGAGTTTGATTTGTCAATAAAAAAACATCAGTTTGTGATATGATAACTTGTAAAGAGATTCGTGTCTGGTGTTTTACTTAAATGTTATTGTTGCATACTATACTTAGGGGCAAGCAACCAGTGATAATAATTAGATGTACTATACCCGTGCAATAGTATCATGAGTTGAATATCTTTTAGATTTAGATTAAACATCATAATTTGGTATAAATAATTTGTCTCATTGCTAGACATCTCATCATCACATCTCTCATTGTCTATTAAAGGACAGTTACTGGAAAATAATTTAATTTATCGCTCACAACAATAATAACTTAGTTTCAGTATTTATATAGTCAAAGCGATATTGATTTTTTCTTACTATACATACTGGTAATAGATCCATTATTTCGTACAGGAGTAGGTAGAAATTTATTGCCACTTTGTACGATTCTTACTCATCTCTTTTGTTTACTTCAGATCCGTTAATTTTCACATAAATTGTTTAAGAAGAAGATAAACATATCATGAATATTTTTAACTGTGACCAAATATTATTTTAATGCTGTATATTGTGAAAAAGTGAAACAGAGTTAAATCATAATTTAACAACTCTAAAATACATTTATCTCTTTGACTAATTACTCAAATGATAATTAAGACACCGTCAAATGCCGAGTAAAGTTGCGTTACAATTACCAATAAAACTCGATAATTAAATATTTATTTGAAATCATCGGAATCGATGCTCGACGGTTTCGACAAATTGATTCGACACCCAGAAAAATAGGCTAAATTACGAGCTATAAAATAAATAAACACCGTAAAATATATTTGACAAACGAAAGAAATTCCATATTTACTTTAAATCGATAATTGTTGCAAATAATTATGACAATTACTCCGTACTCGTAACCCACTCGCGACCGATTCGAATTGATTCGATTATTGATATATCGAATTAGATGTTGGTCACGCAATAGATTTTGGACGCGAATTTTGTGAATCAACTCGATTTTTTCACACACTCGAATTCTCATTCTGCAATGTTTATAAATACATCATTATTTTTAATTGGTTTATTTAGTCTTTTGTATTGCGAATTGCACATTATGATTTTGTTATTTATTTTGTTAATTTTCTTTGAAATAGTTTACCTTGTCTCATTTGCATTTGATTTTAAAGTGAGAAGTGGTTTACAACTTTGGGAAATCATGAAAGGAAGACCTAGTAAAATAGGCGGCCATTAGTGATGAATATTGTCATATAGACACATCGTCAAACAATGAATTAGAGAACTCTGATTTGATCTTAAGACATCCATTGATCTCACGTGCTTTAGTAAGCTTCTTCTACTTACAAGATGTGTTAGGATAATAGGGCAACAGAGGGCAAAAAAAATAAAAAATGTGAATGTAAAGAGATTCTTTGTTGCTTCTTCACTTTACGAACACCTTCCAAAGCAACGGATTAATGAGTAAATTTATAATTTTGACGTTCAAAAAATGTTAGTAATTAACTCAATTATGAAAAATAAACTTTTTGACTTTTTGATAATAATTCAATGTCCACCACAATAACATATCATTACTTTATAGAGATAGGGTAGTGCTTTTTAAGCTAAAACTACACTTAATGAAAATTCAATATATAGTCCCAAACCAGAAAATTCCCAGAAAAGAAAGCGGGTACAGTCGTGGGCGGTAATAAAAACTCATAACCAGATTAATACGAAGTTCGTTACAAATTATCAGGCGAGGTTCCGTGAGACGACTCCATCTTGTTTACCATAACTCACGGATATTGTAGTTTAGAACGTATACGTAAATTGTATTAATTGAGAGGTCAATCTCGGGCGGGCCGACGTGTTTTCGAGTGTTATTTGATACGCGGCACAAAGATTAGCTTGTCGGTTAGATGGACGAATCTTTCTTCGCTTTATAAGAGAATAAGTGGTTGTTCTCGTTTGCGTTAAGAGCTTATTCCATTACACTTTGTCGTTTCTGAATTCAGACGTCCTTCGAAGTTACTACCGCAGACGCTTGTTATTCCACTACACAAATTTGTCTACTTTTTAGAACGTTATTCCATTAGTCTGAATTCAGATTCTGTGGCTTTCAGACGTCTTCATTCAGACAAATGGAATAAGCTCTTTAGAGTATTACTTTTCTGAGATTACTTGTCCTTTATCTGATAGTTATTTATAGTGGCGGCATAGGGAATACTTTTAAAAAATAATTTTCCTTATTTCGAATGCTAAAATTGGCTGCTATGATTTTAAAGTTCTGATTAACCTCGTATAATATAGATACAATAATTTAAGTATTGAAAATTTCAGTGAAAAAATGGAGTTAGCAGTTTTAAAAGAAAAGAGACTTCTTTGGGTGTCGCCTAAGTTCAACAGTAGACGTTCGTTTAGTGTAAGACGATGACAAATATAATTTACTTCGAAAATGTCGATACTATAAATTTAAAGTTCTTTGTTGAAATTAATAGTGCAGTATTATTTCTAGGATTTCATTGAATTGTGTTCATCCACATTAGTATGAATGTATTAATATATATTAATATTCATTTATGTATTAAGGTTGTAAAAACACGACAGTAACATTTTGTTAATTTCATCACAATAGCTCAATGTCTTGTTTTTGACCGTTTTACAAAACATTTTATTTATCGACAATTCCCTTTACTTTTGTTTTTGTGTTATGCCAGTTTTAAAGAAGATTAAAGCTTACATACCAATATTGCCTAACAATAACTTAAAGAACCGCGGGGTGGGTAGATAATAAATGGAATAGTGCTATTCTGGGCCAACACTCTACAGATATGAAACTTATATTGATTTTTTTTAACTTTGGACATAAAATGCTTCCACCGTAGCCAACTACTATTCACAAAACAATTCATATTTCCTTTACATTTCCATCCTACCAAGTTTTCAAACCATTATAACATTTAATTTTCTACTTACTTCATTTGTTACTTTACATATTTCTAGAATAACACTATCTCCCGCTCCTTTGTATAACGATGTAATGGTAATGTTTGGCTACACGTGGGTACAGAAAGTTTATTAGTAAACTTAATTATTAATTAGTTTTATTGAACAAAGCTCGTTTTGGTAACCATGTAGCAATAAATACTTTTTATTACTTCAATGTCATTGTCAATATTATTTATCTATGTTTTAATAATCTACTAATAGAGACATTATAGGATACACCGTTATTTAAAAAATGATCATTATTAAATACAACACAATACTAATATGGATTTTAATTATACTTATTAATAGAACAAGAATAAAAAGAGTACAAGAGAGAAAGAAAGAGTACTTTGCATATTTGATTAATGATACACATTACTCCGTTATATTTTGTCATTCATGTGATTCATTCATTTTGTTATTCAGTATATTCGTATGCTGTGTAGTGTTGGTTTAGAATAGTACTATCCCAGTAAGATACTCTTTTCTCATTTAATTGAAACTGGCAAGCTATACACCATCTTATAGGCTGGTTTTTTATTGACATATTTGAATATAGAACACACTTCTTTTATTTATTTTTTATTTGAATGAGCATCATTTTTCCGAGAATCTGGCGGGAATTCACTTGCAACAATGGAGCTCGGTCGACGCGATTTTCACGCTATGATTTATTATGAGTTATGACTTTAAAAAAGGTTTAAAGCCTCAAGTATGTTTTGAATTTTTGGTTTCTACTTTTGGTGAGTCTGCTTGTTCCCGAGCAACAGTATTCAGAGCAGAGGACGGGGATATTACGAAGATGAAGCGAAGACAAGACGGCCGCCAACTGCAGTCACGCAAGGAAACGTTCGTGCATTTGAAAAACTTATTCGCGAAAACCGACGAATTACATATGTAGAGCTAGAGCGAGAACTAGAAATTGGATCACCAGCAATGCAAACCATAATTCACGACCACTTTTCTCTCTGTAAACGTTGTTCGAGATGGGTGCCGCACAAACTTACCGATGAGCAGAAAGATCGTCGGGTGGATTGGTGCCTATTCATGATAGATAAATTCAACGGAGGTGAGAAAAAAAACGTATATGATATACTGACTGATGACGAAACATGGCTATATAACTATGATCCCGAATCAAAGCGACAGTCGACTGTATGGTGCTTTGAAGACGAGCCAACTCCAACGAAATGTCGCCGTGCATGAAGCACACAGAAACAAATGGTCGCCTCGTTTTTCTGCAAAACATTTTATAATTTTGGAGTATCTAGTTTCTTTTGGCATGCCCCTCGTATATATGGTAATATTGCCTATTTTAACTTATCTATAACTTAGTAAGACTGAGAAGTGTCGGTTCGGCTTAGAATAGCACTATCCCATTTCTTCCCGTGGGTGTTAGTAAGATTTGATTAAGGTTATCGGGGGTTTTAAGTGTGTTTTGGGCTATGTGGATCTTTATTTTACAAACTTTTCAGGACTCGAATCCCAAAAGTAGCTGACGAATTCCATATACTAAAGCTCTGGCTAACACTTCTAGGGATCTATAGCCGTGAGTTTATGTATGTATGATCCATAATTACTGGTTACCAGAAATGACATACCCAGCTATAGAATGTTACATGATAAAGATAGTTTCTTCGTTTTTGTTTATCATGTTTATTATTCAAGCCAGACTTACAACATGACAAAGGAGTTAAAAGGCAACGCAACGCAAACGTTCACAGCGTATATCCCTGAAAGGGTTGGCAGAGGTACTAATGCTTGTGAACATCACGTGACATTGTTACCTGGTGTTCAGAGGTACCCACGTTTTGATTGGACAGTATACTCACATGATAGGGGCAGGCCTATCGCCGTTTTGTACGAATACACTGTCACATGACATAAGTTTAACTCAGCCATGTGGGTTTCCTCACGATGTTTTCCCTTACCGTTAACAACCATGATAAATTAACCACACATATGGCTTTAGAAGAGACAAATTAGAAGGCTCTACACGGGATTTGAACCCTCATCATCTGCACGATAAGCGGTGTTCTACCCACTGAGCTATCACGTTTGCTCAATAGGCGGTCAAAAGTCAAAATATTAATGAATGTTAAAAAATTCGAGAGGTTTGTCAGCATCATACACAGTCGTGATCGATAGTCTCTGCCTACCCCAATGGGAACTAATGCCGTGAGTATATTTAAATATTTTCTATTGTAAACTTACCACGTAAATAGTTCGTATATCTCAATTCCCTTGCATTATCATCAAACTAACAACACTAATCGGGTAAAGCTGTGCCCGTTAATTAGTAGTGCGCCGGCGCAGATACGATCGTGGCGCCTCGCTCTCTTCCATATTCAAACATTATAGCTATCTCTTTCTATCGACACCGTAGTTTTTTCGTTGAGGTATTTAACGTGTTGATTAGATTATAGATCAATTTTATGTTATTTGACATGGAATTTCTGAGTTTTGGTTTGGTGTTGGGCCTCGAGATTTTTGGTTTTGATGACGAAATTGTTTCGCTTAAGGAAACATCAAGTAGGTGTTAATATATCTTTATATAGCAGTATGTGCTGACAAAATTTAGAAATTGAATGGGGAAAAGGTGGTAAAAATAAAGGTTTGGTAATGGGTCTCCAACCGCATCGCCCAAAAATCCAATAAAAAGCCCCAATACCCTTAGTCGCCTCTTACGACACCCGTGGGTAGAAAGGGGTAGCAACATTCTAAGCCGGCACTACACGGCTCAATACTCAATTTCCAAAAGTGGCTGAGGAATTTATAATTCCTTAGCTCTGGCTACCCCTTCTAGGGATATACAGCCGTGAGTATATGTATGTATGTGCTGACAAAAGCATAAGTTTTTAATGTATCAATAAAGAAAAATTCAGATATATATGTTAAGAATATTTATTCAAAAGGACAGGCGTTTGAAGCGCGAAGCGCAAGTATGATCAGATTGATAAATGTAATTGAAGCTCGAGATGTTTGCCAGGATCGTACAAAGGGACGATCGATAGTCACTCCCTACCCCATTGGGCATAGTGGTTAAAAATGTACATTCTTGTAAAAAAAACAACGCTGTATATGAAAATGATAATATAAACAGAAATAGATTCCGTATTCTTTAAGTAGTACAACCACGTACAACTCAAAACTGTTCTTGACATATTAACCAACGCTCCACAATCACCAGTAAATGCCCAGAAATAGGTGCGCGTTATATTTACACCAGCTAGTTAATAGTGGTAATAGAAAAGTGTACAAATAGACATTGGACGATGAAGTGGTAATGCTGGAGATACTAATCGAGGAGGCGCCGGCACCCGCCGAGTCTAATAAGAACCGCTTGTTTTAAATGTTTACTAATGAGCCGAGTATCTACGAGGATATCGGTGGAGGTTGTGTTAGACGTGTGGCGGTTATTAAACGGTGCGTTTTTTTTAAAGTTTTGAACTGGTGATTGCGTTGAGGGAAGAATTTGGGTTGTTGTAGAATATGGTCTTGATGAAAGTAAATGTAAATTGATGTTGTCACAAGTTGGATAATTGTGTGATCAGTGATTTAATTCACATGGTCGAAGTAATAGAATGCTTGGTAATTTTCTAGAATAGGTTTAATATATATTCTTATAATAAGTATAAAATTCTACAAAAAAAAACATTAGACCATAGAAAAGAAAGTTTTCACTCATTCAACAGATAATGATAATGTGATGTTGCTAAAAGTTTCAAGGTTGCTCACAGTGCTTCTGAACTTCTGTGGGGCTATACGGACTATTAGTTAAATCTTAAATTTTTCTTAAGGTATTTTTCAATTATTTGTCAGAACATATTGTAAAAAACTCTGTTATTTAACATGCTTGACGTGTGCAAGCAGCTTTACACTATGATATAATAATCCTGTGTTCTCTAATGATATCTGGAATGAATTTAATGTTTTCTCTTAAATTTTAATGTTTACTTTATAATATTATTAATGAGGATTCCTTTATTATTAATGTAAATTTATTAAAAATGTCTCAAACACTTCTTGTCCTAAAACAAATCCAATTAAATAAAACTAAATGACCTGCAGTCATTTGAAAAATATACTCGTCTCAGAATTCGAGAGACATAAAAGAAAACAAGTAAAAAGAACTTAAGAAATGGTAGGTTGGATAAATGCTCATCAGATTTTCAGCAAAAAAACATCTTCATATTACCTGGTTATGTAATTTGTTAATCGTCACATGTCATTCGGTGTGAAAACTTTAACACAAGTTTAACACTACATATGACTAAACGAAAAGCATATAAGTATTTTGAAACTTCAGGGATTTTACCCTTAGCTCTTGCAATAAAGGAAAAATTGGCTTCAACAGAGCTAACAGGGACGCGAATATTGAAAACACCTGGTTAAAATTGAATACCACTAACAATCATATAGAATGTCGCATGCTTTCGATACTGCGTTCCGTTTTTGCACCTAATTAAACTTTTTAATGCGCCCACTTAATTGAGACATTTGCTTTATTTGTATAAGAGTCGCGGAATGGTTTAAATGTCAGCGGTTACGTTGAGTAATCCTGTTCATTAGAGATTGGTTATCTGCGTTTAGTTTCTACTTGTTACACGTTTAAGTGTAAAATATTTGCGTTTGAGTTCATAATGATGGTATTGCTGCTTTCTTGGATCTGTTTGTTTTTTTACTGTAGAATTGATAAGTAAAGGAACTTAAAAGCAGTAGTATTTCAACATATATATTATATTATTTACAACCTTGTCCTATTGGTGGTTTAGGGAGAAACTTTTAGCATCGCCTCATTATCTTTATCTGTTCAATGAGTCATTTTAGTGATCAAGTGGTTTTTTATAATGTTTTCATGATAAATTTATCATATTTTAACCCATTACTTCCCATGAGTGTCGTAACAGGCGACTTCAAGTTTTGAGGCTTTTCGGCTGAATGTTAGGCGATGTGTCTGGAACTCCGTCACCAATCTCCCTTTAAAATATTTCCAATGCTGAAGCTCTGGTTTCTTTAACCTTTTTTAGGATATTTATCCATGAGAATATATGTGTAAATGTAACTCAAAATTCCCTTCGGGGATATATTGGATAAACGAAATTACTTCAACAAAGATGTGAGGTTCAACACCCAGAATAAAGATAATTTATACGGACATATAATACACAGATCAAGTTAGCCCCAAACGAAATAAATCTTGTATTATAGGATACTAACTCAACGATATATTTAATACTATATAATACACATATACATAAGATCCAAGACTAAGAAACAATCATATATGCTCATCGCATCGTTGTTGGGATAGTAACAATAATTACTTTTCAACACTGCAGTCTATCATTGAGAGATGCAAATGCGAACAGATAATAACAAAGTATAACAATTCGATATCACAATTTGGATACCAAACCATCACACAGATTAAAAAGTAATTTACAAATTGTTATAAATATTGCAGAATTGTTCAAAATATGGAAGTGTACACATGCTTTCTCTTTATGGCTTGTAAGTGATCACGCGATTCAATAAAAAGGCTATGTACAAATGAAAATGAAACAATAGTCAATATCGTGCTCGAAATTTAAATATACTAACATTTTGAAATGGCGTTTATAATTTAGTTTGGTATTCTAGTTATTCTGGTGCTAGACTTAAATTGACAAAAAACACTTGGAATAAGTAAGTTTAATCTTATATATATAAAAGAGAGTGGTGTTAGTTACACTATCTATAACTTTAGAACGGATGAACTGATCTGGCTGAAAATTGATGGAGAGGTAGCTTAGAAAAAGGAAAAGGACATAGGATATTGATCATTTCGTTAAATATCGTAGGGTAGGGGGTAAGCAATAAAAAAAAAAAACACCATCCGTGCGAAGCCGGGGCGGACCACTAGTGTTAGTTAAATTTGTATCAATGCTATTGCGTATTCCTTTTAGAAAGAAAGAAATAATGTTTATTTGGTAATTTACCCGAGACAATGGCATAAATAAAAGATAGTTCATTACCAAAAAGGCCTTGACTCAGTACTCGCGTGACAGATGCTCATCATACGCTGATTTTCAGTTAGAACCCTATTTACCTCAATATAGGTATTTTAGTTTACACTATTTACATACACGTACAGATTTTGAGTTCTGTCGTAATTGTTTTTGGGCGTTAACCCATCACCAACAATACTTAATTCCTACCATTTTGTTTCCTATCAACTTCAAAATGTGGCTGTATATGTATGTATGATGTTGTAAATTATTTACCTATATAGATTAATTTTATGTGTCCGAGAGACTAACAGTGAGAGGCAATTTTAGCTTGATTTCAATAGATTGTAATGTAATCGTTAATTTCACATACATACATACATATACTCATGGCTATAAATCCCTAGATGGGGTAGCCAGAGCTAAGAAATTAGAAATTCTTCAGCCAGTTTTGGAAAGTTGAGAGGAGAAAAGATGGTAAAATAAAGGTTGCTGATGATGGGTCTCCAACCGCATCGCCCAAAAATCCCTTAATTGCCCCAATACCGTTACGTACACCCACCGAAAGAAATGGGGTAGTGCTATTCTAAGCCGACACTACACAGCAGTTTATGATTACATTGATGATTACATTTTTATGAACCCACTTCGCATATATAGATAATGTGTGTGCTTGTAATACAAAATTAACCACAATAGATATTTTAGAAAATCACTTTACCCATTATTTTTTCCCTAACTAATTAGGAAAACGTAAAAACAATTTTGACCAGGCTTTCAATGGCATAAAACTTAGAAAAATTTAAGTTTTTTTTTGTTTTACAGTGTCTATAATAATAATAAAACAACACACTAAAAATGCAATACTATGTAGATTGCTAGTCATTCAATCAAAGATACGTAAATATACCTAACTAAAATAATTTATAAGTTCGACCCAGGTTATTAAATTAACAGCTTATTCTCTAAGAGTTACCTAAAGTTGCTGTGTAGTGTCGGCTTAGAATAGCACTACCCCTTTTCTTCCGGTGGGTGTACGTAAGAGGCGACTAACGGTATTGGGGCTTCTTAAGGGATTTCTGGGCGATGCGGTTGGAGACCCATCACCAACAACCTTTATTTTACTATCTTTTCCCCACGCAACTTCCAAAAGTGGCTGAGGTATTTCTAATTAGTTAGCTCTGGCTACCCCTTCTAGGGATTAATAGCCGTGAGTATATGAATGAATGAATGAATGAGTTACCTAAATAGATAATAGGCATTCATATCATTTAGTCATAGAGCTGGAGTGGAGAAATTGAAAATCGTATAAAACATGCAAAGGGCCATACATGACCAATTGAAATTAATCATATAAAGCAATGGCTAGTTTTAAACCTTTCCCTTTAAACGATAATAGTCATCAATTAAAGTAAAAAATGCCATTAAAAACATTTCGAGCAAGTTTTTCAATTTATTGGCATGACAAAATTTATTAACTTTAATTTTGTTTATTCGCATTTTGGCAGTTGGAGAAAGCAAAAATTGGTATAATGAAGCGTTAAGGTATATTTCGTCTTGATAAGTCAGTTAATTGTTTTGTTTTTGCTATGTAACTCTAAAGTTATATCTTAAAGGGCATGTCGTATTACTTCCCAACACCTGCCACTTTCATTTCTTATTTTCATTAATTCTTCAATACTTCACCACTCTACCACTTTGATGATATCAATTTAGTTTAATTTGGAACGTAGTTTACCATGAAATAGTTACGTATATGCAACTCTTGTCTTATGTCCTTTAAAGAAATTTATATGCAATAATCGCATTATTTCATTTAATTTATATGTCACATAGAGAGGATGGGTGAAAGAAAATTGGTAAAATAGTTTTTTATAGTCAAAGTTTGGTTATGTCAGCCGGACGACCACGGAGGACACATTTAGTTCAAATAGAGAGTTTTTAAAAAAAAATGGTGAACCGTGCTGGAAAAATTAAGGGTTATGTAATAAAATAGTGCTCACGGATCATACAATACATAAGTAGTGATAGTCTCTGTCTCTCCCAATAAGAACAAATGTTTACACACATGTTAACAAATGTACATGTTTATGTGAAAGTAGTACTAAAAGCTAGTTACGAGGCTACGAGTGTTCTCATGTAACACCCATGGGTAGAAACGGGGTAATTCTATTCTAAGCTGACACTTCACAGCATTGGTTATTTAAACACACTAATTTCTGAGTTTAAGGTTGTCTGGAAGAGATCGCTTTTAGCAATAAGACCGCCAAATGTACCTCACTGTAAACTGTTTGATCATATATTTTTTGTAAATTTGTGTTTCATGTGCAATAAAGAGTTATTCTATTCTATTATATATTTTATTCAATATGTTTTTATACTTATAATTTTATATGAATTTAAAAAAACGGCGCCTCATAAGTCCTGACCATCCTTTACTTATAATCACCTTATTGTCTGTATGCAAATTTTTAGCCATAGGAGACAACAACGGTCATTTCAAATCCGTCGTTTCTAATACGATTAGGTTGCCAAAGTAAAAAAATCTGTTGTTACAATAAATTCAATTAAAGTATGAATATAAATCGGAGCTAATGATGATATGTGGAACGGTTGTCGGCATACCATAATTTATGAGTCAAAGCCTTACTTTATATTACTATTAAACGGATTAGGATTATAATTTTGTGGCTAAATAGATCTCGTTAATATTTGGGATCTGTTGTAGTTTGCTACTATCCCATTGAAAGAGCTGGTTTTAGCTTTTTCAATTCTGTTTTATTTTGGCCAATGTGTCGAGTTGGCAAAGTTTGACTTTTTTTGGGAATACCACACTGCTTCAATACTACATAATTACTGCCACACGACAAAGTATCTTTTATATATTTTTCAACATTTGCGTACCTAATGAAAAATAAACTACATATGAATGTAGAGTTAGGAAAGATCCATAGTCATAGCCCGTACAATCATAATTAATTAAAGTCCAGAATTATTAAACGAAGGCCGAAGTTTACTACCATTTTAAGATTCAATATTTTAATTTATGAGATCGATTTCGATATTTCCTTTACCAACAAAAATCTAATTATATAAAAGCAAAATTTGACAATAAAATGATATTTCTACAGAATCCGACATTGCCAGTAAACCATGTGCTTTACCTTATAACCTTATAGTTTATGATTCTAATTTAATATCATAATGAGCGTAGATTTTGGACACGGCAGGTCGTTTGGATTCATAATCGATACTATCCGAATGCTAATAATCGAGCGGACGATACTTGAGTTCGATCCATTAATGTAAATGATGAACTAGCTCTGTAGGCTGAGAGTTGAGTAACAATTTTCGAAAACTTAAATGTTATAATTAAAAAATATGTACTAATATTTAGAGATTAAGAGATGAAAATGTATAATGACTAAATGCAATACTAGTTTGAATTTTTTTTTTATAAAAGTAACTTTTTATCGTCTATCTTAGTTTTGAGCTGTGAGTTGTAAGTAAAGGAAGGAAGAAAGGAGAAAATTGAAAGTGTTGTTATTTAAATAATACAAAAGTTTTAAAGAATATTAAATAAGCAACTGTAAATGTTTTAACATACCAATATCAATATTCACACTCAAAATCCTAGCAAACAAGGCAGGCAATTTTCCCTGAGGGGTTATTAGTGTTTAGTAAAATATTATTATTCTTTTCTTTTGTTATTTATTGGCAAGCACGATTTGTGATTTGCCACAAACAAGCGGGGAAACAACTGTTCATATAAAAATATACTCCCGCTAATTTTGTTTTTTTTTTCTATTTTCGGAAAATATTATAAACCAATTTATAATCTTATCTATAATATTACTATCTCTACTAAATCTCTTGTCTCTCGGACCATATCCAATCAATGCAGCAAGACGCCTAGCTGAGATTATTCTCATTAGTCTAATGACAATATCAACACGACGAATTTACTTTAAATTTAAAAACAATATTAAAATCATTAAATTTTAATCATTCATAAACTTCACCTCAATGTGTTTATGGGCGCGCATTCATTTATAAAAAAAGAAAAAGGTTACATGATTAAACTAAGTTGCATTTCATGGATACATTAAAAATATTATCATTTTTTTTCGATTCTTACTCGATTTTCGTGCGCGATATATTTAATGTGAAATCTGATACAGTGAAGTAACAATACACACAAGATATAAGAAAGCCAATTTTATATTAGTGGTGTAGTGGATGCCTTAGATGAGCACTAACCTATTTCTTCTCCCGGGTGATTTAGAGTGATAAGGGTCTATTCTCAATATCATCATCATCATTCTCCTGCCCTTATCCCACTAGGTGGGGTCGGCCCAACATGTGTTTCTCTTCCATTTGTCTCTGTCATACGCCATTTCGGAGCTTTCACCTTTTATTCCCATATCATCGTCCACACAGTTCATCCAAACTTTCTTTGGTCTTCCTCTTCCCTTGTATCCATCTACACTCATATTCATCACTTTTTTAGTCACATGCATTACATCCCTTCTCATTACGTGACCATACCACCGTAACCTATTACTTCTAATGTCACTGGAGCCACTTTCACACTTCCTCTTATAAACTCGTTTCTAATCTTATCCATTCTTGTCACACCACACATCCATCTCAACATCCTCATTTCTGCTACGTGCATTTTGCTTTCATCCGTCTTTTTCATTGCCCAACATTCACTTCCATACATCATGACTGGTCTTATCACGGACTTGTAGATTTTCCCTTTTAATTTTCCCCAATAGAAGTTCGAAAATGGCTGATTTTCCAAATATATAGGTTTAAAGGCTAGAATAGTTAACAAAACACACGTTCTTTACCTGTCTGCTGTGTAACAATACTTTGAATACTAAGTGCCCAAAACATTCGCAGTGAAAATGAAATATAAAAAAAAAAAAACAACCAGTCACTTACATTAAAAACTTATTGATAAATGAGGAAATACCAAAATATCCAACAAAGGAGTTATAAATAATGAAACCTAACCTCATTTCTATTCAATCAATAAATAATATTAAAAAGTAATACGTCAACAGCCAACGCCCAGATTCGAGCCATAAAAAAATTCAAAGATAACTATATCTTTCTAAAATAACGGAATACATCTAATTTGATTAACAGCTGTCGGCGACAATAGTTTTTATTATTTTAATGCCAAAGCAGGAATTTTAAGTCGCCATTATGAATTGACACGTTAAATTTGTTACTAATTGGCTTGCAAAATATATTGGTTTAGCACCGTTGGCAACTAGTTAGTATGTCCGTTTTTATTGGCTTTTAACTATCTTAATTATAGAGAATATAAAGTACAATAAGAAGTTAGTTTACAGTGTATAAAAAAATGTATTCGGAAAAAAAACAACAACAAAAGTAGAAAAAGAGTTTCTTATTTAAGGAAGCAGTAGTCAGTTATAATTGAATTGAATTATTTTTACTGATATCCTAAAATTAAATTTGGAACATTGTGGTTGTGATGTAGCTGTGTAGTGTGTTAACAGGTAAGTTATGGTTCCGAGGCCTTTGTGTGATTTTTTTATGAGGCTGGAAGTCCATCAGCAACTGCCTTTTATAATATATTTTTCCCCACTTAACTTCCAAAAGTGGTCAGGCAGATTCTAATCCTGAGGCTCTGCTACCCTTTTTTAGGTTTACAGCTGGGATTTAGAGCGTGTTCAGAGCTAACCTGACCGTCAGCACGTACGATACTGACGTGCGCACGGAATAAACAGGACGGCTCTGAGGGCTCTTTAAAATTTCATTCGAAAAGATTTAATAACCTTTGGTCAGGTTAGCTTTGAACACATGATGTATGTATTATTTGATTTCAATGTTGATGGAATATGATTTAATTAAAACTGTGTAGTGTCGGCTTAGAATAGCACTACCCCATTTCTTCCGGTGGGAGTACGTGAGAAGCGACTAACGGTATTGGGGCTTTTAAGGGATTTTTAGGCGATGTGGTTGGAGACCCATCACCAACAACCTTTATTTCACCATCTCTTGCCCACGCAACTTCCAAAAGTGGCTAAGGATTTTTTTATTCCCTAGCTCTGGCTACCCCTTCAAGAGAATTATAGCCGTGAGTATATGTAAGTATGTATGTAAAACTTAGACTTGCTGGTGTAACTGACTCACTGATAGACAGCGCACAGCCTAAACGACTACAACTACAGAGCTGAAATTGAGTAGGTGGATAGTTCTAGTGCTTATAATGAACATCAAGAAAAGACCAAGAATTTTTTACAGGAATGGGAAATATGGGAAATTAAAGTTTGTATTAAACTTCCGCAATTTCATATCAGGTTGAAATTTTGTATTAAGACTCCTTTGTATTAAGACATTAGAATGTTTTTGTTCAGAAAAACCTCATGTGCGGATTATTACTAAAAAATAAACCGATATTAAAGTACTTTTCAAAAGGATTACCAGAAGTTCTTACGGGAACAGAAATTATGAGATTGAAATACATATGAGACTTCTATAATCGTCATTCCATCTATTTTATACACATAACATAACATAACATAAACGTTCACGCCGAATATCCCCGAAGGGGTTGGCAGAGGTACTAATACTTCTGAACATCACGTGACTTTGTCACCTGGTGTTCAGAGTACCCACGTTTTGCATGGACAGTGTACTCACGTGATAGGGGGCAGGCCTATCGCCGTTTTGTACGAATACACTGTCACATGACTAAGTCCAACCCAGCCATGTGGGTTTCCTCACGATGTTTTCCCTCACCGTTAACAACCATGATAAATTAACCACACATATGTCTTTAGAAAAGACAAATTGGTGTAGGCCCGACCCAGGATTTGAACACTAGTCGTTTGCACGATAACCGAGTGTTCTACCCACTGGGCTATCACAGTATTTTATACACGTACTCAGATAAAGGCTTATTGATTTGGGAGAAAGTGGTAGCGCTGCTAAAATTGACTTAAAATAACTATTCCACGCGGACGAAGTCGCCGGCAAAAGCTAGTTACATATATGTAGCTATCCTTCACTCAGCAAAGCTTGTATCACGTAACGGCGCTCTGGCAGTGTTGTATGCAGTGATCTAAGAACATAACAGAAACCCATATAGGCACTCCAAAAATATTATCCTCATCTAGCAGCCTGATAGTAACATAAAATAACTAATATTCAAACACTAAGTCTATCATCAATATACTTTGAAACAATACAACCTTATCTTTAACCCAAAAAGCAAATGATAAAATTACTCAAAAGCCAACCGAATTGATGTTTTAGGAAATCTTTTTTATATATATGACACGGTAACAAGAACTTAAGCACGAGCATGGGCACAATCTCATTCAGCCGTCATTCGCTGACAAATAAGTATTGAACAAAATAGTGTTGTGCTCATTTATACTGAGACTTGGGCATTAAATCAATGAAACACTAGCATCCGACATGATATCATATACTCTAATGTAATATTAGACTTTGTGGAGTAGAAAATAGAGTTCAAATGAAATGTTTGGTGTAAAAATGAATTGGTTTCGAATTTAATGTACGAGTTGACCGCCCGGGTTAGCGATATTTTTCAACGTTCGCACTTGACTCGGGATAAGGATGGGATCGGAACATAACATTTTAATAATATC
Organism: Bedellia somnulentella; assembly: GCA_963576735.1. Lineage (NCBI taxonomy): Eukaryota > Metazoa > Arthropoda > Insecta > Lepidoptera > Bedelliidae > Bedellia > Bedellia somnulentella. The sequence goes on from OY755183.1 coordinate 3,278,964, forward strand.
TTATGTTTTATGATAAATTGTCATTAAAATTGATTTGATGGAACATTAATATATCATCCGTTCTAAATTAAACTAAAAATCTCTCTATTTTGGTTCCATTTCCTTTCCAAACATTACTGTAAAAAAATATGAACACTATAATAACAAAATTTAACATCCAGCAAATATTTATAATGCGATTATGGACCGAAAATGGGTGGATTGAATGTTGTTGAATGAATTATGGACTGAAAATGGGTGGATTCGTCATCAAATGCCTCTTATATGCTGATAATCAAGTGTTACTTGCATCGTCGGTTGAAGAGTTGCAACTGATGATGAATATTGCATGTGCATCTTTTGAAAGAATGGAAAGGGAATGAGGATGAATGTAGAGAAAACCAAAACCATGGTTTTAGAGAGAGAGGAAGATATGACCGAGTGCGTGAAATTAATGGTAAGATAGTGGAACAAGTGAAAGAGTTTGTATATCTGGGGAGTTTGTTTACTAGGGATGGAAAGTGTGATGAAGATATCGAGAGAAGAGTGAAAAAGGGTAATGCGATAAATGGAGGTTTGAATAGTCTCATGTCTAGCCAGTCGCTGTCCGAAATGGCCCGAATGGCAGTGCATGATGCTGTTCTGGTTCCTAAGCTTATGCATGGCTGTGAATGTTGGGTGTGGCAGAAGAAGAATGAGAGCAGAGTGAATGCAGTAGAGATGAGCTCCCTCAGAAAAGCTTGTAATGTAAGGCTATCTGATCGTGTGAGAAATGACGTGATTCGTGAAAGGTGCGGCGTGAAAGATGATATTTGGACACATAGAGAGGATGGATGATAGTAAATTGGTGAAAGAGATCTATAGAGCCAATGTGGAAGGTAATGTGAGTAGAGGACAACCACGAAGGACACACCTCGACCAATAGAGTGTGTGCTCAAAAAGGCCGGCGTCCGAAGTATGTAGAATAAAAGAGCATGTATGGAAAGATTGATGGATGTAAACGATCCTAGAGTGGTTTGCCAGGATCGTACAAAGTGAAGATCAATATTCTCTGCCTACCCCAATGGGAAATAATGGCGTGAGTATATGTATGTATGTATGAACTATACGATATAATTATTTGTCAGTAAACATTCAATAAAATATTTATCCGGGAGTACATGACAAAATACATACAAAAAAACCTTTCATACAAAATAAACGTATTGTCGTCATCAAAAAACTTTGAAATGATATTTATGGATTCAATCACGGTGGGAAAGAAGACAAACCGAGTCGCTTATTTTTCTAGGTAAAATATTGTTATATTATGGTATAATGGCTAAAAAATATATATATTGAAGTTGAAAAAAATCATCTCTTTGTACGACTCTGGCAATTCTTCTTAATATGCAATCTTCTAAATAAATCTTTTCTATATAAAAATATCTTTTCATACGTGCATTTATTTATAAAATTTCATACACCTGTCGATTTCTATATATTCATCCTATGTTCTCTGTGGTTGTCCTGTTCTTAAATATTGGTCTTTTATCACTTATGCTTCTGTATTTTCATTCATCCACTCCATGCACCAAAATCATTAAAACATATTTTTCTATTATTTCTAAAAAAACAACCGTGATATCCCAGTGGGTAGAACACTCGGTTATCGTGCAAACGACTAGTGTTCAAATCCTGGGTCGGGCCTACACCAATTTGTCTTTTCTAAAGACATATGTGTGGTTAATTTATCATGGTTGTTAACGGTGAGGGAAAACATCGTGAGGAAACCCACATGGCTGAGTTGTACTTAGTCATGTGACAGTGTATTCGTACAAAACGGCGATAGGCTTGCCCCCTATCACGTGAGTACACTGTCCATGCAAAACGTGGGTACTCTGAACACCAGGTGACAAAGTCACGTGATGTTCAGAAGTATTAGTACCTCTGCCAACCCCTTCGGGGATATTCGGCGTGAACGTTTATGCTTATTATGCTTATGCTATATTTTTCTATCTTTCTCACGTAATCTTACATATGCCATAAATTATTTATAACACCTACAAACTACATTACAAAAACTCCAAATTCAAAATCAACAAATATCGATAAAAGCGCGGGCAACCCTACGGTAGGTGTGAAAGGCTGTGGTCTCCCAGGGTGTCCCGCGCTTACAAATGGCGGACGAGCAATTACGTCGATAAACGAGCACTAACCACCCTGGCTGGGTGCTGTAATAACCTGCGAGCTGTGATAATGAGCCAACTACGGTTTACTACGCAACACTGTTCGGGGTTAACTTGCGACTTGCTGTTTTAAGAATAGCTGGAAATTAAAGTTCAATTGGAGAAGTATAGGTAATAAAATCGATGAATAAAAAATGGTGAAGAACTTAGCACAAAAATTAACAACAGACACACATATACTCACGACTATAAATCCCTAAAAGGGGTAGCCAGAGCTTCAGAATCGAAAGTTCTTCAGCGCCTTTTGGAAGTTAAGTGGAGAAAAGATGATCGGTCTCCAATCGCATCGCCCAAAAATCACTTAAAAATACCCGATACTTTTAGTCGTCTCTTACTATCACCAATGTGATGAAAGGGGTAGTGCTATTCTTAGCCAACACTAAATAGCAAACAGAGATTAACAACATAGTATTTGGGAACTCTATGTTAAAGTTATAAACATTAAATAATTAGAGTGTCTGTCACCGTGTAAAAAGTCACCATTTATCATAATTTTAAAACTGTTATCGTAATATTACCAGCTTTGCATTCTAAACTAATTCGATTGATAACATAAATACCAAGTAGGTAATAGAAAGATTAAAAAGGTTACAATAAATTTTATTTGACTAGAAAATACGATAATATACAATAAATAAATAAAGATATGTCTAGGAAATACACACACACACACACACCTGAACCCTATTGCGTGAGTACACTGTCCAAGCACAACGTGGGTACTCTGAACAAACACCAGGTGTCAAAGTCACGTGATGTTCAGAAGTACCTCTGCCAAAATTCATAATTTTCAACATTTTCATGGTAGCTGTGCGATGTGGCCGGAGACCCATCACCAACGATAGTTTTTTTTTTAAGAGACTACAAATATTCTTTCTAACATGTCTGTGGAATTGTTGATAGGGATTTATAGCCGAAAATGTACGTCAGATTAGGTAGTCTCATCCATCACTTTACCCACATCGCGTAATCATAAAAATTTGTCATTGCACAAAGACATTATTTATTTAATATATATATTCATGTTACCCAAGTTAAATCAACAAATAAATAATATTTCAATTTGATACGTCAATGGCGCACGGTATTTATTGTCCGGTGAGAAACACAAACAAAGGAGGTCGGTGCTAATTCGAAATAAATCCAAGTGCAATAAAACTTACTGGCTGTTTACCATTATACCGTAGCCTTGTGAAACCGACGACGAAATTTAAAATTCAGTAGTGACATTGACAGTTACTCAAATATTTCCAACGGATATAAAATAGTTAACCTACGTTCTCAACTATTAAACAAACTTACGCAGCTTCACGTTTAAACGGTAAATTCAATGCCAAATGGATAACGTAGGGACTGAACGACTTGACTGAACTTCTTACTTTTTATTCACATAACTGTATATGCGATAAATATAAATCTAATGCGATGCATGGAAATAATCTGAGTTAGCCTAATTTTACTACACGGATATAGCAAGTAAATATTAATATATATCATAAAGACGAAATAATAAAACAAAATTTCAATCTAGCACCAAAATACTACGTACTATTTTTTAATCATAAAAGCACGAACTTATTCTTCCTTTGAGCGACTTAGGGTTTTCAAATGGTTCTTATACGATGTGGCTAGAGACCTATTACGAACAATGCTTTCGTATTCAATATTTTCCCCAATAGAGGCCGAGGTTTATTTTAAATCTGAAACTTTGGCTATCCCTTCTATGTATTTATATTTATAAAAAAAACATTGACCTTTTTGAAAATAAACTAAAATGCTAACGTATTGTAAATAACGCGCTTTAACTTTTGTATATATAATTTCGACGTAACTAATTGAGTGCTTGAATCGAAATTATAATTAAGGAATCACTTCTAATCAAACTAGCAGTGGGTGAGTTGCAGCAATATATAAAAGATCAATTGAACAAATTCAATTCTAATGAGATTTAATAACGAACAAAAAACGCCCTCAAATTAATTCCAAAATGTCCCTGAGCTTTCAAGAGTATAGAAATTAAAACGTTTGTGTGGGCTTTAGAAGTGCGCTTGAGTTGATTTCTGTCGGCATATAGTCTCTTCATTATATTGGGCACAAAATAAAGTGATTAAAAAGCAATTTATGACCATTCAAAATGGCAATGTAACCGCCGGATTCTCAAGTGGCGTTCTGAATTCGTTTTCAAAAAGAGTTCGGTAATAAAGGAGGATGACCAACGTGATGAAACTCTTTGTCTAAAATTTTTAACACTTTTTTTATAAATGTTTCTTTGTAGGTGTATCTTTTACTTTTCCATCGTGACCGTTGTGTTTATGATTACTGAAATATACAGCCGCTGACGATGAGAGTTCATATGCGGGGTCGGACCTACACCAATTTGCCAATTTAAATTTTGGAACTCTGAACACCAGGTGAAAATTTCACGTGATTTTCAGAAGTATTAGTACCTGCCAACCCCTTCGTGTACGTTTGAGTTTGAAATTGAAACTGGCTGAAAAATAGATCCACAAACTAACGACAATTACTATTATTAATTTAGCTGAGATAAAATTATGTACGCTAATGCTTGAAATTAGAAAATAATTTTACTAACATTGTTCTACACCGAACGGATGTGTTTATTTTTATACACATACATACATATACTCACGCCGTTAATTCCCATTGGGGTAGGCAGAGACTGTCGATCGCCACTTCGTATGATCCTGACAAATCTCTCTTGCTTCGTTTACATCCATCAATCTTTTCATACATGCTCTTTTATTCTTCATGCTTCGGACGCCTGCTTTTTTGAGCACACTCTCAATTTGGTCTTAGTGTGTCTTTCGTGGCCGTCCTCTGCTAACGTTACCTTCCACATTAGCTCTATAGATACCTTTTACCAATTTCCTATCATCCATCCTCTCGATGTGCCCAAACCATCTCAACATTCCTTTTTCTATCTTACTTACAATATCATCTTTTACACCACACCTTTCACGAATCACGTCATTCCTCACACGATCACATAACCTTACGGTACAAACTTTTCTGAAGGACCTCATTTCTACTGCATTCACTCTGCTTTCATGCTTCTTCTGCCACACCCAACAGCCATACATAAGCGTAGGAAACACACGTTTTATACACAACCTATATTTTATGGCAAAGAAGTTGAATTAAGAGAAGTATTTTATCACACTTGTTGACATTTATTATCTACTATCTAAATATGATTTTACACGCTTTAAAAAACATAGAAAAAACATAGGTCTCCAATCTCACCTCACTAATTTAATAACCATATTTTTATATCGTGCAATTTCATTTAATTATAAATATATTAACGTAATGTTAACATTGTAAATTATTATTGATTGCCCTTGTGAAAAATGAGCACAATAAGTCACCTTCTGTAATAATAAAACTAATAAGGCATAAACAAGAATCTGAACTCTGACCCTAAATAAAACTGTCGTTATAAAAGATGTGGCATACGTTTCTGCATAGATAATTAAAATTTATATTTGAACTGATTCGTTACCAATGCTATTAAAATATGCATGTTTTTTAATAGCTGTGTAGTCAGCTTAGAATAGCACTTCCCCGTTCCTTCCCGTGGGTGTGTAAGAGGCGACAAATAGATTATTGTACGATGCGGTTGGAGACTACCATCACCATCAACACCAACATCTTTTATTTACCATCTTTCCATACTTAACTTCCGAAAGTGTCTGAGGAATTTCTTATTCCTTAGCTCTGGCTACCCCTTCTAGGGATTTATAGCTGTGAGTCGTATCTATGTTATTAATAGTTGCTTACTTGCTTATACTCGTAACATCGATTCCTGTTGGGGGTGGCAGAGACTATCGATCGCCACTTTTTACCTTCCTTTTCTATATGGAATGTTTAGATGTTTCAATTCAATTAAAAGAAGGGTAAAGTGTAGACCTTAGGAAAGCATTATTCCCGTAGGTTTTGTATAAGGCGATTAAGAGTAAGAGGATTTTACGTGATATAGTGATGTAGTTCCGTGCTTCGGAGGGCACACTAAGCCGTCGGTCCCGGCTACTATGATGGTAGTAGTCGTTAGTCTGCCAACCCGCACATGGCCAGCGTAATGGACTATGGCGAAATCACCCTTTATAGGGTAGACTCGAGCCCCTGCATTCACTCTGCATTCACTCTGCTTCACGCAACGTAACACATCCCGAACGAACCATCCCCATCCATCATCCATTCATTGTTTCATCATCACTCCATTTCTCTTCATTAATTTTGAATCTGACTACCCTTTGTTGAAATTTGCCCCACGAGCATATATGTAGGACAAAAATATGTGATGATAAATAATCTTATAAAATATATTCTTCAGAAACAATGTGCCAAAATGGCTATGTTATCTTACCTTATTATACCAAATTCATTATTTATGTTATCTATACTTATAATAAATCTGTAGAGAGGTCAATTCTGTACATGAAATATATTTTCAAAATAACTATCAGGTGATGATTAGGGATCGATACTGATGCCAAAAATGCAATCAGTAAAATTTTTGTCTGTCTGTCTGTCTGTCTGTCTGTCTGTCTGTCTGTCTGTCTGTCGGTTTGTATGTTCCTTATGGAAACAAAAACTACTCGACGGATTTTAACGAAACTTGGTACAATTATTCTTCATACTCCTGCGCAGGTTTTTGTATACTTTCCAGCAGAGAAGTAAAGGGGAATTTTGAGAAATTTGGGGGAAAACGGGAGAAGTTACTCCACTTTTTAAGCTTCCGTCGCGTGTGCAGCCTTAATGGTTAAACTTACATAGAAATCATGTGTGGCGGAAATATTCTTCATAAAATTATCTAAAAAAAAATCCTCAACAGTTTATGTCTATCTTTTACGGTTGACTCACAATAACACGTGTAATTCCTGATAGCTTAGCAGTTCGGAACATCCTGATTATATTTGTTTACTCTTACGTTTGTAAACCTCTCACTCATCTTTAATTTAAAAAAGGTAACATTATTACCTATTCAATAAAAAAAGAATCATAGAAATCGGTAGACAAACACCGAAATTATACATAAAATAAGCCATCGCGCCCGTGATCGAAACCAAATCTTTACTAATTTACATATAACATACTAGATGGCGCCAGTAGTTGCATCCTACATAACGTAATAATTTATTTTTTAGATTGTTATAAATATTTCATGGCGTTTTATTCCAAAATTTGCTATTAAACGGAAATACTGAACCGTTCATTAAAGCGCATTCAAAATCACCAAACTAAACTGTTAAGGGAGTGCTATAAATTTAATAAATTGAAAACATTACGCTGAATTTCACAATGCTTGAGCAGTGACTGAAGAAAGAAACCTCAGATATTAAAAAAAACAACGCTACCCGTGCGAAGCTGGGACGATCCACTAGTGTATAAATATAACACACATAAAGATCGCTTTAGTGGTATGACCGCCAGTGTCAAAGAACATATTTACTGGAAATTGTTTGAACTATAATGTGAAATAAAGAGTTTTTTATTATATACTACGAACTATTAAGTTAATTGTATGATTTCGCGACTCAATATTCATTATAATTAATAACGTGAGACATCATTCATTACCATTGTGTACGTACAAACAAAGATGATAGAAAAGAGGTCATTTAATAACCTTGATCCGTTTATTATTTACTTTAAGATGGTACAACTTCGCTAGGGTAGTGTTATTTTATATCTAGTCGGCATTTTTTATTCATTGTTAGGCAATCATAAATGGTATATTATTTAGCTTTACTTTCCCTTTTTAATGAGTAGTATAGTCAGTAGAAGATGTGGTGGATAAAGGCATCTTAAATATGAAGAACAATATGTTTGAAAATAAAATTTAGATAAAGTTTGCAAGGATCGTTCAAAGTGGAGATCAGTAGTCTCTGCCTTCGCCAATGGGAACTAATAGCCTTAATATGCGGGCACGTAAGTATGTTTCCCTTTCTCCTAACAAAAATATATACTTAGATTACAACGAAGCTCAGTCCACCTTTTGTAGCATTATAGCTGTGAATTTATGTAAAATTTAAACCATCATTACAGAATCCAATCCACATAACTTACAAGCCCGCTAAAGTACAGAGACGTTTAAGAAGGTGATTAACAACATTGTAGCTGTATCAGATCAGAAAAGTCACCTATAACACAGCAGCCATTAGATCAAGGAGTACGACAGAGTAACTACTTCATAAACCTTATGATGGCCATAAAAAATATCGCTAAGGACGTCGATGGATAAATTGTTTAAGGTTCTGTTATTTAGTAAAGGTTGGTAATTTATTAAATATAAGTAGCTGTAATAATTGTAATAAAACTAGCTGACCCGATAGACTTCGTATTGTAAATTTGCTTATGCCAAACTTTAGGCGTTTTTTCCGGTACCCTGAGATCAATCAGGCGTGAATATTTTATTGGTCATATTTTACGGGATAAAAATTTATCCTATGTTACAATTTGGGTCATTATCTAGCATTCTGCTAAATTTCATTCATATACATTCTGTAACTGAGAAGCCTTTTTACCTCAAACACACAAACTTCCAAACATCTAAGCTTTCACATTTATAATATTAATAGGATTAGCTGTGTAGTGTCGGCTTAGAATAGCACTACCCCTTTTCTTCCCATGGGTGATCGTAAGAGGCGACTAAGGGTATCGGGGCTGTTTAAGTGATTTTTAGGCGATGCGGTTGGAGACCCATCGCCAAAAACATTTACACGACAATCGTTTCGACACTTAACCTACAAAAGTGTCTGAAGAATTTTCTGATTCTGAAGCTCTGGCAAACCCCTTTAAGGGATTTGTAGTAGTGAGTATAAGTATATGTGTATAAGTAGTAATGTCAGATTATATATTAAAATTGGTTAAATTTTAAAAATAAATATAAAAGAGAATACCAGACATCATAATTATAAATTAATTTGTCACTTTTTACTTTTAAATTAACCACAAAGGCAGCTACATAACTACATTTACCAAAATGAAATGTAGAAGACAAAACATAGAAATAATATTTCACATGGCTATAAATCAGGGTTAGCCAAAAAGGGTTACCCATATCTTCAGAATTAGCAACTCATCAGTAACTTTTGAAAATTTATAAGGAAAATATTGAAAAATTAATTTAAAAAAATAATTTCATGTTTTATTTATCACCAACAAGCCTACTGAGGTTTTTTTTATTTGAAAATCTAAGAGTATGAAAGGATTCCTATATTTACAATTAAAGAGTAACTAAAGACATTTCAAAAACAGTTTTAATAATGTATTCATATTGCGTATGAAGCATATGAAAAAGGACCCTAAATGCCCTCACACATATTACGATCATAGTATATCGTGATTTACAGCTGTATTTACGATTACACTTTATAATATTACTGCTAGACTGTAAATAACGTTGCCCGTAATACAAGATTCATTTTCATCTTTAAGCAATATCTATAAAATCAGTTCGCCTCATCTAGACTTAGAATGAAACTTTTTGTTGTCATAGAAAAGAGTTCGAAACGCACGTAAGTATACTCCTTTGAAATAGCGCGCGAAAGGTTCAAGAAAAGTAAAGCAAAAAGTTTTTATATCCCATCTTGATATCCATTTAAATCATCTATCTGCTATAAATACATTTAAAGAAAAATAATCTAATTTAGCTCAATGTACTTGGTGGAAAACTTTTGATTGCTCGTCGTTCACAGATATATTATTGTTAATAATAACGGAGTACCAACTCCATTGCAAACTCATTAGTAATCTCGTCCGTACCAAAAGTTTCAGGAGAAATATGCAATACATTTATAACATTACTTCGAGTACCAACTCATCTACCCACCTACACTTAAATAAGTAAGTCCAATGTTCTAATAAATCTACAAACTAGATTACTATAGTAATAAAATTTGTACGAGCTTAGTAATTTTCCATCTAAAGGCTTTATGATGTAGATTAGTTTAATATGTGCAATACAATGTAAGAAATAGTTTGATAGTCTCGTTAGCCGATAGTTTGTATAAGTATAATTTGTTTCATATACCACCCAAGAAGGTATATAATATTAAACATTATGCCTTTGGGTTAAAACCAAATGTTAAATAATATATTAAAAGTAAAAACTTAAGTCACTAAAGGTTTTAACGTCACAGAAAATTAGCGTAAATGAACTCCACAGAGATAATAAATAAATCGCAAGACATATTCTTTCACCATTATTTTTAACATTTAAAATTCTTTTTTTTACAACTACAATTATAAAATACTGTCTAAACTAAGGTGTAAAGGTTTTTCTTATATAAATTTCGCCCTAATAAAAATCAAAAGTGGTAATGAGATTGTAAAAACCTTCACCAGATATTCGTGGGAATAGTAAAGTTAATCTCCAACCTTGTGGCTTAACAAGTCAAGTTCGATAACATTAAATTAGCCTGAACACGTAGTGGACATACGTATTTTCAAGGGATAATAACGTGAACTCACAACTATAAGTCCCAAAAGGGATAGTTGAAGTAAAACTGGAGTTTTCCTGGCTTGCTACCAATCATACTGCGACCGTCCCAACTATGTCCAAACATAATTATAAGATCAGCTACTACTGTTATTGTTACAGTTCTTAATTGTTATAAAAAATATTAGTTAGTATACGCATATTTGGATATTAATTAAGGCCCTTAACCATGCGATGACACGAATTGGCAAAATACAATTTAAGTAACTGGTAGATAAGTTATAATTATGCGTTTATACTATTTATAGTATGTACAAAATATTCAATAAAATGAGTACCTACTCGCTAAAGCTAAACGCAAATACAGTTGAAACTATTGAATTGAATCAAATGTTTAATAAAAGTGTCGAATGAAAAAATAACACACCGGAACTCAGGTGAAATAGTGAAGTGAGTAAGGTGACCATGAGTTTAAGTTTATTGTATTATTTGCTCTATATTAAGTTTTCAAGTTGACAAAGGGGCTGACGAATAAGCTCCAAGTCTTCGTCAACAAGTCCCTGAGGTCAATCCTCCGCATTTACTGGCCAATGACAATCCGGAACGTGGACCTGTGGAACCAATGCCAGCAGACTCCAGTTGTGACTGACATCGCACTGAGAAAATGGAGGTGGATGGGGCACACATTTCGAAGAGGGACCACAAACGCCAGCATGGCTTTCGAGTGGAAACCACCGGACGGCAAGCGAGCCCGCGGCCGTCACGTACACACTTGGCGCCGGAGCGTGGAGAGCGAGCTGCGAGCGGCGGGACTGAGCTGGAGTGCGTGGAGAGCCAGGGAAGTCGCGGCAGACAGGAAGGCGTGGCGGGAGCTTATGCAGGCCCTGTGCACCAGTGGGGTGCCGTAGGACAACAACAACAACAAGTTTTCAAGTTATGTATATTTTTCTTTGCTATGAGTGATTTACACATTGATTACAATATAAATCTATGATCAATAAAATTTAATAAGCTCAACGGGAAGATCAACGCCCGAAATATTGTTGAAAGGTACAGCTAGCCAGAACCAATATGTTTCTTTTTAAGTTATAGGCCTGCTGTTCAGACAAATAGTTAGTACTCTGGATATATGATCACAAAATTATAAACATGTTTGAAAAACTAAAATCGTCGCCATGTCATTTAGGACACATATCATAAACAAGGTCTCAAAAAATCCAAATGTATCCTATACTACTTTGAAATAAAATACTTGATTAATTAAAAAAATAATAAAAGAATACTAATCCCATAACTTAAATATAAAGCAGATGTTAGAAAAAAAATTTGGCCCGATAAGAAGTAAGTATGGTGAATAAAATATCATTATTGCTCGGCCAATTTTACAATATTTATTACGACGATAACTACTAAACACAATAAATGTTACTGAATACACCTTATGTTATCCATTCTGTATGTTTATGGAAAGTTTGGTAACCCCACACAAAGTCCGCTTAGTCATTATTGAATCTGAGAACAAGTCAAGTATAGTCCAATCTGCTGGTGTGACCATGTGAAGCAGTAGATAAACCGCCAACTCAGCCACTTGTCTATGCTCCACACATCAAGGGTCTCTTGTATTCAATGGGAATTTTGGTAGAGCAATCGAAATATGTCGTTCTATTGTCTAGTAATGATAGATGATTATCATTAATGATGGCGTTTCGTTCTAAGAAGTGACAGTTATTTCGAATGCTCGTTAATCGCTCTTGTTTTTTATGAATTTTAATTCGATTATAACTCGCTCAGCTATAGGTGTTCGTTTTCTCTTTAAGTTCCTGTCGGTTAGAATGAGATAAAAGTATACTACATAGTATCGTTTTCTTTTATCTCATTATAACCGTCTCTCTCATTCTCACATAACTGCGAAAGATATCGCTCGTGCTAGCCTTGCTGGATTCCTTTGATTGAATCTAGTAGTATTAATTACATATATATAACTATACAAGTAGATGATGTATACCAAAAGAACTTCTTTTTGTCTATCTGTCTGTTTGCTCCGGCTTATTTCTGAAACGACTGGACCGCTTTTAAAAGGACTTTTACTGGAAGAAAGCTTATACGGTAATTTAAAATTTAATACAGTAACGAGTAATATGACCTTTTTTATTCTGAATCCCGCCAAACGTAACATCATGTGATTTAATCCAAAATATAGGAAATATTTAATTGAAGCGACATGATAATCCAGTGGGTAGAACACCCGCCCGAAAAAACAGAAGGGCGTGAGTTCCAATCCTGGGACGGGCCTACACCAATTTGTCTCTTCTAAAGTCATATGTGTCGTTAATTTATCATGGTTGCTAACGGTGAGGGAAAACATCGTGAGGAAACCCACATGGCTGAGTCGTACTTAGTCATGTGATAGTGTATTCGTACAAAACGGCGATAGGCCTGCCTCCTATCACGTGAGTACACTGTCTAAGCAAAACGTGGGTTCCTTCTCTGGAAACTAGATGGCGCTTGCCATGTGAGTTCAGGAGTATTGGTACCTCTGCCAACCCCTTCGGGGATAAACGGCGTGAACGTTTATGTTTATTATGTTATTTAATTGAACTACATAATAAGTATTTTTATTAGAATGAACTTATACTCGTAAGTACAGTTTTACAGGCGGCAAGGCAAAATAAATTGAGTCATATTCCCAAACACTTGTCAATAGTTGGGTTTTGAAAGTAGTACAATTACTTTTTAGCCAATTCTGGCTCATCCTAGGTGGTCCCACACATTCCCATATTTGCGTGCCAATTTGAACCAGCAATATCTACAACTGCAAGAGCCCACAATAAAAACTTTTAAATCAAACCTAAGCTAAAAGTGCTAAACATGATAATTAAGTAGTTAGGAAGATTCTGCAACTTACACAGGATGGTTCAAAATGATGAAATAAACGAAGGTAACATGACATGAACCAACAATGTTTCTAGTCAAGGGATAAGAACCTAAAAACCTTCATCTTTGGAATAGGCAGAGACTATCATTTGCCACTTTGTACAATCCTATCAAACCTGTGGAGCTTTAATCGTATTGCGCTTCTGTGCCGTAAGCTGTAACTGATTGATGCTACAAACTCTTTTTAAAGGTCTTTGTCTTCAGGCAGTCACTGACAATACTTGCCAAAATTATTTTTGACTAGAAAAGCTGGCACGGAACTAGAGTCAAAATATCATAAAAGATATATTTGCAACTATGTATTAAAATTGTGTAAATTGTTAGTTTTGTGTTTTATTAATTATTATTATTTAGTTTTTTTCTAGTATATAGGTTCTTTTTTGTTGTTTAAGTCTATTTTTATTGTTTTTTTTTTGTTTGTGTCCTCAAGACGAGAATAAAGATTTTTCTTTCTTTCTTTCTTTCTTTTAAATCACCCTATATAAACGCAGTCAAGCGAAAGTAGCTTCAAATACAACATATTAAGTCTTATTATTTAACTATCCCGTTATCACGCACACTGCATTACCTCAGAAGTGTGAATTACTTGCTGTGCAGTTTTTAATGACGGTTTTTATGAGTTTAGCTGAATAGTTTTCAATAGCTTTTGCGAATGATGTCTTCAAAGTCTTATGTATTAGAAGATATATCAATAAATCATATCGACACCTAATCAATTGCAACTAATAGAGTTAGTATTTATTCGAGACTATTATTCGACCGTGTAGTACCCGCTTAGAATGCCACTACCCCTTTCTACCCACGGGTGTCGTAAGAGGCGACTAAAGGTATGAGGCTTTTTATTAAATTAGTTTTTGGGCGATGCGGTTGGAGACTCATCATCAACGATACTTTATTTCTACCATCTTCTCCCCTATCCTGTGCTGTGTAGTGTCGGCTTAGAATAACACTACCCCATTTCTGCCGGTGGGAGTTCGGAAGAGGCGACTAACGGTATTTGGGGCTTTTAAGGGATTTTTGGGCGATGCGGTTGGAGACCCAGCACCAACAACCTTTGTTTTGCCATCTTTTCCCCACTCAACTTTCCAAAAGTGGCTGGGGAATTTCTAATTTCTTAGCTCTGGCTACCACTTCTAGGGATTTATAGCCGTGAGTATATGTATGTATGTATGTTCTTACCTATCAACTTCCAAATGTGCCTGAGACGTTTCTAGCTCCGAGGCTCTGGTTTTTTTTGGGACCCCTTTTTGAGATGTATGGCCGCGAGTATATATATGTATTTCTTACTACTACTACTACTTACTTAAATTAATAAAGTCTTACTTTTCGGATCGGATACAGAAAGTGCAAATCAATAATGCAATATCACCTGGAACTCATGTAAAAATGGGTGTTCCGCAGGGTTCTATTTTGGGCCCATTTTTATTTTTAGTTTATACTAATGATTTGCCGTTCATGGTCGAGAAAATGTCCGAGATAGTGTTATTTGCTGATGATATTTCTTTAGTATTTGACGTTGAAAGAAATAATCAGAATATTGACGAGGTGAATAACACGGTTTCACAGATTCAAAGATGGTTTGCTTCCAATAATCTTGTACTGAATGGTAAACAAACCAAATGCATTAAATTTGTATTACCTAATGTTAGGTGCGTTGATAACGAAATAATTTTAAATAATGAAAAGTTAGTATTTTTGGATAACACAGTTTTCTTAGGGATAACTCTGGACTCCAAGCTCCAATGGGGACCCCACATTAGCTCACTAGCTGGCAGGCTAAGTAGTGCTGCATATGCCGTTAGGAAAATAAGACATTTGACAGATGTACAGACAGCTCGATTAGTTTATTACAGCTATTTTCATAGTGTAATGTCTTACGGTATTTTACTCTGGGGCAGAGCAGCTGATGTTGGTTCCATATTTATTCTCCAAAAGAGAGCAATAAGAGCTATATACAATTTAAGATCCCGAGATTCCCTGAGGGAATTGTTTAAAACAATAAATATAATGACGCTGCCATGTCAATATATTTATGAAAATATGTATGTAAGAAAGAATCAGGTCTCTTTTGTGAAAAATTGTGACAGACATATTCGAAACCTGAGAGACAACAATAAAATATCAGTACCAAAATACAGATTGTCAAAAGTAAATACATCTTTCATGGGATTATGCGTAAAAATGTATAATAAAATACCTGAGGACATTTTAAATTTATCAGAAACAAAATTCAAAGCAGCAGTTAAAAGAAATCTTAGTTCGAAAGCCTTTTACAATGTCAATGATTACATTAATGATGAAGTGGCTTGGTGTCATCAGGGCTCTGTGCAGGATGTTTCCGGGCTAACACCAAAATTGTAATGGACGTAAAAAAAGATGTGTGTTTGACGAGTTTCTTACGGGTCCTTCTCTCAACAAAACACCTTCCGAATCCGAAGTAAACTTAGTATTAAGTTAAAATTTGACGTTCAAAAAACAAAGATTTATCTTTTTATTTTGAAATAAATGTTTATTTTATTTTATTTTATGTATGTATATAGTAAATAGCCTTTCTCGGATCACTCATTAGTCATCTCATCAAATGGTCTTTTATTCCTCTCATCTAATTTTCCGTGGGTATCTTGACTTAACACATTATTTTATTCCTTTTTTAATTTTAAACTTTGTTCTTCTAATTCCACTTGCATCTCTCTTATCATGCTAGAGTGGTAACTCCAACCATCTTTTAACACAATCCAACTACGTATATCCAAGTCTAGAGGTAGTCGCGAACGGTTAAATCAATTCCTGAACCACATTTAGAAGATAAGAGATGTAAATATAGTAAAATACAGTATTGATCACTGAAGACCTAAAAGATAGCTTAAGGCGCCTTGTACGAAAACTAACAACCCACGGGAAAAAAGAGAGTAAATATATTCTGACCTTACTGTATGCGTTAAGGGATAATAATAAACTTTGGATAGAACCATTATTTAGGGTAAGTGAGAGGGAATTGTATAACATACATACATATACTCACGGCTGTAAATCCCTAGAAGGGGTAGCCAGAGCTAAGGAATTAGAAATTCCTCAGCCACTTTTGGAAATGTTAGTGGGGAAAAGATGGTAAATATAAAGGTTGTTGGTGATGGGTCTCCAAACGCATCGCCCAAAAATCCCTTAAAAGCCCCAATACCGTTATAGTCGCCTCTTGTATTATTATTATTACCTAAGTTTGTTTTTTGTAATGAATATGTTAATTGCCATATAACTTTATATTTTATTGAAGAAAATTGACATGTGTATTGTATTGGTTCCAGTAGTTTATAGGTTTTTGTTGACATTTTTTTTTTCTTTAGTTCGCATGATTAATATATGATTAATAATGATAAATATTCGAACGCCCATTTCAGGCAGATTATGGATTGCGCACTTGTAAATACCTGAAGACCTTTACACCTATAATCGTCGAATAAATGCTTCATTTCATTTCATTTCTTACGTACACCCATCGGTAGAAACGGTGTAGTGATGTTCTAAGCCGACACTACACGGCGCATGTATTGTATAATATGTATGGAATTGTATAATTGTAAGTTATATATAACAACTCAGAGGTATTAAGAATTCCGGTGGGATACTGACAAACATATACATATACTCCGAAAAATAGTCAAATTACTAGAATTACAAATTCATCAACCTCTTTGTGAGTGAAGTGGAGAATGTATTGTAAAATAAAGGATGGTTCCTGATTGGTCTCCATCCAAATCACCCAATGAGCACTATAAGCCTCAATACCCTTGGTTACCTCTAACATACGCAGGAAAAAAGGGGTTAGTGCTATTATAAGCCAACAATACACGTCATCCAAGAGATTGATAAAACAGTAATTTTAATAACATCTAATAACGTGCAGTGTCAGCTAAGAAGAGCACTACCCCAATTTTTTGCGTGTGTGTCTGCAGGAGACAGTTAAGGGTATTGGGGCATTTAAGTTATTTTTGGGCGATGGGGTTGAAAACCGATCACCAAAAACCTTTGTTTTACAATCTAATCCCCACACAACGTTAAAAGTGGCTGACAATTACTTGTTGCGAAGCTCTGGCTGCTATTCTAGATAAATATACATTTACGTACACTGTCCAAGAAAAACGTGGGTACTCTGAACTCCAGGTGACAATGTCACGTGATGTTCAGAAGTATTAGTACCTCTGCGAACCTATCCGGGGATATACAGCGTGAACTACTGAGTTGAGTCAAGATTAAATGGTGGTTAATGCTATTAAGAATAATGTATAATTCATAGAAATAAAAAGTTAATCAGGAAAACGCCTGAAGGATTTAATCATTTATTTTAAGTTATGAAAACTTTGCCTTAAGGCGTTATGAAAGTAACTCGTAATCGTAGACGTATGCCACCGAGTGACAAGACTATTGGCTGATGGTAAGTTTTCTGGTAAGTAAGTTAGTAAAGTGGATGAACGTGAACTACTCGATTTTACTCGAATCACAGACAATTGGTTTAGGTTGTTTTACTTATCTATATCTAAGTCAATCCAGAGCCAAAAGCACAGCGGAGCGAAACGAAGTGTTTTCAAATCAAATCAATAGTAAAGTTGTCCGATGCTTAATTCGGTATGCAAAGTTATACTAAAGTGATGCTGATTACAAAACCATTTCGAGATATTATGGTTATAAACAATATTTTCATGAAATTATATCAATTGAAGCTAAGATGACTGTTATTTTATCAAAAAAGTGTAACAGTGTTTGACCTTCAATGTTGTTTCAAAGACATACGGTTTTGCAGTTTATTAATAAAATATCGAAAATCATAGGTTTGTTTAGTATAATATCGTAATAATTTCATTTGACATCACAAATTCGTGATATGTTTGGCAATTAGCAACATTTTTATAAAACATTTCGCTTCATTTGCATGTCGCTACGTGATTTTATCAATCGATGACGTCATTAAGTACAAAAGTTGAACAATCTTTAAAAAATCATAACTTGGTGGTTTGGTATGCAAAGTTTTTTTTGGTATTTATTAATTATTTTTATTCGATAGTAAACACGAAAATAAAAGACTAATTTGAATATTTTCCATTTAAAATGAGTAATTGTAAAGTTATGATTTTTTAAAGATTGTTCAACTTTTGTACTTAATGACGTCATCGATTGATCTAACTAGACAATCATCATCAGCAGCCAATAGGCGTCCACTGCTGGACATACGCCTCCCCTAAAGGTCTCCACAACGACTGGTCCTATGCTGTTCTCATCCATCGGCTTCCCGCGACTTTGACGAAGTAGTCGGTCCACCTTGTGAGAAGCCTGCCCACAATGCGTCTCCGGTACGTGACCGCCATTCCACTACAATCACTAGGCAGTCACGACATTAAAAAAATTAATAGTTTAAAAAACACTAAAAAACACGCTTTTATAAGTGCACTTAAAAGTCAAAAATAAATTACGGGTCGTTCAAGTTGTCTCTATTTCTGGGCTGAAGTGTAAACTATGTGCTTTTAATTATAATATTTGATTGTAAAAGCGAGTGGCGCTGGAAAAGGAAAGATTTTTTGTTTACCTTGCTAAGAAATCAAGTTAAGCGATGTTTCGGGAAGCAAGTTACAGAGATCGGCACTCTAACTAGAGTTGCAGCACCACTAGTTGGAGGCTCTATATTCAACAGTCTGTTTAAAGTACTAGTCAACAGTGGCAGAATGTAGAGTTCTTATTCGTGTATATGTTTCCTGCTCCAGCGCCCCACGCTTTTACAATCAAATATTATAATTAAAAGCACATAGTTTACACTTCAGCCCAGAAATAGAGACAACTTGAACGACCCGTAATTTATTTTTGACTTTTAAGTGCACTTATAAAAGCGTGTTTTTTAGTGTTTTTTAAACTATTAATTTATTTTTTGCTTTTTAGTCTCATCCGTCCACGGATGGGTAACCGCCTAGTGGTATTTATCTTGGGCGCTACCGTGTTTCGCAAGGCACGTAAAGCTGTTGGTGCCGGTTGTTATCGTAAGATAACAGTCGTCAAACTTTGTCAGATACCCAAACGGGCGGTTTGATAACATCTAACGGTAAGGTGACCACTAGCCTTACAAACCTCCACCAACCCGGCTGGCCCCCGTGGTGAAGTTTGGCTAATACCTTCCTCACGGAAGAGACCCGCAGTCCCCCAGCAGTGGACATTATTGGTTGGTAACGATACATCGTATGCTAATATTCATAATGAAGTTCCAGTTCAAATCTTCCGGCTTCATCATCAGATCAGTTCGATAGTAACATATTATTGTATTCAGACCTTGAAACCTAATCGTGGTCAAAGTTAATTTCGTGGTCAAAGTTCATTACAAGACCTTTCTAACAAGTCCAAATACGGCTATAATACGATCATCCATCATTATGTTCCAGTTAATATCTTCCGGCTCCATCATCAGATGAGCTCGACAGTACCATAATATTGTATTCAGACCTTGAAACCTAATCGTGGTCAAGGTTCATTACAAGACCTTTCTAACAAGTCCAAACACGGCTATGATAAGATATTTCATCATGGAATGCTAGTGCCTGTCTTCCGGCTTCATCATCAGACCTTGAAACCTAATCATGGTCAACGTTCATTACAGGACCTTTTTAACAAGTCCAAACACGGCTATGATACGATCATCCATCATGAAGTTCCAGTTCATATCTTCCGGCTCCATCATCAGATCAGTTCGACAGTACCATATTATTGTATTGTCATCGAAATCACATACAACTGCCAATTTTCATAACGCTATGACCTTTAGAAGATGGTTAAATTAGTTTTCTTAGATTTGATTACATAGTTACATACATACAGGTCGACCTAATAAAAGCGTATTAATAAATGCAAACCGGGGTAGCTCACAGCCTATTTCCTGACTGCTATTTAAGAAAGAAAGAAAGAAAAGTTATTTATTTGCTATTAAAGGCACAAAAAATAACAAAATACACACAGCAAGTGGAACCAAGTTTACAAAAAAACAGTATAAACATTAATTTTTTTAGAACACAAATGGAGAAAATAAAAAAAAATAAAAAAGATATCATTTAACTAAAGACAGAAAAATAAAAAAAATAAAAAACCACAAACAGAAGCACATCAGTAAAAAAAACAAAAACAATAATAATAAAATTTTGGGATTTAACATAACATAACATAAACGTTCACGCCGTTTATCCCCGAAGGGGTTGGCAGAGGTACCAATACTTCTGAACTCACATGGCAGCGCCATCTATTGTCCAGAGAAGGTACCCACGTTTTGCTTAGACAGTGCACTCACGTGATAGGGGGCAGGCCTATCGCCGTTTTGTACGAATACACTGTCACATGACTAAGTACAACTCAGCCATGTGGGTTTCCTCACGATGTTTTCCCTCACCGTTAACAACCATGATAAATTAACCACACATATGACTTTAGAAAAGACAAATTGGTGTAGGCCCGACCCAGGATTGGAACTCACGCCCTTCTGTTTTCGGGCGGGTGTTCTACCCACTGGACTATCATGTCGTATTTTTGGGATTTAACTACAGTGGCAACTACTATTTTTACTGTGAAAGGCCTTTTTCTACTCTAGTTTGTTTGACGAAAATATTTATATAACATTTCAAGGCAATAAATCCAAACCCACATGCGATCAAAGACAAAGAACCAAAGATCTCAAAAGATACTGCAGTTGTCTCGTTGTTCTAGGATATAGCAGAGGGCGTTTTCTACTTTCTTATCCTATATTTTTCTTTAATATTATATTTCCATTTTAGCAAAAGCCTTAAAAGTTCCAAGTCATGAAATAATGAGTCGAATTTGATATTTCATGAAACTCACATAATGAAGTTGTGGTGTGCTATACTCAGTTTTTCTATTTTATTCCTAGTCTAATATTATATGGTTGTTCTTACCATGTAGTCGAGTGGAAAAACTACGTTTGCAATCAGTTTTGTTTTAGTCATAATGTATGGTTTAAATGGTGTCAACTACGAGGGAAAACATCTTTAGGAAATCTGCGGACTAAATGAAACTTAGTATTCCTGCAAAAAGACTACACTGTCTACAATGTTCAAGTAAAAAGTTGGTTCTATAACAGAATACCGCCGAAGGGGTAGTAGATTTAATAATACATCTAAACACGCATATACATACTCACGCCTAACCAAAAAAGAGATAGCCAGATCTTCTAAAAAAATATTTGTCGCCCTTTCGAGTGGTTAAAATCCCAATACCCTACGAAATGGTTTACTGCTGTACATCACATTGCATTTTGTCACCAGCATAGCTAGTACGAGCGGCCTTTTAATTAGATATCTCGTGGTATAAAATAGCCATCTCTTTCGCACTTACTTAGTATCGTATTCTTTTATTTCATTCTAACTGACAGAGAAACGATAAAATAACCCTCGTACTTCGTCTCCTGGTGTTCAGAGTACCTAACCACTATTTGCCGGAATCGTGTGTTCGGAATTACTATGTAGTGTCGGCTTAGAATAACACTACCCCATTTCAACCCGTGGGTGATCGTAAGAGACGACTAAGGGTCTAGGGGCTTTTTAAGTGATTTTTGGGTGATGTGGTTTGAGACCCGTCACCAAAAACCTTTATTATTATCATCTTTTCCCCACTCAAATTCCAAAAGTGGCTGAGGAATTTCTCATTTCAAAGCTCTGGCTACCCCGTTTAGGGAATTATAGCCGTTAGTATACGTATGTAAGAATGTGTGTTCACATGAAACAGTTTGAAATATGAAAAAAACAAGCAACGGGAAAAGAAAAAGTTTATTCTTCACTTACATCATGGCTAGGACATCAATTAAGATCATTAGAACCACAATATTTTACTTAATACATTATCTGCGAGTAATCAGAATGGAATAAGACCTTTTAGAACTTAACTTAATAAAAGTATTATGACCTAAAATATAAGGATATTTTTAGATATCAATTTTACTAATCGCAATACCCAAGACGGTTCAAGGTGGAAGAATGTTCTGCGGGACATTTGTTCCTGACAGGAAACAACAGGAAAAAAATGTAATTTTTAACCGACTTCAAAAAAAGGAGTGTTCTCAATTCGACCGTATATTTTTTTTTTATGTTTGTTCGCCGATTACTTCGCCGTTTATGAACCGATTTTGATAATTATTTTACTAAATAGGGTTAACTTCGGAGGGCACGTTAAGCCGTCGGTCCCGGCTACTATTACGGTAGTAGTCGTTAGTCTGCCAACCCGCAATTAGCCAGCGTAGTGGACTAAGGCCAAAACACCCTATATAGGGTAGGCTCCTTGGTGGGGATATATATGGGCTGTGATGAACCTTATACTTATATACTTAGTATGATAGTGCGTCTGGACTCATTTTTTAGCAAGATGGAAAGAGATAGCTTATGTGGATTATACTACTCTGATTTTAGGTTTATAAATTAAGGCCGTATACATACTCACGCCATTATTTCATATTTGGTCAGACAAACAATTGTAATAGTTTTTTTTTTGACCCCAACAGACATAGAATATTCTCTTTTAGACATAGTACAGTAGCATAGTATCTATACAAGTTTAGCCCGCCGTCATTCTAGTTTTTAATTGGATTAATAAGGCATTTTAAGGTAAAATTTTTTTAAGGTAAAATGGTAATTAACACATGTCAACATCAGATCAAAAACCATGTTATCAAAGTTGACTCGCAAAAAATAGGCAGTCCTACAAAGCCTTTCTTAGTCATATCATAGTCATTTAGTTATAGAATCCATTTTATAGTCACAATCCTTTGAAATATACCATTTATCAATGTAGATTAGTTTAATTGACTAATTCATAGATATTATCCTTTCCGTGAGTACACTGTCTAAGCAAAACGTGGGTACCTTCTCTGGAAACTAGATGGCGCTTGCCATGTGAGTTCAGGAGTATTGGTACCTCTGCCAACCCCTTCGGGGATAAACGGCGTGAACGTTTATGTTATGTTATCCTTTCCATTAAGTTTTGTCTTGCTTTTACATAGGGTCAACAAATACAATTAAAGCTTAAAGTAATCCTTAATTTCGACAAAATCTATTCCATTCTGATCACACAACACTACAATTATTTCCCACAAGATCACTTTCACTTCATTTGCACTACAAAAGACTAACACTTATTTCGGCTTCGTTTCTTGATCTGTCACATATCTAATATATATCGTATCTTCAGGTTTAGGTTCTTCCACTTGTGTATCGTCTAATTGCGAGCAAGCTATCGCTAAAGCTGTGCCATCATGAGAGAAGCTAAGAGAAGATACAGCAGTGTTGTATCGATGAAATTGGCATAATCTCTTCTTGTTGAATCCGTCCCATATATTGACGTAGCCATCTGAGCCTCCGGTCGCAAAGGTATTGTATACTGAATGGAAGCTTATTGCGTTGACTGGGTAAATCTTTTCGAGGCCTGGAAATAAACAATATGTTTAGTAATAAGTACTTACATACGTTTACTCACGTCTATAAATCCTAAAATGGGGCAGCCAGAGTCTCAGAATTTAAAGGAACTCAGCTGTGATTGGAATTTGAGTAAGGAAAATAATTTGAACTTAAAGAAGGATAATTATGGGTTTTCCAGCAACATAAAGCAACGAATGAGGACCCTCTAGAAGAAAAGTTTTTTTAAATATAATATTCCTAAAGTCACCTCTTGTGACACCCATCGGAAAGCCTTCTACTAAATATATCTAATACATACAATTAAAAAGACTCAAAGACTAAATCATACTAATACTTCTGAACATCACGTGATCTTGCTTGGACAGAGTACTCACGTGATACGAAAAGGGCAGGCCAAAGAATGGCGCATTGGCGCGGTTGATACTGAAGTGGCGTGGAGCGAATGTATCGTGGAAGCATGTAGTGTAAGAAACACAATGTAGCCCTTAATATCACTTGGAATAGCGTCGTATTTGCTATAACGAGATTTTCGCCCGCACAACCAGGCGACAAACGCCACTTTCTACCACCACCAACGCCAGTCGTAAGCCAGTTGCGAAGAAATTAACAAAAAGCAGTGAAGATTCCAACTTTAGAATGCTGCTGCATCGATTTTCTTTGCTAGCCTCCGCTAATTCAATATATAAGTTAGTGAGGTGGAAAATGACCGTGCTACGCTACTTCAGTGTAAACAGCGCCTATGGCCGCCGTTTGGTACTAATACAGCGTGACATGACTAATTACAACTTAGTAAAAAAAAAAATTAGAACTAAGAATCCCATATTAATCAACATATTATACCATATGAGGGGCGTCTGTTCAAAACGAGTTGTTTATACTATTTAATAATCTAAGATCCCATCGTGTTCTGTGCTAAATTTTGATCAAAAAAGCTTATTTCCCATTTCCCATTTCAATTGCAATTTTATTCTAAGTCTCTGTTCAAAAAGTGCTAAATTGTTTTGATAGAGAAGTTTGGTTCAAAACTAGCTATTTTCATACTACCGAAAAAGTATTACTTTCATTTCTTTATACAGCTTAAAAAAACTCGCGTGTAGTGTGCGTCTTGCCTAAGCGTCATGCAGCTTTTAAACGAATATTTAGTCTTTGGTCAATTTCATAAAAAAATATTAAAAAATCCTTTCTTGTCTATGATCAAATATCAAAGTCTTGTTAAAAATCAAACTCAAAGTGAATCAACAATAACGACAAAATTGTGCTTGCCTGCCGGCAAATCCATATCAAAAGGTGCTATAATTTTTCAATCCATATCATAAGGGGCTATTTTTTTTTATTTTGCTTATAAGGTGCTATTTCCATATTGTTTTGTTTAATTTCGTCCATATTACCAAAAAAAAAACTTAATTAAGTCAAGTTTTCATAAGTCATCATTATTAGAAAAAAAATATACTGTCCCAGTATATTTTTTTATGTATACAGTATACAGTTTTTATTGAGTGAAGATTTTTTTCATTTTACCTAAAGTTTGTTTAGTGTGGAAATAGCTCTTTTTGAACAGACGCTTCTCATATGTGTTTTAACCAATATGACATAAATATTACTTAATGTGCTGTATTCCTCAGTCGTCAAATGGAAAACTAACAGCAATGCTGTTTAAACCGATACTGCAATAGTAAACACTACAAAGAGAGAGAAGAATACAAACCTCCATCTTTGATTCGATGACATTTGAAAGCATATTTCTTCTTTTGAACCTCAGGATTGACGTCCAAGTATTCTACAGCTACACGACCTTCTATCGAACTCAAGACATAACCCTGAAAAATAAAATAGATTGATATATAGGTGCTGTGTAGTGACGGCTTAGAATAGCACTACCCCATTTCTACCGGTGGGTGTACGTAAGAGGCGACTAACGGTATTGGGGCTTTTAAGGGATTTTTGGGCGATGTGGTTGGAGACCCAGCACCAACAACCTTAATTTTAGCATCTTTTCCCCACTAAACTTTCCCAAAGTGGCTGAGGAATTTCTAATTCCTTAGCTCTGGCTACCCCTTCTAGGGATTTATAGCCGTGAGTATAAGTATGATATAAGAGTTTCGGAATATAACAGTTTTGTTAGGAATGTTAGGATGGTAACCAGCAGCAACTAATTACTATTTTAATTTAATTAAGTAAATAAATAGAATCAAAAATAAAATAATCATTTATTACAAAGTAAAAAGATAAATCTGAAAATCAAATTCCACTTAATGCTAAGTTTACTTCGTTAGTTATTTGTATTTGTCTACCCTTGGTAAACCTAATGGTGGTAAATTATTTTCTAATGAAAACAGCTATGTCTGTATAGTGTGGGTTTGAATCCAGATTTGTGGCTGAACCACTGTGATTTTTCATAAGCCAAATGTGTTCTTTATTTATCAAGGTGGTTAACATCTTTAGTCATATGAATGTGTAATAAAATAAAACAAAGCGGCCTGTCCTCCACCACATGTATGCATTGTCCCAGTAAAAAGTGATGATCATGTATCTCTGCCACCCCTTATGGTATATACATACATATACTCACGACCATAAATCCCTAAAAGGGATAGCTTGAGTTTCAAAAATATAAAAAACTCACCCACTTTTGGCAGTGAAGCCGGGAAAAGATTGTAAAATAAAGATTGTAATGACTCTCCAACCACATCTCTCAACAATCACTTAAAAATTTCTTATAGCAGCTGTAATATTTCCACACAGCTTATGTATGCTTTTTTACTAACCTGTTTATTAGGAAACACTCTGATGCATCTAGTTTGATACTTGAGTGACGATTCTCTTCTCTGGCTGACATGGCCCATGTTGCGGACATCCCATACGAATATTTTACGCCCAGATGTACCCACTACGAATTTCTCACCAACTAAACTCATTGTGTATACCTGAAATTAAAAATAAATATTATATACTTGTTTTGGAAATGCATATTGTGTCTTTCTATTAATACACATTTAGTAGTTGACTACTGAATACTAAGAATCAATTTGGTTGGTATTCCGATAAATCTTATAATTCGTAAATTAGTATTAGACCACAAGTCAGCCATTGATTATTATTTTATTGATTTGATGACCCATTTTGAGCCAAGTGAAAATTTGTAGATAGCATAAGGAAGTTGTTTCCTATAGTTTAGTAAAAGTCAGCCAAGTTTCCATTAGCGGGATAGGCGGAGGTAGCCTCATATGTCTGTCAGGAAAAACAAGAAAACATACTGCTGCTTTGCCCCCAACAGCTAGGTTGCCGATGTTCATCAAACTACATTGATATATAACTATATTTGATACATATCTCTCAAGCACCGTACCCATTACCATTTGAGATCAAATGATTCACCAAATTCTTACCTGGCTTGAAACCTTTATAAACTATAGTAATGGTGCCTTCTAACTTACCACAAAAAGTAGCAGATACTGTACTAATAGCATTTTCATTGCATGATGCAATTGGAAAGTAAAAGTATCCAGAGACATACACATGTTTATGTATATGGCTGTAAATCCAATAAAGGCTACTAGGCCAGAGCTACGGAAATAAATATTGCTCAGCAAGTATTGAAAGTTGAAAGGTAAAAGAATGTTAATCTAAGGATAGTTGGTAGTAGATCAGCCACACTGTGCAATAATCACTTAAACAGCTCCAACATCTTCAGTTACCCCATAAAATGCCCACAGGAAGAAATGGATAGATGTAGTATTGGTAATTTGGTAGGCAGGATAGTGTATTTATGGCTACATTCATGGATAGAGTAAAAATACATACATATACTCACGGATATATTTCCCTAGAAGGGGTAACCAGAGCTAAGGAATTAAAAATTCTTCAGCCACTTTTGGAAGTTGAGTGGGGAAAAGATGGTAAAAATAAAGGTTTTTGATGATGGGTCTCCAACCGCATCGCCCAAAAATCCAATAAAAAGCCCCAATACCCTTAGTCGCCTGTTACGACACCCGTGGGTAGAAAGGGGTAGCGACATTCTAAGCCGGCACTACACGGCAAAAATATATATAAAAAATTGAGCCATACCCTCTCATTCCCTTGATTATAAGTTCCAATGCAGTTAGGGACACGGCCATCCCACATTTTAACTGTACCATCCCAACTGCCAGTCAGTACTGCGTTAACATCAGGAGTAAATTCCACACATCTTATAGCATCCTTATGTTCTCCTATTACAGTTTCTGCTCCTGCATTTAGATCATATGCTTTGAGTGTTTGGTCCAGACCAGCACTGAAGACATGGACTGAATCCTGGAAAAACAAATGAAATTTTCTTCAATCAAATCATTACACACAAATATGATCAGACAATCTTTTTACCGTTAGGGTCCCAAAATTTCAATTTAGTCTCAGATCACATGCTTAATGTAGAGTCTTACTAATGGCAAAACTAATGGAACCAATGACTAGCAGAAAGTCATCACTAACAAATAATTTATTAATACTATACTAAAAAGATTAGAACACATAAAAGATAAACTTGCAATAATAGCTTTACAAATGCTGTTAGTGCCCAAAATGATGTATTTTTAAATTTATTTTGACCAAAGCTAGTGTGTGTAGAAATCTTTTGGGTTGGATTTTGCATATTCAAGGGACAGAGACTATATAACAGACTAAACATGTATAAATTAAGAAAAAAGACATAAAAAGGTCTCATTGTTGTTTGGTAATATTTCAAGTTACGATTTGAAAGTTTAAAATGCACTGTTTGAGCTATCCATGTTCTTAAAGGCAATGAACATATTTTAAATATTATGGTCTGATGGAGACTACAGAATGATGACTTCAGATAAATAAGTACAGATGTATGGACTTCTGTAACTACATAACAAACATACATATAACATAATTTAATGTTTTTTGACATGAATTCCTCATGTGGGGATTATTACTCATAAATTAAAAGAAAGAAAAATTTCGCGGTCGCGGGTTCGAACCCCGCCAGTGTCGAAATTTTTCTTTCCTTTAATAACATCTTTTATTTATGAGTAATAATCCCCACATGAGGAATTCATGTCAAAAAACATTAAATTATGTGATAGTTAGGCGTTTCCAACATTTGCATTCTATCTGAAAAGGTAGACAAGTGGCCGTCTGAATTAGTTTAAATTCGGAGGTAGGAAACGCAAACACTACTTGAATGTGTAAAAAAGAAACAAAGGATAGAGAAATTTCGCGCTGGATGCCAACTGACACTGTAGCTCAGTTGCCAGAGCGACGGGGGCGTATACCCGAAGGTCGCGGGTTCGAACCCCGCCAGTGTCGAAATTTTTCTTTCCTTTAATAACATCTTTTATTTATACATATAACACCTGGAATAACATTCATGTTGCTGTGTAGTGTCAGCTTAGAGTAGCACTACCCCATTTCTTCTGGTGGGTGTACGTAAGAGGCAACTAACTGTATTGGGGCTTTTAAGGGATTTTTGGGCGATGCGGTTGGAGACCCATCACCAACAGCCTTTATTTTACCATCTTTTCCTCACTCAACTTTCCAAAAGTGGCTGAGGAATGTCTAATTCCTTAGCTCTGGCTACTATGTAATAACATTCATAAGATGAAAAAGATGTAAATACGTGATTTTCAAATGATAATCCACAAATATGTTTAACAACATAACCTAAAGAATAAATATAAGACATATTTACCCGAAAACAAACATCAAGAACAGGCAATTCGTGAGAGTACTTGTGTCTCTCAACATTAGCAGTAACATCATAAAGCCTTACAGAACAGTCCCAAGACGAAACTAGAAGAAATTGGTTAGATTTCGGTGCAAATTTAACGCTAGAAATACTATCTTCTGGTAGGCTTTTTAATTTGAACTCCGTGCGGGATTCTCCTACCCGGGTCACAGTCATCGTTGAAGCAATTTTAAAAGATAACTATTTGTGTGGTAAACGATGGGAATCCGGTTAATTTCTGGATTAATTTCAAATAATTCAATGCACGCTACAATACAAACTCAAATTCTAAATAAAATCCACATAAAATACCATCCAAATTCAACCAACTCTAGTGTTGGTTGTGATTAATTGATAGTACATCGACTAATGATCGATTATTTTCAATAAAATAAAAAAAAATAAAATAATCATTTATTTCAAAATAAAAAGATAAATCTTTGTTTTTTGAACGTCAAACTTTAACTTAATACTAAGTTTACTTCGGATTCGGAAGGTGTTTTGTTGAGAGAAGAACCCGTAAGAAACTCGTCAACACACATCTTTTTTTAACGTCCATTACAATTTTGGTGTTAGCCCGGAAACATCCTGCACAGAGCCCTGATGACACCAAGCCACTTCATCATTAATGTAATCATTGACATTGTAATAGGCTTTCGAACTAAGATTTCTTTTAACTGCTGCTTTGAATTTTGTTTCTGTTAAATTTAAAATGTCCTCAGGTATTTTATTATACATTTTTACGCATAACCCCATGAAAGATGTATTTACTTTTGACAATCTGTATTTTGGTACTGATATTTTATTGTTGTCTCTCAGGTTTCGAATATGTCTGTCACAATTTTTCACAAAAGAGGCCTGATTCTTTCTTACATACATAATATTTTCATAAATATATTGACATGGCAGTGTCATTATATTTATTGTTTTAAACAATTCCCTCAGGGAATCTCGGGATCTCAAATTGTATATAGCTCTTATTGCTCTCTTTTGGAGAATAAATATGGAACCAACATCAGCTGCTCTGCCCCAGAGTAAAATACCGTAAGACATTACACTATGAAAATAGCTGTAATAAACTAATCGAGCTGTCTGTACATCTGTCAAATGTCTTATTTTCCTAACGGCATATGCAGCACTACTTAGCCTGCCAGCTAGTGAGCTAATGTGGGGTCCCCATTGGAGCTTGGAGTCCAGAGTTATCCCTAAGAAAACTGTGTTATCCGAAAATACTAACTTTTCATTATTTAAAATTATTTCGTTATCAACGCACCTAACATTAGGTAATACAAATTTAATGCATTTGGTTTTTTTACCATTCAGTACAAGATTATTGGAAGCAAACCATGTTTGAATCTGTGAAACCGTGTTATTCACCTCGTCAATATTCTGATTATTTCTTTCAACGTCAAATACTAAAGAAGTATCATCAGCAAATAACACTATCTCGGACATTTTCTCGACCATGAACGGCAAATCATTAATATAAACTAAAAATAAAAATGGGCCCAAAATAGAACCCTGCGGAACACCCATTTTTACATGAGTTCCAGGTGATATTGCATTATTGATTTGCACTTTCTGCATCCGATCCGAAAAGTAAGACTTTATTAATTTAAGTGCGTCACCTTGTATGCCATAATGTTCTAATTTAATAAAAAGGATTTCATGATCTGCACAATCAAATGCCTTCGTAAGATCGCAAAACAAACCAATAGCATCATTTTTGCGTTCCCACGAATCAAAAATGTGTTTCATTAAGGCAACGCCTGCATCGGTGGTAGAGCGGCCCTTCGTAAAGCCAAATTGTTTTGGATGAAACAATTTGTTTGAAGCGAAATGCAAAAGCATTTGATTGAACATTAGTTTTTCGAATATTTTACTTAAAACTGGCAGAATTGATATTGGTCTATAACCATCAGGACTAATTTTATCTCCTCCGGATTTAAGAAGTGGTACAATTTTACTATGCTTCATGAGATTTGGAAAGATTTTATTTCTTATACATTCATTAAATATATCTGCTAAATATGGAGCCAAAGTTACAATAAAATTATGGCAAACTTTCACTGACATACCCCAAATGTCTTCAGAACTTTTTAGTTTAAATGATTTAAAACATTTTTCGATATCTGTAGGGCTGACATCTTTAAAACAAAACAAAGTTTCGCACCTATCAACATTTTGTTGTAACAAGTGTTGAGCTTTTATAACCGACGTGTTTAAATATTCAGTTGTTTTTGATGGTATGTCAGTAAAATATTTTTCAAAAATACAAGCGATTTCCTCATTAGAGGTAGTCAGACCTTTATCAGATCGAACACAGAACTCCTGATCACATGGTTTACCTCGGCCTGTTTGGGTGTTGATAATATTCCACACTGTTTTAACTTTATTATCGGATGTTCGGATACGTCGGCTTAGGTATCTGGCTTTAGCCTCTTTACATACTTTATTAAATATTTTTGAGTATTTTTTTACATATTCACTCAATTCATTATTATTACTATAAGCTTTTTGATCATATAAATCGAAGAGTTTTTCTCTTGATCTATAAATACTTGGTGTTGCCCACTCACAAAACTTAAATTTACTGGTAATAGTTACATTTTTTACATTAAAAATTTCATTAAACTCATTTATCAGAACATTATAAAAGATATCATAGCTAGTATTTGAGTTTTTATTAATTGTACATGTGGGAAACTTAGAGCTTATTATATTTATATATTTTTCTACTTTACTGGCAGTAATATGCCTTTTTTTAATAACAATTTTTGGTTCTGGTATCTCTAGAGGAAAGCTAACAAAAAGGCCGCTGTGATCAGACTTTAGTTTATTTATAACACTTTTACTTGAAAAATCTGCATTAGTAAATACATTATCTAAGCATGTTTTGATTCTAGTCGGTTCCAAGAATAAATTTTCTAAATTGAACGATTGGAATAAACTCATCAATCGTGTTTTAAGATGACTGTCTTGTAGGAGATCCACATTGAAGTCTCCACATATTATTATACGTTTTTTATTCCTGAAAACTTTGCCTAATACATCTTCCATTACATTTTCGAATTTATCATAATTTTGGTTATAAGGGGGTCGATACACACATATTAAGAAATAGTTTTTTAACTCTATGCAGGATAATTCCACGACTTGCTCAACGCTTAACTGTACAATATCATTACGAATTTTTGATTTAATATTATTTTTTAAAAATATAGCGGAGCCACCACAGGCTTTAGAATTGCGGCAGTAGTTGCTAGCTAAATAATAGTTTTCAAAACCAAATATGAGTTCGCAATTCTTAAGCCAGTGTTCAGTAACACATAAACAATCTATTTCATATTTTTCCAAAAATAATTCTATTTCTAATTCTTTACAAGAAAACCCCTGAGTATTTTGACATACAAGT
Organism: Bedellia somnulentella; assembly: GCA_963576735.1. Lineage (NCBI taxonomy): Eukaryota > Metazoa > Arthropoda > Insecta > Lepidoptera > Bedelliidae > Bedellia > Bedellia somnulentella. The sequence goes on from OY755183.1 coordinate 3,312,151, forward strand.
TTAAACTGGGAGACTCCTTGTAAAGTATTCTTTTTAGTTAAATTGCCAGAAGAACCTCCTTCCTTGTTTACAATATTGATATTAGGTGACGACTTAAGGACGACAGGAGGCTCTTCCATTGTCACTCTTAAAAGTTTAAATTATGGCTTCCACCATCGCATACTAGAAGTAAGTTTCCCCTTATATTAAATATATGGGGGTCAGATATATTATATGCTAATAATTTAGCAATGTTCCGCTTTTGATTTAAGGGTATGTATACAGTACCCAGTCGAGAATTTGAATAAGGTAAAAACTTATTCAAATCCAAACAAAATAAATTGTCGCTTTGACAACATGTCACGTGACATATTAGATTATTCATAATATGAATATTGTCATTCTGCTTATCCATATTAAGTAAGTATGGAAAGGTACAAAATATAAATTTACATTTATATATTTTTTGTATTTCCAAAAGTTTATTTAAACTTTTATTTAATAAATACTTATTTAATCCTATACTATTGCCGACCAGTACGACAATCGTTGTATATTCGTCATAAGTGCCTAATAATATTCGTTCTACTATATAATTAAAGTTTGCACCCGTATAGCAATGGTTAATGACCTGCTGATTAAGATACTTCGATAGTATTTCGCCAAAACCTAAGGCCATGCCATCCGAAAATACTAATGTTCTGTTTGCCGGCGGCGCCGGCGGCGTGCTAACAGTTGGTAATGTAATCCCATTAATTGGTTGGGGTGATTGAGATACAACGCTATTTGAGGAAATATGACTATTCAGAGTAACCGTCTCTTTGTCTATAAGACTGCCGATATGTTTGTATCTTAAATGCAGATCTTCCTGACTAACAATCAGCTCACTCAGTTTATCATTCAAACTATCTATTTGGTTTAGTAAATCAATTTTTCTGTAAGACTTGTTTATGAATTTTATACTATTTTTCATACTTATAAGACTTTTGTTTGTGTTGTATATACGTTTTTTAACTAATTTATATTTTTTACACTGTTTACGACTGAAAGTTTTTGAATATTTAAAAGAGGTCATAGAAGATAATGATTCTGCCTCAAGTTCGGCACATAAAGAAACTGCGTGAGAGTCTTCGTGAATATTCTTTATTCTATGGAATTCCGCCAATTGAGCGTGTGCCTCTGCCAACTGCTCATTCAGAATATGAATTCGCTCTAAAGCTACTTCATGCTTTGCGCACTGATCCTCATGCTTTAATATTAATATCTGCTGGTTTTCTAATTCCACTTGAGAAATGTCGTAAGATTCACGAAGCAACACAATTTTTTCTAAAAGATTACTATTTTTCAACTTTAAATTACGAATAGCTAAAACGTTTTCGTCCCGTTCTTCTAAAAGCCTATTTTTTAATTGTTCTGCATCATTTAACTCTCTTTTTAATTTTTCATATTTTTGTTCGGCAGCCATTCTACGAGTTGTAATCGAGTCCATTTTACGAAACGAACAGTCTTAATATTATATACTAGTTTAAAGCGTTACTATAGCGAACGATAATCCTAATACTAAAATATTTCGATCCACACAAGCGCCTACTTACAACAAAGATATAAAGTTATTATTTATCGTTTGTTTTCTATTAACTAAACAATATAATCATAAATGTAACACTCAAAATATGACACCGAGTGTTATCACTACCCTAATTTAGTTTTAAATATTAACGTTTTACTATTTATTATATCCTTTACGACAAACAATTTGTACTCACAAATTCTAATAAGTACCTAATATTATAATAAGTGAAGGAATGCGATTAAATAGCTCAGTAGAAAAAGATTTTTATATGATAAATTCACTTACTATAAAGAAAAGAAAAGTATATATAATTATAAACTATAATAATTAATAACGGGAATCGAACCCGTGTTTGAAAGATAGTAAGTAATAAGAAACCAGCTATTTGTCTCACTCTAACTTAGTTGAAGCGGTGATCAAATGAAGACCGTTGTTTTATAACTAATATAGGATTTTTATTAAATTGAAATACCTATTATTGTTCAAAAATACATAAATTTACTTAGCTGGTTTACTCGGCAATGGTTTTTCTATCTAGCGATGTTTTCCTTTGTTTGGTTTCAGCCGTTAAAACGTCACAAACTTTAATCACTTATTTTGTCACATTCACTTAATATTACTCTAAGATAACACTTGTGTGGATGAAATACGCACTTTACAACAATTTACAACCATTTATGGTTTATTTCTATGCTTTTTAACAATTATAGCGAAAATTAAATAGCTAAGCACGAATTAGATATTATTTCGATCTACCCGATCCTTTATGTTAGATTGTTTATGAACCTTTATTCTTTTTGTGTACAATAAATAGATGTCTATTCACTGTACAGAAAAAGAATTAAGGTACATACATAAATTTACACACGGCTGCAAATCCGAAAAAGGGAATATCACAAAATTAGGAATATACCAGTTAATTTTGAAAGTTAAGTATGTAAACGATTTGTAAATTGCCGTGTAGTGCTTGCTTAGAATGTTGCTACCCCTTTCTACCCACGGGTGTCGTAAGAGGCGACTAAGGGTATTGGGGCTTTTTATTGGATTTTTGGGCGATGAGATTGGAGACCCATCACCAAAAACCTTTATTTTACCGCCTTTTCCCCACTCAACTTCCAAAAGTGGCTTAGGAATTAATAATTCCTTGGCTCTGGTTACCCCTTCTAGGGAATTATAGCCGTGAGTATATGTGTATGTATGTGTTGTAAAATAAAGCTTGGTTGGTGATGGCTCACTAACCGCATCGCTAAATAATCACTAAAACAATCGCAAAACTCTAAGTCGCTCCTTACGACATTAATAGGTTAGTGCTATTCTAAACCGACACTGCACAGCCAAAAGCGAAAAACAAATGTACCTTAAACTTAAACGAAAAAAGCGTATCTACTTTCTTTGCATCTACAAGACGCAAACCCGTCGACTATATCGTATTAGTATGCGACGGAGTAACCGATATGTCGGTCTGCCCATACCGCGATGGTAATGGAGTTTCGATAGAAAGTATGTTCACCCTACTGCTGGGCATCGTGATGGATTAAATGTGTCCTGGATATTTGGATCATTGAATAATAGCTGCCGAATAATCACTTACTTTACATATATACATACATACATATACTCACGGCTATAATTCCCTAGAAGGGGTAGCCAGAGCTAAAGAATTAGAAATTCCTCAGCCACTTTTGGCAATGTGAGTGGGGAAAAGATGGTATACGTACACCCACCGGTAGAAATGGGGTAGAGCTATTCTAAGCCGGTGCTACACAGCAAATAATACTTTACAATTTCAGTAATAAGTAAGGCTAGTATACTAAAAGAAGGACCATAGTGTCAACACAAAGAAACTAAGATGCTTTTGTAGTTTGATAAGGGAACAGATATTAAAAGAAGAAATTTTTGTAGGCAGTCACCAACCACAATGATTTTAGTTGAAATTGAAAGACTTAATTTTAGTATTGCATCCTTAAAAAGCGTTGGAAAACTACTTTTCTAAACCGACAGGGTATTAGAATATCAAGACCATAGCCGCACATATTTAATAAGCTTCTTAACAAAAACCTTATCTATTTCTTCATTAAGAAAATAGTAACAAGGTCCGTATTTCCAAGCAGTTGACCTGTTTCTGGAGTATATCGACGATAGCTCGTGTCAATAGCAGCACATTAGCGCAAATTAACGCGGAGAAATGTACTGTAATCACGCCATGGTGTAGGCAGGGTGATTGATGATCTCAATTTTATTGCTTCGTTTAATTTATATATATATACTCACGGCTATAAATCCCTAGCAGGGGTAGCCAGAGCTAAGGAATTAAAAATTCCTCAGTCACTATTGGAAAGTTGAGTGGGGTGAGATAAACGTTGTTGTTGATGGGTCTCCAACCGCATCGCCCAAAAAACGCTTAAAAGTCCTATTACCGTTAGTCGCCTCTTACGTACACCCACCGGAAGAAAAGGGGTAGTGCTATTCTAAGCCGACACTACACAGCGTTTTGTTTACTTATTCTGCTAATGAATATTTCACACCAGTTTTACAAGCTAACACAATATTTTATTGATTGCCCCATGCACTAGGGTTTCCCCAAGTTGGTCGCTGGCCGCTAACCCACAATTACCTCTACTGGCACGGGCGTACTAAGTTTATTTCGACAGGTTATATTTGAGTGCAGTCAGGCATTGTTGTGTTTTCGTGGAACTTTTGAAATTAGATATCGAGAGTTATAAAGTGAGGAAACAGTGTTAAACCTAGCTGCATTTATGTAAGGTATATCGTAGTTTTAACGACCATCGATATATATTTTGCTATTCCCAAACCTATTGAAATCTTTTGTAGTGGATGTGGAAGTAAACCCACAGCCAACACCTTCGTTTTATCATATTTTCCGACTAACAAAAGCAAAGTAAAAAATCATCTTTTCCAAAGCTCTGCCGCCGATGTTTGTGATGTAGCCGTAATTACTATGCACACCGTTATATTTCTAATAAGATGAAGCCAGGGTTTTCCAATTAATATAGAACATAGTTTGATAGGTTTAAAGCTATGCATATTTGTCGGGATATCCCTTTATTAGGTTGAATAAGCCGTTTCTAAGACTGATAGTTTCGGGAACTTTTTTTGTTAGCTAAATGTTTATATGAATAGCATATAATTTAGTTAATACTGTCCGGGCTGCTTCCGATTATGTGACTGATAATATAATAAAATGATAAACTGATAGTAAATGAAAATTGTATTAATGAAGAATAACTTAAATGTAACTGATAACTGATGAGCACGCGTAGCTGTCTTGATAGCTATTAACGAACAGAATAAATAATTAAATAAAACTAATAGATGAAGTAAAATGCTGACGCACGCTTCTGTACGACCTAACTCGTACAAATACACTAAATGTCATACTTATATATTTTATATCAGAATCATATTTTATTTTACCTGTCCATTATCTGAGAGATATTTATATATATTAAGCAATAAATAAAAGTGTACGTCTGTTTGTCCGCAGGTGGGCTGGAAGGTAAATACCGGGTGGCGGCGCCCGAGTTGATGCAGGACACTTTTATGAGCGATTCCGAAGACGAAGGAGGTAAGTCAAGAAACACTTTTTTTATAAAATATAATAAATTTTATAATGTACCATTATCGCCGAATTCCCACAAAAGTATGCAAAGCAAAAATATTTTTTTGCCTCAGATAAAATATTCTGTTCGTCGCCAATTCTTACCTTTTATCGTGTTAAATAAACCTCGTAGCTGCCCTAACTGAGTTACTAATGTTTTCTGCCCCTCTTGTGCATTTTTATACGCCGCAAACAACCTTTAAAAATAAGCTACACATTTTATACACAGCACAAAAGACAAATTGATCTGATGCAACATTTGAAACCATCTCTGTAGTTTGGAGGTAGGGCTCTCCTCAC